>LR738710.1:145132064-145182659 GCA_902687465.1 Secale cereale
AGAGAGAGAGAGCTAGCGACAGAGAGAGAGGGACGAGAGAGAGAGGGAGAGAGAGAGAGCTAGCGACGGAGAGAGAGAGGGGGCGTTTGTGTCCATAAATGGCGTATAGATAGGGAGACAATGTTGATGTTGTTTGAAATTGGCTTATGTACGGAGACGCAAGGGAAGCGAGTCATCGTGTGTGTGATAGGGACTTCATGAGAGATTTAGAATAGATGGGGTAGAGAACAATGTGCGAGATCGAGAACGATGATACATTAGGGAGCTATGGAAAGAGTCACCACATATATGTATACTGGGAGGAGCTGGGGCGGGTCCGCATGTGGGAGAGATAGAAAGAGGAGAGTGGTGCACAAGGAGACAAAGTGTGCTTATTTTGCAGTGGGGGTGGTGTGTGAGGTGAGTGTGCGAGCACCACATAACTAGGGAGATAGACGTTTAGGGGCGATGTTTTGTGTGTATGGGAAAGATACACTCTACATAGTGCGTGTGCTTGGGAAAGAGATATGCCGGGTGACCTAGCTAGAGAGTGGGGGAAGAGATGTGTGCATGCCCAAGAGACAAAGTGATAGAGACCTATATCGGGGTCCCGACTTTAGAAGAGAGAGGGGTGTTAATGTGCTCGTGTGTTGGTGTTTGGGGGAGAGAACGACTTCTCTGTGTGTGTGGGGGGGGGCGACGAGGGGGGGGGGTTGGCTTCAGATAAAGAGTGAGGTGTCTATATTTAAGGGACTTTAGCATAATTGAGAGATATACATGGTCAATAGTGTGTGCACTCAAGGTTGATCAATTTGTTTCACAGTTTGGACTATGAGATAACGATACTTTTGAACATGCGTGATATACTTTGATGTACCAGAATTACAAACCTAAGATTGGAATTTTGGAATTCGACTCCATCATCAACTTTTGTAATTCATTTAAACGGAGGTACATTTTTAAGCCGGGATTTCGTGATTTCAAATTCATATATCAAACCTAGAGATATACGCATACGGGCATGTTCAAACTTTATAATCATCCACTTTATTCATACACATACACATTTTTGCTTTTGTCATCATATTTAGGATAAACACATTTGGAATTTCATTTGAATTGGACCATATGATGGTATTTGCTTGTAGTAGCTCAATGATCCATATTTGAATTGAATGGACAATCTAAGTTTCGAGTTGGAGTCATTGATATCATAGTCGGCCGTACAAGAGCTGAATATAATTGCAGGCGCCAAAAGCTTTCAAACTTCTCGCTCACACCGAAATATCTCGCGCCCGAAAGTTTAGCCCTACGATATTCTTGTTTTACCCCTGCCACATGAACGGAAAAGGGCTGCTCTGGTAACTCCATTGTTTTTCCCTCTTTGCCCCCAACATTCTTCCCCAGAGCCCCTCCCCGACACCCCCAACCACGACAAGCCGCCGAATCTAGTCCTCCGCCGCAGCGGTGGACCTCACACCCCGACGGATCTACCTTCCGCACCTTGGAACCCTCAACTGCCAACTCACCACTTCACCGGAGCCGCTTCAGCGACTGGCTTGTACATCGGTCCAGATCTCCTTGACCGCCATCATGGTCCACCGCGCCGGATTTGCTTAACCGGCGCCCTCGTCCACCATAGTGTAGGCCCTTCACTGACTCCCTCGTCCGTACCTTCGTTGGCCCTTCATACAAGCCCTCGTCTGCCGCAACAGATCCACCTCACCGAAAGCGCTATACAATGCGCCCGCCGAAGCCTTCGTCCACTCCATCGGACCCGCTCCACGAACGCCATATTCAACTCCTCCAGCCCTGCTTTACCGACGCCGCAGCCTCATCAGGTTATTTCGATCTGTACTCCTTCGGTTTTTCTCTTTATCATGCAACTGTTCACTTACCATAGATGAGCTTTCTTGTATGTCGACAGGCGCCGCAACCGTAGCACCGGAGCCGCTTCAGCGACGGTGACAGCCAACCAAACTCAACCGCAACACGAGCACCATCGACGATCCTTAGCTATCAAGTATGCCAACGATACCCATATGCCGCGAGAATCAGGTACTATTATCCAATGGCCAGCGCCTACATTCACTTTCTTAGCATAAGCACCGCACCTTTGAGTTTCTTCAGGGCATCATTCAGTTTTTCATGAGACGCTTATTCTGCTTGCACCCGTAGGGCCGTACTTCTGGCAGTGAACATGTTACATGTGCTAAATTACATACCAGTGCACATATAGTTAATATGCTTTAGTTTTGTCCTAAGTATTACTGTGCTTCCTAGATATCACTACCTACTATTTTACTTCTTGCATGCTATATTTATGATAATGGTGTTGTTTTGATGCCACCTATTGGTTCCATCAGACTGCTTCATGTTCTCTATGCTTAATTACACATCAGCAAACAAGTATGTGGTTCCGCTGGTTTTTGTTCGTTTTACCCTACATTTTCTGATGCTAGCTATTACATCACTGCTACGAGCCTCCATTCATTACTTTTTGTGTGTTCTTGATCTTCCCAAGTTGCATGACTAATTTGATGCTTCTATTAATTATGGAGCTGCCAACCCCATCAAGCAAAATATTTTTTCTTTTGGGGCAGGCACCTCGAACAAGCATAAAAATAGAGGGAAGCAGATATATTGTCGTGTATGCACACACCCTTCTTTCATTAGTTTAGATGAACCATTGATGATCAATTCGAACCAGTGCATTCGATTAAAATTAATTTTACCTAAATAGAGGGTGCAGAATAAACTACAACAAGTAGATTTGCAACAACGTGATGCTGACGATATCTTCAAAGAACATTGCAACAACAGCGTGGCTTCACAACAACATATGGTAAGCCAGTATGTTTAGTACATGTGAAATGTAATGCGTGTGGGCTGCTTTCTTGGCTTGTGCCCTCAACCTGTAATCCTACAGAATAACAAATAGTTCAGTTGTCTGCTTTGATGTATTGCCTGATTCGAATGCTTGTTTGTTACTTGTTACGCTATACCTGAGTTGGCCAATATTTCAGCAGTGCCTGCTATACTATCGTAAAGAAATGCATGCCTAGTTTATTTGAGTCCTTGAATTTTCCTCTGAACTTCATCACAAGACTGTCTTCGTAGTTTATATGAGGCCACACTATTAAGTGCTTTCTCAGATAATTTCAACTCCTTAGATGCCTTGGCAACTTAAATATAGCGGTGGTACACTCCCTTTCAAGTTTCCATCTTACCATTTTAATTTCTTTTCGGCTGATGCTGCTTCGAACCATTTAAATATAGCTTGCCATGCTCGGCAATAATTCATATGTCGCTTACCATGTAAGCTTACTGCGTGGATCATGCGATAACTATCTCTTACTTATGTCCAGCGGAAACCTTTCAGGATGCCGTTCACACTAGGACACAATGTACAACCCCAAAATCTATTTGTGGAAGCAGTGCGCCATCCATGTTACCAGATGGTAGAAGTTCAGAGGCAACACCACCGAAGAGTAGTCTGAGCACAGATAATATAGTTCTTGATGCTCTACTAGAGGTAGAAAGAGATGGTGTGGCTGCCATGAATGAGGTAATCTCGATCTTGAAGCTGGAAATTATGCAATTAGCTGCACGCATTATGCAAGCAACCCAAGAATTGGAGGAAGTAATAATGTTGCATTTGAAGATGGAGGAGGTCTCGCTGCTTCTGCTATCTGAAGCCCAGGGTAATCCCAGTTCTTCTTTAGATAGCAGTTGAAATTGTCTTTAATTATTGTACTTGCATGTTGTGTCATGTCTCTGAATGGATTATGTTGTAAGACCCCCTATGTTGTCCATGTGCTGTAATGATCCGAATTTTTAAGGCGAGTTAATCTTTAGTACTTGTATGATTGACATAAGGTGAACTGTTTTTCGTGTGAGCATATTGTATTGGATGAAATAACTGTTTGACTCAAATTGTATCCAACCTACTGAATTCGAAGATCACTGCATTTCTAAATCATAATCATATATAAAGGTGAAATAAATCTTTGTTGTGGTTTTGAAGAAATAAATAACAAAACGTAGAATTATCCGTGGATATTCGTAATCGAATAAAAATTGGATTTGGATTTAGTTGCCATGGCCCAGGGCAAACGTGAATGCTAATTCTCCTAAGTTTTGAACGAAGCGGCTAAACACCCACTATCATTTGTGGGCTGCCCGAAGCAAGTGTTTGCGATATGGAAATTACTGTCTACCCCTAACACTTGACATCCTTATCGACCGGATTTACACTGCTGTCGATAGGGGTAGACTAGTAACTTCAATCAGACATGACACGACGGCCTCTGAGCCCATTCAGACATGGTGGGCGCCAAATGTGGGGGCAAAATACATTTGATTCAAGCTCGTCCGAAAGGCATGTGTCTCTCCCTCCATTTCCCCATTCATCCACGGTGGGCGCCAAAACAAACTCTCCTCGTCCGAAATCGATGTAGGCTAATATTTCAAATATGGGCAGATGTGTAACTTCCCTCAGACGTGACACAACTGCCCTACCTGTCAGCCCCGTTCATACACCATGGGTGCCAACCGTGGGTGGCAAAACACCCTCTCCTCGCCCGAAATCGTTACCGGCAAATATTTGGGAGATGCGAGATTACCGTCCTATCCCCAACCGACGTGATGTCCGAAATTTTGAACGGGGGATAAGTTCGTAACTTTGCCACATTTCAGACAAGCGTGTCCCAAAGTTTGAGATATCCCATCCCCCTCCATTCCCCATTCATACATCGTCGGCACCACGACAACCTCCCCGCTGCGGCCAGCCTCCTCCGTCCGCCACCCCATCCCCCACCTTGCCGGAGCCGCTACCCCTACCCCGTCGTCCACTGCAAGAGATGGACGTCTCTCATCCACAGCGCCGGACCAGGATCCTTTTGTGACACCCCCGATTTGATCGTACACTAATCATGCACGCAAATGTGTACGACCAAGATCAGGGACTCACTGGATGATATCACAACACAACTCTAGACACAAATAAAAGAATACAAGCTTTATATTACAAGCCAGGGGCCTTGAGGGCTCGAATACATAATCTCGAATACACAAGAGTCAGCGAAAGCAACAATATCTGAGTACAGACATAAGTTAAACAAGTTTGCCTCAAGAAGGCTAGCACAAAAACAACATGATCGAAAAGGCAAGGTCTCATGCCTGGGACCTCCTAACTACTCCTGGTTGTCAGCTGTCTCCAAGAGGTAGAAGGCTTTGTCGGGGTAGTAGCAATCGTCAAGGGTGGCATCTGGCTCCTGGACTCCACCATCTGGTTGCATCAACCAGAAAGAAGAAAGAAGGGGGAAAAGGGGGAGCAAAGCAACCGTGAGTACTCTTCCAAAGTACTCGCAAGCAAGGATCTACACTACATATGCATCAATATCAATGAATAGGGTAGTATCTGTAGACTAAGTTGCAGAATGCCAGAATAAGAGGGGGAGAAGCTAGTCCTATCGAATACTAGCATCTTTTGGAAACCATCGTCTTGCAGCAACAGGGGGGAATAGAGTAGTATTACATAAGTCATATTTATGTTGTTGTCAACGCTCCGCGATCCTTTCTCGACTCCCGAAGCAACATATCCAAATAATGCCTCAGCATCCAGTTCTAGTTGTATCGATCGGGCTTACACTCCAAGTGTCCGTTACCGTAGGACATGCTATCGACAGATGTTTTCTTCCCTGCAGGGGTACACCAACTTACCCACCACGCTTGCTTAATTCCGGCCGGACACACCATCAAGTCATGCCCGCCCTCGGCCAAACAATACGCCGCAACCTGACCTATGCCTAATAGAGAGGTCATGCACGCCGGACTAAACCTATGCCCCCTGGGGTCATGGGCCAATCACCCCGGGAACTCCTGCCCGTTGCGTGGGCGGCCAGTGAGCAGACCTGGGCTACCCCCTTAAAAAGGTAGGTGCTTACGCGGTCCAACCCGGCACGCGCCACTCAGTCGCATGACGTCAGTTAAGCTTCGGCTGATGCATACGACGTAGAACGCCCATACTATGCCCACGTGATGGTTAGCACTATCAGGCCAGAGGCCCCTTGGATCAAATATCCAAACCGTTTGGTGTCTTAGGAATGCGCGGTAACGAGCAAAGACTCGGGATTATGTGACCCCATCGTCCCATCTCGAGGACTTGTGACAAGGGCTAAGAATGCCCGGCCACGCCTCGTATTTATCTCGCGGACACCTTCCGGGTCAACCCGACTACACATCAGTCGCAATTAAGCTCGCGCGGGTACCCCTTAGGGTCGACCCATTTTTAGTAACAAGGTTCAGTGTAAAGTCATAGTAACCATAGTAACCGTGTGTCTAACACCAAAGGGAAACCTGAGGAAATCACCCTCGATGGAATTCCACCTGATGGGTATCGTCAAGGTGAACGAAGGAGGAGTCACCCTCGAGGTCCACTCTTGAGGAGTTGCACGACAATGTCGTTATCATGAGTGGAGAAGGAGGAAATCACCCTCGATGACCATAACCGATGAACTAACCTACAAGGTTAACATCAGAAGTGCTGATGAGGTCTGACCCTCGGCACTCGATAGTAACCCAGTAGTGTCGAGCAACTAAGTGGAAAGTGATGTGCGGTGCCTGGTCTTCGATCCCGTTGATCGGGTCTTCTGATAATCCAGCGGGGCAGTCGGGACAATGTGGGGGTCACTAGTGTATCTCTAACCAGCCTATACTAACCAGTTTAGTATAAACATGTAAGGTATGAAAGCAGGTATCAACAACAGGCTATGCATCAGAATAGGATCATACAAAAAGCAGTAGCAGTTCTAATGCAAGCATAAGAGAGAAGAGAGTGGGCGATATCGGAATGATCAAGGGGGGTTGGCTTGCCTGGTTGCTCTGGCAAGAAGGAGGGGTCTCCAACACCGTAGTCGATCACCGGGGCATCATCGGTCTCGGGGTCTACCAGAGAGAAGAAAGGGAAGAAACAGTAAATATAAAGCAAACAGTTGCATGACAAGCAAAAGCAGCGCTCGGTGTGATCTAACGCGGTGCTATACTATACCAATGGAAGGGGATAACATCCGAGAAAGTATCCCCAGTGCTTCGTGTTTTCGGACAGTTGAATCGGAGGGGGAAGTTGCATGTTTGCTATGCTAGGAGCATGTGGCAGACGAACGGACCGCATATTCGGATTTGTCTCGTTGTTCTGAGCAACTTTCATACATAAAACTTTTACATCCGAGTTATGGATTATTTTATTTGATTTTCTAAAGTTCTTAGCAATATTCTGAAATATTATTAATTCGAAAATAAATAGGAAGAATTGCTAGGTGCACCCGGTGTAGTGCACCCAACAGTGTAGTAGTAAATGACGGCGGGTCCAGGGGGTCCCAGTTGACCAGTCAAACAGGGGGTGGGGCCCCCTGTCATTGTCTCCTTTACTAATTACATATTTAAATTAATTAATCTAGTTTATTAGTTTGGTTAACCCATATTAATTAAGTTAATTAAAAAATTTAAAAATTAAAAAATTAATTATTATTTTACTATTTTTTAAAAAAACTTTCTTTTTAAAAGGGGAGGGGCCCAGTGGTCATTGGCCCACTTGGACCTTAACGGGCGACGAGCTATTGGGACGGAGCCCCGAGCGTGGTTGGGCGCCCGCACGACGGGGCACAGGCGAGCGAGGGCGAGCAGAAGCGCTGGGGCGTCGGCGCGGCGCCGGTGCCGGGCGCCGAAGGTGGCCGCGGAGGGGGGGCCGGCGGCCAGGGGAAGAGTAGCGCGCGGGACTGGGGGGCAGCAGCGCGAGGCGAGGAGGCCGGAGGCGGGCGCGGGACACGGTGAGGCGGGCGACTGGGTGGTTGTGGACGGGCGGGGCGGGGGAGTGGGCGCAGCCACGAAGTCGGACAAGGGCGGCGCTAGGCGGCGGGGCAGCCGGAGGATGCAGCGCGCGCCACGGAGCAGAGCAGGTGCGGCAAGGGCATCGTCGGGCAGCTGTGGTTGCTGCAGGCTGCAGCGCAGCACGCAGCTGCAAGCGGCAGGGCCTCGCATGGGCGTCGCTGGAGCAGGGCGCGGGCGCGCTAGCGCGCAGTGGCACGCGAGGGCGGTGGCCGAGGCTGTGGTAGCAGCTGGCGGGTGCACGAGACGCGACGGAGGCGCGGGAGCGAGGCCGACGGCGCGGCGATGGTGTGCGTTGAACGACGACGGGCTTCTGCAGGTGGCGCGAGGAAATGCGTGCGTGTGTGCGTTGGGCCCCTGGGAACATTAGGAGCTAGACTACGAGCTCAGACGCGACCTGCGGCAGCGGTGGCCACTGTGACGAGCTTCACCACGATGGCGGGACACGAGCGCGTCGGGGGCGAGCTACGGCTACCTAGGAGAGCACGGGGATAGGGGGAATGGAAGCGGTGCTCACAGAGGGGCGATAGGGAAGGGTAGAGGGCTCGGGGTGGGCTGACGGCACCGGAAACGATGACGCACGGTGTCGGGTCTCGAGGTAGAAGACGACCTCGACCGGGCGTTGCGGTGGCGATGAGCTCGAACTGGGCATCGTAGCTGATGTAGGCGAGGACGAGGGAGCTCCTGGACGGGCTCCGGGGACGTGGGGGCGGCGGTGGCCGCGGTTACTCTGGTTGCGAGGCCATGGGCGCGCTCGGGTGAAAGGGGATCTGGGAAGGGGGAAGCGCGGGCGTGAGAGAGAGGATGGCGTCGAGCTAGGGTTAGAGGGGGGTCGACGACGACCTTGTAGACGGCGGGGAGGGGGCCGGATGGCTGCCGCATGGCCATCCGCGGCCACGGACACTCGCCCGGCAGCCACCGCGTGCGGGGAGCACTAAGAGGTAGGGGAAAGGCCCCCTAGTGGGCTGGGCTGGTTACTACGCGCGGCTGGGCCGTAAGCATAGCATCATTCCCTCCTCTTCCTTACCTTTTCTTATTTGTGTTCTTCTTTATAAAAAAGTTCTATTTTCCAATTAGTTTCCTTTTGTTTTAGACTTTTAGTTATATAAAATGTAATACTTACATCTAAATTTAGTATAATAAATTAGGCCACTTCCAAAATAAATTCCGTAGTTAACTAAATTAGTTTATAATTTTTATTAGTTAAAAAGCATTTAAATAAATGATTTAGCCACTGTTTTAAATACTTTAGGGCATTGAAACACTTTACAAAAAGGTCGATTCACCACCACAATTAGTTATGGAATATTTTCCACATGATGAACACTTTAGCCTTCATGTTTGAGAAGTTCTGAATTTTGACATTAAACTTGGATTTGAATTTGAATTGTGTTTCAATGCAAATGAGGACTAGCAACAGTAAGAGTGATGACATGGCACCATCAGCAAGGGATTACTGTAGCATGATTCTCGGGGTGTTACACCTTTCATCCCTTCGTCTCGCTTCATCGGCGCCGTCGTCCACTTTGCCGTTGCCGCTCATACGACTGCCTCGTCCACGGCAACATGATTTATCCCCCAACCCGACCGTCTGCCATCTAAAGTCTTCTTCCCTGCCGCCGACAGCCATCGCATCCGCAGCACCCTCAACGTATCAGCAGGGGCCTACACAGCGTTGCAAGACTGGTGGTACTCTTCAATATGTGCTTAAGTTATTTATCTCACCCAGAAAATAGATCTTAAATTGTTTACTATACTTTTCTTGTCCGTACCAAATCGTAGTGGCTAGTTGAATGCAAACATTGGTTGCGAAGTAGCTTTGTCCAGTTTGCACCTTCAGATCCGCTATGTCACGGTCACTATACTCGTAAAGCTTATGGTTTCCCCCATTATATTCACTACCATCATCGTAGGTGCTTCACTGCTTCGTGTCGTGCTAGCACTGCTCCTCAAGACCTCAACCCATCAAGCGAAACAACATGCCACTCATAATTCCAAAGCTTAGGTGTTGAAATACGAATCTGATATGATGCTCATATTACTAAAATAGAGAATGTTTAATTGGTCACCTAATGTTCCTATATTCATTTCGAAAAGCATGTGCGCCACCCACTGGTCCAGCTAGTTCCACTTTCCTGATTTTACTCTTGATGCTTAGGGTTTCCCCCTTTTATCTACTTTACTATGATCTGCGTAGGTGCTTTGTGTCATACTAGCATTACTCCACCCTTCGAGCTAAACAACACAACACTCAAAATTTCAAAGCTTAGTTGTTCAAATATGATTGTGATATGATACTGATATTAGTTAACAGACACATTTAATTAGTTAGCTAAAGGTCCCACTTGAGTTTCCAAATGCATGTCGTGACATATAGAGAGACAACATAATTGCATTTCTTTGTCACTTGTTGACTGTACTTTCTTGTCTATACCAAATCTTAGTTGTTATTTCAAAGCAAATATCGGTTGCTAACTACCCTTTGCGCGGTTTGCAGCTTCAGATCTACCATCCCACTGCCACGGTCAACACTATACTCATCATGCTTATGGTTTCCCCATTTTATGATGACCACGATCAGCCTACGTGGTTTGTGTCGTAATAGGACTGCTCCACCCATCGAGCTAAACAAGCTTAGTTGTACAAATTCAAATAAGATATTATGCTGATATTAGTAAAACTGGGAGATGTTTAATTGATAAGCTAAATGTTCTTACTTTAGTTTCGAAATGCATGTGAGCCACATATGGAGTGACCGAAAGGAATAGTATTTGTCTGTGCGCTCTGGTTCATCATGGGTGGCCAACCGACATTGTATAGAAAGACTTGTAATATCTTCAATTTGCTTGCTCTTCTGCTCATCTTTAAGATGTTCCTCTTCTCTTGCGGTCGACTGGCCAGGTCGAGTTATTCTCCCTTAGTATATTTTGAATCTGTCAGGTCAGGTCGACTTGTTCTTCTTTACTATATGTTGAAGCTGTCATCTGCGAAGTATCATGACTTCTGGAGCTCTCATATTTTGAGTAGTAGGGCACATTATATTAATGCACACACCAAATTACAGCATGCATGGCACCTCTTAGAAGAATTGCAGAGATAGCACAAAGGGGTTTACAGGGAGGAAGTATTGGATTAGAATCACTTCTGCATTACAAAGATAATCTCACTTGTTTTTATGTTTTCATGCATGCACGTATTGAATATTATCAAAATGAATGTGAGAATGGGCGCACGAGAGGAATATTGCAGAACAATCCACTGGCTAACAAACTTGGCATGGTGGAGGATGGCCTATCTTATTCACCCATCAAGGTGCATCCTCTAACTTGGCAAGGTTGTATTGGTCGCACATATTTTGCATCTGACCTCTTGCATTACTTCTACTTTGTTACACCATCTTCTTGGTTTAAGCATCATATATGAGTATATGCCATACCTATCCATTTTATGTACCTATTCCATGTGTCGTCATACTATGTTTTTCCAGTCAAATGTTGTTCTTTCGTAATAGATGTCCAAAAGGTAGAGGGTGATTGCAGATCCTCAAGGAGTACAAACTAGGTATTTGGAAAAGGTAGTGATACCTGTTAAATCAAATAGATCAGCAGTCACAGAAAACACAGGCCCAACTGTAACATACTTTACCCCTACTCGAGTGGCCAAACCCCTATTAGAATTGCTGACAGCCCAGCGTCAGGTACTGTCTATGATATCAATTCAAAATTTGAACTCCTAAATTTCTGCATGTGCCATACCTTCTCTCTTGTATGAAAACTAATTTCAGATGAATCTCCTTGCTCAAAGGATCTTAGGATCTCACGACAATACTGGGCTCTGCATTGCTCTTGTCAGTACCTCTTGCCCTTTGTGAGCATACTTACACTCATCACTATTTGAATGTAGCATCACTGTAAATGTTCGCTTCTCTATCCTCCATTTGCTTGAAATTATAAGATCTATATTTACTCTTAGATAAATGTAGAATTAACACAATGGTTATGAAGTTTTGGATTGCTCATGTAAGTACATGTTGTCATGTACTCCCTCTGTATCGAATTAATTGTTGAACAATTGGATGTATTTAGAACTTAATAGTGCTAGATACATCCATTTGAGCGACAACTAATAACGGACGGTGGTGGTATTATTGTACATGCATCTCGAGATAGTTGATTGTCTAGCATTACTCTGCATCTTATCTGCCCTGCCCTCCACTTTCTCCAAATTATCATATCTACATTTACTCTTACCAAAATGTTGAATAAAGCCAATGCCACTTCACACGTTGATGTCTGCATTCCTCTTGTTAGTACCTTTTGCCTTGTAACGCTATACTTAATTAATTGCTATTTGATTATGTATCATCAGTCTGCACCTTAGCTTCATTATCCTCTACTTCTTCCAATATTATTTGATCTATATTTACTCTTTGCAAAATGTAGAATAATGGTAACGCTTATAAGGAATTTCCTTTGGGGAATTTTTTGAATTGTCTTTCCATCAACATGGAGAAGGGCTTTGTCCAGCCCGTGTTAATATGTAATGTAAGTTCATCCTTCTCAAGCCTTCAAACTTTGTTCTAGTATAGATTTGGATAGGCATCATTTCCTCCACTTCTGTTTACATCTGATTGGATGATTGCAACAAGTACCAGTTTTAAATTGTAGTTGTAAAAACATGTTCCTTATGCAAAACAGATTCATTTATTTACTTATATAATTGTGAAACATGTTACGTGTCTCCTTGTTTCTCTTTTAGAGTCGTATCTCTTATGCCAGCCAGAACTTTAGGAAAGGTAGTGAGCCAAACCATCTTGAGGACAGCGAGATGACCCCAAGGTCCTGTCTTGATGAAGACAGTGAGTTGAAGCTACTCACCAGCAGGTGTGAGACAACCTTTGTGCAGTCGCTGCCTCAATCAGTTCAACTTCTTCAGTCCCAACTTAAAGCGGAAAGGCTTGCTTCGGCTCAGCTTCGACTTGAAGTCAAAGATGTAATGAAGATGTCAGGGGACTGCCTTGCGCACAATGGTGCCATACAACTAGGGATGAAGCATCTATAGTTGACACAACTAAGGTCTCATCAGCTTGTTCGGCTGCTTGTGGGGCCCGAGCTTGCCAGGTCTAGTGCCTTCTAAAGTGCTCTCAATTTTATATATTATTTTGTTGGCGCGTTTATATGCACTGGTGGCGACCTTTGATGCCCAGTGTATGTAATCCACGGTCATGTTGCACTTTATTATCACCGGTAGCGAACTTTGATTCCCAGTGGATGTAATATGCCGTAATTTCTTTATTGTATAGTCTAGGTTTATTCTTGGTCAGTATGCTGTAATTTAGGCCGGAAGGTTCAGTGGATCTCAGTGTTGTATGTCTTCAGGCCGGCACGTTACTCATATGGGCCAAAACGTCGGCCTATAATCATCTTGGGCCATTAGCAGGTCTAAACATATAGTAGTTTCCCACCTTTAACAGGCCATGGGCTACATATTTACTGTAGTGACACTGGGCTTCCTACGGGCCGTAGAAACAAAGGGCCTTTTAAGGGCCATAGAAACAATGGGCCTTCTACGGGGCGTAGACACCGTGGGCCTTCTATGGGTCGTATCATCAATGGGCCTTCTACGGGCCGTATGATCGGTTGGCCAAACATGGGCCAATAACGGACCACATTATGGCCGTAAATGGGCTAGAGTTGAAATCGTCCATTCATGGGCCGACCATAACGGGCCGTCGTTAATAGGCCTTATTTGATGACGCTATGAAAACAGCCTAACATATTAACGGGCCACAAACGGGCCGACTGTAACCATGGGCTGAAATTGGCCCACAAGCAGAAAATGGCAGTAACGGGCCGTAAGTAACCGAATGCTGGAAATGAGCCCAAGAATAAATGGGCCCTGAGAAGGCCGAAAGATAACATGGGCTGCAAACGGCCCAATGGATTAATGGGCCGTTAATGGGTATAAAGTGATACACTGTTCATTACGGACCAGTTTCACCACGGGTCGTTAATGGGCCAAGAATAAATGGGCTCTGAGAAGACCGAAAGATAACATGGGCTGCAAATGGCCCAATGGATTAATGGGCCGTTAATGGGTATAAAGGGATGCACTGTTCATTACGGGCCAGTTTCACCATGGGCCATTAATGGGCCAAGAGTTACAAAGGGCCTCATATGGGCCAAAGACGTCATGGGCCATACATGGGCCGGAACTTAAAATGGGCTGGAATCATATTGGACGACCTAGAAGACGCTACTGGGCCTAATTCGGATAGGTCGTAATGGGCCCTGGGTTAGTGGGTTGTAAATGGTCTATATGCGAACATGCCGTTAACAGGCTTTCCGTGGGCCGGCCCGCCACCTTTTGACTAAGTCAAACGGGCCGACCTTTTCATAGGAGTGGGCCTCTGTTGGGTCGTGCCACGTGTCGATGTATCATAGGCGCTTTGGGTCGAATGAGTGGATGACATATGTCCCAACGGTGAGCCGACACGTGTTTCCTCCAGCCAATGATGATTTTATACGTGGAAAATCCCCATTGGTCGGGGCTGTTAACGGGTTATCGGATCCAAAACCGGACCCGATAGCTTAACAACGTTCCGTTAAGGTGGATGCGACGTGTCGGTCACCCTTGACGAAAGCACTTCTGTGACGCACGATTTATCGTCATGGAAGTGGACATTTCCGTGATGATAATTTTGGTAATGTCATGGAACACTTCTACGACAGGACAGGTACGGCTATCTTGATTCTGTCATAAATTTTTCATGGATGTACATGCATGACAGAAAACGTGAACTACTGTGACAAACACGTATCATCACGGAAGTGTATTTTTTTTGTAGTGTGGCTCGGCTTTGGCAGCCGTCGTTGTCCGCTGCACCGGGTCAGCAGGGAGCTGGCTTGTCGTCGTCGCTGGTGGCGGCGGGTGCCGCCCCCCTCGCCTGCGCTCCGCGAGAGGAGTTGCATGCGCTCCCATCTCTACCCCCCAGCGTCGTCGGCAGAGGCGGGGGCGGTGGGGTCGGCGGTGTCGGAGCTAGGGCTGCCGCACGTGCGTGGTGAGCCTTCCCCGCTAGGTTCCTTGGGCCGGGCCGGGCCTGCTAGTAGTGGGCCGGCCTTCAGCTTCGGGCCCACGCCCGCTTCGGGTACTGTCAGGGGGGGAGTGAG
The DNA here is from genome assembly GCA_902687465.1 of Secale cereale. Classification (NCBI taxonomy): domain Eukaryota; kingdom Viridiplantae; phylum Streptophyta; class Magnoliopsida; order Poales; family Poaceae; genus Secale; species Secale cereale. The sequence continues at coordinate 145,147,100 of LR738710.1, forward strand.
GTGGATGGAATTGGGCTGGGCTTCCCCTTGGCCCCAGCCCCTCGGCCCGCCCTGCCTTCGGCTCGCGTACCCGCGGCCCGTGCAACTTCCGCGTCTCTCTATATATGGGTGCGACGGGGCACCCGCGACCCCTCATTAGGGTTTCCTGCTACTCCAAGTGAGGTGCGGTGCCTCGGTCGCTCCGCCAGATCTCTGCTCCCCTCTCCTCCCCTCCTCCTCCCCTCCTGTCCTTTGCTGCGGTGATGGCCATGGGAGACCGGCGGGCGGAGAAGCGACCTATGGATCCCCGGTTCCTGAGGCTGAGCGGCGGCGAGAGAAGGATCTTCGCGACAAGGCTAAGCATGAGCTTTGTGCCAGGTCATCGGGCCGGGGTGAGGGCGGTGGATCCGGGCACGGCCAGGGTGGCGGCGGTGGCGGTAATGGTTACGGCAATGGGTGCGGCTACAGTGGCCATTTCGGTCAAGGTCAAGGTGCCAGTCCTACGGGTGCGAGGGGGATTGGGGTCCTCCTCCGCCATGGTGGGGTTAGCAGTAAGAACGGAAGAAGAAGAGGAAGCAGGGCCAGCGGCATCGCGAGCTCGAGCGGAAACCGCAGGAGCATCCCCTTTGTGGTGGGGGGCACGGGGATCCTCTGGCCCCCGATGCGCCCCGGGACTCGGCGGCGGCGCCCATTGCTGTCGAAGAAGAGATCGAGTCTTAAGCAATTTTTCTTCAAGCAAAGCATTGAAATTCTTTTGCGAATTCATAAATTCTTTAACACTAGTCTCAAATTCAAAGGGCATCTTATTAAAATTTCCATAGGAGTTGTTGTAGGAATTACCATAACTGTTAGAGGAATTACTAGGGAAAGGCCTAGAATTAAAGTTTCCTTTATATGCGTTGTTACCAAAATTATTCCTACCAACAAAATTCACATCCATAGATTCATTATTATTCTCAATCAACATGGACAAAGGCATATCATTAGGATCAGAAGACACACTCTTAGTAGCAAATAATTTCATAAGTTCATCCATATTTCCACTCAAAACACTAATCTCTTAGGGTTTAGGGTTTAGGGTTAGGGTTTAGTGTGCCATTGAGAGTAATTAACCATAATATTATCTAGGAGTTTAGTAGCTTCTCCTAAAGTGATTTCCATGAAAGTGCCCCCCGCGGTCGAATCTAAAAGATTTCTAGAAGCAAAATTCAATCCAGCATAAAAGTTTTGTGTAATCAAGTTCAAACCATGTATAGGGCAATTACGTATCATTAATTTCACCCTATCCCAAGCTTGTGCAACATGCTCAAGATCAAGTTGCTTAAAATTCATAATATCGTTCCTAAGAGAGATAATTTTAGCGGGAGGAAAATACTTAGAGATAAAGGCATCTTTGCACTTATTCCATGAATCAATACTATTTCTAGGCAAAGAAAAGAACCAAGTTTTAGCACGATCTCTAAACGAAAACAAAAATAGCTTTAATTTAACAATATCATTATCCGTATCTCTCTTCTTTTGCATATCGCACAAATCAACAAAGTTGTTTAGATGGGTAGCGGCATCTTCACTAGGAAGGCCGGGAAATTGATCTTTCATAATAAGGTTTAACAGTGCAACATTGATTTCACAAGATTCAGCATCGATAATAGGAGCAATTGGAGTGCTAATAAAATCATTATTGTTGGTATTGGAAAAGTCACACAATTTGGTATTGTCTTGAGCCACAGTGATGAACAAGCAATCCAACACACAAGCAAACAATAAGTAAGTGAAAAGAGGCAAATGGAAAAAGGGCGAATAAAACAGCAAGGGTGAAGTGGGGGAGAGGTAAATGAAAAACAATGTAATGCGAGGGATAGGAGTTTGTGATGGGTACTTGGTATATGACTTTTGCGTAGATCTCCCCGACAATGGCGCCAGAACTTCTTCTTGCTACCTCTTGAGCTTGCGTTGTTATTCCCTTGAAGAGGAAAGGGTGATGTAGAATAGTAGCGTAAGTATTTCCCTCCGTTTTTGAGAACCAAGGTATCAATTCAGTAGGAGACTACACGCGAGTACGTCGTACCTACACACACAAATAAAAACCTTGCAACCAACGCGATAAAGAGGTTGTCAATCCCTTCTCGGCCACTTGCAAAAGTGGGATCTGATAGAGATAATAAGATAATATTTTTGGTATTTTTGTTATATAGATTGAAAGTAAATATCGCAAAATAAAAGTAAAGTAAAGATAAATAGTTGATGGAAGATTAATATAATGGAAGATAGACCCGGGGGCCATAGGTTTCACTAGTGGTTTTTCTCAAGATAGCAGATTTCTACGGTGGGTGAACAGATTACTGTCGAGCAATTGATAGAAAAGCGCATAGTTATGACTTATGAGAATATCTAGGCATGATCATTGTATATAGGCATCACGTCCGTGACAAGTAGACCGAAACGATTCTGCATCAACTAGTATTACTCCACATATCGACCGTTATCCAACATGCATCTAGAGTATTAAGTTCATAAGAACAAAGTAACGCTTTAAGAAGGATGACATGATGTAGAGGGATAAACTCATGCAATATGATATAAACCCCATATTTTTATCCTCGATGGCAACAATACAATACGTGCCTTCCTGCCCCTGCTGTCACTGGGAAAGGACACCGCAAAATTGAACCCAAAGCCAAGCACTTCTCCCATTGCAAGAAAGATCAATCTAGTAGGCCAAACCAAACTGATAATTCGAAGAGACTTGCAAAGATATTTAAATCATGCATAAAAGATTTCAGGGAAGAATCAAATATTGTTCATAGATAATCTTGATCATAAACCCACAATTCATTAGATCTCGACAAACACACTGCAAAAATAGTTACATCGAATAGATCTCCAAGAAGATCGAGGAGAACTTTGTATTGAGATCCAAAGAGAGAGAAGAAGCCATCTAGCTAATAACTATGGACCCGAAGGTCTGTGGTAAACTACTCACAACTCATAGGAGAGGCTATGGTGTTGATGTAGAATCCCTCCGTGATCGATCCCCCCTCCGGTGGAGTTCCGGAACGGGCTCCAAGATGGGATCTCGCGGGTACAGAAGGTTGCGGCGGTGGAATTAGAGTTTCGTGGTGCTCTCGGATGTTTTCATGGTACATGGATATATATAGGAGGAAGAGGCATGTCGGTGGAGCAACGAGGGGCCCACGAGGGTGGGGGCGCGCCTACCCCCTGGGCGCGCCCTCCCCCTCGTGGCCGCCTTGTTTCTTTCCTAGCGTGTACTCCAAGTCGTCTGTGTTGCGTTTGTTCCAAAAATGACTCTCCCGAAGGTTTCATTCCGTTTGGACTCTGTTTGATATTCCTTTTCTGCGAAACACTTAAATAGGCAAAAAAAACAACAATTTTCACTGGGCCTTGGGTTAGTAGGTTAGTCCCCAAAATAATATAAAAGTGTATAATAAAGCCCATTAAACATCCAAAACAGATAATATAATAGCATGGAACAATAAAAAATTATAGATACGTTGGAGACATATCAAGCATCCCCAAGCTTAATTCCTGCTCGTCCTCGAGTAGGTAAATGATAAAGACGGAATTTTTGATGTGGAATGCTACCCAACATAATTCTCAATGTAATTTTCTTTATTGTAGCATGATTGTTCAGATCCGAAAGATTCAAGACAAAATTTTATATTGACATAAGAATAGTAATACTTCAAGCATACTAACAAAGCAATTATGTCTTCTCAAAATAACATGTCCAAAGAAAGTTATCCCTACAAAATCATATAGTCTGGCTATGCTCTATCTTCATCACACAAAATATTTAAATCATGCACAACCCCGGTTTCAGCCAAGCAATTGTTTCACACTTCAGTTTTTTCAAACTTTTCAACTTTCATGCAATTCATGAGCGTGATCCATGGATATAGCACTATAGGTGGAATAGAGTGGTGGTTGTGGAGAAGACAAAAAGGAGGAAGATAGTCTGACATCAACTAGGCGTATTAATGGGCTATGGAGATGCCCATCAATAGATATCAATGTGAGTGAGTAGGGATTGCCATGCAATGAATGCACTAGAGCTATAAGTGTTTGAAAGCTCAACAGAAGAAACTAAGTGGGTGTGCATCCAACTCGCTTGCTCACGAAGACCTAGGGCATTTTGAGGAGGCCCATCATTGGAATATACAAGCCAAGTTCTATAATGAAAATTCGCACTAGTATATGCAAAGTGACAAAATAAGAGACTCTCTATCATGAAGATCATGGAGCTACTTTGAAGCCCAAGTTTGGAAAAAGGAGAGTAGCATTGCCCCTTCTCTCTTTTTCTCTCATTTTTTTCTTTTTTTCTCATTTGGGCCTTTTCTCCTCTCTTTTTTATGGCCTTTTTTTTTCTCGCCCGGAGTCTCATCCCGACTTGTGGGGGAATCAGAGTCTCCATCATCCTTTCCTCACCGGGACAACGCTCTAGTAAAGAATATCATCTCACTTTTATTTACTTACATCTCAAAGATTACAACTCAAAGCTAGAACAAAATATGACTCTAAGTGAATGCCTCTGGCGGTGTACCGGGATGTGCAATGAATGAAGAGTGACCTATACGTAAAAATTGTGCATGGTGTCCTTGCCACAAATACGATGTCAACTACATGATCATGCATGGCAATATGACAATGATGAAGCGTGTCATAATAGACGGAACAGTGGAAAGTTGCATGGCAATATATCTCGGAATGGCTACGGAAATGCCATAATAGGTAGGTATGGTGGCTGTTTTGAGGAAGGTATATGGTGGTTGTATGGTACCGACGAAAGTTGCGTGGTACAAGAGAGGCAAGCAATGGTGAAGGGGTGAGAGTGCGTATAATCCATGGACTCAACATTAGTCATAAAGAACTCATATAATTATTGCAAAAATCTACAAGTCATCAAAACAAAGTATTCAACGCATGCTTAGGAGTTAACCATCGCGCGATCCGGACCTCCACACAAAGGATGACAATCAATAAATAAATCATGCTCTAACTTCATCACATAACGGGTCACCATACATGCATGCTACGGGAATCACAAACTTTAACACAAGTGTTTCTCAAATTCACAATTACTCAACTAGCATGACTCTAACATCACCATCCTCATATCTCAAAACAATCATCAAGTATGAAACTTCACATAATATTCCATGCACTTTTTATGAAAGTTTTTATTATACCCATCTTGGATGCCTATCATATTAGGACCAATTTTATAACCAACGCAAATTACCATGCTGTTCTAAAAGACTCTCAAAATAATATAAGTTAATCATGAGAGATCAATAATTTCTATAAAATAAAACCACCACCGTGGTCTAAAAAGATATAAGTGAAGCACTAGAGCAAAACTATCTAGCTCAAAAGATATAAGTGAAGCACATAGAGTATTCTAATAAATTACGATTCATGTTTATCTCCCCCAAAAGGTGTGTACAGCAAGTATGATTGTGGTAAACTAAAAAGCAAAGACTCAAATCATACATGACGCTCCAAGCGAAACACATATCGTGTGGTGAATATAAATATAGTCTCAAGTAAAGTTACCGATGGACGAAGACGAAAGAGGGGATGCCTTCCCGGGGCATCCCCAAGCTTAGGCTTTTGGTTGTCCTTGAATTTTACCTTGGGTTGCCTTGGGCATCCCCAAGCTTAGGCTCTGGCCACTCTTTGTTCCATAGTCCATCAAATCCTTACCCAAAAACTTGAAAACTTCACAACACAAAACTTAGCAAAAATCTCGTGAGCTCCGTTAGTATAGGAAAACAAACCACCACTTTAAGGTACTGTAATGAACTCATTCTTTATTTATATTGGTTTTAAACCTACTGTATTCCAACTTCTCTATGATTCATACCCCCCGATACTACTCATAGATTCATCAAAATAAGCAAACAACACACGAAAAACAGAATCTGTCAAAAATAGAACATTCTGTAGCAATCTGTAACTTTCGAATACTTCTGTAACTCTAATTTTTTTGAAATAAATTGGTGGACGCGAGGAATTTACCAATTAATCATCTTCAAAAATAATTAACTCAAAAACGCTCTCCAGTAAAATATGGAAGCAAATCTCATGAGCGCAAAAGTTTCTGTTTTTTACAACAAGATCGCAAAGACTTCACCCAAGTCTTCCCAAAAGTTCTACTTGGCACAAACACTAATTAAAACACAAAACCACATCTAACCTGAAGTTAGATGAATTATTTATTACTAAACAAAGCAAAAGCAAATAAAATAAAATTAGATTGCCTCCCAACAAGCACTATCGTTTAACGCCCCTAGCTAGGCATGATACAAGATTAGATCTAGGTATTGCCATCTTTGGTCGGCAATCCATAAGTGGCTCTCATAATAGATTCATAAGGTAATTTGATTTTTTTCTAGGAAAGTGTTCCATGTCTTTCCTTAACGGAAATTGGAATATAATATTTCCTTCCTTCGTATCAATAATTGCACCAATCGTTCTAAGGAAAGGTCTACCAAGAATAATAGGACATGTAGGATTGCAATTTATATCAAGAATGATGAAATCTACGGGCACATAATTCCTATTTGCAACAATAAGAACATCATTAATCCTTCCCATAGGTTTCTTAATGGTAGAATCCAGAAGATGCAAATTTAAAGAACAATCATCAAGTTCATGGAAACCTAACATATCACGCAAAGTTTTGGGGATTCTGGAAACACTAGCACCCAAATGACACAAAGCATAGCATTCATGATCTTTAATCTTAATTTTAATAGTAGGTTCCCACTCATCATAAAGTTTTCTAGGGATAGAAACTTCTAATTCAAGTTTTTCTTCATAAGATTGCATTAAAGCATCAACTATGTGTTTGGTAAAAGCTTTATTTAGACTATAAGCATGAGCAGAATTTAGCATAGATTGTAACAAGGAAATACAATCTATCAAAGAGCAATTATCATAATTAAATCCCTTGAAATCCAAAATAGTGGGTTCATTGCTATGTAAAGTTTTGACCTCTTCAATCCCACTTTTAACAGTTTTAGCATCAAGATCTAAAAACTCTGAATCATTGGGACGCCTTTTAACTAAAGTTGACTCATCTCCAGTCCCATCTTTATCAAGATTCATATTAGAAAACAAGGATTTAATAGGAGACACATCAATCACTTTTAGATCTTCATGAAAACTAGAAGAACACACTTTCTCAAAGCAATCTCTTTTAGCACGCATCCTAGCGGTTCTTTCTTTGCACTCATCAATGGAAATTGTCATGGCTTTGAGAGACTCGTTGATATCATGCTTAGGTGGGATAGATCTAAGTTTCAAAGAATCAACATCAAGAGAAATTCTATCCACATTCCTAGCCAACTCATCAATCTTAAGCAACTTTTCTTCAAGCATAGCATTGAAATTCTATTGCGAATTCATAAATTATTTAACACTAGTCTCAAATTCAGAGGCCATCTTATTAAAATTTCCATAGGAGTTGTTGTAGGAATTACCATAATTGTTAGAGGAATTACTAGGGAAAGGCCTAGAATTAAAGTTTCCTCTATATGCGTTGTTACCAAAATTATTCCTACCAACAAAATTCACATCCATAGATTCATTATTATTCTCAATCAACGTGGACAAAGGCATATCATTAGGATCAGAAGACACACTCTTAGTAACAAATAATTTCATAAGTTCATCCATCTTTCCACTCAAAACACTAATCTCTTCAATAGCATGTACTTTTTTACTAGTAGATCTTTCGGTGTGCCATTGAGAGTAATTAACCATAAAATTATCTAGGAATTTAGTAGCTTCTCCTAAAGTGATTTCCATGATAGTGCCCCTCGCGGCCGAATCTAAAAGATTTCTAGAAGCAAAATTCAATCCAGCATAAAACTTTTGTATAATCATCCATAAGTTTAAACCATGTGTAGGGCAATTACATATCATTAATTTCATCCTCTCCCAAGCTTGTGCAACATGCTCATGATCAAGTTGCTAAAAATTCATAATATCGTTCCTAAGAGCGATAATCTTAGCGGGAGGAAAATACTTAGAGATAAAGGCATCTTTGCACTTATTCCATGAATCAATACTATTTCTAGGCAAAGAAGAGAACCAAGTTTTAGCACGATTTCTAAGCGAAAACGGAAATAGCTTTAATTTAACAATATCATTATCCGTATCTCTCTTTTTTTGCATATCGCACAAATCAACAAAGTTGTTTAGATGGGTAGCGGCATCTTCACTAGGAAGGCCGAAAAATTGGTCTTTCACAACAAGGTTTAACAGTGCAGCATTGATTTCACAAGATTCAGCATCGATAATAGGAGCAATCAGAGTGCTAATAAAATCATTATTGTTGGTATTGGAAATGTCACACAATTTGGTATTGTCTTGAGCCATAGTGACGAACAAGAAATCCATCACACAAGCAAACAAGAAGCAAGCAAAAAGAGGCAAACGAAAAAACGCCAAATAAAACGGCAAGGGTGAAGTGGCGGAGAGGAAAACGAGAGGCAAATGGCAAATAATGTAATGCGAGGGATAGGAGTTTGTGATGGGTACTTGGTATATGACTTTTGCGCAAATCTCCCCGGCAATGGCGCCAGAAATTCTTATTGCTACCTCTTGAGCTTGCGTTGTTCCTTCCTTGAAGAGGAAAGGGTGATGCAGCACAATAGCGTAAGTATTTCCCTCAGTTTTTGAGAACCAAGGAATCCATCCAGTAGGAGACTACACGCGAGTCCCTCGTACCTACACAAACAAATAAGAACCTTGCAAACCAACGTGATAAAGGGTTGTCAATCCCTTCTCGACCAGTTGCAAAAGTGAGATCTGATAGAGATAATAAGATAATATTTTTCGTATTTTTGTTATATAGATTGAAAGTAAAGATTGAAAAATAAAAGTAAAGTGAAGATAAATAGTTGATGGAAGAATAATATAATGGAAGATAGACCCGGGGGCCATAGGTTTCACTAGTGGCTTCTCTCAAAATAGCAGATTTCTATCGTGGGTGAACAAATTACTGTCGAGCAACTGATAGAAAAGCACATAGTTATGAGAATATCTAGGCATGATCATTGTATATAGGCATCACGTCCGTGACAAGTAGACCGAAACGATTCTACATCTACTACTATTACTCCACACATCGACCACTATCCAGCATGCATCTAGAGTATTAAGTTCACAAGAACAGAGTAACGCTTTAAGCAAGATGACATGATGTAGAAGGATAAACACATGCAATATGATATAAACCCCATCTTTTTATCCTCGATGGCAACAATACAATACGTGCCTTACTGCCCCTGCTGTCACTCGGAAAGGACACCGCAAGATTGAACCCAAAGCTAACCACTTCTCCCATTGCAAGAAAGATCAATCAAGTAGGCCAAACCAAACTGATAATTCGAAGAGACTTGCAAAGATATTTAAATCATGCAGAAAAGATTTCAGAGAAGAATCAAATATTGTTCATAGAAAATCTTGATCATAAACCCTCAATTCATCGGATCTCGACAAACACACCGCAAGAAGAATTACATCGAATAGATCTCCAAGAATATCGAGGAGAACTTTGTATTGAGATCCAAAGAGAAAGAAGAAGCCATCTAGCTAATAACTATGGACCTGAAGGTTTGTGGTAAACTGATACGTCTCCAACGTATCTATAATTTTTTATTGTTCCATGCTATTATTTATGTAGGTTTGGATGTTTAATGGGCTTTGTCATACACTTGTATATTATTTTTAGGACTAACATACTAACCCAAAGGCCCAGTCCAGATTGCTGTTCTTGCCTATTTCAGGGTTTTGTAGAAAAGGAATATCAAACGGAGTCCAAACGAAATGAAACCTTCGGGAGAGATATTTTTGGAGAAAATCACGCAATGGAGACTTGAGAACCACGGAGTAGGGGCGACGTGGTGCCCACGAGGGTGGGGGCGCCCCCCTAGAGCGCGCCCCCTACCTCGTGGGTGCCACGTAAGGCCCCCGGTGCCCTCCTTCCTGCTATATAAACCCACGTACCCCGAAACCATCAGGGGAGAAGAGAAAACCCTAGTTCCATCGCAGTAACCTTCTGTTCCTGTGGGATCCCATCTTGGGGCCTGTTCTGGAGCTCCGCCGGATGGGGATCCATCACAGAGTGCTTCTACATCATCAACATCGCCTCACCATGAGTTGTGAGTAGTTTACCACAGACCTTCGGGTCCATAGCTAGTATCTAGATGGCTTCTTCTCTCTCTTTGGATCTCAATACAAAGTTCTCCTCGGTCTTCGAGGAGATCTATTCGGTGTAATCTCTTTTTGTGGTGTGTTTGTCGAGATCCGATGAATTGTGGGTTCATGATCAAGATTATCTATGAGAAATATTTGGTTCTTTTATGAACTCTTTATGTATGCTCATAATATCCTTGCAAGTCTCTTCGAATTATTGGTTTGGTTTGGCCTACTAGATCTATAGTTCTTGCAATGGGAGAAGTGCTTGGCTTTGGGTTCAATCTTGCGGTGTCCTTTCCCAGTGACAGTAGGGGTAGCAAGGCACGTATTGTATTGTTGCCATCGAGGATAAAAAGATGGGGTTTATATCATATTGCTTGAGTTTATCCCTCTACATCATGTCATCTTGATTAAGGCGTTATTCTGTTCTTATGAACTCAATACACTAGATGCATGCTGGATAGCGATCGATGTGTGGAGTAATAGTAGTAGATGCAGGCAGGAGTCGGTCTACTTGTCTCGGACGTGATGCCTATATACAATGATCATGCCTAGGTAGTCTCATAATTATTCACTTTTCTATCAATTGCTCGACAGTAATTTGTTTACCCGCTGTAGAATATCGCTATCATGAGAGAAGCCAATAGAGAACACTATGGCCCCCGGGTCTATTCTCAACATATCAATCTATATCTACTTAACCCGCTTTTACTTTCTGTTCTTATAAACAAAAATACCAAAAATATAAACTATCATCTCTATCAGATCTCACGTTCGTAAGTGACCGTAAAGGGATTGACAACCCCTTATTGCGTTGGCTGCGAAGTTCTTATTTGTTTGTGCAGGTGCGAGGGACTCGTGTGTGGTCTCCTACTGGATTGATACCTTGGTTTTCAAAAACTGAGGGAAATACTTACGCTACTGTGTTGCATCTCCCTTTCCTCTTCGAGGGAATACAACGCAAGCTCGAGAAGTAGCAAGAAGAATTTTCGGTGTCGTTGCCGGGTAGGCTTACGCAAAAGTCATATACCAAGTACCTATCACAAACCCTTATCCTTCACATTACATTTTTTTTGCCTCTCGTTTTCCTCTCCCCCACTTCACCCTTGCCGTTTTATTTGCCCTTCTTTTGCCATGTGTTTACCGTCTGCTTGCCTCTTGTTTGCTTGTGTTGCTATGTGCCCTCAATTAGCTTGCATCTTTGCTTGCTAAAGTATGGATCCTCATCCACTTGCTAATCTCTTTAAGAGATCCAATTATGTTGAACCTATTGCTAGTGAGCTGCGTGCACTAGATTATCATTATGAGGTTTTGCTTGAAATTTATGAGTTTAAAAATTGTGATGAAGTATTGAAAGAAAATTATAAAGTGATTCATCATAGCTCCTTGAGTAAAAAGCATGATTGCAGAGATGTTACTATAAATTCTATTGATGTCAACTGTGCTAATGATATGCGAACCCTAAGCTTGGGGATGTTAGTATTGCTATGTCTTCTACTTGTTGCAACGATCATCATTGGGGTGATTCTTCTTACGATCTTGATACTTTATTTAAACCCCATGATGAATTGATAATAATGTTTGCATTAATATTGAAAGTGGGTTTGGAAGAGCGTCAACTTTAGATCCCACATATTTGGAGAATGATCAATCTTATTATTATTTTTTGATAAAAGTGGGTTTGGAGAGGTCATGACTTTAGTTAATGATAATCCCACTATTTTGGAAGAGTGTCAACTTTGGATGCATGCGGATCATGTTGAGAATATGTTATGTGATATCTATATTGTTGAATTTTCTTATGATCCTACATGCAATTATTATGAGAGAGGAAAATATGGTGGTAGAAATTTTCATGTTACTAAATTACCTCTCTTCATGTTGAGATTGATCTTGTTTCTTTCTTCTTCCTTGCATACGTTAGATCTTGCTTGTCTTAATAATTTGTTTTCCTATAAAATGCCTATGCAGAGGAAGTATGTTTGACTTAGATGTGTTTGTCACATGTTTTATGATGCTCTCCTTGTGCTTCAATTCTTATCTTTCTTGTGAGCATCATTGAAATCTCAATGCCTAGCTAGGGGCGTAAAACGATAGCGCTTGTTGGGAGGCAACCCAATTTTATATTTTTTGTTTTTGCTTCTGTTTAGGAATAAATATTGCATCTAGCTTCTGTTTAGGTGTGATTTTGTGTTTTTTTTAGTGTTTGTGCCAAGTAGAACCTTTGGGAAGACTTGTGTGAGGTTTATGTGATCTTGCTGTGAAAAACAGAATCGTTAGCGCTTGCTAGAATGGTCATCAGATTTTACTGGAGCGTGCTATTTAGTTGATTCTTTTTGCAGATTATTAATAGACAAATTCCTCACGTTTACCAATTTAGTTTGAATTTTTTGGAGTTACAGAAGTATGCGAAACCTGCAGATTCCTACAGACTGTTCTGTTTTTGACAGATTCTTTTTTTCGTGTGTTGTTTGCTTATTTCAATGCATCTATGAGAAATACTGGGAGGTATGAACCATAGAGAAGTTGGAATACAGTAGGTTTAACACCAATATAAACAAAGAATGAATTCATTGGAGTACCTTTGAGTAGTGGTTTGCTTTCTTATACTAACGGAGCTCACGAGATTTTTGTCTAAGTTTTGTGTTGTGAAGTTTTCAAGTTTTGAGTATTGCTTTGATGGACTATGGAACAAAGAGTTGCAAGAGCCTAAGATTGAGGATGCCCATGTCACCCCAAGGTGAATTTCAAGGACAACAAAAAGCCTAAGCTTGGGGATGCCCCGGGAAGGCATCCCCTCTTTCGTCTTCATCCATCGATAAATATACTCGAAGCTATATTTTTATTCACCACATGATATGTGTTTTGCTTGGAGCGTCTTGTATAATTTGAGTCTTTGCTTTTTAGTTTGCCACAATTATCCTTGCTGGACACACCTATTTGAGAGAGTTAAATATGTCCTAGGAATTGTTAGAACACTCTATGTGCTTCACTTATATCTTTTGAGTTGAATAGTTTTTGCTCTAGTGCTTCACTTGTATCTTTTAGAGCACGGTGGTATTTTGAAGAAATTGTTGAACTCTCATGCTTCACCTATATCCTTTTGAGAGTCTATTAAAACAGCACGGTAATGTGGTTAGGCTATAAAACTAGTCTTCACATGATAGACATCCAACATCAATGTAGTAAAACCTTTCACACTAAGTGCATTGAATATGATGAGAAGTTGGATGCTTGATAATTGTTTTGAGATATGAGGATAGTGATATTAGATTCATGCTAGTGGAGTTATCATGAAATTGAGAAATACTTGTGTTAAGGTTAGTGATTCCCGTAGCATGCACGTATGGTGAACCGCTATTTGATGAAGTTAGAGCATGAGGTATTTGTAAAATGTCAACCTTTGTCTGGAGGTCGGGGGCGCACGATGGTTAACTCCTACCAACCTCCCCCCTAGGAGCATGCGTTGATTGCTTTGTTTTGATGACTCTTAGATTTTTGCAATAAGTATATGAGTTCTTATGACTAATGTTGAGTCCATGGATTATACGCACTCTCACCCTTCCACCATTGCTAGCCTCTCTTGTATCGCGCAACTTTCGCCAGTACCATAAACCCACTATATATCCTACCTCAAAACAGCCACCATATATATATATTCCTCACAACAGCCACCATACTTACCTATCATGGCATTTCCATAGCCATTCCAAGATATATTGCCATGCAACTTTCCACCGTTCCGTTTATATGACACGCATCATATCGTCATATTACCATGTATGATCATGTAGTTGACATCGTATTTGTGGCAAGGCCACCATGCATAATTTTTCATACATATCACTCCTGTTTCATTGCACATCCCAGTACACCGCGGGAGGCATTCATATAGAGTCATACTTTGTTCTAGTATCGAGTTGTAATGAAAGTGTGATGATCATCATTATTAGAGCATTATCCCATGGGAGGAAAGGCTACATCAATAAAGCCCCTCCACAAAAACAGGAAAAAAAAGGAAAAAAAAGAAAGGCCAAAGAAAAAAAAGAAAGCCCCCCCCCCAAAAAAAGGGACAATTGCTATTATCTTTTTTCCACACTTGTGCTTCAAAGTAGCACCATGTTCTTCATGATAGAGAGTCTCATGTTTACTCACATTTATATACTAGTGGGAATTTTCATTATAGAACTTGGCTTGTATATTCCAAATATGGGCTTCCTCAAATGCCCTAGGACTTCGTGAGCAAGCAAGTTGCATGCACACCCACTAGTTTCTTTTGTTGAGCTTTCATACATATTTAGCTATAGTGCATCCGTTGCATGGCAATCCCTACTCACTCACAATCATATCTATTGATGGGCATCTCCATAGCCCGTTGATACACCTAGTCGATGTGAGATTATCTACCTCCTTTTTGTCTTCTCCACAACCACCTCTCTATTCCACCCATAGTGCTATGTCCATGGCTCACGCTCATGAATTGCGTGAAAGTTGAAAGGTTTGAAAGAATAGAGTATGAAAACAAGTGCTTGGCTGAAATCGGGGTTGTGCATGATATGAATATTTTGTGTGATGAAGAGGGAGCATAGCCAGACTATATGATTTTGTAGGGATAACTTTCTTTAGCCATAGTATTTTGAGAGGACATGATTGCTTTGTTAGTATGCTTGAAGTATTATTATTTCTTATGTCAATATAGACTTTTGTCTTGAATCTTTCAGATCTGAACATTCATGCCACAATTACGAGAATTACATTGAAAAACTATGTTGGTTAGCATTCCACATCAAAAATTCTGTTTTTATCATTTACCTACTCGAGGACGAGCAGGAATTAAGCTTGGGGATGCTTGATACGTCTCCAACGTATCTATAATTTTTTATTGTTCCATGCTATTATTTATGATGTTTTGGTTGTTTCATGGGCTTTGTCATACACTTTTATATTATTTTTGGGGCTAACCTACTAACCCAAAGGCCCAGTCCAGATTGCTGTTTTTTGCCTGTTTCAGGGTTTTGCAGAAAAGGAATATCAAACGGAGTCCAAACGGAATGAAACCTTCGGGAGAGATAGTTTTGGAGAAAATCACGCACGGGTGACTTGAGAACCACGGAGTAGGGGCCACGTGGTGCCCAAGAGGGTGGGGGCGCGCCCCCCCTTGGGCGCACCCCTGCCTCGTGGGTCGCACGTAAGGCCCCCGGTGCTCTCCTTCCTCCTATATAAACCTACGTACTCGAATCCATCACGGGAGAAGAGAAAACCCTAGTTCTACCGCCATAACCTTCTGTTCCCGTGAGATCCCATCTTGGGGCTTGTTCTGGAACTCCGCTGGACGGGGGATCCATCACGGAGTGCTTCTACATCATCATCATCGCCTCACCATGAGTTGTGAGTAGTTTACCACAGACCTTCGGGTCCATAGCTAGTATCTAGATGGCTTCTTCTCTCTCTTTGGATCTCAATACAAAGTTCTCCTTGGTCTTCGTGGAGATCTATTCAATGTAATATCCTTTTGCTGTGTGTTTGTCGAGATCCAATGAATTGTGGGTTTATGATCAAGATTATCCATGAGAAATATTTGGTTCTTTTCTGAACTCTTTATGTGTGCTCATAATATCCTTGCAAGTCTCTTCGAATTATTGGTTTGGTTTGGCCTACTAGATCTATAGTTCTTGCAATGGGAGAAGTGCTTGGCTTTGGGTTCAATCTTGCGGTGTCCTTTCCCAGTGACAGTAGGGGCAGCAGGGCACATATTGTATTGTTGCTATCGAGGATAAAAAGATGGGGTTTATATCATATTGCTTGAATTTATCCCTCTACATCATGTCATCTTGCTTAAGGCGTTAATCTGTTCTTATGAACTCAATACACTAGATGCATGCTGGATAGCGGTCGTTGTGTGGAGTAATAGTAGTAGATGCAGGTATGAGTCGGTCTACTTGTCTCGGACGTGATGCCTATATACAATGATCATGCCTAGGTAGTCTCATAATTATTCACTTTTCTATCAATTGCTCGACAGTAATTTGTTTACCCGCTGTAGAATATCGCTATCATGAGAGAAGCCAATAGAGAACACTATGGCCCCCGGGTCTATTCTCAACATATCAATCTATATCTACTTAACCCGCTTTTACTTTCTGTTCTTATAAACAAAAATACCAAAAATATAAACTATCATCTCTATCAGATCTCACTTTCGTAAGTGACCGTAAAGGGATTGACAACCCCTTATCGCGTTGGCTGCGAAGTTCTTATTTGTTTGTGCAGGTGCGAGGGACTCGTGCGTGGTCTCCTACTGGATTGATACCTTGGTTCTCAAAAACTGAGGGAAATACTTACGCTACTGTGCTGCATCTCCCTTTCCTCTTCGAGGGAATACAACGCAAGCTCGAGAAGTAGCATAAACTACTCACAACTCATCGGAGAGGCTATGGTGTTGATGTAGAAGCCCTCTATGATCGACCCCCCCCCCCTCCGGTGGAGCTCCGGAACAGGCTACAAGATGGGATCTCACGGATACAGAAGGTTGCGGCGGTGGAATTAGGGTTTTGTGGTGCTCTCGGATGTTTTCAGGGTACATGGATATATATAGGAGGAAGAGGCATGTCGGTGGAGCAACAAGGGGCCCACAAGGGTGGGGGCGCGCCCTCCCCCTCGTGGCTGCCTTGTTTCTTTCCTGACGTGTACTCCAAGTCTTCTGTGTTGCGTTTGTTTCAAAAACGAATCTCCCGAAGGTTTCATTCCATTTGGACTCCGTTTGATATTTCTTTTCTGTGAAACACTGAAATAGGCAAAAAACAGCAATTTGCACTGGGCCTTGGGTTAGTAGGTTAGTCCCAAAAATAATATAAAAGTGTATAATAAAGCCCATTAAACATCCAAAATAGATAATTATAGCATGGAACAATAAAAAATTATAGATACGTTGGAGACGTATCAGCTCTCAAGACCCTCCTGTGGACAAGGCGACACCGGAGCTAGGGAATCTCGCGGTGATCGACACGGCAGGGAGCAGCCCTCCGGTGGCCCGTGTGTTGGCTAAGGCTTTTGACCAGTATGGCTCTAACATGAAAGAAAGTGCAGCCTCCCAGCCAACCACGGTGACTATGTGGGTGATCGGTGTTGTTCCCATCCCTGCCCCAGCCTCGCCTGGCCTGCAAGGTTCATACGCTGGGTGTGTGCTCGACGACCCCCTCTCCACACTCCCTAGTCTGGACGGCACAGCTCGGGCGACTCCGGTCGTGCTCCCAAGAAGACCACGATCCGGAAGCCGTCGGTCAACCCAGCAGTGCTCTCCCTGTCGTCCCCGGTGGCGCAAACGCCAGCGGGCGATCTGCAGGCCACACTTGGCTCGGTGGGTACGGCGACCAAGGCCAAGCTCTCCAAGGCATTACCGGTGGCGCAGCGGGCCCCAAGTGCTAGGTCAAAGGCGACGTTGGGAGAGGTCTCTTCTCTGGAAAGTGCCCAGCTCCGGCTCGCTGACAAGAATCTTGAGACTGCAGGTAACCCCCCCTCCTATAAGATTCTAAACGCTTTTTCCGATATTCCTCGACGATAGTGGTTTTGAGCTCGGTGTAGAGGGCGGCGAAATTATTTCCATGATTCGGGCGCGCGAGGACGCTCAGGCTGCTCTGGCCGAGGCGGCAGCCGCGACAAAGGCCAGGGAGGTCTCTGCGGCCTCCAACCTAGCTCAGGACAGAGTTGGGGTTGTGCCCGATGCCTCGATTTTGATATCATCAGGTGGAGTGGCCGAAGCCAGGGAGGCGGACGCGTCCCCCTCCACCAACCGTGCCCCGGCTAGGAAAATAGTGGCAAAACCGGTGACATCCGGAGGGGTGCGCCTACGTAATCATATTATCTAATGCACTATCTTTTCTGGAACATTAGGGGGTGCGGCCAATCGGGCAGACGCACCCTGCTTAGAGAATACATAGGCCCTGAGCATATAGATATTTTGGCGCTTAAAGAGACGATCAAAATGGATTTCACACATAGAGATCTCTCGGCGTTCGACCCCCTTCAACGTTTCCTTTGGGGTTGGGTCCCCTCCAACGGCCATTTGGGTGGTCTACTTTTGGGATGTAATCGTGATGTATGTGATGTTGTAAGCTGGGATAGGGGTTCTTTCCTTATTACGGCTACGATCAAACACCACATTTCCTTAGCTTCTTGGGTGATTGTATGTGTCTATGGCCCTACTGACCATTCGCGCTCGGCGGAGTTTTTGAATGAAATCCAAGTCTTGGTTGGGACCAAGCAAGCTGCTAACATCCCCATTCTCCTTGGGGGTGATTTCAACCTTATCCGCTCGGGGGCGGATAAGAACAACCGGAATATTGACTGGCCTAGGGTGACCATGTTCAATAATGCCATTGATGCATCCGCTCTGCGTGAGATCGCATGGTCCGGTGCTAGATTTACATGTACTAACAAGCAGTTAGCTCCGGTGTGCAGTGTGCTTGATCGCGTTTTATCTCGCCCGATTGGGAAGTTCTTTTTCCCATTTGCTCGCTAGTTGCAGAAATTCGTATAGGTTCCGATCATGTCCCGCTCATCTTGGCCTCAGGGGAGGACAGGATCAAGCGCAGACGGCGTTTCTTTTCTGAAACTGGCTGGTTTGAGGTTGACGGGTTTATCCCGTTGATCATCGCTCGTTGGGAGCGAGCGGTGACCGAGGCCGGTCGTACTAGAGGGCCAATGAATCTATGGATCTCGAAGGCTGGCTCCTTATGCAGTTTTCTCCGTGGCTGGGGGGCTAACCACGGTAGCGAGTTGAAAAGAGCAAGGGAAGCCCTTTTAGACGAAATCAAAACCCTTGACAGCCTTGCTGACTCTAGGGTGTTCTCGGAAGCCGAATGGGCTAACTGATAAGCCCTCGAAAACCAAGTGCTGGCCATCCTCAGGGAAGAGGAGGAATACTGGCGTCGTCAGGGCGACATCAAGTGGATCACCAAGGGTGACGCCAATACAGGCTATTTCCATGCTTACGCTAACGGCCGGAAAAAGAAGTGCTCGATATTGCGTCAGCAATCTGCGCAAGGGGTGCTCATGTAATGCCCAGTATGGGATTATACCTCCTACGTGTCGAGGCATGACTTAAAGGTATAAGCGCATACTAGAATGATCTCAAGTTTGGTATCTTTGCACGACTCATGTAAAAATAGGGATGAAATTGCAAAAGGACAGTTGGCTTACACTCGCCACGTCACACAATTCATTGCATAAGCAAAAACATCATCCAAATAACATCACAGTCCGACTACGGACGAAGATCCAAATGAAAGATACCAAATACATAAAGCCACAAGGTCCAAATCGTCCCTAGTAGAAACCACTACTGATCACCGGGATAGTGCACATAGTATCGACTACGTTCTTCATCGAACTCCCAGTACAGCTCCGTGCCGTCACCTGAGTAGTTCACCATAGTACCTGCATCTGGTGTGGTGTAGAATCTGTGAGCCACGGAGGATTCAGCAATCCCGTTCCCGGATAGCAAAACTATCTAAGCCTTGGGTGGGGAACAAGGCTGAAGAAAGATAAAGGTTGGAGCTGCACTAGCACTAGCTTACGTGTTTAGAGCGAGAAGAGAAGTGCCACGAACGTCAAAGTGATCACGAAGTGATCCTAACTAAGCACGTCAATCATAACCTCACCGTGTTCACTTCCCGAACCCCTTTCGGAAAATGACCTTTACGGTTACTCACGCTGGTAGTGTGTTCTGAACATGGTGTCAAGTTTTCTACAACCGGATATTAACAAATTCCCATCTGCCACATAACTGCGGGCACGGCTTTCGAAAGTTCAAAACCCTGCAGGGGTGTCCCAACTTAGCCCATTACAAGCTCACGATCTACGGAGTCGCAACTCCAAGGTGGGAAGGCCCGAGTATTCTCGGAATCCCGTGCTCAAGATATACCGACATAGGTAAAACTAATCCAGCAAGACCTCCCGGCGTGCCGACACCCTGACAGTAGCCGCGCGTATCTATTCTTAGGCCACGACCGGATGAGTCATCCTACAGGTGAATACCAAATACCTCGGGTTTCCCCAAGGTGGCCCCACAGTCTGCTTAGTTCGGACCAACACTCACGTGGAGCACTGGCCCGGGGGTTGTTAATTAAGATCACGGGATAGCTAGTCCCTATGCAAGTTTTAGTTATTAGGCGAATGGAGTACCAATGTTGGGCCTTGCTGGAAAAGGTTTAGCGCTAAGCGGGTTATCGAGGGGGTCCCATAACCCCAACCGTGTTAGGAACGCACCGGTTTAAACGGTTCCTAGGGCGGCATGATTGGAACAAATCACCAAGCAAGAGGCTTAGCCTACCACCCATTACCAATATATAGATGATTTAGTTTAAGAGTTTATATAGTGTGATATCCCAACAATAACTTCAACATGAAGCAAGAATCTTCAAATCTTCTCCTGCAACTAGAAATGCTATAAGAGGGGCTGAGCGAAGCTTACGTAGCCAAACAAAGGTTTGCTAGGTTGGGTGGTTAGATAGATTCATGGTTACAATAGGAGGCTGACAAACAAACATGGGCATCGAGGCAATAAGCTAAAGAGCGAGACATCTAGCAATAGGCAAAGATAGAAATGCTATCTGGGTCAGTTCATATTGCCTGTCGAGTCGTCGATGGGATCGTAAGACGGCTCCTCGTACTCAACCTCGGTAGTAACCTCGTTCTCGTTCTCGGTCTCAGCTTCCAGCTCTACTCAACACAAGAACACAACGAGGCACGAAATCAAACAAGGTGCAATGCACAATCAACATGATGCACGTATGATGCAATACATGTCAAGGGATGAAGCACACAAGAACAACACAAGACAACAAGTTTAAACGAGGCCGGAATCCACATATAGCGAATCCGGTAAGTCCTCATATGCATATGTTGAAAATGGTCCAGATCTGAACAAACCTTAAGTTAAAGTTGTTAAACAGCAAGTTAACATGCATCATGATGATCTACACGAAAATCTAGTCAAGTTTCATATAAAGTTTGTTTAATTCGGAGCTACGGTCTAGAAGATATGAGCAAAACAAGACAAGCATGGCAACGGTGCAAGATGCACCCAAACATCAAGCAAACACACTCCAAACATGTAAACAATATGATATTATGATTCTTCATGCAAAATCACACAAGTTTCATATAGGGCACGCTCAAAACGGAGCAACGGTTCAACACATACACTCGAAACAAGATACAATGCAAAGCTGAAATTAACAGCCACATAGCAACTTTGGAGCAAGAAATATATACTCTACAGCACCCAAACACAATGACAATAATCATGGACATGAAGTAGACATATCCTACAGCAAATAACTCCATTGGAGCAACTCCATAGGAGGCATGGATCAATAGCAACAAGCTACAACATTTTGATCATGACGTTAAAAACCTGACAGTTATATTTTATAGCAACTAGGGAGCAAGAAATAAATAAGCTACAGCAAGCCAAAAGTGCAAGTGAGGGCACGGATGGATAGACAATAACATGTACAACAAGGAATGATCAATGGCCACCCCAAAACTAACATGGATTTGCCTAGGGCATCAAGCAAACATAGCATCAGGATATGACCGATTCCAGACTTAGTAGAAATTTCACTAAGTATAAAACAGTTAAGTTGGCATGGCATGTTTCCATGCATGTTTAAGTCACCTCAAGGCATATCATGGAAAATGGTTTGCACCACAGCAAAGACCACATCATGAAGATTCTAAAACATATTAACATGTGACATGGGGACAAACACATCAATAGCAACGAGCACTTCAAATCAGCATCTCATAACATGTTTCATAACTTAACATCCACATGCACTTTTGCAATAGAGATTAACATGGCAATAAGAACCCTAACATGAATGCTACATCAACCATCATGTAGAGCATCTCACCATGAACATTTTGACATATCATTTGCTTCATTTGGATAAACATGCACCAAGTTATCACATCTCAAACGTGGCATGAAAATAACAAGTAGCAGCAGTTTATAACAAGTAGCACTCTTGTCATGAAGATTAAGACATCAAGATGAAGTCAAACAAGCATGGCACAATGGAACAAAGTGTAGAGCATATCACCACGGTCATTTTGACATATCATATGCACAATTTGGACAAGCACAATAAAAGATACAGCCATGCAAAGATGCCATCAGACAACCAGTTAACAGAGACTTAGCATAAATTAGCACTAGGGAAAGAAGAAAAAACAATGAGCGCAGGTTAACTAATCGACGCTCGGGCGGGATCCGGGGCTTCTCACCAGGTGGGCCGAGCCCAAGTGGGTGGTGGGGTGCAGCTGGGCCGGACGAGAGGAGGAGGCCCACGAGGCGCTGGCGAGCGGGCTCGTCATCGCACCGGACGAACGAGCCACAACGGCGGCTGCTGCTTCGCTCGGCTCCGGCGATACTCAGGCCGACGGGGACAGGGACGCGGACGCCGGAGGCCGGGGATCGGCCGGATCTAGGCGTGGCTGCCGGATCCGGGCCAGATCTAGGCACTCGGCGGCGGTGGCGGCGGCTCGGGTCGCCGGGGCGCGGGGTGGCGGAGCTCCAGGCGGCGGAGAAGCCGCGCGGTGGCCGGCGGCGGCCGGCGGCCGGGGCGTCGGGAGCGGAGGCGACGGGCGCTGGCGGCGGTGCGGGCGCGCAGGCCGGGGAGGGAACGATCCGGGCCGGCGGGCTCGTACGGCGGCGCGGAAGAGTTGGCAGCGGTGCGGTGACGTGTTGCAACGCGATTGGCTGAGGGGCGGCGGACGGACGTGTCCGGTCAGAGCGGACGTGTCCGACGGCGCAGAAGAGCTCGGTTTTAGGGTTTCGTCCGCAAAATGGACGTGGGGGGTTGTTTTATAGGCACAAGGAGCTAGGAGACTCCAAATGAGGAGCGGTTTTCGGCCACGCAATCACGATTCGACGACCGAGATGATGGGAAGGGTTATGCTGGGTTTGTGGGCTGTTGTGGAGGGGGTCTTAGGCTTTAAAGAAGAGGTTCTTTTAGCCCACTAGGTTAACTGTTGGAGTACCAAACGAACTCCAAACGCGACGAAACTTGATAGGCGGCCTACACGTACCAAAACAACAACGCACGACAAGTCTCACGCCATTATGGAAATGTTACATGGCCACACACGAAAGAAGGACTCGGGGTGCCTCGGGCACATGTGTGAGCGCCGGAACTCGAAACGGACAACGGGAAGAGACGAGTGGGACTGGGTGCAAGTGACAACACAAATGCAATGCAATGCACATGACAACATGACATGGATGAAATGCACACACGCACACGACAAAACGAAGAACCCGAAATGAAAGAAGAGCCCAGAATGGAATTGACGAAGTCAAAGTTTCATATATTGCCATATTTGGAAAGTGTTACATCTGGGGCATTACAGTTCATGAGCCAAGCGGAGATCACTGCTCACATTTACGAGTTTTTTCTTAACCTATTGGGAACAGCGGAGGAGAAACCCTTGCGCCTCCGCGCAGACTTCTCCGGGGTATAAGCCCGCGTGTCGGTGGCCAAAAACGACGCCCTTGCCCTATCCTTCTCCACGGAGGAAATTGATAGGGCAATCAGCTCCACGAAAATCGACACTGCCCCTGGCCCGTATGGTTGGCTGGTGGCTTTCTGATACGTCTCCGTCGTGTCTATAATTTTTGATTGTTCCATGCCAATATTCTACAACTTTCATATACTTTTGGCAACTTTTTATACTACTTTTTGGGACTAACATATTGATCCAGTTCCCAGTGCCAGTTCCTGTTTGTTGCATGATTTTTGTTTCACGGAATATCCATATCAAACGGAGTCCAAACGGAATAAAAACGGACGGAGATATTTTTGGAATATATGTGAATTTTGGGAAGCGGGACCAACATGAGATGATGCCCGGGTGGGTCACGAGGCAGGGGGCACGCCCACCAGGGGCAGGCGTGCCCTGGGCCCTCGTGGCCACACCGTAAGGCGGTTGATGCCCTTCTTTCGCCGCATGAAAGCCAATATTCGGATAAAAATTGTGTCAAAAATCAGCCCAATCGGAGTTACGGATCTCCAGGAATATAAGAAACGGTGAATACTTGGGCCTCCCCATCTTTGACAAACACATTCAATCTTAGAGTGGGAACCACTGTATGGAAAGGTGGCGAATCGGGTCAGCCCTTGGCGTGGGAGGTTCATGTCCTCAGCTGCTAGGCTCATTTTGATGAACACTAGTCTATCCTCGCTCCCCGTGTTTATAATGGGCATGTTCCTCCTAGCAGACGGCGTCCATGCCAAGCTTGACACCCCCCGATCCAAGTTCTTTTGGTAAGGAACTGGATCCAAAAAGAAATACCACTTAGTTAAGTGGGCTGCGATTTGTAGGCCCACGAAATATGGTGGCCTTGGGATTATAAACTCCAGGCTCATGAACGTAGCTCTTCTCGCTAAGTGGCTCTGGAAACATGCCCAAAATGAGCAGGGGCTCTGGGCGGATATCCTCCGAGCAAAATATTTCCCCGACGGTAATTTCCTCACCTCCACGGCCAAAGGGTCGACATTCTGGAATGGCATCTAGGCTGTCAAACCGGCCTTCGCACTCGGAGCTAAGTTCTGCGTTAACAATGGCAGATCCACCCAGTTCTGGCTTGATCACTGGTTCGGTCAGGAGCCATTGTGGCGTAGTCACACCTCCCTATACCAGCTAGCCACCAACACTGATATCCTTGTTGCTGATGCACTTAGGACCACCCCGCCAGCCATAACCTTTAAAAGGCCTCTCTCTGACGCCGAACGTGCTGGCTGTGACGAGCTCCGTGGTGACCTTGTGGTAGTGGCATTGCGCCCCGAGGCTGATTCAGTTTCTTGATCCCTCGCGAGCTCTCGGAAATTCTCGGTGAAGTCTATGTACAACAAACTGACATCGGGGCCGGCACTGGACATAGCTAGGGGGCTATGGAAAGTGTCCACCCCCCTAGAAATCAAAGTATTTCTGTGGCAAATGTTCCGCGACCGACTCCCGTCCTCTAACAATATAGCAAAATGGAATGGGCCGTCCGATGGCAATTGTGTGTTGTCTGGCGCGCATGAGGATGGAAATCATATCTTCTTCAATTGCCATCTCGCCTGATTTGCTTGGAGTGCGGTCCGGGAGGCTTTTGACCAAAATTGGAATCCTCACTCGAGCAGTGACCTTCGTGCCATTCTTTTGGCTCATCGGGGAGGGTTCAGTAGAGTTCTTTGGAGATGCGTAGGGGCGCTTATATGGGCTCTATGGATAACTAGAAACAAATTCACCATTGAACATAAGTTTCCCTCTCACCCCGCTGATATTGTTTTCAAATGCCATATGTTACTCCAGACTTGGATGCCGTTGGGGAAACGGCAGGACACTGAGCGGATGCAGGAGGCAATGGAGCGGATCCGCCTGATCCAGATCGCGACACGTCACTAGCAGCTGAAGACCGCTCCTCTCTCTATGCTGGCGCTGGCCCGTTTTACCTTTTGCCATATTTATCTCAGGCCAAGGCCGGTTGCATGTTACACTTTGGCTTCAGCCCCTTTTTTTTTCTTTTTCTAGTGTAGACCTGGTTGTATGTTGAATGTTGCATGTTCGAGGGCTTTATTAAGTTAAAGCCGGACGCTTCTTGCATCTTCATTCTAAAAATATCTAATCTGAGCAACGGTCGAAGCTACAACAACCCGCACAATCATCATGTTTCCTCGCCTTTGTCATGCACGCCGTGCCCTTCTTCGGCAAGGTCCTGGCTTGGTCTTACTAGGGTGTTGTGGCCAGACGTCTTTCCCCCACCCGAGCCTAGGCCCTACCCCTGCCTTCTTCTCCTCCTTCTACCGTAAGGCTAGCCATAGTGCGGCTAACATAACCTGTATCATGCACTTGGAACTAGCAAACATGTTTATGTGGCATACAATTAAAGAAGAGAGAGAGAGGGGGGGGGGGCTAGAGTAACATAGCTAGATATTGTATCATAATAAATGTCATGTTACTATGTGTCATGAATATAGTATCATAGATTAGTATCATATGCACTAATATATGGTACTCCCCACTATGAGTAGCCTAATCAACTTAGAGCATTTACAACATGACCTAGCAAATCATACCCCTCAAATATCACTGGACGCACCCGTGGATAGTGATCAGCCATCCCTCAAATGTCCACGCCCACAATTAGAAAATTCTCAATTCCATACAATGTCATGCAATGTAAAATAAACTCACATACTACATCTTGATCACACATATAGCATACAACTACTTCATCATACATGCCGTCGAACAATAAAAAATTAGCACGTTTCAAATATTAGAACTCCAGAGAAAGTTCACTCATGGCGTCCGCCGCGGTCATACGTCTTGAGCTAATGGTGCGACCGGATCCAAGCTTTGCTTCCGTGGATACAATGGATTCCTTCTTGATGGACTCGGTCCGCGTTTGAGCATATTCCTCTTGGGAGCAGCGGAGATCGAAGCGGATGACCATTCCTCCTGGTCCCTGCATGGGACGAGGTCCCAGTTGATGGATTCAGACATGTCATAGTCGAATTCGCTGTGCCTCATGCCCGAGGAGCTGGGGGAGTGCAAAGCGGCACAAACTCGGAGTGGAGTGGAGTGGAGTGAAAAATGACTAATGTTTCGTCCGGATTTGGATATGGTGGGGATATTTGTGGGTTTGGGGTGAGCCAACGTGGGCAGGATCTGACGTGGAGAACGCGGCCGGCCCTCCCCATATGCGTTGGACTAGTCTACTAGGACTCGGGGGAAGAGACCGCCCTAGATATGGAATGGATATGTGTTGTTTAACTCCATCGTATAGGATGTTGAAAATATTAGCACTTTTCTGACTGATTTATACCCTAATGGAATCATGAACATGACATTAACAGTACGAAGCTCATACTAATATCTAAACATGTGAGCACGTATCAAACATAGAACTGTAACATGTATAAACACAATAAATACAACTAGCACATGGATGAGTAAATAGGTAATGAACAAATTATCCTCCAGTAGGCTAGGCTAAAGCCACAACGATGGTAGCGGCTTCATCCACAACCTTCTTCTTGACGATGACATTGTCGGTCATGGTGTCAGGAAAGCAGTCATATCCATTAGTGACTCGTAATTAGTTTTGGATTAACTGACCGTTCCTGACCGACAAAATAAAGCACAAGCATGACATATGTTTGAGCTCGACGGTCCATAACAGGCGAGGCATGGCGGGGTGGGCGGCGGAGGAGCATGTGTATCGCTCCTACTATCAAGCTCCAAAAAAGTAGAAGAGGATACAATAATTCAACTGAGCGCCCAGGCTCAGATGAGCCCGGTGAACACTACCGTGATTTGAAAAGGAGAAAAATCATATATTTTTTGTGGTCCAAGATGCTATTGTGCGTAAACTCCATGCAAAATTTTGTGAAGTTTGGACATTCGAGGAGCTCGTAGCAAAAAAGACAAAATCAAGCGTGAACAGTATGATGTTCAAAATTGACTCGGACATCCGAAATTTGTCTTATTTGCCATGAGCTCCCTGAATGTCCAAACTTCATAAATTTTTGTACGGAGTTCACGCACAATAGCATCTTGCAACATAAAAAATCGAAACTTTTCGAACATTTTTCCTTTTCAAATCACGATATCTGAGCCCGGGCATCAAATCACCGCTCTTAAGAGAATCCCTTATAAATAGATCTCAACTCCCTTCCACTAGCGATATGGTACTAAACTTCTTACCATGTCTTGGCATCCAATATAGACCTTACGGATCAATCAGTAATTATTGTTTATATGTTTATATGTTGTCAGTGACCGGTATGAAGGGTATGGCTGGGTCATGATTTCTTGATGGGCCACATACCAAATCATCCGCCGAGACATACAAGGAGTGGTCCGAGTGTAATTTACGAATATATTTTTTTGCGGGAAACTTTCAAACTATTCATTTTTTACCATGATAGTGCAAAAGAAAGCTAAAGATAATTAAATTACAATTAGGTCAATGGACCACCAAGCGACAACTACAAACATTAGAGCAACCCGAAGGCGCGCTGTCGCCATCGCCCCTAGGAGCATCTACAGCTGGGCACCCTAAACCTCGTACGCCCGGGCGGATGCCCAGGTCAGTGATCAGTCAAAAACCCGTCCCAGACGGGCGCCTCAAATGAGTTTTAAATGCCTAGGCTAATCGGCACCCCTCATATCCAACCCATAATATGGGGCGGATATGACGAGGTTCGGGCGCGACCGAGCGCGTCCGTCATGTCTGACTGACGACCGGACCCCACACGAAATTGTCGGGAACCAAACTGTTTGATAGGCGTCTCCTCCGATAGGGGTGTGAACGCCATGTGGCGCCGCTTCGGCTCGTTGCCCGAGGCCAAAGTACGGGTATTTAAGCCAACCCAAGTTTGCGGTCACCCAAGCGGCCGAGATGGCGCAGCAGTAGGCCAATCTAGAGTCCATACATGATGAGGCCTATGTCGGGGCCAACCGCCAGTTCAGCTGGCAGGAACGGGTGACAACCGACTTGCTTTTCGCCGAACTCATCGTGGAGCAACCGGAGTTGCTGCTACCGCACATATACCCCGAGCCGTGCACATAAGATAGTTGTACATCTCCAACAAGGATTAGGGTAGTATAGGTTACTTAATCAATGTAGTACGCGAATTTACTTGTTTCCATGCTTTGTTTGAATTTAAGGTTTTAAGCATGAGTTATCTGAATGCAGAGGAGCAAATTTAAGGTGTAAGAGCATCTACAGTCGCTCACCCTATTTCCGTATCAAACGCCTGGGCAGGCCGTCCGGTCACTGACGATCACAAAAACCGACCCAACTGAAGCTCTCAAACGGGCCTCAACCGCCCGGGCTAACCGGCACCCCTCATATCCGTCCCAAATGTAGGGCAGATATGAGACTGCCCGGGCACGCCCGGACCCGTCCGCCATGTTAGCCCGTCTCACCACTGGCCCACCCCTACCCCACAAAATCCCCTGTCCGGAAGAAACCCTAGCTCACTTCGCTCCCCGACGGTCCAATTTCCCCAATGCGTCCAATCCTAGCGCCGGCGAGCATGTCTAGCACTAGCAGCCACTCCGACGGCAACCCCGGGGACAAGGAGGAGCTGGTGCTCCGTATCGTGCTCGAGCACTCGCGGGACGATATGTGCGGCAACTCCGGGTCCGGTGCGACGCCACATGTCACCCATTGCCGCAGTGCCGACGACGGCACTTCCTGCCCCACGCCCGGATATGCGAGGCCTACCCGATCTGCTCCTCCCGCACAATGGCCTCCTCCACCTCCGGCCGCTGTTCCGCGCGGGTAGCGGTTGGTTCTAGTGCTTGTTACACCGACGCCGCAAATGCGGACTCCGGAGTCGGAGGTACGTGCCGCCCGCCATGAGAGGCAGGGGTAAGGGAGACGGGGGTGGGTCCGACGCGGTCGCACAGCCTACTCGCCGCCACCGCATGATGTCGGTGCCCGGTGATGAGGACCGTCTTCTCGAGTGGGTGTGCCGTCGGTCACTTACTTAGGCGGAGACGAAGGCCCGATGGCACTAGAGGATCAACGCCAAGTAGCTTTGGCTCGATATTGAGCAATCCGAGCGGGAGGCCATGGAGGCGACGTAGAGGCAGCGAGGGTGGCCAAGCTCAAGCACAAGCAAGACTGCATCGTCCGGTGCTTGCAAGGCTACATCGTCATCTCTGATTCCTCCTCCTTCGACGGGGCCGAAGGCTCCAACGTGGACCCGCCTCCTGTTGCAGACTCCTACAGCCGCGCCGGTGACTGGAAGGGCAAAGGGCCAGCGAGGTGGTGAAGCTATGTCATCTCCGTCTTCAATTTCAATATTTTAGTAATCTAGTTTAAACTTATCCGTTGTTTGCGTGAATTATGTGAACTTTGGCGATCTTTTGCACATCCGTCGGTGATCGGAATGTGCATTTTTTGTTGGGGAACGTTGCATGGGAAACAAAAAATTTCCTACGCTCACCAAGATCAATCTAGGAGATGCACATCTACGAGAGGAGAGTTGGATCCACATACCCTTGTAGATCGCTAAGCGGAAGCGTTCAAGAACGCGGTTGATGGAGTCGTACTCGCCGCGATTCAGATCGCCGAAGATCCTAGCACCGAACGGACGGTGCCTCCGCGTTCTTCACACGTGCAGCCCGGTGACGTCTCCCACGCCTTGATCCAGCAAGGAGAGAGGGAGAGGTTGGGGAAGACTCCATCCAACAGCAGCACGACGGTGTGGTGGTGATGGAGGAGCGCGGGACTCCAGCAGGGCTTCGCCAAGCGCTGCAAGAGACGAGGAGGGAGAGGGGTAGGGCTGCGCCAAGAGGGAGACGTTCTCGTGTGTCTAGCAGCCCCAAAACCTCACATATATATAGGGGGAAGGGAGGGCTGCGCCCCCTTTAGGGTTTCCCACCCCTAGGGGTGCGGCCAGCCCTAGAAAACCCATCTAGGGTGCGGCCAAGGGGGGGAGAGAGAGGAGGCGCCCTAGGGTGGGCCTTAAGGCCCATCTGGACCTAGGGTTTGCCCCCCTCCCCTCTCCATGCGCCTAGGAACTTGGTGGGGGGGCGCACCAGCCCCCTTGGGGCTGGTCCCCTCCCACACTTAGCCCACGCAGCCTTCTGGGGCTGGTGGCCCCACCTGGTGAACCCCCGGGACCCTCCCGGTGGTCCCGGTACATTACCGATATCGCCCGAAACTTTTCCGGTGACCAAAACAGGACTTCCCATATATGAATCTTTACCTCCGGACCATTTCGGAACTCCTCGTGACGTCCGGGATCTCATCCGGGACTCCGAACAACATTCGGTAACCGCGTACATACTTTCCCTATAACCCTAGCGTCATCGAACCTTAAGTGTGTAGACCCTACGGGCTCGGGAACCATGTAGACATGACCGAGACAACTCTCCGGCCAATAACCAACAGCGGGATCTGGATACCCATGTTGGCTCCTACATGTTCCACGATGATCTCATCGGATGAACCATGATGTCAAGGATTCAATCAATCCCGTATATGATTCCCTTTGTCTATCGGTATAGCACTTGCCCGAGATTCGATCGTCGGTATACCGATACCTTGCTCAATCTCGTTACCGGCAAGTCTCTTTACTCGTTCCGTAACACATCATCCCGTGATCAACTCCTTGATCACATATTGTGCACAATATGATGATGTCCTACCGAGTGGGCCCAGAGATACCTCTCCGTCATACGGAGTGACAAATCCCAGTCTCGATTCGTGCCAACCCACCAGACACTTTCGAAGATACCTGTAGTGCACCTTTATAGCCACCCAGTTACGTTGTGACGTTTGGTACACCCAAAGTATTCCTACGGTATCCGGGAGTTGCACAATCTCATGGTCTAAGGAAAAGATACTTGACATATAGAAAAGCTTTAGCATACGAACTACACGATCTGTGCTAGGCTTAGGATTGGGTCTTGTCCATCACATCATTCTCCTAATGATGTGATCCCGTTATCAACGACATCCAATGTCCATGGTCAGGAAACCGTAACCATCTATTGATCAACGAGCTAGTCATCTAGAGGCTTACTAGGGACATGGTGTTTGTCTATGTATCCACACATGTATCTGAGTTTCCTATCAATACAATTCTAGCATGGATAATAAACGATTATCGTGAACAAGGAAATATAATAATAACCAATTTATTATTGCCTCTAGGGCATATTTCCAACAGTCTCCCACTTGCACTAGAGTCAATAATCTAGTTCACATCGCCATGTGATTAACACTCACAGGTCACATCGCCATGTGACCAACATCCAAAGAGTTTACTAGAGTCAGTAATCTAGTTCACATCAATATGTGATTAACACTCAATGAGTTCTGTGTTTGATCATGTTATGCTTGTGAGAGAGGTTGTAGTCAACGGGTCTGCAACATTCAGATCCCTATGTACTTCTCAAACTTTATGTCATATCGTAGATGCTGCTACCACGTTCCACTTGGAGCTATTCCAAACTGTTGCTCCATTATACATATCCGGTATCTCCACTTAGAGTTATCCGGATAGGTGTTAAGCTTGCATCGACGTAACTCTTTACGTCGAACTCTTTATCACCTGCATAACCGAGAAACATTTCCTTATTCCTCTAAGGATAATTTTGACCACTATCTAGTAATCCACTCCTGGATCACCTTTGTACCCTCTTGCCAGACATGTGGCAAGGCACACATCAGGTGCGGTACTTAGCATGGCATACCGTACAGAGCCTATGACAAAAGCATAGGGGACGACCTTCGTCCTTCCTCTTCCTTCTGCCGTGGTCAAGTTTTGAGTCTTACTCAACTTCACACCTTACAACTCAGGTAAGAACTCCTTCTTTGACTGATCTATTTTGAACTCCTTCAAAATCATGTCAAAGGTGTGTGTTCTTTTGAAAGTATCATCAGGCATCTTGATCTATCTGTATAGGTCTTGATGCCCAATATGTAAGCAGCTTTATCCAGGTCTTCCTTTGAAAAACTCATTTCAAACAACCCTTTATGCTTTCCAGAAATTCTACATCATTTCGGATCAACAATATGTCATTCACATATACTTATCAGAAATGTTGTAGTGCTCCCACTCACTTTATTGCAAATACAAGTTTCCAACAAACTTTGTATACCCAAAAACTTTGATCACTCCATCAAAGTGTATATTCCGACTCCGAGATGCTTGCTCTAGTCCATGGAAGGATCGCTGGAGCTAGCATATCTTTTAGCATCCTGAGGATCGACAAAACCTTTCTGATTGTATCACATACAACCTTTCCTTATGAAAACTGGTAAGGAAACTTGTTTTGTCATCCATCTGCCAGATTTCATAAATGCAGCTAATGCTAACATGATTCCGACGGACTTAAGCATCGCTACGGGTGAGAAAATCTCATCGTAGTCAACTCCTTGAACTTGTGGAAAACTCTTCGCCACAAGTCGAGCTTCATAGGCGGTGACATTACCGTCCACGTCCGTCTTAGTCTTAAAGATCCATTTGTCTCAATGGCTTGCCGATCATAGGGCAAGTCCACCAAAGTCCATACTTTGTTTTGATACATGGATCCTATCTCGGATTTATCGGCTTCTAACCATTTGTCGGAATATGGGCCCACCATCGCTTCTCCATAGTTCGTAGGTTCATCGTTGTTCAACAACATGACATCTAAGACAGGATCACCGTACCACTCAGGAGTAGTACATATCCTTGTCGACCTACGAGGATCGATAGCAACTTGATCTGGAGCTTCATGATCACTATCATTAGTTTCCTCTTCAACTGTCGTAGGTTCCACAGAAACATCTTTCTGTGTTGCACTACTATCCGGTTGAAGTGAGGGTTCGACAACCTCATCAAGTTCTATCTTCCTCCCACTCAATTCTTTCGAGAGAAACTCCTTCTCGAGAAAGGACCCATTCTTAGGGACAAACATTTTTGCCCTTGGATCTGAGATAGGAGGTATACCCAACTGTTACCTTTGGGTATCCTATGAAGATGTATTTGTCCGCTTTGGGTTCGAGCTTTTCCCGGCTGAAGCCATAAGCATCGCAGCCCCAAACATTAAGAAAACGACAACTTTGGTTTCTTGCCAAACCATACGACGTCGTCTCAACGGACTTAGATGGTGCCCTATCTAAAGTGAATGCAGCTGTCTCTAATGCATAACCTCAAAATAATAGCGGTAGATCGGTAAGACACATCATAGATCGCACCATATCTCATAAGGTTCGATTACGATGTCTGGACACACCATTACTGTGGTGTTCCAGGGGACTTCAACTGCGAAACAATTCCACAATGTCTTAAGTGATTGCCAAACTCATAATTCAGATAATATCCCCTTGATCAGATCGTAGGAACATGATCTTCTTGTTATGATGATTCTTAATCTTCACTCTGAAATTTTTGAACCTTTCAAACGTTTCAGACTTTTGCTTCATTAAGTAAATATACCATATCTACTCAAATCGTCAGTGAAGATGAGAAAATAACGATATCCACCACACGCCTTAATTCTCATTGGATCACATACATCAGCATGTATGATTTCCAACAAGTCACTTGCCCGTTTCATTGTACCTGAAAACGGGATCTCAGTCATCCTGCCCATGAGGCATGGCTCGCATGTGTCAAGTGATTCAAAATCAAGTGACTCCAAACATCCATCAGCATGGAGTTTCTTCATGCATTTTATGCCAAAATGACCTAAGCGGCAGTGCCACAAGAAAGTGGTACTATCGTTATTAACTCTACATCTTTTGGCTTTAATATTATCATCATGTGTATTACTATGATCGAGATTCAATGAACCATTGGGTGCAAGACCATAAAGGTATTATTCATGTAAACAGAATAACCATTATTCTCTAACTTAAATGAATAACTGTGTTGCAATGAACATGATCTAATCATATTCATGCTCAACCTGATAACATTTATCTAGGTTCAACACTAATCTCGAAAATAGAGGGAGCGTGCGATGGTGATCTTATCAACCTTGGAAACACTTCCAACACACATCGTCACCTCGCCCTTAGCTAGTCTCCGTTCAGTCCGTAGCTTTTGCTTCAAGTCACTAATAATAGCAACTGAACCGGTATCCAATACCCATGTGCTACAAGGAGTACTAGTAAGGTACACATCAATAACACGTATATCAAATATACTTTGTTGAAGTTGCCAGCTTTTCTTATCTACCATGTATTTGGGGTAATTCCGCTACCATGTGACCGTTACCCTTACAATCGAAGCACTTAGTCTCGAGGTTTGGGTGCAACCTTGGGTTCCCTCATTAGAGCGACAACTGGTTTGCCATTCATGAAGTTTCCCTTCTAGCCCTTGCCCCTTTTGAAACCAGTGGTCTTGTTAAACCATCAACACTTGATGCTCCTTCTTGATTTCTACTTTTGCGGTACTAAGAACCGCTAACAGCACCGGGATCATCTCCATCCTTTGCATGTCATAGTTCATCACGAAGTTCTAGTAGCTTGGTGATAGTGTCTAGAGAATTCTGTCAACCACTATCTCACCTGGAAGATTAACTCCCACTTGGTTCAAGTGGTTTTAGCACCCAGACATTCTGAGCACATGCTCACTAGTTGAGCCATTCTCCTCCATCTTTTTGGCAAAAGAACTTGTCGGAGGTCTCATACCTCTCAACACGGGCATGAGCCTGAAATCCCAATTTCAGCTCTTAGAACATCTCATATGTTCTACGGCGTTCAAAACGTCATTGGAATCCCGATTCTAAGCCGTAAAGTATGGTGCACTAAACTATCAAGTAGTTATCAGGACGTGTCTGT
>LR738710.1:145184497-145217301 GCA_902687465.1 Secale cereale
TCTACTCGTGATTGCATCTACGCAAAGACCTAGCTCATGATGCCACTGTTGGGGAACGTTGCATGGGAAACAAAAATTTTCCTACGCTCACCAAGATCAATCTAGGAGATGCACATCTACGAGAGGAGAGTTGGATCCACATACCCTTGTAGATCGCTAAGCGGAAGCGTTCAAGAACGCGGTTGATGGAGTCGTACTCGCCGCGATTCAGATCGCCGAAGATCCTAGCACCGAACGGACGGTGCCTCCGCGTTCTTCACACGTGCAGCCCGGTGACGTCTCCCACGCCTTGATCCAGCAAGGAGAGAGGGAGAGGTTGGGGAAGACTCCATCCAACAGCAGCACGACGGCGTGGTGGTGATGGAGGAGCGCGGGACTCCAGCAGGGCTTCGCCAAGCGCTGCAAGAGACGAGGAGGGAGAGGGGTAGGGCTGCGCCAAGAGGGAGACGTTCTCGTGTGTCTAGCAGCCCCAAAACCTCACATATATATAGGGGGAAGGGAGGGCTGCACCCCCTTTAGGATTTCCCACCCCTAGGGGTGCGGCCAGCCCTAGAAAACCCATCTAGGGTGCGGCCAAGGGGGGGAGAGAGAGGAGGCGCCCTAGGGTGGGCCTTAAGGCCCATCTGGACCTAGGGTTTGCCCCCCTCCCCTCTCCATGCGCCTAGGAACTTGGTGGGGGGCGCACCAGCCCCCTTGGGGCTGGTCCCCTCCCACACTTAGCCCACGCAGCCTTCTGGGGCTGGTGGCCCCACCTGGTGGACCCCCGGGACCCTCCCGGTGGTCCCGGTACATTACCGATATCGCCCGAAACTTTTCCGGTGACCAAAACAGGACTTCCCATATATGAATCTTTACCTCCGGACCATTCCGGAACTCCTCGTGACGTCCGGGATCTCATCCGGGACTCCGAACAACATTCGGTAACCGCGTACATACTTTCCCTATAACCCTAGCGTCATCGAACCTTAAGTGTGTAGACCCTACGGGCTCGGGAACCATGTAGACATGACCGAGACAACTCTCCGGCCAATAACCAACAGCGGGATCTGGATACCCATGTTGGCTCCTACATGTTCCACGATGATCTCATCGGATGAACCACGATGTCAAGGATTCAATCAATCCCGTATACGATTCCCTTTGTCTATCGGTATAGCACTTGCCCGAGATTCGATCGTCGGTATACCGATACCTTGCTCAATCTCGTTACCGGCAAGTCTCTTTACTCGTTCCGTAACACATCATCCCGTGATCAACTCCTTGATCACATATTGTGCACAATATGATGATGTCCTACCGAGTGGGCCCAGAGATACCTCTCCGTCATACGGAGTGACAAATCCCAGTCTCGATTCGTGCCAACCCACCAGACACTTTCAGAGATACCTGTAGTGCACCTTTATAGCCACCCAGTTACGTTGTGACGTTTGGTACACCCAAAGTATTCCTACGGTATCCGGGAGTTGCACAATCTCATGGTCTAAGGAAAAGATACTTGACATATAGAAAAGCTTTAGCATACGAACTACACGATCTGTGCTAGGCTTAGGATTGGGTCTTGTCCATCACATCATTCTCCTAATGATGTGATCCCGTTATCAACGACATCCAATGTCCATGGTCAGGAAACCGTAACCATCTATTGATCAACGAGCTAGTCATCTAGAGGCTTACTAGGGACATGGTGTTTGTCTATGTATCCACACATGTATCTGAGTTTCCTATCAATACAATTCTAGCATGGATAATAAACGATTATCGTGAACAAGGAAATATAATAATAACCAATTTATTATTGCCTCTAGGGCATATTTCCAACATTTTTATGTTTGTGTGATGATCTATATTATTTTTATCTAAGTTGCATGCTTAGTATGAATATGAGGTATCAGATATAAAATAGATGAATGTGGACGATAGAATTTGAAGAGTGTCTGCTCAAACCTCGCGGACGTGTTAAGAGACCCGGATTTGTAGGTAGTATGCTTTAACCCATCAATGCCCGCAGTTCGCTTTCGAGGGACCGGATTTGCTATCCACGGGCCTTAGATGCTCCAATCTCTACCTAATATTAAAGGGAGGATGGTTTCTCCATTTTTTTAGTCCAAGCTGGTTTTTCGTCCGTCGTTTTCATGTCGTCTAATTGCTTATTTGTTCGTTGTTTTAGAAAAAGAAAATAAAAATTGGGCTGGTCGAGACTCGAACCGTGGTGGCAAGGATTAGCTCATAGCACACTAGCCAACTTATCCAGGGGTCAATGTTTCCTTTTGAAAGAAAGCTGCCTTCTTATTGCGTAGCAAATAGCAAGTCTTGACAGTTTTTTATCTATATCTATACCAATATAAAAAGATCAAAGGGGCAGATTCAATTTATCTCGGTCGTTAAATCATGTCAATCCAATGACATAAACTGCTTCAATGTTAAGCGCTCAACACGTTTAGCATGCACTTAATTTAATGCCAAATATAGTGCTAATCACATAATAACACGCAAATAATATCCTACTTAATATTCGCATGCACTTAATATACTTCCAAATTAACGTGCATTGCACGTACACATTGACTAGTTAAAATAAACAGCAGAGTCCGTCTGTAATATTTTTTTACGTTATATCCTTCCATTGTGCTGGGATTGATGCGTCATCCCGTGCATCGCAAGCTGCAAAAAAATCACCATGTGCATTAAAAATTAAACACATGAAGTGGGAATCGAGCCTATACAAATCATGTAGGTAATAGTGTGAGCTAGCCACCACACCAACGTTGCTCTATACTTTTGTTGGCATAGCTTTATCTATCTAATTATATAAGCAAAAAAGAATTCATATGTCACCACCTTAGCCCTGTAATGGCCACATCAATGATCCTCCTCAGCTTCTAGGCTAGAGAAAAATAGTTTCATGGAGGGGATGTTCGGTTTCACTTAGCAGTTAAATAGCACCACCTCGCAGTAGTATTGGTGGGCGGCCTCCCCTACGCCTCACGCCTAGGGGTTCTCTCCTCTCGGGCGATCTATTCGCCCTTGAGTCCTATCACCCACCGCAAGGCTTGATCGACGCCCTTGTCGATCGCACAACGCCCTAACCCACGTCCGGATGGCCTCCCCCTTGTATACCAACTTTGCCATGAGCGGAGGCGCTTCAACGGCCGCAAACCCCGCTCTGGAAGATTTCTTCGATCAATTGGATCTGAACGAAGAGGAGTTCAATGATGTGGAGATTGATGAAGAGGATCCCGAAATCAAGGAAAGCGTTCGGTGGCTAGCCCTAGCTAGGTTTCACACCGATAAGAATTTCTTGCAGGCATCCTTATACAAGGATATGAGGGCGGCCTGGAATCCGGTGCAGCGGGTAAGATTTCGCCTGGTCGGACCCAACAAATTCATTGTCCAAGCTTCATGCCTGGGCGACTGGGAGCGGATGATGATGCAAGGCCCATGGCTCTTCCGCAACATGGCGGTTTTGATGTGTTCGTACGATGGTTTTGTAAGGGAACGCGATAGAAAACAAAAAATTTCCGACCTACGCACCAGCCCAGGACCACTATGGAGACTGCATACAAGGTTTGATCATTTTCGTTACCGACTCGTAGCGCAGCGGAAGTAGAGTCGATGACGATCGTTGGTGCAGATTCCCGCAGCTAGGATTTACAACCTCCCAACCGCGAGGATGTACTCCCTCATATGCCCCTCGGACAGCCCTCTGGGAAGTGGTCGAACAGTCCCTCGGACGGTGTCGCGGACAGCCCTTCGGAAGGACCTTCGAAACTCGGACGGTCACTCCGACAGCACTTCGGGAGGACTCACAGAACTCGGACCGTCACCTGGACAGCCCTTCGGGAGGCATTCTCGAACAGCCCCTCGGGCACTAAGATCGAAACTACGACCTCTCTACAATTGCACACATACGGTGTCATCTATTAGGCAGGGCTTCACTGTCCAGAACTAATTCCTGCTGGAACCCAGACAGCCTTTCCGCTCTACGAAACTATTTCGCGGGGAGGGAGATAGAAGCCAGATCATTGCAATGGCATGTATATGAGAAATAGTGAGTGTGGAGGGCTGCCCCTCCACCTCTATTTATAGGAAACCCCAAGGGGCAGGGTAGTTTAACACAAAACCCAAAATGCACATGAATGAAGTCCTTCCTCAAGGGCATAAGAGTGAAACCAAGGAACAAGAGGGGCTCCAAGGTGGATCCCCAAGTGTGGCCGGCCACACCCCTTGGGGGGGCCATGAGGGCCTCCCAATTCCTCCATGTCATCCCTAGATCTTTTGAGTAAAGCCCCAAAAGGTGGCTTTCCAAAAAGTAACCCAAAAAGCACTTTCACTATTAACGGCGACATTTTTCAGCATCCGTTCGAACTGAAAATATTTATGTGGGCTTAGAACATTTCTAGTACCCATTAAAATAATTTTCAACGCGTTCTGGAACAATTCTAGTTTAGTGATTTCATCTGCGAAAAGCATCTGAAGCGGTTGCGGCAGCTGTGGAACATTTCCGGTTTTCATCCCGGAAAATTCCCAGAAATTTCCAGAATGATTCTGGCACCCTCCAAGAATTATTAGGCATGTGCCGAGACCAATTTGACTTTATGGTATCCTCTAAAACAACTTTTCAGTATCACCGGAACTCATCCGGTGACCTCTCTCATAGAAACTTTTTCCTGTCTCTGAAAACGTTTTCCGAAAACTTTCTCTCAGACTCCCTGTCTAGTATTCAGTAGATAGATGACCCTTAAGCGTGTGATCCTATAGGATCGGTGAAGTATAGACATGACCCGGAACCCCTTCCGATCAATGATCAACAACGGAGCCGTGGACACCCATATTGACCCCTATACCCACACGAATGAATATTCGAGTGAACCTCCAGTTCACGTGTGTTATTCCTGTTGCTTCGTGATATGTTACGAATACCCAAGGTGAGACATGTTGGCATCCCTGTGGATCAACTCCTTGTCCACTATGCCATTTACCTCGTTACCGGTATTGTTCTCTTTTCTCTTTCCATGTTCCGGCATCCCCGTGATCAAATCACCCTTTGTCTGGCCAGACGATGATGGATACCGTAACACCGAGAGGGCCCAGAGATATCTCTCCATCAACGGAGGAGCAAATCCCAATCTTGAGCTATCAAGTTACTTAACATACCTTTCCATGAACCCATAAACCGCCATAATAGCTGCCCATTTACGGATGACGTTTAACAAACCCCAAAGCTCATGAAGCAAGCATGAAGAAACTCAATACTCTCATGGTCTAAGGAATTATGCAAACATAAACTTCCTGTGTTATTAAGCATTAACTTGTTACGAATGTATCTCATAGCATAACATCAATTCAGGTCAATTCAACACAAATGTTCCTCTAACATTGTGCCCTCAAAGTTGCTGGCATAGACATGCCCATGATCAGGAAAACAGAACCATCATGCATCACTTGAGCTAGTCTTAGAGGCCAGACAAGGAATACATTTTATCCTTTATTATTCCACACGTGCATATAAGTCTTCCTCCGAGCCTCGTTTTATTTGTAGACTCGAGAACCATAGCAGTTATAGCATGGAACATAAACCTCATTTTGAACAGGGAGATAATCAATAACATTTATTATTGCCTCTAGGGCATATCTCCTACAGACTCCCACTTGCACTAGATTCAATATCCAGTCAATGCTAATGCACTTTACACCTATGGCATACTAGTGTAGAACATGCTTCACTTGTGGTATATCCAGATGTCTAACGGATCTGACAACTTCAGCTCCGTTTGTATCTTTGCATATCCTCACGTTTTCACGCTTTCAAAAAATTCATATTTTGTGCGGACTTGGCTTTTATGTATATGAATCACAGGTAGAACCTGGATTCCTCAGACTGAGTTATGGAGAGACTACCTGCAGTAGTGTCCCATTGACAAAAGCCATCTTGGAACCATACTAAGTTCATGAATGAACTATATGATTCAACATCTTGTTTGTCGCTTCTAAAGCGTCAACATACTTAGTCATTTGTTATAGAATTCGCCACAGTATCCTGTTGGGAACAATTTCCAATTATCGTGCCACCATATTGTGTATTACACAAAACCCTTAACTTAAATCGAAAATCGCATGGAGAAAAGATGAAGAGTGTATCGATGTAACATCTTACAACGAACTCTTCATGATCTCCGCTTGCGAGAAAACATATCATCAGTACTTACTCTAGTACTCAATGACATCTTTCACTGTTGTTCCACGATCGGTACTTTGATCATTTTAGTATCCATACTCGCAACACCTAGGGAGTATCGGGCATATCTGGTTGTTTTACATACCATGGAATACATTATTAGTCCAAACACAAAAGTGTGTGGAATCTGCATCATGTATTTTGCTCATCAGTGTTTTGGGACATCGAGTTTTGCAAAAAAAAACTCTTCCATGTGACTCCGGCAAGAATCACTCCTTGGCGGTTTTAAATGCTAAAAGGTTTTAGCACCTGGTCAATATGTATTCATTGCTTAGCCCTATTAGGTAAATCTATCTTCATAGATCATTATGCCTAATATTGAGGCTATTTAGCCTAAGCACTTCATCAAAAAACTATTTTCAAATGAAGTCCTAATTCGTGGCAAGAAATTTATTTACAATTAACAATGTGTCAAGCACACAAGGTTTTTAAAAATATTATTACGCTCCCACTTACTTTCTTGAATTACAAGCATCTTCGTTACACATTGATGAAGTCAAACCCCTTTGACCATTTCATCAAAGCACGAAGATTCCAACTCCATTTTGCTCTCTTCTGTCCATCGCTGTAACTCTGAAGTTTGCACCCTTACTAGCATCCTCTGGATAGACAAAATGCCTTGGACTGTAACACATGCAAGTCCTTGGTTTCATTTCCATCAGATGAAAATCCTATTGTCATCCATGTTTCATATCTCATGATTGAAATATGTATTAATTGCTAGTTCAACCCGAACTGACTTTAAGCATCGCTACGACGAAAACAACCTCATCGTAGTCAACTCCTGAACTTGTTATTTCAACAAGTCGAGCTTTATGGATAAAACATTTTTATCTGTATCAGTTTTAAGTTCCATAAATATTCGTTAGACTCTAAGTCTTCCGAAAGGTGTATCACGGTTTTAATCTTGAATCACTTATATGGAAACTAACTCGGGTTGTATTGGCATTTAGCCAATTTCGGAGTCAGGGCCCATAAACGCTTCCTTCTGTATCGTAGGCATAATGTTGTCTAACAACAATATCTCGTTTGCGCACCTGAGAGGTTTGCACGAGCCTTGCCTACGTGGTTCAACTGCAAGTTGATACGTCCAAAACGTATCTATAATTTCTGCTTGCTCCATGCCTCTTTTGGGTGATATTGCTATGATATTAATACACTTCCATACACTTTTGATCATATTTGGACTAACCTATTAACTCAGTGCACCCCAGTGCCAGTTTCTGTTTTCTGCTGTTTTTGTATTTCAGTTTTTCCCATTACGAGAACTGCCAGAAAAATCCCGGAAATATTATATAAAAAATCAGCGTTCCAGAAGGTTCCCGGTAGCCAAAGTACAGCCGCGGGGGGGGGGGGCACCAGGGCTCCAGGCGCCCTGGTGGCGCGGCCCCCCCTGGCCGTGCCGGGGGGGCGCCTGGGCCCCCCGAGCCTCG
Source organism: Secale cereale (assembly GCA_902687465.1). NCBI lineage: Eukaryota > Viridiplantae > Streptophyta > Magnoliopsida > Poales > Poaceae > Secale > Secale cereale. The sequence continues at coordinate 145,192,166 of LR738710.1, forward strand.
TCTGGTGCCCCCCTTTGGCATATATTTAGACCGTCTCCCAAAACCCTCGAGACGAAAACCCTTTTTCGCGATCTCATCTCTGTTCCGCCGCCGCCGCTTCCAAGATCGGGAGCACCAGGAGAACTCTTCCCGGCACCCTGCCGGAGGGGGGATCACCACCGGGAGCTTCTCCACCACCATGGATGCCTCCCGGATGATTTGTGAGTAGTCTCCCTTGGACCATGGGTCCATGACCAGTAGCTATGTGATGTTCTCCTCCCGTTCTTGTGCTTCACTAATTAGTCCTCGTGAGCTGCCCTACATGATCGAGGCACATATGTAATCCTTATGTTGTTGCTATGATGAGTTTGCTGGGATCCGATGGATTATGAGATTATGTTCAGATTGTGTTTGAGTAATATATTTGATTCACCTCTTTTATATTTATGTTCGTAAGTAATTCTTGCATGTTCTCCGTTGTTATTTATTGCTTTGGCCAAGTAGTAGGTAGTGACTCCAAGAGGGAACGTTATGCTTGATTGTGGGTTCATGCCCCTTGATGACTAGCTTGAGTGACAGAAACATGAGTCTAGGGGATGTGCTGTTGCCACAAGGGGGAAACAACGGTGCTTGTGCCCGCGGGTGCAAGGATTGTTTACTTTACGCGAAGTTCTTTTAATGCAGTTGTCTGTTGCTTTGAGTTTACACTATGGGTGGGACTCGCAACTTAATACCAGCGAGATGTTCTGGATAGATATCTCAAGGTGGATGATTAGTAGTAGATGCAGATGGATTTCGGTCTACTTACCTCGGCGTACCGCCCATGCTTTGAACCTCTACCTTTCTTGCAACTTAGTCAGCATTGGTTTGCGCACATGGTCCTGTCAATTGCCCAGCTGTAATTCGTTTACCTCACATAGCTGTTTTATCGTCTTTTGGGAGAGAGACATCACTAGTGAACATCATGAGACTCCGGTCCATATTACCATCATTGATCACATCCACTATTTACTTTTCGTTTTTACTTACTATTGCAATTATACCTATCTCTATTATCACTTGCGTTTGATCCTTTGTAAACTACAAGGCCGGAGGGATTGACAACCTCTCTGTACTCGTTGGGAGCAAAGTTATTTGTATCTGTGTGCAGGTCCACGTTGATTGCTAATATTTGGCGCCGTTAGCAGTTGACACCTTCTTGTTGAAACTGGGAGTCTCAGGGATATTGATCCTTGGTATTTCCAAGGGAAAACTTCCGCTACACTGCATCTCAAACCTTCCACTTGGGGTAACCAACGAGGGGCGAGAAGCCATCACAAGTTCGATCGATGTTCATACATTTTGTAGAGACTTCTGTATCAGTCGCAGTAGGAAACTCTGGAATTACTTCCAAGGTCTCTTTCCTTCGATCTGATGACGAAGATACTGGTTATCTCGTCGAGTTGCACTATTCTCCCACTCACCTTTTTGAAAGAACCATTCTCTTTAAAAGCACAGCGTCTCGCGGCAAAACTATTTGCCTCGGTATATTGAGGGAGGAATACCCAACATTTTGGTATAACCTACAAAGTAGCACTTGTCCGATTTGGAATAGGTTTGTAACCTTTTACACAAGCCCCATATCCCAAATGTTAAGAAAAGATATAACATGGTTCGGCGTACCATACCATGGCTTCATTTCAACAGACCCGATGTAGCTCTTTTCTGTGTAAAAACCGCAGTCTCTAAAGCATCACTTTAAAAGGGATAATGGCAAATTTATTTATGTCATCTTTGACCTTACCATGTCATAAATGGTTAGATTACATCTCCACGGACTTTCCACTTGCAGTGGTGTTCCGGGAGGTGCAAGTTATGAATCCCCTTTCACAACTCATCAGACATTCGCTAAACATGTAACTTAAATATTCCTTTGTGCAATCAAATTGCAGAAACAAAATTTTCTTGTTACAATAACTTCTACTTCATTTTTGAAAACCTTTCGAATGATTTCAAAAGATCCAAGCTTACATCTCATCAAGTAAATATCCATATATCTACTTGAGTCATTTCTGAAGATAAATAAATCCACCACTTGCAACAACATTTATTGAACTACACACATCAAAATGTATGATCACCAATAAGTTTGTTGCTCGTTCCTTATGGCCTATGAACGGTATTTCAGTCACTTCACTTTTCGGAGGAAAGTTGCAAGTGCCAGATGATTCAAAATAAACCACTTCAAAATCCATCATAATGGAATTTTTCCATGCGGGTTTCTCCAATGTGACCAAATGCAGTGCCACACATGTGTGGTATTATCAGTCTTGCGACATTTAGCGTCAGCGTTATGGATGTATCATCTTACCATCAATATTCATAACATACATCCTATCTTGGATGGAAGCATGGCCCTTCATGTTATTCATAATACTGAACAACAATTGTTCTTTTATGAACAACCGTTTTGCAATAAACATTGTGCAATGGGCTAGAGTGTAAGAAACTCTAAAATGAATTATGAAAGTAAACACAGAGGTAATATATTAATATCATTATTCATAACATACATCTCATTCACAATGAAAGTATGGCCCTTATGTTTATTCATAATAACGAACATCAAAAGTTCTCTTATGAACAACCTTCTTGCAAGATACCTTGTGCAAAGGGCTAGAGTGTAAGAAACTCTAAAATGAATTATGAAAGAAAATACATAGGTAATACGTCGATGGAAGGTATAGTAACTTTTACAACATTCCCAACACGTATTAAAACCTCATTCCTGGCTAGTCATTTTAGGCCATAGCATCTCTTACATTGATTCGCAACAGAATGCAATCGAACGGGCATCTTTGTGATTAACTCACAATACCCAAGAATTAGTGATTAACATGTTTAACCATAATTCCCAAGAACTATATCTTTGACCAGCCTACTATACATCAAAAACTTGTATGACATTCATAAATGAGCTGGATATTCCAGTCATCTTTCTTTCTGCCTTTATACTTCTAACAGTTTAACTTTTAGTATTTCTCCTACTCGCAAAAGAAGCACCCAAATTAAGAGTGGCGTTAGCCCCGGACTTCCTAGGCGTGTAAGTCATATTAACACCCTTTGGACACTTCCTTTCTCTTTAAGTTGTTGTTTTATTCACCTTTCATTATATGACAGGCGTTCTTCTGGATCCCTTTCCCAATAGTCAAATGCATAGTAAACACTTTTACTAATACTTGCAAACAAACATTGCTTTGTTTGTATCTGAATATAATTTTCAGTTCCATGAATATCATATAACTATCCCAACTTTTGAAGTTTGGGTTTCATGGAAGCAAACATATTCCACTTGACCGTAACAGAATTCTAGCTTTTGGATCGAAGGACGAGAGTCTCATCATCCATTGCATTTAGCGAGAGTGTACAGAAAGCATGCGATAGGACAAAGTCCTTCTCGGCACTTTTGAGGACAATCCTCACACTATGTTACCAATCGTAAAGTTGTAACCAGATATTTAACAGCTATTCAATTTTAACAGGGAAGGTGGAAACGCGAGCTATTATTCTACAACTATTTTGCAAGAAATATTCTACAACTATTTTGCAAGAAACACTTAGGCAGTGTTCATAATTAATTGCACTGAGAATTAAACATGTTAATTCAACAGTTCGCTCCCACTCAAATCAATATCTCTCAAAATTGATTATGAGTGACACAAGACCCGCATATCCATTCAACGCCATTGAACGAGATGAACACTGATGGCGCGAAATTCAATCGGTACGCAAACTTGCCGATCACATCTCTATGTGACTCTTGTTCATCTTTTGATGGGCGTGTTCCGAGCTCAGGGAGATCCTTCCAGAACATCAACACAACCAAGTGATCTTGCTGCTAGGTCTCAACTCACCCGCCTCACACTTCCCTAATCGTTCGTACCCAGGGAGATCATGCGATACCCCGAAAAGTTAGGTGACGTGACAGTGCTACACTTGGGAGAACACTAACTACTTGATTTTTGTGAGAGATCACCCTAATAAAAGCGACTGTCGCGCAATCAAGAAGGGTGCATCATAAGGGATAAACATCTCAGGAAATTCATAATAGCATGATATGGTATGGCCCTTTCTGACGGAGAAGTCTTTCATTTCTTCGTCTTCGGCATTCGCGTCGGTGTTCACCTTCGCAAAGATTGCCACCACCTTGTGGATGCATCAGATAATATTGCTATCTCTATAGCTAATAAAATAATGCATTACACAAGGTTTACACGCATGTCATTTAAAGTGCAATCATATGGCTCCAGCCATCATGCCAAATCATGACACACAGGTCATGTTAATCAATTTACATCATATAGACATCTCATACATAATCAAATTATTATGAGCACCGCTATACCACATCATATGCACATGAAAACCCTCCTGCAAAACCAAGTTAGACGTCTCTAATCGGTTCATGCAAAAACTTGTTTTACGTGGCTTCTAAGGTTTCGAAACAAACCGAAGCTACCAACGTCCATCATCAAGCATAATTATCCATGTCGCTAGATTAACATTGCGGGGTGTATGAAACACGAGATAATAAAATCTTGAGCCCCATACTGAACTTCGTCATACGCATGACCCCCGTGCAGATCATATCTGCATTGCCCTTTCGTCTGCTAAATTTCATCTTTCTTTTTAACTACAGTGGAATTCAATGAACTGTTAGCACTTCGTTGATCAATCAGGATCACGGATTGCCAGAACATCGGGTAAGAAATTCCAGGGAAGCAACAAGAACATCGGGTAACAGATTTCATCTGTCACCCGCATAAATAATTATCAGCAATAGATCTCATCTACTACCTAATTATATTATGCAATACCCATACATCTCTATGTATTCTAGATCGCAACCTGCATCTACGAATAGCACGGCTCATGATGCCATTGTAAGGGAACGCGACATAAAACAAAAAAATTCTGACCTACGCACCAGCCCAGGACCACTATGGAGACTGCATACAAGGTTTGATCATTTTCGTTACCGACTCGTAGCGCAGCGGAAGTAGAGTCGATGACTATCGCCGATGCAGATCACCGCAGCTAGGATTTACAACCTCCCAACCACGAGGATGTACTCCCTCATCTGCCCCTTGGACAGCCCTGCGGGAGGCGGTCAAACAGTCCCTCAGACGGTGTCGCGGACAGCCCTTCGGGAGGACCTTCGAAACTCGGACGGTCACTCGCACAGCACTTCTCGAGGACTCACAGAACTCAGACCGTCACTTGGACAGCCCTTCGGGAAGCACTCCCGAACAGCCCCTCGGGCACTAAGATTGAAACTACGACCTCTCTACAGAGTTGCACACGTACGGTGTCATCTATCCGGCAGGGCTTCGCCGTCCAGAAGAAGTTCCTGGTGGAACCCAAACAACCTTTTGGCTCTACGAAACTATTTCGCGGGGAGGGAGAGAGAAGCCAGATCTATTTATATGAGAAAGAGTGGGTGTGGAGGGCTGCCCCTCCACCTCTGTTTATAGGAAATCCCAAGGGGTAGGGTAGTTTAATACAAAAACCCAAAATGCACATGAATGAAGTCCTTCCTCAAGGGCATAAGAGTGAAACCAAGGAACAAGAGGGGATCAAGGTGGAGCTCCAAGTGTGACCGGACACACCCCTTGGGGGGCCCTCATGAGGGCCTCCAAATCCATCCATGGCATCCCTAGATCGTTTGAGTAAAGCCCCAAAAGGTGGCTTTCCAAAAAGTAACTCAAAAATCACTTTCACTATGCACAACGACATTTTTCAGCGTCCCTTCGAACTAAAAATATTTATGTGGTCTTAGAACATTTCTAGTACCCACTAAAATAATTTTCAACGCGTTCTGGAACAATTCCAGTTTAGTGATTTCATCTGCGAAAAGCATCTGAAGCGGTTTCGGTTGCTCTGGAACATTTCCGCTTTTCATCCCGAAAAATTCCCAGAAGTTTCCAAAATGATTCTAGCACCCTCCGAGAATTATCAGGCATGTGCCGAGACCAATTTGACTTTATGGTATCCTCTAAAACAACTTTTCAGTATCACCGGAACTCATCTGGTGACCTCTCTCATCGAAACTTTTTTGCTGTCTCCGAAAACTTTTTCCGGAAACTTTCTCTCTAATTCCCTGTCTAGTATTCACAAGATAGATGACCCTTAAGCGTGTGACCCTATAGGTTCGGTGAAGTATAGACATGACCCGGAACCCCTTCCGATCAATGATCAACATTGGAGCCGTGGACACCCATATTGACCCCTCTACCCACACGAATGAATATTCGAGTGAACCTCCAGTTGACGTGTGTTATTCCTGTTGCTTCGCGATATGTTACGAAAACCCAAGGTGAGACATGTTGGCATCCCTGTGGATCAACTCCTTGTCCACTATGCCATTTACCTCGTTACCGGTATTTTTCTCTTTTCTCGTTCCGTGTTCCGGCATCCCCGTGATCAAATCACCCTTTGTCTGGCCAGACGATGATGGATATCGTAACACCGAGAGGGCCCAGAGATATCTCTCCATCGACGGAGGAGCAAATCCCAATCTTGAGCTATCATGTTACTTAACATACCTTTCCATGAACCCATAAGCCGTCGTAATAGCCACCCATTTACGGATGACGTTTAACAAACCACAAAGTTCATGAAGCAAGCATGAAGAAACTCCCAACTCTCATGGTCTAAGGAATTATGCAAACATAAACTTCCTGTGTTATTAAGCATTAACTTGTAACGAATGTATCTCATAGCATAACATCAATTCGGGTCGATTCAACACAAATGTTCCTCTAACATTGTGCCCTCAAAGTTGCTGGCATAGACATGCCCATGTTCAGGAAAACAGAACCATCATGCAACACTTGAGCTAGTCTTATAGGCCAGACTAGGAAAACATTTTATCGTTTATTATTCCACACGTGCATATGAGTCTTCCTCCGAGCCTCGTTTTATTTGCAGACTCGAGAACCATAGCAGTTATAGCCTGGAACATAAACCTAATTTCGAACAGGGAGATAATCAATAACATTTATTATTGCCTTTAGGGCATATCTCCTACAGGTTTCACCAAAGCGGACAATGTCGTTTTTGATCATATGCCCATCTGGCTACAGATACATAAACTTCCTGATCCATACTGCAAGCAGGGAATTGTGGAGAGGCTCCTTAAGGGGGCGGGCGAAATCTTGGAGATGCGTTTGAACGGCAATACCCGCGGGGACTATGTTAGGGTTAGGGTAAACCACGACATCAAGCAGCCTCTTACGAAGTTTGTGAGCATTGTTCGGGCTCAGGAGAGACGGGTTTATCTGGTGCGTTATGAGAAGTTGGCTCGCTTTTGTAGTCTCTGTGGTCTGATAGGACATGAGCATAATGAGTGCGGATCTGGTGTTCATGATAAGCAGAATCTCAAGTTTGGAGACTGGTTGTATGCCAATGGCCCTAGCCGGTCGAGGACCGAACAAAACCCTAGCAGGGCCGATAAATCCCTGACAGCAAAGGAAGAATGGCAGCCCTAGTGCTAGATAACCCACAAGTGTAGGGGATCGCAACAGTTTTCGAGGGTAAAGTATTAAACCCAAATTTGTTGATTCGACACAAGGGGAGCCAAAGAATACTATTAAGTATTAGCAACTGAGTTGTCAATTTAGCCACACCTGGAAACTTAGTATCTGCAGCAGGATAGTTTAGTAGCACAATAATATGATAGTGGTGGTAGCAGCAATAAAAGTAAAGATAATGTTTATGTAGTTTTTATGATAATAGCAACGGAAAAGTAAATAGCAACTAGCAATATAGGTAAAGCTCGTAGGCATTGGATCGGTGATGGGAAATTATGTCGGATGCAATTCATCATGTACAAGTTATAACCTAGGGTGACACAGAACTAGCTCTAGTTCATCAATGCAATGTAGGCATGTATTCCGAATATAGTCATGCGTGCTTATGGAAAAGAACTTGCATGACATCTTTTGTCCTACCCTCCCGTGGCAGCGGGGTCCTATTGGAAACTAAGGGATATTAAGGCCTCCTTTTAATAGATTACCGGACCAAAGCATTAACACATAGTGAATACATGATCTCCTCAAACTATGGTCATCACCGGGAGTGGTCCCGATTATTGTCACTTCGGGGTTGCCGGATCATAACACATAGTAGGTGACTATAGACTTGCAAGATAGGATTAAGAACGCACATATATTCATGAAAACATAATAGGTTCAGATTTGAAATCATGGCACTCAGGCCCTAGTGACAAGCATTCAGCATAGCAAAGTCATAGCAACATCGATCTCGGAACATAGTGGATACTAGGGATCAAACCCTAACAAAACTAACTCGACTACATGATAGATCCCATCCAACCCATCACCGTCCAGCAAGCCTACGATGGAATTACTCACATACGGCGGTGAGCATCATGGAATTTGTGATGGAGGAAGGTTGATGATGACGATGGCGACGATCTCCACTCTCCGGAGCCCCGAACGGACTCCAGATCCGCCCTCCCGAAAGAGATTAGGGCTTGGCGGGGCTCCGTCTCGTAAAATGCGATAATTCTTTCTCATTGATTTTTTTCTCCGCAAAACGGAATATATAGGACCTGGGGATACGTCGGTGGGGCATCGGGGTGCCCTCGAGGCAGGGGGGCGCGCCCTGGGAAGGGGGGTGCGCCCCCCACCCTCGAGGACAGCCCGTGGGCCCCCAGGTGTGGATCTTCTTGCAGGTATTTTTTATATTTTCTAAAATAAATCTCCGTTGATTTTCAGGCGATTCCGAGAAATTTTTATTTCTGCACAAAAACAACACCATGGCAGTTCTGCTGAAAACAGCGTTAGTCCAGGTTAGTTCCATTCAAATCATGCAAGTTAGTGTCCAAAACAAGGGCAAAAGTGTTTGGCAAAGTGGATACGTTGGAGACGTATCAACTCCCCCAAGCTTAAACCTTTGCTTGTCCTCAAGCAATTCAGTTGATAAACTAAAAGTGATAAAGAAAAACTTTGACAAACTCTGTTGGCTCTTGTTGTTGTAAATATGTAAGCTAGCATTCAGGTTTTCAACAAGATCATGAACTAACCACATTCACAATAACTTTCAGGTCTCAAGACTACTCACATCAATGGCATAATCAACTAGCGAGCAATAATAATAAACCTCAGATGACAACACTTCTCAAAACAATCATGATATGATATAACAGGATGGTATGTCGCTAGCCCTTTCTGAGACCACAAAACATAAATCCAGAGCACCTTTAAAGATCAAGGACTGACTAGACATTGTAATTCATGGTAAAAGAGATCCAGTCATGATCATACACAATGCAAATTAATAGTAATACATGCAACGACAGAGGTGCTATCCTACTGGTGCTTTTTGATAAGAGGATGATGACTCTGCATAAAAGTAAATAGATAGGCCCTTCGCAGAGGGAAGCAGGGATTTGTAGAGGTGCCAGAGCTCGATTTTTAAATAGAGATTGAATAACATTTTGAGCGGTATACTTTCATTGTCAACATAACAACCAAGAATCTCGATATCTCGCATGCTACACACATTATAGGCGGTTCCCAAACAGAATGGTAAAGTTTATACTCCCCCAACCACCAACAAGCACACTCCATGGCCAGCCGAATCCACGGGTTACCGTCCAAACAAGCAACAGCCCTGGGGGAGTTTTGTTTAATTATTATGATTTTGAGCATGGGACTGGGCATCCCGGTTACCAGTCATTTTCTCGTGAATGATGAGCGGAGTCCACTCATCGTGAGAATAACCCACCTAGCATGGAAGATATAGACAGCCCTAGTTGATACATGAGTTGTTCGAGCATACAAAACATAATTTCATTTGAAGGTTTAGAGTTTGGCACATACAAATTTACTTGGAACGGCAGGTAAATACCGCATATAGGAAGGTATGGTGGACTCATATGGAATAACTTTGGGGTTTATGGAAGTGGATGCACAAGCAGTATTCCCGCTTAGTACAGGTGAAGGCTAGAAGGAGACTGGGAAGCGACCAGCTAGAGAGCAACAACGGTCATGAACATGCATTAAAATTAATCAACAATGAATGCAAGCATGAGTAGGATATAAATCACCATGAACATAAATATCGTGAAGGCTATGTTGATTTGTTTCAACTACATGCGTGAACATGTGCCAAGTCAAGTCACTTAAATCATTCAGATGAGGATGCCACCCATCATACCACATCACAACCATTTTAATATCATGTTGGCACGCAAGATAGACCATTATAAACTCTCAGCTAATTAAGCATGGCATAAGCAGCTATGATCTCTAATTGTCATTGCAAACATGTTTCATTCATAACAAGCTGAATCAAGAACGACGATCTATCATATTTACAAAAACAAGAGAGGTCGAGTTCATACCAGATTTTCTCATCTCAATTAGTTCATCATATATCATGCTTATTGCCTTTCACTCGCACGACCGAACGGTGTGGATAATAATAATAATGCACGTGCATTGGACTAAGCTGGAATCTGCAGGCATTTAATACAAGAGAGAAGACAAGGTAATATGGCTCAAGGTTAAATCAACAACAAAGCATATGAGAGCCACTAAGCATTTTAATCATGGTCTTCTACTCTTAACCCCTAAAGAAAAGAAAAGAAACTATTTACACAGGAAAGCCCCCAACAAGCAAAAGAAGAACGGGAAATCATTTTGGGTTTTCATTTTTAGTTGCTACTGAAAGCAAGGAAGTAAACTAGCTAGAAGCTACAACTAATATATTTTTTGTTTTTCTGGGTTTTTCTAGCACACAAGAAAAAGACTAAGAAAAAGAAATTTAAGCTAAGCATGGATGGTACAGTGAAAGAGTGTGAGCACCGACAACTAGAATAAGTGTGAACATGAATGTAAGTCGGTGAGAAACACGTACTCCCCCAAGCTTAGGCTTTTGGCCTAAGTTGGTCTATGGCAAAGGATCGAAGCCACTCCCTCCAGTGTACTGAGATGTGTCCTCTGGATGCCACTGGTTGGCGAGCTCGTCTAGATCCCACACATAAACAGATTGACGAGAAGGATCAAATGGTGGTTCTGGCTCAGGCTCTAAAGCTTGTGCCTGGCCTTGGTACTGGTAGAAGGCATCTGATGTAATGAGGTACTTGCCTGTGGACAGATCAAACAGAGATGGTGCAGGCAAGGTAACAATTTCACAGTATATTTCATCAAACATCAATTTATAAAGTAGCTGCATATTTTTTTTCTTTAACAATAAAGTCATGAGCTACCATGCTCTTGTAGTCTAGATAAACAGGGGCAAGCAATTTTTCTTCCTTCTCATGATGCCTAATAGGTATATTAAAATGTTCAACAAGGCGAGAAGCAAAGATGCCTCCAAAGACGGGCCCCTTTGAGCGGTTCAGACTCAATCGTTTGGCAACGACGGCGCCCAAGCTAAAAGTTGTGTCACGAAACAAGGCATGGTGTAAAATGATAATATCAGGGGCACTGAGATTCCCACTGTTCCCGCGACCAATTAAACACCTACTAGCAAATAAAGCAAAGTAGCGCAGAACAGGGAAGTGTATACTGGTGATTCTTGCCCCTGAAACTTGTCGAGTTTCACCTACAGCTATCATATCAATAAACCCTTTGACGTCTTCATGACGTGGTTCATCAAGTCTACCTTCAAAGGGTACTTTGCATATTTCACAAAAGTCTAACAGTGATATCTCGTTAACCACATCATATAAGCGAAACTCCACCGTAGGTGGTGTTTTCCTAGAATGAAAATGAAAGCTTTGCGTAAAAATATTGGTGAGTAAGAGATACTATTCTTTTTGGTCGTTGATGAAGTCGGTGAGGCCTGCATTATTCGGCAACCAATAAAAGTCTTCGTAAATACCGGCGGACACCATGAAATTATTACAAGGCCATTCGCACGGTCGAACTTCCGCCATGCGAGGAAGATGATACTTGGGCTTCTTATTTTCTTCTTTCTTCTTCTCCTCTGAGATCTTGCTGGAAGAGCCCCTCAATATTCTTTTTAACATTATCCTTTTCTGAAAATTTCTGAAATTTTTAGTAACTCACAATAAAAGTTAACCAAACTCAACAAGAATGATAGCAACAACTCCTATAAGTGCCTAGAAGCTATATCATGCATTAGGACTACTTGGGACCAAGAAAATTTGACATGCAAGCTCAAGAACAAGGTCACCACAGCAGCAAAAATTTGCAACAAATAAAGCACTAGAACAAAAACTAATTGGACCAATGGAGGAGTCACATACCAAGGAACAATCTCCCCAAACAGTTTGGTGAATGGTGCTTTGAGCAAGGAGATCGAAAATGGCAGAAAAACGAGCTAGAACTCGGGTTTGAGCTGGTTGGGGATTTTTTTTGGGAGGAATAAGAAGAGTGTGAGTGAAAGGATAAGTGGAGGGGGGCCACATGGGGCCCTCGAGGCAGGGGGCGCGCCCTGTGCCCTCGAGGCCACGTGCTGGCTCCCCTCGCTGTGTGTTTAGTGCCATATTTTCTTAAATATTCTAAAAAAAATCATATTTCATTTTCATGGCATTTGGAGAACTTTTATTTTCGGCATATTTTTTATTGCACGGATAAGCCAGGAAACAGACAGACAATGCTATTTTTCTTTTATTTAACCTAATTAACAGAAAGTAAAAGGAGGGTACAGAAGGTTTGTGCTATCTAGATTCACCTATCCCATGCTCATCAAAAGGAATCCATTAACAAGGTTGATCAGGTCTTGTTAATAAACTCTTTCCGAGTAACATGAAACCGGAGAATTTTCGAATAACACTATGTTACCTCAATGGGGATATGTATGTCCCCAACAATAAGTATGTCATATGCCTTCTTGATAGTAGGAATAGGAAACTCAAAACCTCCAATAGTAATAGTCGAAGTTTTTCCAATATAATTGATACTATGGACCTGAGGTTGTTTACTCGGAAAGTGCACCGTGTGCTCATTACCATTGACATGAAAAGTGACATTGCCTTTGTTGCAATCAATAACAGCCCCTGCAGTATTCAGAAAAGGTCTTCCAAGAATAATAGACATACTATCATCCTCGGGAATATCAAGTATAACAAAGTCCGTAGAATAGTAACATTTGCAACTACAACAGGCACATCCTCACAAATACCGACAGGTATAGCAGTTGATTTATCAGCCATTTGAAAAGATATTTCAGTAGGTGTCAACTTACTCAAGTCAAGTCTACGATATAAAGAGAGAGGCATAACACTAACACCTGCTCCAAGATCACACAAAGCAGTTTTAACATAGTTTCTCTTAATGGAGCAAGGTATAGTCGGTACTCCTGGATCTCCTAATTTCTTCGGCATTCCACCCTCGAAAGTGTAATTGGTAAGCATGGTGGAGATTTGTACTTCAGGTATCTTTCTTTTGTTGGTAATAATATCTTTCATATACTTGGCATAAGGATTTGTTTTAAGCACATCAGTCAAACACATACGCAAAAAGATAGGTCTAATCATTTCAGCGAAGCGCTCAAAATCTTCATCATCCTTTTTCTTGGATGGTTTCAGAGGAAAAGGCATGGGTTTCTGAACCCATGGTTCTCTTTCCCTACCGTGCTTCCTAGCAACAAAGTCTCTCTTATCATAACGTTGATTCTTTGATGGTGGGTTATCAAGATCAACAGTAGGTTCAATCTCTACATCATTATCATTGCTAGGTTGAGCATCGACATGAACATCATTATTAATATTATCACTAGGTTCATGCTCATCACCAGATTGTGTCTCGGTATCAGAAACAGATATATCATTGGGATTCTCAGGTGGGTGAGCTACAGGTTCACTAGAAGCATGCAAAGTCCTATCATTGTTCTTCTTCTTCTTCTTCTTAGAAGAACTAGGTGCATCTAAATTAGCTCTCTGAGAATCTTGCTCAATTCTCTTAGGGTGGCCTTCAGGATACAGAGGTTCCTAGGTCATTTTACCACCTCTAGTAGCAACTCTAACAGCATAGTCATTATTCTTACTATTTAATTCATTGAGCAAATCATTCTGAGCCTTAAGTACATGTTCTACTTGAGTGGTAACCATAGAAGCATGTATACTAATAAGTTTCAGTTCATCTTTAGCACTAGACAGATAATCACTCAAGCGTTCAATAATATGAGCATTGTGTTGTAATTGTCTACCAACATAAGCATTGAAGTTTTCTTGTTTCACAACGAAATTGTCAAACTCATCTAAGCATTGGCTAGCAGACTTATAACGAGGAATATCGCTTTCATCAAATCTATAAAGAGAATTTACCTTTACTACCTGTGTCGGTTTATCAAGACCATGTATTTCTTCAATAGGCGGTAAATTCTTAACATCTTCAGCTTTAATACATTTTTCTTTCATAGATTTCTTTGCCTCTTGCATGTCTTCAGAACTGAGAAATAGAACACCTCTCTTCTTCGGAGTTGGCTTAAGGGTTGGTTCAGGAAGTGTCCAATTATTTTCATTGGCCAGCATATTATTCAATAGTGATTCAGCTTGTTCCACTGTTCTTTCCCTGAAAACACAACCAGCACAACTATCCATGTGGTCTCTGGAAGCATCGGTTAGTCCATTATAAAAGGCATCAAGTATATCATGCATCTCAAGAGGATGATTAGTCAAAGCATTAAGTAACTGGAGAAGCCTCCCCCAAGCTTGTGGGAGACTCTCTTCTTCAGTTTGAGCAAAGTTATATATTTCCCGTAAGGCAGCTTGTTTCTTATGAGCGGGAAAATATTTAGCAGAAAAGTAATACATCATATCCTGGGGACTACGCACACAACTAGGATCAAGAGAATTAAACCAAGTCTTAGCATCACCCTTTAACGAGAACGGAAACAACTTAAGGATATAATAGTAGCGAATCTTTTCATTATTGGTAAACAGGGTGGCTATATCATTCAACTTAGTAAGATGTGCCACAACAATTTCAGAGTCATAGCCATGGAAAGGATCAGATTCAACCAAAGTAATTAACTCAGGATCAACAGAGAATTCATAATCCTTATCAGTGACACATATACGTGAAGTAGGAAAAGCAGGGTCATGTTCCATTCTAGCATTCAAGGACTTTTCTTTCATCTTAGCTAATAACTTCTTAAGATCATATCTATCATTGCAAGCAAGAAAGTCTCTAGCAGTTTCTTCATCCATAACATAACCCTCAGGCACAACAGGCAATTCATATCTATTGGGAGTAGTTTCATCATCACTTTCATAAATATCATCAACATTTGCACTCTCCCTAACCTTAGCAATTTGTTCATGTAAAAATTCACCTAGTGGCATAGTATCAGGCATAGAGGTAGTTTCATCATACATAGCAGAAGTAGCATCATCAAGAACATACGACATATCAGATTCAATAGCAGGAGTAGGTGTCGCAAGTTTACTCATAATAGAAGGAGAATCTAGTGCAGAGCTAGATGGCAGTTCCTTACCTCCCCTCGTAGTTGAGGGTAAGATCATGGTTTTTGAGTCCTTCAAATTCTTCATAGTGATAAGCAGATATAAATCCCAAGTGACTTAAAGAATAGAGCTATGCTCCCCAGCAACGGCGCCAGAAAATAGTCTTGATAACCCACAAGTGTAGGGGATCGCAACAGTTTTCGAGGGTAAAGTATTAAACCCAAATTTGTTGATTCGACACAAGGGGAACCAAAGAATACTCTTAAGTATTAGCAACTGAGTAGTCAATTCAGCCACACCTGGAAACTTAGTATCTGCAGCAAGATAGTTTAGTAGCACAGTAATATGATAGTGATGGTAGCAGCAATAAAAGTAAAGATAGTGTTTTTGTAGTTTTTATGATAATAGCAACTAGCAATATAGGTAAAGCTCGTAGGCATTGGATCGGTGATGGGAAATTACGTCGGATGCAATTCATCATGTAGAAGTTATAACCTAGGGTGACAGAGAACTAGCTCCAGTTCATCAATGCAATGTAGGCATGTATTCTGAATATAGTCATACGTGCTTATGGAAAAGAACTTGCATGACATCTTTTGTCCTACCCTCCCGTGGCAGCGGGGTCCTATTGGAAACTAAGGGATATGAAGGCCTCCTTTTAATAGAGTACCGGACCAAAGCATTAACACATAGTGAATACATGAACTCCTCAAACTATGGTCATCAACGGGAGTGGTCCCGATTATTGTCACTTCGGGGTTGCCGGATCATAACACATAGTAGGTGACTATAGACTTGCAAGATAGGATCAAGAACACACATATATTCGTGAAAACATAATAGGTTCAGATCTGAAATCATGGCACTCGGGCCCTAGTGACAAGCATTAAGCATAGCAAAGTCATAGCAACATCGATCTCAGAACATAGTGGATACTAGGGATCAAACCCTAACAAAACTAACTCGATTACATGATAGATCCCATTCAACCCATCACCGTCCAGCAAGCCTACGATGGAATTACTCACGTACGGCGGTGAGCATCATGGAATTGGTGATGGAGGAAGGTTGATGATGACGATGGCAACGATCTCCACTCTCCGGAGCCCCGAACGGACTCCAGATCAGCCCTCCCGAGAGAGATTAGGGCTTGGCGGCGGCTCCATCTCGTAAAACACGATAATTCTTTCTCCTTGATTTTTCTCTCCGCGAAACGGAATATATAGGACCTGGGGATACGGCGGTGGGGCATCGGGGTGCCCTCGAGGCAGGGGGCGCGCCCTGGGAAGGGGGGAGCGCCCCCCATCCTCGAGGACAGCCCGTGGGCCCCCAGGTGTGGATCTTCTTGCAGGTATTTTTTATATTTTCTGAAATAAATCTCCGTTGATTTTCAGGCGATTCCGAGAACTTTTTATTTCTGCACAAAAACAACACCATGGCAGTTCTGCTGAAAACAACGTCAGTCCGGATTAGTTCCATTCAAATCATGCAAGTTAGAGTCCAAAACAAGGGAAAAGTGTTTGGAAAAGTAGATACGTTGGAGACCTATCAGTCCTCCGTTGGACCCTGGCCTCAAGGCTACGGATCCCGAGACTATTGACACATCCACAAGCCCAGTAAAGAACTCGGGTGCAAATATGGAGGTTGATAGAGATGCAAGGAAGAGATTGAACATGGATAGTGCTGGAGATGATGCTTTGAACAAACCCAACTGTAAGGATGCGGTTTTGGCCATTACGGATGGCAGCGGTCAGGACCTAGGAGATAATGCCTCGCCAACGAGCAGCTCTTCTAGTAGTAAACGTTTCAAGCTCACCAAGGATCATGTTACCAATGAGATATCGGCGGCTTCCCGCGAGAAAGACCACCGGACGCAATGAAAGCCCTATTTTGGAACTGTCGGGGGGGGAACCACCGGGCAGTTCGTGAGGTCTTGGCCCTCTCAAAAGCCAATAACCCCAAGCTTGTCTTCCTGTGTGAAACTAGGCAAGCGACTGTGAAAATAGAGAAGCTGCGATGGAGGCTCGGTCTGAAAGGTTTTCATGGAGTGAGTAGTGATGGTAAGAGTGGGGGATTAGCACTTTTCTGGGATGAGTCCATGTCTATAACGGTGATTGATTCTTGCAATCATTTTATTGATGTCATCGTGGTCGACGGAGGGTCGGGCACGTCTTGGCGGGGCACCTTTGTCTATGGAGAACCTCGGGTGGAAAATCGTCATCGCATGTGGGAGCACCTCTGCAGGCTCCGAGCTCACTCGCATGAGCCATGGATGGTGTGTGGCGACTTCAATGAAGCTTTGTGGAAACATGAGCATCTATCAAGGACCGAGTGCTCGGAGGCACAGATGGTTGCTTTCAGAGACTGTCTGGAGATGTGCGAGCTCGAGGACCTTGGTTTCTCTGGTAATCCATTCACATACAATAACGGCCAGGATTCAGACCGCAACATTCAGGTCCGCTTGGACCGTGTTTGTGCTGATGAAGCTTGGCGTGATACTTTCCCTTTTGCAAAGGTGGTACACTTAGCCACCTCATGTTCGGATCATTGCCCTGTGTTGATTCAGATGGAGGGGATGCAAGACCAGCAGCGTCTGCCTCCCTGCCTGCACTACGAAATCATGTGGGAATGTGACAATACCCTACCCAACATAGTTGTTGATGCCTGGAATAAACACAAATCCCCTGGCGGATTTGGATCAATGGCCAGGTCGTTGGGGAGGTCCTAAAGGAATTGAAGGAATGGAGTATAACAAAGTTTGGCAACGTGTTGAAAGATATTGAGAGGCTCCATTCGCAACTGGTAGACCTGCAACTGTCCGTAGCGGACCGTGCTCAAGTCCGGGACAAAATGAACCAGCTCGATGAGCTCTTATACAGGGATGAGATGCTATGGCTCCAGCGATCACGCATTACCTAGCTAAAGGAAGGTGAGCGCAACACCAAATATTTACACCGGAGAGCGGTATGGCGTGCCCGCAGGAACCTGATACAACGCCTACGGAAACAAGATGGAACTTGGTCTAGTGTTCCATCCGATATGGAGAGAATGTCACACTCCTACTTTAAGGAGATCTTCACAAAAGACCCAACCCTCTCTCCGGACGAGGTGCTGGACTGTATTGCACCGAAAGTTACGGAGGAGATGAATGTTTCGTTATGTAGGCCTTACTCACATGAGGAGATCTCTAATGCTTTATTCCAGATCGGGCCTCTGAAAGCACCGGGATGTGATGGACTACCTGCTAGGATCTTTCAATGGAACTGGGCACTGCTAAAACCTGAGATTATTGATGCGGTCCACGAGTTCTTTGCTTCTGGTGTTATGCCTGATGGAGTTAATAACACGGCTATTCTACTAATTCCTAGGGTCCCTCACCCGAAGGACCTGAAAGATTTTAGGCAAATAAGCCTATGCAATGTTATATACAAGATTATTTCAAAATGTATGGTAAACAGACTACGGCCCATTCTGACTGAGCTCATATCTAAAAATCAGAGCGCCTTCATCCCTGGGAGGCTGATCTCTGATAATTCTATAATTGTGTTTGAATGTCTTCACCATATTCAGTCGGTAAGAAACAATGCAACAGGTCTATGTGCTTACAAGCTTGATCTTTCTAAGGCCTACGACGGGGTGGATTGGATTTTCTTGGAGAAGGCCTTGTCTAAATGGGGCTTCTCGCCCATTCGGATTGCTCGTGTTATGGCTTGTGTCTCGTCAGTGAAGTACTCGGAAAAATTTAATGGGAAGCTACTGGAGTCCTTCTCTCCCTCAAGGGGACTTCATCAAGGTGATCCACTGTCTCCATTCCTCTTCTTATTTCTAACTGATGCTCTATCTGCGTTGATTGATAAGGATGCAAGGGAAGATGGTCTCAATGGTGTAAAGATAAGTAGAGGTGCTCCGGAGATAACACACCTCTTGTTTGCGAATGATTCACTCCTATTTTTCCATGCAACAAATCAGCAGGCATTGTTAGTGAAAGGGGTGTTGAACACCTTTGCGACGGCGACTTGACAACTTATAAACCCATCGAAGTGTTCCATTCTATTCTCAAATCAGTGTCAACCTGATGTGGTTCAAGAGGTAAAAACACGTTGGATATCACCCAGGAGGCATTCGAGCCAAAGTATTTGGGCTTGCCGGTTCCTAAGGGGAGGATGCATAAGGGGAGCTTTGAGACTATCCAAGAGCGTTTGAGGAAAATACTTGTGGACTGGAGTGAGCAGTACATGTCTTCTGGGAATAAGGAGTTCCTTATCAAATATGTGGCACAGGCCATACCAGCATATGTTATGAGTGTTTTCAAAATCCCGGCTTCGGTCTGTGATGATCTCACTCGGATGATACACCAGCATTGGTGGGGGGTGGAGAACGGGAAGAAGAAGATGGCCTGTATGAGCTGGGATAAATTGCATTTACCTAAATCCATGGGAGGTATAGGTTGTAGGGACATGAGGGTGTTTAACCAGGCGCTGCTAGCTAAACAGGCCTGGAGGCTCCTGGATAGGCCGGATAGCCTATGTGCGCGTGTGCTGAAGGCAAAATACTATCCGGCTGGTCAGCTCTTGGACACAGTGTTTTCGGGCTCTGGTTCAGAGGTGTGGAAAGGAATCCTACATGGCCTTGAGTTGGTCAAGAAAGGCGTCATTTGGCAAGTCGGTAATGGCACGAAGATTCGTACTTGGCAAGACCCTTGGCTGCCACGGCCTTATTCCTTCCGTCCGATCACTCTGAAGGGGAACTGTCGCTTTAACAGGGTATCTAATTTCTTGGATGGCAATGCAGCATGGAGACAGGACCGGTTGAGGGAGTTATTTTGGCGGATGGATGTTGATCATATTCTGAAAATCAGAACCTCGCCTCGTCAAAGATATGATTTCCTGTCCTAGTATCCGGAAAAAAGTGGTGGGTTCACGGTGAGAAGTGCCTACAACTTGGCTACACATGATCACAATGTAGTCGCTGCCAATGGTGCATCGAGTACTGCTCCGGAGGGGAGCTGAGCTAGGTGGAACTACATCTGGAAGTCCAGTGTGCCCCAAAAAATGAAGATCAATGAATGGAGATGTGTGACAGGGATGATGGCAACGCAGAGATGCAAGGTCTTCAGACATTTAGCGACGCGCTCAACATGTCTGCTATGCAGGGTGGAGGAGGAGGACTCGTTTCATGCATTGATAACCTGCACACATGCAAGAACTCTCTGGACAAATATGCGTCGCCGTTGGCCACTTCCCGGTGATGATCTTCTTATCCATGATGGAAAGAAATGGCTGACTACATTGTTGGCGAAGTGCTCGATCGACATCCGAGATATGCCGATCATGTTCATTTGGCGGATTTGGCAGCTCCGCAATGATTTGACCCACGGGAAGGAAGTGCCCCCTGTGCCAGCCACCGTCGAGTTCTTGGACAGCTACTACAAGTCCATAAAGCTCGCTGCGCGTTGCACTACGGAGGAGATTATTAAAGGCAAAATGACAACTTCGGATGTTCTCATGCCAACCCGAGGAGACAAGCCTACGGCGCCCCCCTGGTCAGCACCGCAGCTTGGCAGGGTGGCACTGTCAGTTAATGGTTCTTTCCTTCATGAGGATGGCTCAGTGGTCGTCGGTATGGTGCTTCGGAATGATAAGGGCAAGATCCTAATGGAAGCTTACCGTTCATCTTCTACTGCAATGACCCACTCGAGGCAAAACTGCATGCGATTATGCAGGGTATGGCCCTAGCAATAGAACACTCAGACCTGCCGGTGGTGGTTCGAACGGATTCCTCTGAAGCGATGTCTAGCTTGACAAATGGTGCACTTCTTCGTTCGGCGTATGGACAATTGTCCTGGAGATAAAGGCCCGTTTAGGTACTAGGGAGTTTTTTCCTCAAAAGATTAGTTAACTTCAAAATAGAGTTGCTGATCGGTTGGCTAAGTATAGCCGCTCCGAGCGTGCCATGGCTGTTTGGCCTAGCTCGGTTCCACCATGTATCGAGGATTTGTGGCCTCTCGACTGTAACTCTATATCTATGCAATAAACTCCCTTTACCCTCGTAAAAAGAAATAGCACCACCTCGCCCCATCATAGCAAGTCGCATAGGTTTATATATGATGTGAGTTGTCCAGAGAATCAACAAGGTGCCTTCACAAATAACAAAAGACGATAAGGCATGGGTTCTGTGGCTGCATTGCAAATAATAAAGAGACCCAAGGTCAAGTTCATTGAGAAATTGAGAAATAACAAAAGGAGGATAGTGTTTGGTTCGATGGTTGCATTTGCAAATATATGGAAATAAAGAGACCCGATGTCTCTACAAGAGGTAAGGCACAAAGGCCCATGGTGCCATGTGAGGATGTGCGGCCGTTGCTATCTTAAATTGGGAGAAAAAAAATAATGGGTGAAGGAAGGAGGAGAAGAGTAATACGGCTCTGAGGCTAATTATTATTTTTTTCGAGAATAGCCAAAGGCGTACCATATCTTTATAGAAGGGAGCAAAGTTAATTACAAGAGACCAACGTAGGATGCGAACATCAAACGTTGGAACACCCACGCCACACCGATATCCTTACATCAACTTCTCACAAATCTATCTAGTCCTCCTACTCCTACTCCCGCACGCTTCCAATCTCGTATCTCGTCGAGGATCCCACTAGCCGTTTCACCTCGTGTTTTTTGCTGATCTAGCCTATTGAAAACTCGCGCATTCTGTTGCTTCCAAAGTAGCCAAGTGGCAGCAATAACGAAAGTGTCAAATCCTCTCCTATTCTTTCCTTGGAAGCTTCTCCTCGCACTGAGCCACCAATCAACAAAGGTGTTGGTCTCGCTCGGAATCGGGGCGTTAAGCTGCAGCATTTCAAAACATGTGTGCCAGACCTCACGCGCGTGCACACATTGCAACAGAATGTGCTACACGTTATCCTGATCTTGCATGCATGTATAGCACGCGGATGGCTCCTCCTACAATCCATGCCTCGCTCTCCTGTCAGATGTCCACAGTCTATGATGCACCGTCAGCCATGCAATTTTTTTGCATTTGAGCGGGGCCCAACTCCTCCAGATCCCAATGGCTGTCGGGGATTTAATCCCACCCATGAACAACTGGGTGTAGGTAGACTTTGCCGAGTACACACCCTACCTATCGTGAGGCCAAGCAAAGATATCCTCGACCTGCTCATCTCTTGGTACTGTGGCAATTGCGTGTCTAAGGTGCATTACCTAGATATGGGCTCCAAAAGAGAGTTGTGGTTGCAGCTCTTGGACCCATCTCTCTCCATTCAGGGCCTCGACCACCGTCCTGGTGTTTTTGGTTTTGGTTCCCACTCCTTGAGCCAACAATGGCGCGATGTCCCGAACCGCAAAACCATGAATCCATCGATCCCGCCAGAATAGCACTTTGTCTCCTCTGCCCACGGAAATCTTCACTAGGCTATCAAATACTTGCCTCGTGTTGTCGTCGATCAACATATGGAGTCCTTGCCAAGGCCTATGTGGTTCCGTACACCTCAGCCATTCCCATCTCACTCTTAGCGGAAGGGCTTGCAAACTTAGGTTCTTCACTCCGAGACCACCAAAGCCAAGTGGCCTACTTATTGAGCTCCATGCCACTAAACATTGGCCTCCATTAACTTTATCTTTTCCGGCCCAGAAGAAAGCTCTCATCCAACTATTGATGTCTTCAAGGACCCATGTCGGCGCCTTCATGACAAGCAAATGGTGAACTGTCCTTGCCGCGATGACAGACTTCACCAGGACGAGCCGGCTCGAGCGCTGCATGAGACCTCTCTGCCAAGCCGGAACGAAGTGGTGTACTTGGTCAAGGAGTGGTTGCCATTGCACCTTGGTAAGCTTCTTGATCGCAAGCTGCAACCCAAGATATCTCCAAGGGAAGTCCCCGATGGCGCAATGCAAGAGGCTCTCAACTCTGACCCTGTCCTCCATATCTTCTGTAATAAGGATTGCCGCCGATTTTCTGTAGTTGACCCTAAGGCCAGAAGCTTCACCAAAAATCTCCAACACAGCCCTTACGAACTCGAGATCCGGTCTGGATGGCCTCACAAAGAGTGCGACATCATCAGCATATATGGACAGCCTCTGCATCGCCGAGATGCCAGTGTAGTTGCTTAGCACTCCCTCCAGCAAGGCTTTGGTGATTATGGCCGAGAAGGCCTCCATGTCAATGACAAAGAGCAAAGGGGAGACCGGATCCCCTTGCCTTAGCCCCTTGGCATGCCATATTCTCCTTCCAGGAACTCCATTGACTAGCACTCGCGTATTAGCCGTTTGCAGCAGGGTGGAGATCCAGTTGAGGTACAAGGAGCCGAAACCCTTGGCTCGGAGGATCTCAAACAGAAATGGCCAAGAGAGGGAGTCAAACGCACGTGAGATGTCGAGCTTTAGAAAGACTCCGTGGTTCTTCCTAGCGTGAATTTTTGTGGCAACTTGTCGCACCATGAGGTAGTTGTCATGCAAACTTCTTCCTCTAATGAACACATACTGGTTCACTCCCACAAGCTCCTGCATTCGTTTTCTCACTCTGTTGGCAAGTAGCTTGGCAAAGAGTTTTGAGAAACTGTGGGGTAAGCTAATCGGCCAGAAATCTCCCACCTCAAATGCATCCGGCTTTTTGGGTATGAGCACTATGAGGGCACGGTTAAGTCTTGCAAATCCCCTTCTCTCTCCCGAAGCCAGCTTGGCTAGCGCAGCCATAAGATCGTGTTTGATGATTGGCCAAGCTTTTTGATAGAACAAGCCGCAGAAACCATCCGGTCCCGGCGCGTGATCCGGGTGCATGTCTTTGATTACTTTCCAGACTTCTTCCTCCGTGAAGCACATCTCAAGCTCCGGCAGGTCATGTTCCTCCATCCCCAGAAACCTCAGGTCTAGAGTGTCCTCTCTTGCTTTCGTCGTGCCTAGCAGCTCTTGGAATGCTATGGTAAAGATCTCCTCTTTGCGGCTCTGCTCTATGGCGATCTCACTGCCCGCCCTCACTTGTGGGATGAAATTCTTGGCTCTTCTTCCATTAGCCACCAGTTGGAAGAATTTGGTATTAGCATCACCTTCGTGTAGCCACCTGAATCTCGATCTTTGCCGCTCAATCGTCCTCTCCAGAGAGGCAAGGCCCAGCAGCGCGAGCTTCAGGGTGCGTCTCAGCCATGTCTCCAGCTCGGATAAGACTCTCGTGTCCATCGCATGATCTAGTCTGAAAATAACCAGCGTCGCCACCGCCATCTGCAGTTTGATGTTTCCTAGCTTTCTCTGTCCCAGATCAAACTGCAGATGGCAGTGGCGACGCCGGTTATTTTCCTGGGGACCATACACCACAGAAATCCACCAATCATCACCTAGTCTGGGATGCACCTTACCCGTGAGGAAGTTTGCATCGCTCTGGATGAAATCCACCTGCATCACCGTAGTGTCCCAAGCTAAGAGGATACCACCTCTAGTCTCAACGGCCGGCAAGTAAGCAAATCCGTCAAACGACGGGCCACAACATTGCATTACCAAATAGGTGTCAACAAACTCCAGCTTAGTTTCCTAAAGACATACAAGATTGGGCTTAACCGAGGCTAAAAACTCTTTCACCGCCTTACGCTTTGCCGGATTGTTCAGCCCTCGAACATTCCAGCAAGTCACCGATGGGTTACAATCCATAAAAGTAAACCCACCAGACTCCAAACAAGTGCAATTACTATGCACTGATCTCCGTCGCACCCCCC
>LR738710.1:145220179-145239062 GCA_902687465.1 Secale cereale
GGGGGGGGGGGTGGGCGCCGGCACCGGAGTCGTGCGCGGCGGGGGACAGGCGCAGATTTCGGCTAGGGGGAGCGGTCACCCTGAGGCTAATTCTCATGCATTCTATTCTCGTGTTGCAACACAAGAACACATTTGCTACTCCCTCTGTTCACTTTTATAAGACCTTGAAGACATTTCAGACAATGTGCAAAACAACATATTTTGAGTTGTCTGAAACGACTTACAAAAGTGAACGAAGGGAGTAGTAACTTACGAATATGCCACACGCGAGAAAGAAACCTTTGACGCGCCTCCTCCGCTTCCTTCCCGATCTGACATCCGCTAGTGCGATTGTTGGGCCTATTCTTGGCACTGGAAGCTGTCGGACCACGGGCACACTGTACTCTTTCGCTCAATTAAAAAGCAGGACGTCGACACGCGGCACCTGTCCATTCTCGTACCACTAGCGTTCAGCTCCACAAAGCATTGCACACGTAGAGAGAGCGAGCGAGCGAGCGAGGGACGACTCTGCTGCAGCTGCTGGGAAGACGATGGAGCAGAACACGGCGACGAAACCCATCAGATGCAAAGGTACTCGCCGCCGTCGCCGACGTACTCTACTTGGCTTCGTCCACCTCCATCCTTCGTCCAAACGCGTAGCTTCACGTGCAGCGGCGGTGAGCAAGGTGGCCGGGCAGCCGCTGGAGATGGAGGAGGTGGAGGTGGCGCCGCCGCGGGCGCACGAGGTCCGCATCCGGATTCTCTGCACCTCGCTCTGCCACACCGACGTCACCTTCTGGCGCATGAAGGTGCGTCACTTCTGTATGCGATGCCACGAGTCAATCTTTTGTTATAGTACAATTTGATTGATAGTCAGGGCATGCTCTTTCTTTTCCTCTTTCGCGTAGGATTTCCCGGGCCAGCATCCGATAATCCTGGGCCATGAAGCAGCCGGGTAAACGCATGCATAATCTATCTATCGTCTTTCCTTTCGCTGAATGATTTTACCATCAACGTCTCGAACCTTGTCTACCCGTGCCCAAAAGGGCACACTAAATTCATCTGAAATCCCACTACAAAGTCTACCCGTGTCCTTTGTTCCCAGCGTGGTGGAGAGCGTGGGGGAGCACGTGCACGAGGTGGCCGTCGGGGACACGGTGGTGCCGGTGTTCTCGGCGCAGTGCGGCGACTGCCCCGACTGCCTCTCGGACCGCAGCAACATCTGCTCCGGGCTCCCCGCCGGGCCCGGCATGCCGCGCGACGGCACGACCCGCTTCTCGTTCGCCGCCACAGGCGAGCCCATCCACAACTTCCTCGGCGTGTCCAGCTTCACCGAGTACACGGTCGTCGACGTGTCGAACGTCGTCAGGATCGGCCCCGGCGTCCCGCCGGAGAAGGCCTGCCTGCTCAGCTGCGGCGTCTCCACCGGTAATTAACTAATCTTTGCCGGCAACTAAAGCATCCAGCGCACAAATTTGCTGACTGGCGTGTGGGAGCAGGTGTTGGCGCGGCGTGGAAGGTGGCGGCGGTGGAGCCCGGGTCCAGCGTCGCCGTGTTCGGGCTCGGCGTCGTCGGGTTAGCGGTAACGTCCGACGACGACCCCTCAGAATCACTGTATCATATGCGGCCCTGCTAATAATGTGATGTCTGGCTCGAGTTGTCGGCTCGAATTTGGCCTGATGTTATAGTGGTTGTCAGTCTGTCTTAGTACAATGTACACCGCACGTTTCCAACTAGTGCGATCTAACGTGGCGGCAGTCTGCAGGTAGCACAAGGGTGCAGGATGCGTGGGGCTAAGCAGATTATTGGGGTGGACCTGAACCCGGAGAAGTGGGACATCGGTATGTATCATAAGTTCATAGTTATCTACTAGGACTAGTCGAATCATCTGAAGAAAAAGATGTCAGGATAGTAATAATTAACAATGGCAGGTAAGAGGCTGGCAATCACAGACTTCATAAACCCGAACGACACCGGGGAGAAGGCCGTGAGCGAGGTCCGATTCCGAATCGACCAGCCTGCGCGAAAAGTGCATTTGTTTGGTACTGTATTTACTACTATAGTCGCTAATGAACTTTTTCGTCATTCGATCTCCGTCTAGGTGGTCAAGGAGATGACCGGCGGCGGCGCCGACTACTGCTTCGAGTGCATCGGCTCGACGTCGGTCATGGCGGAGGCATTCCAGAGCTCCCGGAAGGTAGGCACGGCTCATGCATGCTAGTACATTTTTCATATCACGAGAGTCTGAAGCTACTATATAAGTTACACAGACTAATGGGCGGTTCATTTTTCGTGGTGTTTGGTTAAAACAGGGCTGGGGGAAGACGATCGTGCTCGGCGTCTCCGGCAGCGGCGCGCCGATCAGCATACCCCCGAACCACCTCCTCATGGGGAGGTCGGTCGTCGGCTCGCTCTTCGGCGGGCTCAAGCCGAAGACGGACATCCCGGTCCTGGCGCAGAAGTACCTGGACAAGGAGCTGGAGCTGGACGAGTTTGTGACGCACGAGATGGGGCTCGACGACATCAACGCGGCGTTCGACCTGCTCACGCAGGGGAAGTGCCTCAGGTGCATCATCTGGATGGACGGGGCAAGGGAGAACGGCGTCGTCGTCCGCGTGGACGCTCTCGATCATGGCCGCGCGTGCAAGGCGTGACTGTTGTCGCTGTCGTCCTCGGCGGGCTCGTGACTAGCCACGATAGTCACTGCTCGTCTGTCGGAGCAGGACGACCTGTCGCTGGAGTGCGGTTCGTCATTTGGATGCGAGATCGACTAGTTTATTCTGCGGAGAAAATGCCCCTCAGCCGATTGGACTGCGTCTGATTCGACTGTGATTCGTCTGATTCGACATACGTACGATGGAAAGAGCACCTGGATTTTCTGTCGTGCATACGTCAGGCACAAGGATCGTGCATTGAGCAGTTTCGTTTTGCTTTCGATGAGCTGCGAACGATTCGACCACATTGCGGCGTTAGGGCATCTTCGAACCCTACCCTCAAATCACTCGCAGCATCTTCACTCGTCCCCCAACATGCCCCTCAGGGCGCTTTTTTAGCGTACGCGACGAAAAAATAGCCCAGTCGCGCCCCCAGCTTCTTGTTTATTACCGGTTTGGATCGAAATAACAACCGGCGACCCGAGGCGAACCCAGCCCCCGGAGGCGCATGGGGCGCCGGCCGAAGCGAAAAGGCGTGTGGGTCCGCTCTCTCGGCGAGCCTTTTCCCGACGTTCCCACACCTTTCCCTCCCACCCCCCCTCTTCCCCTTTCTCTCGCCATTTCCCTGACGCTCCCCGTCGGCCGCCACCATGCTGCCCGCGACACCAGCCAGCCGAAGCAGAGGAAACCGAGGGCACCAATTGCAAAACCGTCGGGCATGTCGAACGCCGACTGGAGGGCGGAGGTTCAGCGCCGGAAGGCCGTCACCACTAACCAACGGAATAGGCTCAACGCCAAGAAGGCTCGGGACGCGGCCGCGGCAGCCGCGGCGGCAAATGTAGAGGCGTCTCGCGCGGGGATGATGAATACGCCCGGCGGCCACGTCCCGCAAACGGCGTGGAACCAACAGAGCGTCGCGTCGCCGCCGCCGCCCTGGGGGTACGCTTCCTCACCGGGCTACGCTGACGGTGACGCGCATGGTGGATTCAACTCCAACATCACCTTTCCGCATGGCCAGCGCGCCTCTCCCTCCGGTATGAACCCCGACCAGTGCACTCCCTCTCCCGTGTTCGCCGGCGTCCAGTACCCTCCCTACAACTACTCGCCGTCGGCGTACACAGCCTCGCTGACGCCGCCTCTACACCGGTGCTCTTTTCCCAGCTCACAAGCCTCGGCGTCACATTTCGGTCACCCCGACGCGATGGAAGCCGACATGAAGGAGATCATCACGAGTGGCTCGGTCGCCGCTACGTCCTCCCCCGGGTTCCACACGTAAGATGACCCAATGGACCCAACCGGTGACATGGACGAAGAGCTCGACGATGCCGAGGAGGAAGAGGAGGAGGACATGGAGCCGGTGCCGGCGAGGAAAGGGAAGAAGAAGAAGGCGGGGCAAGGACTGGCGAACCGCGCGTCAAGTGGACGTCCAAAGAAGACGAGTGCCTCACCGAAGCATGGAAGACCGCTAGCATCGACCCCATGACCGGCGCAAACCAGAACGCCGACACGTACTGGATGCACATCAAGTCGGCGTTCGATGAGCGAAAACTTGTCGACCCCTATTTTGCCACCATCCACATGCAACGTGGATCAAAGGCCATGGCGAATCACTGGGCGCTCATCCAAACGGCGTGCAACAAATGGAATGGGATCGTCGAGGAGATCACGACTCGCCCGGAAAGCGGCGCTGAAAGACCGTGGATGTCGCCTAGAGGGGGGTGAATATGTGCTTTAAAATAATTACGATTTAGGATAGAACAAATGCGGAATGAACCTAGCGGTTAATTTGTCAAGCACAAAACCTACAACAACTAGGCTCACCTATGTGCACCAACAACTTATGCTAAGCAAGATAAACAACTAGAGTATAGCAAGATATATAACAAGGAACAATATGGCTATCACAAAGTAAAGTGCATAAGTAAAGGGCTCGGGTAAGAGATATCTGAGACACGCGGAGACGACGATGTATCCCCAAGTTCACACCCTTGCGGATGCTAATCTCCGTTTGGAGTGGTGTGGAGGCACAATGCTCCCCAAGAAGGCACTAGGGCCATCGTAATCTCCTCACGCCCTCGCACAATGCAAGATGTCGTGATTCCACTAAGGGACCCTTGAGGGCGGTCACCGAACCCATACAAATGGCAACCCTTGGGGGTGGTCACCGAACCCGTACACTTTGGCAACCCTTGGGGGCGGTCACTGGAACCCGTCAAAATGCTCGGAGCGATCTTCACAACCTAATTGGAGACCTCGACGCTTGCCGGGAGCTTTCCACCACAATGATTGAGCTCCGAACACCACAAAGGTTGGGGCTATCTCCATAACTTAATTGGAGGGCCCCAACGACACCACGAAGCTTCACCACAAGGGAATATGGCTCCGAGGTGACCTCAACCATCTAGGGCGCCCAAGCACCCAAGAGGAACAAGATCAAGGGTACCGAGCACCCAAGAATAATAAGCTTCTCAACTTGTAATTTGTTGGAAATATGCCCTAGAGGCAATAATAAAATGGTTATTATTATATTTCCTTGTTCATGATAATTGCCTGTTATTCATGCTTGAATTGTATTGTACGGAAACAGTGATACATGTGTGAATACATAGACCACTGATGGGGAACGTAGTATTTTCAAAAATTTCATACGATCACGCAAGATCTATCTACTAGATGCATAGCAACGAGGGGAAGAGTGTGTCTACGTACCCTCGTAGACCGGGAGCGGAAGCGTCTAGTGACGCGGTTGATGTAGTCGAACTTCTTCGCGATCCAACCGATCAAGTACCGAACGTACGACACCTCCGCGTTCAGCACACGTTCAGCTTGATGACGTCCCACGAGCTCTTGATCCAGTTGAGCCTCGTGGGAGAGTTTCGTCAGCACGACGGCGTGGTGACGGATATGATGAAGTTACCGGCGCAGGGCTTCGCCTAAGCACTGCAACGGTATAACCGAGGTGTGTTTTTGTGGAGGGGGGCACCGCACACGGTTGGGAGAGATCAACTGATCAACTTGTGTGTCCTAGGGTGCCCCCCTGCCCCCGTATATAATGGAGCAAGGGGAGGGGCCGGCCAGCCCTTCTATGGCGCGCCAGGGAGGCAATCCTACTAGGAATAGGATTGCAATCCTATTCCTAGTAGGAATCCACCAAGAAGGAAGAGGGGGAAAGGAAGGAGAGGGAGAGGTGGCGCCCCTCAATCCTAGTCCAACTAGGATTCCCTGGTGGGGCGCCGGCCAGCCTCTATGGGCTTCCTCTCTTCTTTCCTCAAGGCCCACTATGGACCATCCCCCTTCGTGGGGGTTCCGGTAACCCCCTCCGGCAATCCGGTTAAATCCGAAACTTTTCCGGAACACTTCCGGTGTCCAAATATAGTCGTCCAATATATCAATCTTTATGTCTCGGACATTCCGAGACACCTCGTCTTGTCCGTGATCTCATCCGGGACTCTGAACTACCTTCGGTACATCAAAACTCATAAACTCATAATACCGATCGTCATCAAACGTTAAGCGTGCGGACCCTACGGGTTCGAGAACTATGTAGACATGACCGAGACTCATCTCCGGTCAATAACCAATAGCGGAACCTGGATGCTCATATTGGTTCCTACATATTCTACGAAGATCTTTATCAGTCAAACCGCATAACAACATATGTTGTTCCTTTTGTCATCGGTATGTTACTTGCCCGAGATTCGATCGTCGGTATCTCTATACCTAGTTCAATCTCGTTACCGGCAAGTCTCTTTACTCGTTCCGTAATACATCATCTCGTGACTAACTCATTAGTCATTTGCTTGCAAGGCTTATTATGATGTGCATTACCGAGAGGGCCCAGAGATACCTCTCCGACACTCGGAGTGACAAATCCTAGTCTTGATCTATGCCAACACCACGAATACTTTCGGAGACACCTGTAGAGCATCTTTATGATCACCCAGTTACGTTGTGATGTTTGATAGCACACAAGGTGTTCCTACGGTATTCGGGAGTTGCATAATCTCATAGTCATAGGAACATGTATAAGTCATGAAGAAAGCAATAGCAGTAAAACTAAACGATCATAGTGCTAAGCTAACGGATGGGTCTAGTCCATCACATCATTCTCCTAATGATGTGATCCCGTTGATCAAATGACAACTCATGTCTATGGTTAGGAAACATAACCATCTTTGATCAATGAGCTAGTCTAGTAGAGGCATACTAGGGACATATTGTTTTGTCTATGTATTCACACATGTATCAAGTTTCCGGTTAATACAATTCTAGCATGAATAAAAGACATTTATCATGATATAAGGAAATACAAATAACATCTTTATTATTGCCTCTAGGGCATATTTCCTTCAGTCTCCTACTTGAACTAGAGTCAATAATCTGGATTACAAAGTAATGATCCTCACACCCATGGAGTCCTGGTGCTGATCATGTTTTGCCCGTGGAAGAGGCTTAGTCAACGGGTCTGCAACATTCAGATCCGTATGTATCTTGCAAATCTCTATGTCTCCCTCCTTGACTAGATCGGGGATGGAATTGAAGCGTCTTTTGATGTGCTTTGTTCTTTTGTGAAACCTGGATTCCTTCGCCAAGGCTATTGCTCCAGTGTTGTCACAAAAGATTTTCGTTGGACCCGATGCACTAGGTATTACACCTAGATCGGATATGAACTCCTTCATCGAGACTCCTTCATTTGCTGCTTCCGAAGCAGCTATGTATTCCGCTTCACACGTAGATCCCGCCACGATGCTTTGCTTGGAACTGCACCAACTGACAGCTCCACCGTTCAATAAAAATACATATCCAGTTTGTGACTTAGAGTCATCCGGATCAGTGTCAAAGCTGGAATCGACATAGCCATTTACGACGAGCTCTTTGTCACCTCCATACACGAGAAACATATCCTTTGTCCTTTTCAGGTACTTTAGGATGTTCTTGACCGCTGTCCAGTGATCCACTCCTGGATTACTTTGGTACCTCCCTGCTAGACTTATAGCAAGGCACACATCAGGTCTGGTACACAGCATTGCATACATGATAGATCCTATGGCCGAGGCATAGGGAATGACTTTCATTTTCTCTCTATCTTCGGCAGTGGTCGGGCATTGAGTCTTACTCAACTTCATACCTTGTAACACAGGCAAGAACCCTTTCTTCGACTGATCCATTTTGAACTTCTTCAAAACTTTATCAAGGTATGTGCTTTGTGAAAGTCCAATTAAGCGTCTTGATCTATCTCTATAGATCTTGATGCCTAATATATAAGCAGCTTCACCGAGGTCTTTCATTGAAAAACTCTTATTCAAGTATCCTTTTATGCTATCCAGAAATTCTATATCATTTCCAATCAACAATATGTCATCCACATATAATATCAGAAATGCTACAGAGCTCCCACTCACTTTCTTGTAAATACAGGGTTCTCCAAAAGTCTGTATAAAACCATATGCTTTGATCACCTCATCAAAGTGTATATTCCAACTCCTAGATGCTTGCACCAGTCCATAGATGGATCGCTGGAGCTTGCATACTTTGTTAGCATCTTTTGGATCGACAAAACCTTCTGGTTGCATCATATACAACTGTTCTTTGAGATATCCATTTAGGAATGCAGTTTTGACATCCATTTGCCAGATTTCATAATCATAAAATGCGGCAATTGCTAAGATGATTCGGACAGACTTAAGCATCGCTACAGGTGAGAAAGTCTCATCATAGTCAACTCCTTGAACTTGTCGAAACCCTTTCGCAACAAGTCGAGCTTTGTAAACAGTAACATTACCGTCTGCGTCGGTCTTCCTCTTGAAGATCCATTTATTCTCGATGGCTTGCCGGTCATCGGGCAAGTCAACCAAAGTCCATACTTTGTTTTCATACATGGATCCCATCTCAGATTTCATGGCCTCAAGCCATTTTGCGGAATCTGGGCTCATCATCGCTTCCTCATAGTTCGTAGGTTCATCATGGTCTAGTAACATGACTTCCAGAACTGGGTTGCCGTACCACTCTGGTGCGGAACGTACTCTGGTTGATCTACGACGTTCAGCAGAAACTTGATCTGAAGTTTCATGATCATCATAATTAGCTTCCTCACTAATTGGTGTAGGAATCACTGAAACAATTTTCTGTGATGTACTACTTTCCAATTCAGGAGAAGGTATAATTACCTCATCAAGTTCTACTTTCCTCCCACTCACTTCTTTCGAGAGAAACTCCTTCTCTAGAAAGGATCCATTTTTAGCAACGAATATCTTGCCTTCGGATCTGTGATAGAAGGTGTACCCAACAGTCTCTTTTGGGTATCCTATGAAGACACATTTCTCCGATTTGGGTTCGAGCTTATCAGGTTGAAGTTTTTTCACATAAGCATCGCAGCCCCAAAATTTAAGAAACGACAACTTTGGTTTCTTGCCAAACCATAGTTCATAAGGTGTCGTCTCAATGGATTTAGATGGTGCCCTGTTTAACGTGAATGCAGCTGTCTCTAAAGCATAACCCCAAAACGATAGTGGTAAATCGGTAAGA
The DNA here is from genome assembly GCA_902687465.1 of Secale cereale. Classification (NCBI taxonomy): domain Eukaryota; kingdom Viridiplantae; phylum Streptophyta; class Magnoliopsida; order Poales; family Poaceae; genus Secale; species Secale cereale. The sequence goes on from LR738710.1 coordinate 145,229,338, forward strand.
GACATCATAGATCGCACCATATCCAATAAAGTACGGTTACAAAGTTCGGACACACCATTGCGTTGTGGTGTTCCGGGTGGCGTGAGTTGTGAAACTATTCCACATTGTTTTAAATGAAGACCAAACTCGTAACTCAAATATTCTCCTCCACAATCAGATCGTAGAAACTTTATTTTCTTGTTACGATGATTCTCTACCTCACTTTGAAATTCTTTGAACTTTTCAAATGTTTCAGACTTGTGCTTCATTAAGTAGATATACCCATATCTGCTCAAATCATCAGTGAAGGTCAGAAAATAACGATACCCGCCGCGAGCTTCAACACTCATTGGCTCACATACATCAGTATGTATGATTTCCAACAAATCTATTGCTCGCTCCATAGTTCCGGAGAACGGAGTTTTAGTCATCTTGCCCATGAGGCATGGTTCGCAAGCACCAAGAGATTCATAATCCAGTGATTCCAAAAGTCCATCACTATGGAGTTTCTTCATGCGCTTTACACCAATATGACCTAAACGGCAGTGCCACAAATAAGTTGCACTATCATTATTAACCTTGCATCTTTTGGCTTCAATATTATGAACATGTGGATCACTACAATCGAGATCCAATAAGAATAGACCATTCTTCAAGGGTGCATGACCATAAAAGATATTATTCATAAAAATAGAACAACCATTATTCTCTGATTTAAATGAATAACCGTCTCGCAATAAACAAGATCCAGATATAATGTTCATGCTTAACGCTGGCACCAAATAACAATTATTCAGGTCTAAAACTAATCCCGAAGGTAGATGTAGAGGTAGCGTGCCGACGGTGATCACATCGACTTTGGTACCATTTCCCACGCGCATCGTCACCTCGTCCTTAGCCAATCTTCGTTTAATCCGTAGCCCCTGTTTCGAGTTACAAATATTAGCAACCGAACCGATATCAAATACCCAGGTGCTACTACGAGCATTAGTAAGGTACACATCAATAACATGTATATCACATATACCTTTGTTCACCTTGCCATCCTTCTTATCCGCCAAATACTTGGGGCAGTTCCGCTTCCAGTGTCCAGTCCCTTTGCAGTAGAAGCACTCAGTTTCAGGCTTGGCTCCAGACTTGGGTTTCTTCGCTGGAGTAGCAACTGTCTTGCTATTCTTCTTGAAGTTCCCCTTCTTTCCCTTGCCCTTTTTCTTGAAACTAGTGGTCTTGTTAACCATCAACACTTGATGCTCCTTTTTGATTTCTACCTCCGCAGCTTTGAGCATAGCGAAGAGCTCGGGAATCGTCTTTTGCATCCCTTGCATATTATAGTTCATCACGAAGCCTTTATAGCTTGGTGGCAGTGATTGAAGAACTCTATCAATGACACTATCCTCGTCAACTTTGCAACCAAGTTGAGTCATATGATTGTAGTACCCAGACATTCTGAGTAAGTGTTCACTTATAGAACTATTCTCCTCCATCTTGCAGCTGTAGAACTTATTGGAAATCTCATATTTCTCAATCCGGGCATTTGCTTGAAATATTAACTTCAACTCCTGGAACATCTCATATGGTCCATGACGTTCAAAACGTCGTTGAAGTCCCAGTTCTAAGCCGTAAAGCATGGCACACTGAACTATCGTGTAGTCATCAGACCGCGTCTGCCAGACGTTCAAAGCGCCTAGATTAGCGGGAGGGGGCTTGTCACCTAGCGGTGCTTCAAGGACATAATTCTTCTGTGCAGCAATGAGGATAATCCTCAAGTTACGGACCCAGACCGTGTAATTGCTACCATCATCTTTCAACTTAGCTTTCTCTAGGAATGCATTAAAATTCAAAGGAACGGTAGCACGGGCCATTGATCTACAACATAGACATGCAAAAACTATCAGGACTAAGTTCATGATAAATTAAAGTTCAATTAATCATATTACTTAAAGAACTCCCACTTAGATAGACATCCCTCCGGTCATCTAAATGATCACGTGATCCAAATCAACTAAACCATGTCCGATCATCACGTGAGATGGAGTAGTTTCAATGGTGAACATCTTATGTTGATCATATCTACTATATGATTCACGCTCAACCTTTCGGTTTCCAGTGTTCCGAGGCCATATCTGCATATGCTAGGCTCGTCAAGTTTAACCCGAGTATTCTGCGTGTGCAAAACTGGCTTACACCCGTTGTATTTGAACGTAGAGCTTATCACACCCGATCATCACGTGGTGTCTCGGCACGACGAACTTTCGCAACGGTGCATACTCAGAGAGAACACTTATACCTTGAAATTTAGTAAGGGATCATCTTATAATGCTACCGTCGAACTAAGCATAATAAGATAAACATCACATGCAATCAAAATATGTGACATGATATGCCCATCATCATCTTGTGCTTTTGATCTCCATCTCCAAAGCACCGTCATCATCACCTTTGTCACCGGCGCGACACCTTGATCTCCATCGTAGCATCGTTGTCGTCTCGCCAACTATTGCTTCTACGACTATCGCTACCGCTTAGTGATAAAGTAAAGCAATTACATGGCGATTGCATTTCATACAATAAAGCGACAACCATATGGCTCCTGCCAGTTGCCGATAACTTTACAAAACATGATCATCTCATACAAAACCGTATATCTCATCATGTCTTGACCATATCACATCACAACATGCCCTGCAAAAACAAGTTAGATGTCCTCTACTTTGTTGTTGCAAGTTTTACGTGGCTGCTACAGGCTTAGCAAGAACCGTTCTTACCTACGCATACAAAAACCACAACGATGTTTCGTCAAGTATGTGCTGTTTTAACCTTCACAAGGACCGGGTGTAGCCACACTTGATTCAGCTAAAGTGAGAGAGACAGACACCCGCCAGTCACCTTTAAGCAACGAGTGCTCATAACGTTGAAACCAGTCTCGCGTAAGCGTACGCGTAATGTCAGTCCGGGCCGCTTCATCTCACAATACCGCCGAAGCAAAGTATGACATGCTGATAAGCAGTATGACTAGTATCGCCCACAACTCATTGTGTTCTACTCGTGCATATCATCTACGCATAGACCTGGCTCATGATGCCACTGTTGCGGAACGTAGTATTTTCAAAATTTTCCTACGATCACGCAAGATCTATCTACTAGATGCATAGCAACGAGGGGAAGAGTGTGTCTACGTACCCTCGTAGACCGGGAGCGGAAGCGTCTAGTGACGCGGTTGATGTAGTCGAACTTCTTCGCGATCCAACCGATCAAGTACCGAACGTACGGCACCTCCGCATTCAGCACACATTCAGCTTGATGACGTCCCACGAGCTCTTGATCTAGTTGAGCCTCGCGGGAGAGTTTCGTTAGCACGACGGCGTGGTGACGGATATGATGAAGTTACCGGCACAGGGCTTTGCCTAAGCACTGCAACGGTATAACCGAGGTGTGTTTCTGTGGAGGGGGGCACCGCACACGGTTGGGAGAGATCAACTGATCAACTTGTGTGTCCTAGGGTGCCCCCCTGCCCCCGTATATAAAGGAGCAAGGGGAGGGGCCGGCCAGCCCTTCTATGGCGCGCCAGGGAGGCAATCCTACTAGGAATAGGATTGCAATCCTATTCCTAGTAGGAATCCACCAAGAAGGAAGAGGGGGAAAGGAAGGAGAGGGAGAGGTGGCGCCCCCCAATCCTAGTCCAACTAGGATTCCCTGGTGGGGCGCCGGCCAGCCTCTATGGGCTTCCTCGCTTCTTTCCTCAAGGCCCACTATGGACCATCCCCCTTCGTGGGGGGTTCCGGTAACCCCCTCCAGCAATCCGGTTAAATCCGAAACTTTTCCGGAACACTTCCGGTGTCCAAATATAGTCGTCCAATATATCAATCTTTATGTCTCGGACATTCCGAGACTCCTCGTCATGTCTGTGATCTCATCCGGGACTCCGAACTACCTTCGGTACATCAAAACTCATAAACTCATAATACCGATCGTCATCAAACGTTAAGCGTGCGGACCCTACGGGTTCGAGAACTATGTAGACATGACCGAGACTCATCTCTGGTCAATAACCAATAGCGGAACCTGGATGCTCATATTGGTTCCTACATATTCTACGAAGATCTTTATCGGTCAAACCGCATAACAACATACGTTGTTCCTTTTGTCATCGGTATGTTACTTGCCCGAGATTCGATCGTCGGTATCTCTATACCTAGTTCAATCTCGTTACCGGCAAGTCTCTTTAATCGTTCCGTAATACATCACCTCGTGACTAACTCATTAGTCATTTGCTTGCAAGGCTTATTATGATGTGCATTACCGAGAGGGCCTAGAGATACCTCTCCGACACTCGGAGTGACAAATCCTAGTCTTGATCTATGCCAACACCACGAATACTTTCGGAGACACCTATAGAGCATCTTTATGATCACCCAGTTACGTTGTGACGTTTGATAGCACACAAGGTGTTCCTACGGTATTCGGGAGTTGCATAATCTCATAGTCATAGGAACATGTATAAGTCATGAAGAAAGCAATAGCAGTAAAACTAAACGATCATAGTGCTAAGCTAACGGATGGGTCTAGTCCATCACATCATTCTCCTAATGATGTGATCTCGTTGATCAAATGACAACTCATGTCTATGGTTAGAAAACATAACCATCTTTGATCAATGAGCTAGTCTAGTAGAGGCATACTAGGGACATACTGTTTTGTCTATGTATTCACACATGTATCAAGTTTCCGGTTAATACAATTCTAGCATGAATAAAAGACATTTATCATGATATAAGGAAATACAAATAACATCTTTATTATTGCCTCTAGGGCATATTTCCTTCAACCACAATGTGTCCCTGGTAAGCCTCTAGTTACTAGCTCGTTGATCAACAGATGGTCACGGTTTCCTGGCCATGGACATTGGATGTCATCGATAACGGGATCACATCATTAGGAGAATGATGTCATGGACAAGACCCAATCCTAAGCCTAGCACAAGATCGTGTAGTTCGTAATGCTAAAGCTTTTCCAATGTCATGTATCTTTTCCTTAGAGCATGAGGTTGTGCAACTCCCGGATACCGTAGGAATACTTTGGGTGTGCCAAACGTCACAACGTAACTGGGTGGCTATAAAGGTACGCAACGGGTATCTCCGAAAGTATCTGTTGAGTTGGCATGAACCGAGACTGGGATCTGTCACTCCGTATGACGGAGAGGTATCTCTGGGCCCACTCGGTAAGACATCATCATAATGAGCTCAATGTGGCTAAGGAGTTAGTCATGGGATGATGTATTACGGAACGAGTAAAGAGACTTGCCATGACGAGATTGAACAAGGTATCCGTATACCGACGATCGAATCTCGGGCAAGTACTATACCGATAGACAAAGGGAATAGCATACGGGATTAAGTGAATCCTTGACATCGTGGTTCATCCGATGAGATCATCGAGGAACACGTAGGAACTAACATGGGTATCCAGATCCCGTTGTTGGTTATTGACCGGAGAGTCGTCTCGGTCATGTCTACGTGTCTCCCGAACCCGTAGGGTCTACACACTTAAGGTTCGGTGATGCTAGGGTTGTAGAGATATATGCACACGGTAACCCGAATGTTGTTCGGAGTCCCGGATGAGATCCCAAACGTCACGAGGAGTTCCGGAATGGTCTGGAGGTAAAGAATGATATATAGGAAGTCCAGTTTCGGCCATCGAGAGAGTTCCGGGGATCACCGGTAGTGTACCGGGACCATCGGAAGGGTCCCGGGGGTCCACCGGGTGAGGCCACCCATACCGGAGGGCCCCATGAGCCGTAGGGGGAGGGAGACCAGCCCATAGTGGGCTGGCGCACCCCCTTGGGCCTCCCCCCTGCACCTAGGGTTGGGAACCCTAGGGGTGGGGGCGCCACCCTTGCCTTGGGGGGAAAGCCTCCCCCCTTGGCCGCCGCCCCCCCTAGGAGATCCCATCTCCTAGGGCCAGCGCCCTCCTAGCCCCTATATATAGTGGGGGGAGAGAGGGCAGCCGCACCCTTGCCCCTGGCGCCTCTCTTCCCCCCGTTACACATCTCCCTCCTCCCGCAGGTCCTTGGCGAAGCCCTGCAGTTTTTCCGTTGCATCCACCACCACGCCGTCGTGCTGCTAGATCTCCATCAACCTGTCCTCCCCCCTTGCTGGATCAAGAAGGAGGAGACGTTGTTGCACCGTACGTGTGTTGAATGCGGAGGTGTCGTCCGTTCGGCGCTGGGATCATCGGTGATAGGGATCACGACGAGTACGACTCCATCATCCATGTTCTCTTGAACGCTTCCGCTTGCGATCTACAAAGGGTATGTAGATTCACTCCTTTATGCTCGTTGCTAGATGACTCCTTAGATTGATCTTGGTGAAGCGTAGGAAATTTTTTGAATTCTGCTACGTTCCCCAACATAATTTCCACGTATCACCGTGGAGAACTCAAACCAATGCACCAAATGCAATGGCAAGGGCACATGGAGTGCCCAAGTCCTTCTCTCCCAAATCCCACCAAAGCAACTAATGCTAGGGAGGGAAATGAGAGGAAGAACGAAGAAGAGAACATGAAGAACTCCAAGATCTAGATCCAAAGGGTTCCCCTCACATAGGGAGAAAGTGATTGGTGTAAACGTAGATCTAGATCTCCTCTCCCTTTTCCCTCAAAAACTAGCAAGACTCCATGGAGGGATTGAGAGATAGCAAGCTCGAAGAAGGTCAACAATGGGGGAAGAACACGAGCTCAAAAGGATAAGGCTCAATGGGGAAGAAAATCCAACCGTTATCCCCACCAACCAGCCCGCAGCGGGCGGTACTACCGCTCTAGGGAGCGGTACTACCGCTGGCCGCAGCGGTACTGCCGCTGGGCCCAGCGGTACTACCACTGGGACCTCGCACAGCGCCAACGAGAGAAAGAACAAGAAAGAGAGCCCCCGAGCGGCACTAGTAGCGTTACTACCACTTATAAGCGATACTATTGCACCCACTGCCGCTCCTACTGCCGCCCAACCCGACACGAGAAGCGACGGTCTCGAATCGGGGCGGTACTAGCGCCGAACCGAAGCCGAACTACCGCATGTAGCCATAAGTGGTACTAAAGCTGTGAACCAGCGGTACTACTGCTTGTGGCTATAAGCGGTCTATCGCTCCGGCCCAGCGGTACTACTGCAGGAGCAACAAGAAAGTCCAGAACTGCCATAACTACTGCAAATGAGCTCCGAATTGAGCAAACTCAAGCTTGTTGGATAGAGGAAGACGAGTAGAGGCAGGGGAGGTATGCTTAGGATATAGAGGAGTGAACCCTCCATCAGAGAAGAACCGGCATAACCTCCAACATCGAAAACATCATAGAAGATGCATGAGTGAACTCTATTTTCGATGAACTCAAGCTTGTCATCAAGATGACCAGAAGCTCCAAATCTCACAAGGAGAAAAATCAAACAAGAACCAATAAACATGATGCAAGGATGCAATGGTTTGAGCTCTCTACGAACGATATGATCAAGCTACTCATCGAGAGCCCCCCTTGATAGTACGTCAATTGATCCTATAACATGGTCTCCCAACTACCACCATGAGACCGGTAAAATAGAAAACCTATCAAGGGCAAACATTTGCCTTGCACATAGTCCACTTGAGCTAGATGATGACGATCTTGACTCCCTCAAGCTGACCACCTTTCTTGATTGTGATGGCTCGGGGAAGACTAGTAGATTGCTCCCCCATACTCCACTATGAGTGAGCCACTCTTCGGGACATCTTCACAAGTCCATTTCCACCACAATGGATGGCCAGCTTCAAGCATATGCTCTCTTTGTGATGATCCTACTTGAACTTGCACACCGCAACCTCAAGGGTCTGGTATGGCCGTCGCCGGTTCTCGCCTCTATTCGCTTCGTGCCTCGTCGACCCTTGTTCTTCTGCCATAGATGGTTTGGATGTTCACCATGTACCGCCAGGACAACGACGACCAAGAGTTCAAGTAACTCCACGTGTTCCCCTGGATCGAGAAGTGTGAGAAGTGGACGGAGGTCCGACGTACCCTCGCCAAGGCCAAGAAGACGTACAAGCCGGACGCGCCAACCCCTGGGGTGGCGGATGGGCGCCCTGATGGCAACAAAAGGGCCAAGACGGCGAAGGATGCCGCACCGGTTGCCGGGAGGCTGCAATCATCGATCGAGCAATGCATTGCCGACGCCCAGAGCAACACCGCCAAGAGGAAGGAGAAATCCGACGCGCGTTGGTTCTCGTTGATGACGAAGCCGGACGTGAAGCTCGACCTACTCCAGACCAACATTGCTGCGAATAAGAGGAACACCGACATGGCGTTCTTGATGGGGGCGGACATGTCGACGATGGATGAGGAGGTCAAGGCGTGGTGCTAGGCTTCTCGCCCCTCGTTGGTTACCCCAAGTGGAAGGTGTGAGATGTAGTGATGCGGAAGTTTTTCCCTTGGCAAAGATACCAAGGATCGAATCCCCAGAGACTCCTAGGTTCAACAAGAAGGTGTCAACTGCTAACGGCGCCAGATATTAGCAATCAACGTGGACCTGCACACAGATACAAATAACTTTGCTCCCAACGAGTACAGAGAGGTTGTTAATCCCTCCGGCCTTGTAGTTCATAAAGGATTAAACGCAAATGATAGTAGTGATAGATAATGTTTGCAATAGTAAATAAATGCGAAAAGTAAATAGCGGATGTGATCAATGATGTAATATGGACCGGAGTCTCATGATGTTCACTAGTGATGTCTCTCTCCCAAAAGACGATAAAACAGCTATGTGAGGTAAACGAATTACAGCTGGGCAATTGACAGGACCACGAACGCAAACCAATGCTGACTACATTGCAAGAAAGGTTGAGGTTCAAAGCATGGGCGGTACGCCAAAGTAAGTAGACCGAAATCCATCAATATCTACTACTAATCATCCACCTTGAGATATCTATCCAGAACATCTTGCTGGTATTAAGTTGCGAGTCCCACCCGTAGTGTAAACTCAATGCAACAGACAACTGCATTAAAAGCACTTTGCGTAAAGTAAACAATCCTTGCACCCGTGGGCACAAGCACCGTTGTTTTCCCCCTTGTGGCAACAGCACATCCCCTAGACTCATGTTTCTGTCACTCAAGCTAGTCATCGAGGGGCATGAACCCACAATCAAGCATAACGTTCCCTCTTGGAGTCACTACCTACTACTTGGCCAAAGCAATAAATAACAACGGAGAACATGCAAGAATTACTTACGAACATAAATATAAAAGAGGTAGATCAAATATATTACTCAAGCACAATCTGAACATAATCTCATAATCCATCGGATCCCAGCAAACTCAACATAGCAACAACATAAGGATTACATATGTGCCTCGATCATGTAGGGCAGCTCACGAGGACTAATTAGTGAAGCACAAGAACGGGAGGAGAACATCACATAGCTACTGGTCATGGACTCATGGTCCAAGGGAGACTACTCACAACTCATCCGGGAGGCGTCCATGGTGGTGGAGAAGCTCCCGGTCGTGATCCTCCTCTCCGGCAGGGTGCCGAGAAGGGTTCTCCTGGTGCTCCCGATCTTGGAAGCGGCGGCGGCGGCGGAATAGAGATGGGATCGCGAAAAGGGTTCCTGTTCTGAGGGTTTCAGAGGATGCTTTAAATATATGCCAAAGGGGGGCATCGGAGGAGCCTCGGGGGGCCCAGGCGCCCCCCCGGCGCGGCCCAGGGGGGCGCGCCGCCAGGGCGCCTGGAGCCCTGG
>LR738710.1:145244518-145264764 GCA_902687465.1 Secale cereale
CCCCCCGGCTGTCCTTCGAGCGCACGGTAGTTTCCGGAACGCTGATTTTTTATATAATTTTTCTGGATTTTTCCTGGCAGCTCTCGTAACGTGAAAACCTGAAATAGAAAAACAGCCGAAAACAGAAACTGGCACTGGGGTGCACTGAGTTAATAGGTTAGTCCAAATATGATCAAAAGTGTATGGAAGTGTATAAATAACATAGCAATATCACCCAAAAGAGGCATGGAGCAAGCAGAAATTATAGATACGTTTTGGACGTATCACGTGGTACCTGGCCGAGCGCGCCTCATCTTGAACCAGATGTTGTCGGCGACCGCATCTACTCCCGCGCCGATCCCAACGCCGCCACCCAGCCCGACGGATGATGTTGCCCCGACGCCCAGCACAGAAGCCATGCCGACACTGCTGACGAGAACGGAAGCAATGCCGATGCCTTCGCCCGCCAATCCGGGGCCGGAGGAGTGTGTCGTTGTTTGATATGTTGCCTACGCGTCCTACCTTTTGAACACCGAACTTTTGAGTATGTTTTGATCGCCGATCTGTGTGGCGTTGATCGTCGAACTTGTGGCGGGAAATGGCAACTTTGAATTTATGCGCGTCTTGGGGCCGAAACATGTGGTCGCGACTGGGTACTGGATCGCCCCCATGGCCAGAAAAGCGCCGGCGCTTCGGCCAAACCACAATTGCCGGGTGCGCTAGGGGCCGAACGAGTGGAGATGCTCCCACAATTGTGCAGTCCACCAGTCTGGACATGTTTTGCCATCTAAGATCATCTTTAAGGTGAACCCGCAAACCGCCCACATCCGTTCGGACCGTGCTTTAAAGACCGTGGAAGCCATCCAATGCGGATCTATATTAGTCTGCAGGGTGGTCCGGGCGCGATTTCTCAAACTGGAGATAAAAGTGGGGGAGCTTTGCAGGAGTTCGGACACGCGTAACGTAAAAATTCGACACCCCGGGCCCACCCACCTTTCTCTCTTACCTTCGTCGTCGCTCCACCACCCCGGCACCGCGCCACACCATTGTTGGAACTATTCGTCTCCATCACCTCTAGCGCTCAAGTAGGGCTCCACCCGCTTCTCCTCCGTCTCCGTTCAACCCTTGTCCTCCGATCACCCCGCCAGGTACCATCCGCTACTACTATTCTCACAATGCACGCCAACTATTCAATGAATCGCCAGAGCTAAAACGGTTTCCCCTTCTTCTTTCTAGCAATGGATTTTGATTTGGAGTACATATACAAGTAGTATGTTGAGTCGTCTGATGGCTCATCGGACGAGGAGTAATCCGATGAGTCTACGATGATGCGGGTGGTCCTCGAAGACACAGAGCATGCGGAGGAGCATGTTCGCAGTTTCAAGGGCCTGATCAAGGGTCATTGAGTGCTCAACCGCACCAGGGCGCACAACAAATTGACACTGATGGCCGACTACTTTGCCTCCGATGCACTATTTGCTGACCATTTTCACCCACATTTTGGATGCGCAAGACTGTTTTCGACCGTTTGTAGCATGGCGTCCGACCCTATGATGACTACTTCATCTTGAAGAAGGACGTCGTGGGAACGATTTGCTTCTCTGGTTACCAGAAGTGCTCGGGGTGGATGAGGGAGAGAGACAGGGGACGAGTTGGGGACGAGGCAGAGTGAGAGAGGGTCTGGGGCGGTGCCTGGCGTCGTCTAGAAGCGTCAGGGAGGGGGCAGGCAGGGAGAAAGGAGGTGGCCATGGTGTGTGCGTGCCCGTGTGGGGCGCACGCACTGTCCTCCTGGTACGAGGAAGAGGGCGATTGGTAGCGCCAGGTGGGCTGGGCTGCAACGGGACCGTCTATAGGAGCAGGCCAGGTAAGTCAGGTGAGGTTTCTGTCATTGTTTTATTTCTCTTTTGTTTTCTTTTATTTATTTATTTCTGCCATGGTTTTGAATTCAAACAATGCCAAAAAAACTTTCTGGAATATTATTTTATGTAACGGATATGGGCCTAGCCAAATACACATAAAATCTTTCAGAAATATTTGAAAATATATTCTAGTTTTATGAATACAAATTCAAATTAAAATACAATATGATTTAAATTCAATTCCCAAAATTATTCCATTTTTAATTATTTTTGGTTTGGATCAAAACCATTGCCAAAAATATTGAACATCAATGAAGAGCATTTTGATTTCATTGAATGCAATTTTTAGGGTTCTCTGCCCTTTATTTAAAATTCGAGGCTTCAAAATTTCTCAATCCAAATTTCTTGAATTTCAATATGATGCATGATGCTCACTTATGCAACTAAATACAAACAATTAATCTAGGGTTGTGACAACAACCCCTAGCATGACCACCCCGAAGAGATCAAGCTACATACGACGAACCATGGGCTGTAAGGCGGCGCCTTCAGGAAGGGTACAACACCGGAGCGTCGCCACCACCCGATCCGATGATCAGAGTTTCCCATGGAGCCGCATGACAGGCAATGAGAGCCGTGGCAACCCCTTCAAGAAGGGAACAAGCTTCGCTGCCACCGGTCCGTTTGAAGATAGAACAAGTTCTCACCCCGGCCAACACTCACCGCCACCGAACGCCACACCCCCGCTACCACGCCGCGAGCTCTGCCCAAGAGCACCGCACTACCACCACCAGGGCCGCCGCCCAGACATCCAAGACCTTGAGACCGCCTCACCAAGACCCACCGCTAGCTTAACCAAAGAGACGAGCGGAAAGGTCCCACCTTTCGCACCCCTGGACGACCCCCAGCGTCGATGAAGGAAATGTGCCCTAGAGGCAATAATAAAGTTGTTATTTATATTTACTTATATATCATGATAAAGGTCTTCTATTCATGCTAGAATTGTATTAACCGGAAACTTGATACATGTGTGATTACATAGACAAAACACAGTGTCCCTAGTAAGCCTCTACTAGACTAGCTCATTAATCAAAGATGGTTGAGTTTCAGAACCATAGACATGTGTTGTCATTTGATTAAGGGGATCACATCATTAGGAGAATGATGTGATGGACAAGACCCATTCATTAGCTTGGCATATTGATCGTTCAGTTTTACTGCTATTGCCTTCTTCATGTCAAATACATATTCCTCCGACTATGAGATTATGCAACTCCCGGATACCGAAGGAATGCCTTGTGTGCTATCAAACGTCACAACATAACTGGGTGACTATAAAGATACTCTACAGGTATCTCCGAAGGTGTCTGTTGGGTTGGCATAGATCGAGAATAGGATTTGTCACTCCGAGTATCGGAGAGGTATCTCTGGGCGCTCTCGGTAATGCACATCATAAGAAGCCTTGCAAGCAATGTGACTAATGAGTTAGTTGTGAGATGATGCATTACGAAACGAGTAAACAAACTTACTGGTAACGAGATTGAACTAGGTATGAAAATACCTACGATCGAATCTCGCGCAAGTAACATACCGATGACAAAGGGAATAATGTATGTTATCATCACGGTTTGATCGATAAAGATCTTCGTAGAATATGTGGGAACCAATATGAGCATCCAGGTCCCGTTGTTGGTTATTGATTGGAGAAGTGTCTCGGTCATGTCTACATAGTTCTCGAACCCGTAGGGTCCGCACGCTTAATGTTCGACGACGATTTGTATTAAGAGTTATGTGTTTTTGGTGACCGAAGATTGTTTGGAGTCCCGGATTAGATCACGGACATGACGAGGAGTATCGAAATGGATGAGAGGTAAAGATCGATATATTAGATGACAGTATTCGGACACCTGAAGGGTTCCGAGGGGTACCGGGTACATATCGGAGTTCCAGGGGGCTACGAGAACCCCCTTGGGAAGCATTGGGCCTACATGGGCCATAGCGGAGAGAGAGAGGGCAACCCAAAAGGGGGTGGTGCCCCCCCAAGGGGAGTCCGAATTGTACTAGGGGAGGGGGTGCGGCCCCCCTTTCCTTCTCCCTCTCCTCTCCCTTCTCTCCTTCCAACTCAAAGAAAGGGAAAAAAGGGGGGCGGATCCAACTAGGAGTGGAGTTCTAGTTGGACTCCCCCCCCATGGCGCACCTCTTAGGCCGGACGCCTCCTCCTCTCCTCCTTTATATACGTGGGCAGGGGGCACCCTGATACGTCCCAAGCGTATCTATAATTTCTGCTTGCTCCATGCACGTTTTGGGTGATATTGCTATGCTTTTGATACACTTTCATACACTTTTGATCATATTTGGACTAACCTATTAACTCAGTGCACCCCAGTGCCAGTTTCTATTTTCTGCTGTTTTTTTATTTCAGGTTTTCCCATTACTTGAATTGCCAGAAAAATTCCGGGAAAAATATATAAAAAATCAGCGCTCCAGAAGCTTCCATGTGCCAGAAGTGGGGCCAGAGGGGCCCCAGGTGCCCTGATGGCGCGGCCCCACCCCTGGCCGCGCCGGGGGGCCGCCTGGGGGGCTCCCACCTCCTCTGGTGCCCTACTTGGCCTCCTATTTATTCTCCCATCGCGGAAACCTTGATTCCATAACCCTTTTCTCCAGAAGCAATTCCGATCTCCGCCGCCATCGCCACCAAGTTTCGGGGGACTAGAATTCCTGTGTCGGCATCCTGCCGGGACGGGGAAGTGCCCCGGGATTCATCTCCATCGACGTTGCTTCCTCCCTCCATGATGCGGGAGTAGTTCCTCCTCGGGGCTGAGGTTTCTACCAGTAGCTATGTGGTCAATTCTCTCTCCCATGATGTGATCTTCGTTGTGATCATAGGCTATGTTAATCTATGGCGATCCCATGATATTTCCCCTTCCTCTATGTATTGGATTAATGTACTCACTTGTCTTTATCTAGTATACTCCCCGAGACCAAGGTGACAGCGGTCTATTGGACATGGATTAGAAGAATATTTTCATGAGTGATTTCCTCTTTTGTGTGTTGATTGAAGATTGAGAGTCCCTTGGTGCTTGTCTTTGACTATCCTTGGGATATGTTGTGGTAATTGTGGTACTCTCTTTGGATGGCCGCGGTGACATTGGGAAATCCATAGATTGAGAACTACGAACTTTGAGGTGTGCTTTTGTAGCCCTACATAATTCTCATCCTCTCTTGACCACAAAGGAATGACCTCCGGGTGCGTCTCCATTGCATGTTTTATGGGAAATATCATGTGATTAGACTATGTTAATGTTGTTGGGAGTTGCCACTAGTGAAAGTATGAAGCCTAGGCCTTGTTTCCACCATTGCAATACCATTTGTGCTCACGTTTACCACTTGTTTGCTTGCTGCACTTTTTATTACAGATTTATATTACTTTGCTTTGCCACTCCTATCATCCATATTTTACCATCTCTTTGCCGAACTAGTGCACCTATACAACTCCTAGTTGTATTAGGTGTGTTGGGGACACAAGAGACTTCTTGTATCTTAGTTGCAGGGTTGCTTGAGAGAGACCATCTTCAACCTCTACTTCCCTGAGTTCGATAAACCTTAGGTCATCCACTAGAGGGAAATTGTTGCTGTCCTACAAACCTCTGCGCTTGGAGGCCCAACATAGTCTACAAGAATAGAAGCGTGTGTAGACATCAAGCTATTTCTGGCGCCGTTGCCAGGGAAGTAAGTGTTTGAAGGTATATCTTTAGATCTTGCAATTAAATCTTTTCGTTTCTTGTTTTTAGTTTCACTAGTTATGTTTATGGAAAACCGCACTCTTAGTTCGCTGCTTGGGGAAGGCCGCTTTACCACATCCGTGGTAGAGAAGTCTCCTCCACCTACTGAATGTATCCCATTCCAAATACCACTTGGGATAATTGAAATAATTAGGAATGATTGTTATGATGGGACAGTCAATCCTAGTATTCATTTGTTGAAACTTACAGAACTTTGTGAGTTGTTTAAGATTTCAGGTTTGACAAGAGATGGAGTCATGAGGAAATTATTTGCCTTGTCACTGAAAGGAAAAGCATTGGAATGGTATAGGCTACTAGATGACTCTCACCTGCTGGATTGGGAAGAGATCCAGTCTCTCTTTTACTCCAAGTTTTATCCTCTTCATGAAGTCCATGAGAATAGGAATTATGCTTATAATTTCTATCCTCATGACGGAGAGAGCATAGCTCAAGCTTGGGGGAGACTGAAAACGTTAATGCTAAAATGTCCTAACCATGGGCTCCCCAAAGATATGATTATTACTAATTTCTATGCGAGGCTCTCTCGACAGGATAAAGATTTGCTCGATGCTTCCTCTATGGGTTCTTTCACAAACGAAAAGATTGATGCTAAATGGGAACTCCTTGAAAGAATTCAACGCAACACTGTAGATTGGGAGATCGACAAAGTTAAAGAGTCAGGTATAATTTATGAGTATGATTGCATTAAGTCCTTTTTTGAAACTACAAGTTTTAATAAGTTTAGTGCTAAGTTTGGGCTTGATTCTCAACTCCTTGTTGATTTCCTCAAATCTTTTGCTTCACATCTTAATATGCCTAAGGAGGATTGGATCAAGCATCATGAACCTTTTAAAGAGATTAGCAAAGAAAATGAAATTGTTCATGATGATTGCGACATGCATGATCCAATTCCTAAAAATGAAGTCTTATATAAGCATGTTAATTTTTGTGGAGTGGATAGACCTTGTGAAAGGCCTATGATTGAAGAAGAGAAATATTGTAAGCAACATAAGCATGAAAGAACAATCACTTGGGTCAAAGATTTAAATGAAATTGCTAGAGAATTGTGTGACCTTTATCCTTTCACTTGTGAACTTTGCTGTATAGAGGGTCACTTTAATTTTCAATGCATGCACTTTCAAAACATAACTGTTAACCAGTTGTGTGATAACATGATCACCCCTGATCTTTATGATGAGCTTATGTTATTTTTGATGTGTGAAGAGTTAACAGAAAAGACTTCTTGGCTAGATGTTAATGCCATAGGAATAAAAAACACTTTGCAAAATTGACATCTCTATTGTGTTATTAATTGCCATAAAAATGATTACATAAGTAAGATTAGAAAGGAGGGAACTTTACCAAAGTATAAAAATGTCTTTTATATTTCTGCTAATAAAAAGGAGAGTTTCTCCCAAGTTTCCCCTATTGTTTCTAATGATAAACCAGGATATGTGGAGAAGCTTCATCTCCAACCACTCCCTCCTAAGGTGAAGAAGAAGAAAAAGAAGAGGAGGAGGAAGAGGAGCAAGAAGGAAGAAGAATGGGTATCAACCTGGCCTGAGCATATTCTTCCCATCAACTTTTATCCTAACGGTTGTAAGTTTAAAGAAGAAGGTGAAGTTTATTGCCTTAATTATCATCTTGATGATACGTTTGTAGGTACTATTGAAGATGATTTCGATTATGATATGCATGTTACTTACTGTGATTGGGAAAATGATGATAATGCTACTTATGATCTTGAAAATCTTTTTGGTACCAACTCTGAAAGTGATGATATGGAAAGCTCTAAGCTTGGGGATGATAGGATTGCAAATCCTTTACCCACTAGTGATGTGATAATTGATAATTCTTTTGCTAGTAAGAATAAAGACAACATGTTTACAAATATAGTTGCTAGCAATGATAATGCTCTTCTCTACTATGATGATGTTATAACTCCAATCTATAGTGATTATAAAGGTACCTATGACATAAGGAGAAATTATCCTTATGAAACTTGTCATAATCATGTAGGGAATTACTCCCTTGTTGAACACCATCTTCCTAATACACAATTAATCTATAGTGTTCAAGTTGTTTATGATAGTTCTACTCCCACTATTACCAATGAGAAAGATTATGCTTATGTGGAGAGTAAGAGTACCTTTTTGCATTGGGATCATGGTAACAATGCTTTATGTGATGCTTATATTGTTGAGTTTATTCGTGATCCCACTGAAAATTATTATGAGAAGGGAACATATGCTTATAGATATTTCAATAATATCAAGTTCCCTCTCTTTATGTTGAAGGTTTTGAAGCTGCACTTGTTTTGTCTTCCTATGCTTATTGCTTTGTGCTTCAATGAATTATTCTATTGCAATATTCCTATGCATAGGAAGCATGTTAGGCTTAAATGTGTTTGGTATTTGCTTCTTGATGCTCTCTTTTGTTCTTCAACTCTTATTCCTACGAGAGCATCATTAAAGTCTTAAGCCTATCTTTATGGCTATAAAGAAAGAGCTCTAGGGAGACAACCCTTGTTATCTTTGCTTTCAGTTTGTTCTTTCAGTTTTTAGTGGTCTTGATGTTTGTTACTACTGTAGCAACATCATTGTATCTTTATTTTTCAGCTTTGTGCCAATTTTAGCCTCTGATTGCAAGAAAGTTCAAAAGTTGTGACATGCTGTCCAGAAAACAGATTCTGTCCTTGGAAAGAAAAATTCGAATAAAATCACCAGATCATCTTTTTGATCTGAATTTTTTGATAGCATGCTCTATACAATTGGCTTTCAAGCGTCCGTTCTGAGTTTTTGATTTGAGTTGCAGAAGTACCCCAAAAAAATTATTTACTACCTGCTGGTCTGTTTTTCACAGATTCTGCCCTGTTTTGCCTTTTCTTCGTTTTGCAGACCTTAAGCTTGCTTTTTCTTTGCAAAAACTTTTTGGCGATCTTGAGAAACAGTAGACCTTCAAGAATATCTTTGTTTCCAGTAGAGAAAAATTATTTTATTGTGGGTACTAACCTCTCTAATGAGATTATGATGAGTTATGTATGAAGGGAGTTTTCAAGTGTGCGAGGGAAGATGATAAAAGAAGATTCAGGAGTGTCAAACGCTCAAGCTTGGGGATGGCCCCATGCACCCCCAAGAAATATCCAAGGAGACTCAAGCATCTAAGCTTGGGGATGCCCTCGTGCATCCCCTTCTCCATCAACAATTATCAGTTCGTCCTTCGTTCCACTATATTTTTATCACTTCATGCGCTATGTGCTATGCTTGGAGCGTCTCGCTCTTTTCTTTTTAGTTTATTTAGTTTTACTTGCTGTTCTTAACAAGTTGGATCCTAGCCTTCATTGTTTGGGAGAGAAACACGCTTCACTCCACTGTAGAACACACCATAGGCTTGCATGTGTATCTTCTTGTGTGTGTTCTTTATCTTTTCATAGCTGCTGTCATGCTTAGCTCTTAGTTTTCATGCTTATCTTTTTAAGAGCTTTTGTTTAGGTTGTTGCTTCTGGAACTCCCTTGAGTTATCATGCTTATATTCTTAAGAGAGTTGGCTTCTGTGGCACTGGTTGATATGTCTATGATAAAAATGCTATGTGCATAATGGTGCTTAGTAGTTCATGTTTTCTTATGGTTAGTCTCAAATAGCTGGGGGTTCTTAATGTGTTATTGAAGTACCAGCATGATTTGTTTGCCTATGATGTGGTATGGTTTAGTGATATCTTCCTCCAAGAATTTATTTTGATTGACTTGGCATATGCTCACGCATATTTAAGACTGTAAAGAAAGTCTATCAAGCCTTGATGATCTTTAAGTTCTGAGTAGTGATATAACTTCCATGCCCGATTCAATGTTGCTTTGTCGCTCTGCATGATTATGGCCGTCATTGCTCTCTTAGTTGGTCGCTCCCAGTCTTTTGCTAGCCTTCACCTGTACTAAGCGGACTGACTGCTTGTGCATCCAAAATCCTTGAAACCAGTTATGCCATATGAGTCCACCATACCTTCCTATATATGGTATTTACTTGCCATTCCTAACAAAGACTTTCTTGTACCATCTCAAAATTATTCAAAAGCATTTCTCTTTTGTGCCTCTGTTTTAGCTCATGAGGAAGTAGTAGGTAATTCATGATCTTCTTATGTTGGAAAAAATTTACCCCGGGATTGCATGTCTAATCTGCAAACCCCTAATACGAGGAGGGACGGGCATGAGTGCGCCCAGCTCACAAAAGATAATAGCAACAAACAAACCCTCCTTCACGCTTTGTTCATGAGAAATCAGAAAACTCTGGCAGTGATAAACAAAGGAAATTAAGGGGATGTGATCGTCCCCGCGTGGGAGCCGTTCCTCGAAACTTGTCCAGCATAAGAAGTAATTGGGTTATCTACTAGCATTCGTTGACGAATTATGCACCTCCCAAAAGATTTTTATCTCTGTTTTTAAAACCACGAGCTCTGGTACTTGTTTAGTCTTTGCTTCTAGCCACGGGTTTTCAACCTTGCCATCAAAATCCACGGTTCGAGAGTCTCCACCTTCTTTCTTCAAAGCACCAACTATTGAGAGCATGATTGTCATTCTGAGTGTAATGTGCATTGTCCCAAAGTACCATTGTCTTCTACATGATTGTGATATCGCTTATTCTGAAATCATTGTATCTAGTCATCACTTAAACTTCGGAGGTGCTCCTGCATTTATGTTTTGCTTCACTAAAGGGGGCAAGCGAGGTATCACTTTGTCATGTTTGCACACCATGCTCACTACAAATCTATTGGGTGTTTCAGTATCATATTGTAAACTTTCAGTTCTTTGTGATATTCTCATGAGGCAACTTAATTACTAAAGATTCATTATCTCAATAAGCATTTGTCATGTGATTGTGAAAGACTCTTTGGTAGCATGTCACCACAGAAATTGTGCTTGTTATCATTTACCTACTCGAGGACGAGCAGGAATTAAACTTGGGGATGTTGATACGTCCCAAACGTATCTATAATTTCTGCTTGCTCCATGCACGTTTTGGGTGATATTGCTATGCTTTTGATACACTTTCATACACTTTTGATCATATTTGGACTAACCTATTAACTCAGTGCACCCCAGTGCCAGTTTCTGTTTTCTGCTGTTTTTGTATTTCAGGTTTTCCCATTACTTAAATTGCCAGAAAAATTCCGGGAAAAATATATAAAAAACCAGCGCTCCAGAAGCTTCCATGTGCCAGAAGTGGGGCCAGAGGGGGGCCAGAGGGGCCCCAGGCGCCCTGATGGCGCGGCCCCACCCCTGGCCGCGCCGGGGGGGCGCCTGGGAGGCTCCCACCTCCTCTGGTGCCCTACTTGGCCTCCTATTTATTCTCCCGTCGCGGAAACCCTGATTCCAGAACCCTTTTCTCCAGAAGCAATTCCGATCTCCGCCGCCATCGCCACCAAGTTTCGGGGGACCAGAATTCCTGTGCCGGCATCCTGCCGGGACGGGGAAGTGCCCCCGGATTCATCTCCATCGACGTTGCTTCCTCCCTCCATGATGCGGGAGTAGTTCCTCCTCGGGGCTGAGGTTTCTACCAGTAGCTATGTGGTCAATTCTCTCTCCCATGATGTGATCTTCATTGTGATTATAGGCTATGTTAATCTAGGGTGATCCCATGATATTTCCCCTTCCTCTATGTATTGGATTGATGTACTCACTTTTCTTTATCTAGTATAATCCCCGAGACCAAGGTGACAGCGGTCTATTGGACATGGGTTAGAAGAAGTGTGTTGATTGAAGATTGAGAGTCCCTTGGTGCTTGTCTTTGACTATCCTTGAGATATGTTGTGGTGATTGTGGTACTCTCTTTGGATGGCCGCGGTGACATTGGGAAATCCATAGATTGAGAACTACGAACTTTGAGGTGTGCTTTTGTGGCCCTACATAATTCTCGTCCTCTCTTGACCACAAAGGAATGACCTCCGGGTGCGTCTCCGTTGCATGTTTTATGGGAAATATCATGTGATTAGACTATGTTAATGTTGTTGGGAGTTGCCACTAGTGAAAGTATGAAGCCTAGGCCTTGTTTCCACCATTGCAATACCATTTGTGCTCACGTTTACCAATTGTTTGCTTGCTGCACTTTTTATTACAGATTTATATTACTTTGCTTTGCCACTCCTATCATCCATATTTTATCATCTCTTCGCCGAACTAGTGCACCAATACAACTCCTAGTTGTATTAGGTGTGTTGGGGACACAAGAGACTTCTTGTATCTTAGTTGCAGGGTTGCTTGAGAGAGACCATCTTCAACCTCTACTTCCCTGAGTTCGATAAACCTTAGGTCATCCACTTGAGGGAAATTGCTGCTGTCCTACAAACCTCTGCGCTTGGAGGCCCAACATAGTCTACAAGAATTGAAGCGTGTGTAGACATCACACACCAAAGCATATCAATTGTTCTTAGCCGTGTGCGGTGCCCCCCTCCACAGTTTACACCTCAGGTCGTAGTGCTTAGGCGAAGCCCTGTGCGATCTACTTCACCATCACCGTCAACACATCGTCGTGCTGCAGAAACTCTCCCTCGACACTCTGCTAGATCAATAGCTCATGGATGTCATCAAGATGAACGTGTGCAGAACTCGGAGGTGCCGTACGTTCGGTGCTTGATCGGTTGAATCGTGAAGACGTTCGACTACATCAATTGTGTTATTCTAACGCTTCCGCTTTCGGTCTACGAGGGTACAAGGACACACTCTTCCCGTCTCGTTGCTATGTATCTCCTAGATAGATGTTGCGTGAGCGTAGGAATTTTTTTGAAATTGCATGCTATGTTCCCAACAGTGGTATCATGAGCCAGGTCTATGCATAGACGATATGCATGAGTAGAACACAAAGGAGTTGTGGGTGGTGATGTTCATACAGCTTACCACCAACGTCTTATTTTGATTCGACGGTATTGTAAGATGAAGCGGCCCGGACCAACATTACATGACCGCGTTCATGAGACCGGTTCCACTGTTACGTGCAACTTGTTTGCATAAAGGTGGCTGGCGGGTGTTAGCCTCTCTTGCTTTAGTTGAATCAAATTTGACTGCGGCCGGTCCTTGTTGAAGGTTAAAAGAGCAAACCTGATAAATCACCATTGTGGTTTTTGTGCCATAGGTAAGAACGGTTCTTGCTGGAAGCCCGTAGCAGCCACGTAAAACTTGCAACAAAAAAGTAGAGGATGTCTAACTTGTTTTTGCAGGGCATGTTGTGATGTGATATGGTCAAGACGTGATGAGTTATACTAGGGAAAAAAGGGGGGGTGATCATATTTTGTAAATTATCGGCAACATGCAGGAGCCTTATGGTTGTCTCTTTATTGTATGAATTGCGAATGTCGCGTAATTGCTTTACTTTATCACTACGAGTTAGCGATAGTAGTAGAAGCAATAGTTGGCGAGACGACCATGACGCTGCGATGAAGATCATGGTGTCAAGCCGGTGACAATAGAGATCATGACGATGCTTTGGAGATGGAGATCAAAATCACAAGATGATGATGGCCATATCATGTGAAAGTGTGTTATATCGACTAGAGGGGGGTGAATAGGCGATATTTATAAATTTGTCTCTGGGGAAATTCTAACTGAGGAATTTCCTAAGCAACGAACTACTTAGCAGCGGAATAGATACTCAGGTGCAAGCATAACAAGACAGTAGCATGGTCATCATGATGAAATGAAAACAAGCACAGAGTATAAGTAGCGTGTAAACAGGACAAGCAGGCTGAGGACTTAGGACTGAAGAAATAAGGTTGAGGAAATTGAGAAAGTCTTCAAACAGTACACATCAAGTTCAACAACACAAAAATGAGTAAATGGAAGAGTTGAGGAAATAGAACCAGTAGGCTTGATGAAGATAATGATTTGGTAAACCATTTCCAACTGATGTGACAGTTGTACGTCTGGTTCGAGCGGCTAGGTATTTAAACCTGAGGACAAACAGTCCCGGACACCCAGTCCCGGACACACAGTCCAGGACACCAAGTCCTCACTCTATTCTCCTTGAGCTAAGGCCACACAGTCCTCGCCCAATCACTTGTGGTAAGTCTTCACAGGTGACTTCCAAACCTTCACAAACTCGGTCACCCGATGATCCATAATTCCTCTTGGATGCACTAGACCATTGATGCCTAACCGTCTGGAAGATCATAGTCTTCAAAGGTAACAAGCGTCGGTTCCACACAGGAATAATCTCTTCAATAATGCTCAATCACTTTGGGGTTTTAGGTGTTTGGGTTTTGGGTTTTTCCTCACGATGATTTTCGCTCAAAGTCCTCGGAGGATGGGTTGCTCTAATGACAAGTGACAGTTTCTCTCGGAGCAGCCAACCAGCTAGTGGTTGTAGGGGCGGCTATTTATAGCCTTGGGAGCAGCCCGACATGATAAGACATAAATGCCCTTCAATGATATGACCGTTAGGTGGGTAGATATTTTGGGACAGCTGGCGCATAGCACAGCAACGGTCGGAAGGTTGAGTATCAAATTCCTCAGGGCTATCATGTTCCTCACTTGTACGAAATCTGCACTGGCGAATTCCTAACTCCTCAGTCAGAACAAATTCCTCAGAGACCAGAAGAACTTCGTCTCTGTCACTGAAGAAATTGAATGAACTGTATGAGATTTCCAATGGATTCACTCGAAGGGATTGTGTAGTTTAGGCTTTGAGTTGAGAATCACTTGGAAATATGTTTCCTTAGTTTTTCCTCGACCCCCTTTAACAGTACGGTGTTTCCTATGACTCAAGAAAGATAAAATGAAACTACGAAAACAAGAGTCTTCACGCTTCATAATCCTCGCATGATTATCCAAGTCTTCAAGGTCAACCAATTTCTTCACTTTCAAAATCTTCAGAAAGTCTTCAGAAATCCAAAGTCTTCAGTTGAAGACATTCATTTTTAGGGGTCGACTTTCTCTGTAAATTTCAAACTCTTCATAGACTTATAGACCTGTGTACACTCACAAACGCATTAGTCCCTTAACCTATAAGTCTTCAATACACCAAAATCACTAAGGAGCACTAGATGCACTTACAAGCTCCCCCTTTTTGGTGATTGATGACAATATAGGTCAAGTTTTCAACATGGATAAACATATGAAGTGTAAGTACTGATATTGAGGAATTTGATTGCAAGATATAGAAGAACTCCCCCTGAAGATGTGCATAGTGGGGAATTTGCTTTTGAAGCAATGCACATTTGAAGAGTAGTATCATGGAGATCTCCCCCTATATCTTGTAATTCATACACGCATTCAACATATGATTTGAAGAATTTGAAATGCATGATGAAATATGGTGACTGATGTAATTCAGCATGCGCGCATTAACATGTATGAGGAAATAGCATGCAGAAGAACATAGCACAAGTATCAGACCACCATCGGGTTTAAGTTTACAACTCAATCCAACAAAGTCTTCAAAAAGAACGAGAGTTGTAACTTAGCAAAAAAACGCCCATACATAAAGACCCGCTTGAAGACTAACTCAAATTTATCCCCCTTTGTCATCGAATGACCAAAAGGGACGAAAAATGAGGACTAACGCCCCTGAAGAATATCACGAAGACGATGGAGGAGTGCCAGTGTTGTTGGGGTCGGTTGTTGGAGGAGGGTCTGCTGTAGTGTCGTCCAAATCTTCATACTCGTCAGTATCGCATGGTGAAGAATATGAGCTGGCCACCAAGGAAGGAACTTTGACTTTCTTGAATTTCTTCGCCGGAGGCTGAGACCAGTCAAAGTCTTCCTTGAAGCCCATTTGCTTCAGATCTTCTTCGCTGTAGAGATGAGACATAATAGCCCAGGTGCGATTGAAAACTTCATGGAGGTAGTAGTGGTTTTTCTTCACTGCATTATATGTCGTAGTCATGTTGTGAAGAATTGAACCAAACTGCCTCTTGACCCATTTATGGTTGCGATCGACCTTCTGATGAAGACTGGGGAGAAGCTCACGATCAGTCATCACCCTTGGAGTTGTGCCTTGAGGATTTTGCTTTGAGGAATTGGCGGCAGAGTCATGAGTGGCAGAGTCATCATTGGTAGAGTAGGATGCAGCTTTGTGGAATTGACCATCCAATGAACGAATGCCTTCATCAATTATTGCAGCTTTGCCTTTTCCATCAACTGAAGAATATGTCCGTTTAAGGACTTCAAGTGGAGGTAGATAGCCGAGATGATTCTGAAAGTCAGCCTTGTAATAAATAGAAGACCTTGTTCTGATGAATCTCATGATCCAGGGAGCATAAGGCTTCAGTTTGAAAGGAGACAGTGCAACATTTGCCAGAGTCCTCATGAAGAAATCATGATAGTTGATGGGGATCCCATGCATGATATAGAACAGCAGATTCTTCATGATGCCAATGATTTCTTCATCATTTGAGTCGTGGCCTTTGATTGGACTCAATGTCCTTGTCAGAATACGATAGATAGTCTGAGGCACATATAGCAATTCCTTCACGAGGAATTTGGTTCTCGGTGCTTGACCGGGCTTCAACGGTTTCATCAATACTTGCATATAATGATCAGTAAGTTCAGGTTCATGATATACACACCGTGCACCTTCAAGGGGAGGACTGATAGGCAGGGCCTGAAGCAATTCAGAGATCGGTGCCTTGAAGAGAGTGTCTTTTGTCATCCAGTCCAGCACCCAAGAGTTCACATCTTTAGCCTTTCTGGTGATGTACAGTGTTGCATAGAACTGAAGAATGAGCTCTTCATTCCAGTCACATATGTCTGTGCAGAGGGTGAGCAATCCAACATCGTAGAGAATGCTGAGGACCGGCGTGAAGCGGGGCAAGGATTCCATATCCACATGAGGAATATGCTCATGGTCGAAGACTTTGTCCTTACCAAAAAGCAGTGAAGAATAGAAGTTTGTTTGGCTGGCAGTCCAGAAACGCTTCCTTCTAAGACGAGCAGAGTCATATGGGTTGAAGTCAGTGAAGAACACATGCTCGTGGAAGAAGTCATCAGCCTTGAAGTTTTGCTTCTTAGAGAATGGATCCTTTGGCTTGGGCTGAGGATTATCAGTCAATTTCATCACAGCCTTAGGAATCACAGGCTGAGGAATTTTAGTTTCTGCTTTAGCTGCAGTTTGAGCCTTCATTTCTTCAGCAGCTTTTTCATCAGCACTAGTGGCTGGAATTTCTTCATGGACGGAGGGAGTGGTGCGAGGTTCTTCAGAGCCCGTATGAACTTCAGTACGCTCTCGGGACTGAGGAATTTGCTGCAAAGGCGTGAACAATGGAGAGTTGGGGTGCAGACTATCCCAAAAGTCATCGTTCAGCACAGGAGTTGTGCTCCCAATGTCCACATCTTCATCATTTTCACTCATTTCTTTAACGCCTGCCTCTTTAGCTGTGAACTGAGGCATTGGCGATGAGATCACTGGGGTTGAAGGTATGTTATCCACTTCAATTTCTTCATCCAACTGCTCTGAAGAAGCAGCAGAAGGAACATCTTCATCGGATCTACTTGGGATTACATATTCTTTGCCAAAAGGTATGATTTCCTTTGATGGCATGCTTGAGAGAGGAACAACATCAATGGGATTGTTCACAGAACTAGACAATTTCTTCAGCTTCTTCGGGGCAACATACTTTGAAGAAGCAGATGCTTTCCTTTTCTTCACTGATGCTTGTTTCGCAGCCTTTGTTTTCCTCACTTCTGATGCAGAAGGAAGAACTGAGCTTGGTGTTGGTGCAGGAGGAGCAGAGGAAATTTGTGCAGTTTCCTCAGGCACAACTGTTGCAGTTTGTCTGGCTTGGTTAGTTTCTTCAGGCACAGCAGTTGAAGCTTTAGCTGGTCTAGCTTGTTCCTCACGTGCAACACTAGTGGTTGTCCTTGCAATTTCTTCAGCGGCTGGAATAGAGTCATCAGCCCTGGTAACTTTAGTTTCCTCAGCAACCTGATTTTCATCAGCGGTGCTGGCATGTTCTTCAGTGTGCTAAGCAGATGCTCCAGCGTGAGGAATTTCATGTTGCATTGGTGCTGCAACGTTTGAGGTAAATCCCCTGGTCAGATTCACGAATCTAACTTTGGCTCCTAGCCAATCAGCACGACAGCTTTCATATTCATCATTGAGGGTTTTGATCTCAGCTTGTAGCTTCACAAGTTCCTCAGAATACATATTCACTATGTTGTTCTTCAGCAATCTTCCCTTCTTGTACTGATCCTTCTTTGCCTTTCTGGCCTGTTCAAATTTCCATTTTTCTTCACCAATAAAGGCGGCCAACATATGACTTTGACCAAGTGTGAGGTTCATCTCAGGCAAAGGAGTGTTGGGGTCCTTGTGCCATAGGTCAATGAAGTCAAGGATCAACTTGGGATCCAGCATCAATGGCACGTGGAAGGCGACTTGCTTCTTGTGAGGACTTGGTCTAGCGCCACGCCCAGCAGTGGCCTTGGATTTCAAAAAGTGGGGCCGGTTGAGGAATTCGGAGGAACTGAAAAACTAGCAGAGGCTCCTCGGGCAATAGAGATGCCAGTTGTCCTTTGGCATGTGGTGAGATGCACAGCTGTTGAGGACTTTGATGGAGCTAGAGCAGCTTGAGGAACTGGCCGTGGGGGCATTGTTGAGGAGCTTGGCTTGCGAGCAGGTTTCTTGGGCATAGCCTTTTTAGGTTTGCTAGCAGAGGCTTCAGCAGCAGCAGCAGCAGAATCTTCATTAAATTTCCCCACTGCCTCCTTGGCCATCCCAGCCAACTTGGCTTGACGCTTGGCCCATTCCTTGGGAAATTCTTCAGCTCTTCTTATGCTAGAGGGATCAGCAACTTGGCATGGTGCCAAAGGAGGTCTTGGGCATGGAGGGTGTACAACAAGTTTCTTCATGTACTTGGGTGTGACATAGCGGTATTCCCTCCATTCTCTGACCCATCTTCTTTCAATCCTCTGTATGCGCACCATGTGCCGATTCTTGGTCTCCTTGACATACTTGGCTTCATCAGGAGTGCAATATTCTTCATAGATGTCATCAGGGATTTAAAAAGCAGTGTTGACTTCCAATTTCTTCCCTCCCTTTTGAGGTTTCTTGCCATCAACCATTTTCTTCAGCTGAGGATTTTGAACAATTGAGTTCTCTGAGGAGGTGCGCAATTTTTCTTCGAGGAATGCTGCAAATGAGTTAAGTTGATGAGAACCTAGAGATTCAGCAGCAGACATTTGTACCTGTGAACAGAGTATAGGTGCGAAGAATTTGAAGAGGTCATATGCGTTATCATCTGTTTTTGCAAAAGGAACAAGTTTGAGGAATTTGACCAGTTGTCTCTTGAAAATTTCACTAAGCGTTCTTTGACTTAGGTTCCAGAGTTGTGGAGATTGAAAATCCACACAATTGAGGAATCTTTGAGGAAAAACGTTGCTTAGAGAAACAGATCAAGAACAGATGTTTGTGTGAGGTGTTTAGAATGTGAAGACTGAAGAATAAAAACTTTTTTTGAAGATTTGTAGGAATCACTAGAATTGACAAGGGCAGTAAAAGTAGCTTTTAATTACCCTTGACAGAGAACACGACGAACTGTGAATAGAAGATTTGAAGCTCGTCAGTTCAGATCTTCCACGCCCTAACTTGGCAGAGGAAGACAGCTACGGCGGTGGCGGAGTGAAGAAATCCGCATCCGACGTGAGTACGACGACGACGAGGTCGAGGCAGCGAAGCTCTTCCTCATCGGCGACGATGGAAGTAGCGGCGGCGCTAGGTCTTGAGAGCTCGAGCGAGGGATTGGAGGTCGAGCGGGGTAAAATCGAAGTGAGGAGGGTGAGGGGGTATTTATAGCCGAGGTGAAAAACCGTTCACCCGAGGAAAATGGACAAATGTGCCCCTGACCCTTCTCATTCATGCGACATGTGTCACCCATGTAAAGAGAGGTGGAGATCGTGTGAGATCGTGGGTGAATAGATAAGTCGTTCAATGGAACGTGGAACGTTTGAGCGGCAAAGCCGAAAATTCAGATAGAAAATATTTTAACGTTGTGTTCATAAATTGTTCAGCTGTCAAGGACACAGTGAAGATTTTGAACAAGTTTCAAATAGAACGCATATGAAGAAATTTGTGAATAGATTAGATTGAGTATAGCATGGAGTGGGAAGGGTCCGATCACATTCACTGTTGTAGAGGACTTAAACTCTCTCTCACACACACACGCACACACGCACACGCACACGCACACACACACACACACACACACACACACACACACACACATATAATGCCAAACGGAGACCGAGCTTCATGGAGGCCTTTATTTGAAAACTTTAAAATTCAAACATTTCAGTTTCAAAAAATTATGAAAATAAATACATATATACCTAGATACATAATATACATGTGTGCAAATTTTCAGGCTGAAATACATTAAAATGTGAGCTACACAAAAAAGACAAATCTGGAGCCTTTTAGCATATGTATTGTTCATCTATAAAGTCCATGATTTTGGTTTTTTTGTACAGCTTGCAATTCAAGGTATTTCATCCTGAAAATTTTCACACATACACTTTACATCCTTGCATACATGTGTATTTTTTCAGAATTTTTTGAAACTGAAATTTATGAATTTTGAATTATTCAAAATAAAGGGCTCCATGGAGCTCGGTCTCCAAAGTGCCCTACTCTCTCTCTCTCTCTCTCTCTC
>LR738710.1:145266267-145308601 GCA_902687465.1 Secale cereale
TCACACATACACTTTACATCCTTGCATACATGTGTATTTTTTCAGAATTTTTTGAAACTGAAATTTATGAATTTTGAATTATTCAAAATAAAGGGCTCCATGGAGCTCGGTCTCCAAAGTGCCCTACTCTCTCTCTCTCTCTCTCTCTCTCTCTCTCTCTATATATATATATATATATATATATATATATATATATATATATATATATATATATATATATATATATATATATATATATATATATATATATATATATAGTCAATGAAGAACAAAGGCGGAAAGAGTGAAGACATTTCAAAGTTGAAGAAATTGAACAATTGAGGAATTTCAAAACTGAAGAAAAAAACTCAAATTGAACATTTTTAACTTTTGTTGGTGACGTAACCCACCGTATAAGAATAATGATTTCAGACACCGCGTACAATTATCGTAGGGCTCTAAGAATCAGTTTCTTCATTAATTTCTTCATACTTAGAGGGATAGTCTTCATTGATTGAAGAAAAACATTACTTCGTGTGTTGCGCATCAAAGTCATCAATTTTGCATAAGTGTTAGGATGTGTGTCCTTTTCGAAGAACATTTGAAGACTCTAAGATATTTAGCTCACACCGCAACTTGTAAAATCTCTTCTCATCCAAGGGCTTAGTGAAGATATCTGCCAGCTGGTCTTCAGTCTTCACGTGGTTGATGGAGATGTCGCCCTTGAAGACATGATCACGAAGAAAATGATGACGGATCTAGATGTGCTTTGTCCTTGAGTGCTGAACTGTGTTGTGAGCAATCTTGATGGCACTCTTATTGTCACAGTAGAGTGGCACATTCTTCATGTTGACGCCATAGTCCTTGAGAGTTTGCTTCATCCATAGTAATTGAGCACAGCAAGACCCAGCAGCTATGTACTCAGCTTCAGACGTAGAGAGTGACACACAGTTATGCTTCTTTGAGGACCAACAAACTAAGGATCGTCCGAGGAAATGGCATGTGCCAGATGTTGACTTGCGATCCACTCGATCACTAGCATAGTCAGAGTCAGAATATCCAATGAGATCAAAATCAGAGCCCTTGGGATACCATATTCCAAGAGTTGGAGTGTGAGCAAGATATCGAAGAATATGCTTCACAGCCTTATGGTGTGATTTCTTCGGTGTAGCTTGAAATCGAGCACACATGCAAACACTAAGCATAATATCTGGCCTAGATGCACATAGATACAATAAAGAGCCAATCATGGAGCGGTATACCTTTTGATCGAAGTCTTTACCATTTTCATCGGTGCACAGATGGCCATTTGTGGGCATAGGGATTTTGACGCCTTTGCAATCTTGCATGCCAAATTTCCTCGGAACATCCTTGAGGTACTTCTCTTGAGATATGTAGATGCCATTATGTTGTTGACGAATTTGAAGGCCTAGGAAGAATTTCATCTCTCCCATCATGGACATTTGATATTCTTCACACATCATGTAACCAAATTCGTCACTATAGCATTCATCAGTACAGCCAAAGATACTATCATCCACATAGATTTGACACACAAATAATTCAGCATCATATGACTTAGTGAAAAGAGTTGGGTCAAGTGAACCGGGTCTGAAGCCTTTGTTCGTGAGGAATTCCTTCAAAGTATCATACCACGCCCGTGGGGCCTGCTTGAGGCCATAGAGGTCCTTGTTGAGTTTGAAGACTTTGTCAGGATGTTTAGGATCTTCAAAACCTGGGGGTTGAGCAACATATACTTCTTCCTCAAGCTTACCATTGAGGAATGCACTTTTCACATCCATTTGATATAAGATGATATTATGATGGTTAGCATAGGCAAGTAGTATGTGAATAGCTTCAAGTCTAGCATCAGGAGCAAAAGTTTCATCGAAGTCAATTCCTTCAACCTGTGTGTAGCCCTGAGCTACGAGACGAGCCTTATTCCTCACCATAAGGCCGTTTTTCATCTTGCTTGTTTCGATAGATCCACTTGGTGCCGATGATATTGTGCTTCCGAGGATCTGGTCTCTTGATGAGTTCCCGCACATGGTTGAGCTCGAATTGATACAATTCCTCTTGCATAGCTTGAATCCACTCAGGTTCCAGAAATGCCTCGTCAACTTTGGTGGGCTCTGTGATAGAGACAAAAGCAAAGTGCCCACAAAAGTTAGATAAGTGTGAAGCTCTTGAACATGTGAGAGGACCTGGTGCATTGATGTTGTCGATGATTTTCTCGATTTGCACTTCTTTTGCGACACCAGGATGAGAGCACCATAATGATTTTGTTCATTGTCAGGAATGACTTCTTCATCTAAATCTTCAGTGGGGATGATATCTTCGGTAGCTTTGAACTTTATGGATTCCTTAGAAGGTATTTCATCTGACACAGAAGGCAGGTGCTCTCTTTGCGAGCCATTAGTTTCATTGAACCGCAGATCTACAGTCTCAACAATCTTGTGAAGATTATTGATGAAGATTTTGTAGGTGTGCGAGTCCTTTCCGTAACCAAGCATAAAACATTCATGTGCTTTCGGTGCAAATTTGGAATTGTGATGAGGATCTCTAACCTACCATTTAGCACCGAAGACTTTGAGATAACTCACATTGGGTTTCTTGTCGGTGAGTAGTTCATATGAGGTTTTCTTGAGTAATTTGTGAAGATATACCCTGTTGATGACGTGGCACGTAGTGTTGATAGCCTCAGGCCAGAACCTGAGAGGCGTCTTGTATTCATCAAGCATGGTGCGAGCCATCTCAACAAGAGTCATGTTCTTGCGCTCCACAACGCCGTTCTGCTGAGGAGTGTATGGGGCTGATAGCTCATGAGTAATACCAAGTTCATCAAGATAGTCATCAAGACCAGCGTTCTTGAACTTGGTCCCATTGTCACTTCGGATATGCTTGATCTTCACACCGAAATTCGTCGAGGCCCTTGAGGAAAATCGCTTGAAGATTTCCTGCACTTCATGCTTAAATGTGATGATATGCACCCATGTATAACGAGAATAGTCAACAACAATGACAAAGCCATAACGAGATGCTGCATTTGTGAATGTAGAGTAATGTGTAGGGCTGAAGAGATTCATGTGAAGCAATTCAAATGGACGAGTGGTATTCATGATAGTCTTTGAGGGATGCTTGGATTTGATCATCTTCCCAGCTTCACAAGCCCCACGGAGATGATCTTTGAGGAAATTGACACCCTCAATTCCAAGGATATGCTTCTTCTGCACAAGCGTGTGCAAGTTCCTCATGCCAGCATGACCGAGTCGTCGATGCCATAGCCATCCTTCTGAAGCCTTGTCAAGTAGGCATGTGGCAGGTTGTGGTCCTGTAGAAAAATCAACAATATACAAGTCTCCTCTCCTAAAGCCTTTGAAGACTTTGGAATTGTCAGATTCTAAAACTACAACACAACGGTATTTGCCAAAGACAACCACCATATCAAGGTAACAAAGCATTGAGACAAACATGAGGTTGAATCCAAGAGACTCGACAAGCATGACTTTGTCCATGTGTCGATCTTTTGAGATTGCAACCTTACCTAGACCCAATACCTTGCTTTTTTCCTTTGTCAGCATAGGTGATATACTTCAGGTGAGATGGAGATAAAGCAGAGTCCATCAATATGTTCTTGTCACCGGTCATGTGATTTGTGCATCCACTGTCGAGGACCACTTAGTAGCTTTGAGAGAGTCACCCTGTAGAAGAATTAGTACAGCTTACAACTCATATGCTTCATTGTGAAGAATATGACATCAATTTCATCAGTATGAATTTCATCAGTAAGAGCAATAAACAAAGAATGAGGACGTCAGAAATGAATGAATCATTTCAGCATGATTAGCTTGCGTCCTTTCAAGCAATTTTCATGTCTCCAGCAAATTCTTCAGACGTTTATGATCGTCTGGAGACCTGACCCTGCATGAGAGATTAGTTTTTTTTCCTTCACCACACACATCTGTAGGGGTGGCAAAGAGTTCAACATTCGACGGGCACGAATTGAGAATGCTGGCATTGACGAAAGTGCACTTCATTTCACAGGAGAGGGGTTAGAGTATAAATATGAGTACACAGAGAAATTCTTCGAGGACTTATGAACATAATGATTCGAAGAATAATGCACATATTCATAATCCTTCTTTCCCTGAGAAACAGATGTGTTAGCACGATGATGATCATATGAGGAATTTAGTCCATATGAGGATTTTGATCCATATGAAGAATTTGATCTGGGGTTCCTATTCCTCACACGAGGTGTCATGAGGACATTCACTTGAAGACTTTCAAGGTGCCTCTTAGGGACCCATATTTTCTTCATAGGGGGGCATTCATGCAGTTAGTTCCAACATATCTAGCAAATACTTCACCATTCTGATTTTTGAACAGTTTATAGTTGGAGTCAAATGACTCATCAGAAGAAAGTGAAGTTTCACAAGTAAAGCCAGATAAGGTAGATGGATCTACTGGAGGTCCTTTTGCAGCAACCCATGAGGTTTTGGGATACTGCTCAGGTTTCCAGTAGGTCCCATCAACATTGAATTTCCTCTCAAAGGCAATACCCTCTTTCCTCGGGTTCCAGTTCAGAATCTGCTTTTTAAGCACATCACAAAGAGTCTGATGACCTTTGAGCCTTTTGTACATGCCTGTCATATACAATTCCTTCAACCCTGCATTTTCGTCAATAGCATCGGTGTTTTCCTTGGTTGAGGAAATTGTCACCACATAGACAGTTGAAGAATTTGTAACAATAGAAGCATTTGAACTTTCAGGTGAAGAATTTGTAGTTTCACGTTCAATGCATTTAAGGCATGGGGGAATGAATTCCTCCTGAGCAGTGCTGATCAGTTGAGCAAGCAATGAATTGCATTCCTTCTGAAGATCTTCATAACTCTCCCTTAGCTTCTCAAGATCTTGCTTTCTTTGAAGAAATTCATAGGAAAGCTTTCCATGATCAGATAAGAGAGTGTTATGATTATCCTGAAGGTTATCATACTTGGACTGAAGTCTCTGAAGATTTTCAGTCAAGATTTTAGTTCGATCCATTTCTTCACCCAACAGATCATCACTTCTTTCTAGCATATTTTGAACCTTATCAAAATCTTTTTGCTGTTTTATGGCAGTTTTAGCAAGTTTGGAGTAGCTAGGTTTGAGGTTTTCATCAGATTCATCTTCACTAGAATCAGGCATGGAACAGTTGAGTACCTTGGCACCTTTTGCCATGAAGCAATAGGTGGGAGAGTAGTCATCGTTGTCATTGTCAGCAGTGTCGGGGAAGTCTTTTTGCTCAGTGTTGAAGATGGACTTGCTGACGAATGCGGTAGCAAGAGCCAGGCTTGCCACACCAGAGTCTGATTCCTCAGATTCCTCCTCTTCCTCGTTTTCTTCAGATTCAGCTGAGTCCATTTGCTTGCCAATGAATGCCCGAGCTTTCCTGGAACTGCTCTTCGTGGTAGAGGAAGACTTTGAGGATTTTGATGATGAGGACTTTGAAGATTTCTTCCTTTTCTTCGAATCGTCTGAGTTGTAGTCCTTATATTTCTTCTTCTTCGATTCCTTTGCCCACTGAGGACAATCAGTGATAAAGTGGCCAGGTTTCTTGCATTTGTGGCAGGTCCTATTCTTGGGATCGCGAGATGAAGAGTCTAATCTTAAGTCATCACCTCTTGAAGATTTCACAAAGCGACCATGTCTAGAGAACTTCTGAAATTTCCTCACGAGCATTGCTAGCTCCTGACTCAGTTCCTCGGGATCACCAAGGGTGCTGTCAGATTCTTCACCTTCAGACGAGGAAATTGCTTTGGCCTTCAGTGCATGAGATCTACCATAGTTTGGACCATAGAGTTCTCCCTTTTTAGCAAGTTGGAACTCATGAGTATTTAGCCTCTCCAGAATGTCAACGGGATCAAGTGACTTGTAGTCTCCACGCTCTTGAACCATCAGTGCCAGAGTGTCGAATGAGGAGTCAAGTGATCTCAGTAATTTCTTCACCACCTCGTGGTCAGTGATATCTGTAGCACCAAGCGCTTGTAGCTCGTTTGAGATATCAGTGAGGCGATTGAAGGTTTGTTGAACATTTTCATTGTCAAGTCTCTTGAAGCGGTTGAAGAGATTGCAAAGAACATCAACTCGAGAGTCACGTTGAGTTGAGACTCCTTCATTGACCTTGGACAGCATGTCCCACATGAGCTTTGCAGTCTCCAAAGCACTCACTCTGCCATACTGCCCTTTGTCAGATGGCCACATATAATATTCTTTGCTTGTGAGTCGAGTTGCTTGAATCTCTTCACATCAGCAGCATTCACGGAAGGTGTGACAGAGGGAACACCATTTTCCACAACGTACCACAGATCGTTGTCAATTGCCTCAAGATGCATGCGCATCTTGTTCTTCCAGTAGGGGTAGTCCGTCCCATCAAAGGTAGGACACCCAGCCGAGACTTTGACCATACCTCCAGTCGAGATAACTAAAACTCCAGTCGGTTAAACCTAAATCACACAGAACAAGGGAGTACCTTGCTCTGATACCAATTGAAAGTGCGTTATATCGACTAGAGGGGGGTGAATAGGCGACTTTTATAAATTCGTCTCTGAGGAAATTCTAATTGAGGAATTTCCTAAGCCAAGAACTACTTAGTAGCGGAATAGATACTCAGGTGCAAGCATAACAATACAGTAGCATGGTCATCATGATGAAATGAAAACAAGCACAGAGTATAAGTAGCGTGTAAACATGATAAGCAGGCTGAGGACTTAGGACTGAAATAGGGTTGAGAAAATTGAGAAAGTCTTCAGTCAAAGTCTTCAAATAGTAAAGATCAAGTTCAACAACACAAGAATGAGTAAATGGAAGAGTTGAGGAAATAGAACCAGTAGGCTTGATGAAGACAATGATTTGGTAAACCAGTTCCAACTGCTGTGACAGTTGTACGTCTGGTTGGAGCGGCTAGGTATTTAAACCAGAGGACACACAGTCTCGGACATCCAGTCCCGGACACACAGTCCAGGACACACAGTCCAGGACACCAAGTCCTCACCGTATTCTCCTTGAGCTACGGCCACACAGTCCTCACCCAATCACTCGTGGTAAGTCTTCACATGTGACTTCCAAACCTTCACAAACTCGGTCACTCGGCGATCCACAATTCCTCTTGGATGCTCTAGACCATTGACACCTAACCATTTGGAAGATCACATTCTTCAAAAGTAACAAGCATCGGTTCCACACAGGAACAATCTCTTCAGTGATGCTCAATCACTTTGGGGTTTAGGTGTTTGGGTTTTGGGTTTTTCCTCACTTGATGATTTTCGCTCAAAGTCCTCGGAGGATGGGTTGCTCTAATGACAAGTGTCAGTTTCTCTCGGAGCAGCCAATGCTACTTCTCGAGCTTGCATTGTATTCCCTCAAAGAGGAAAGGGTGATGCAGCACAGTAGCGTAAGTATTTCCCTCAGTTTTTGAGAACCAAGGTATCAATCCAGTAGGAGACCACGTGTGAGTCCCTCGCACCTGCACAAACAAATAAGAACCTCACAGCCAACGCGATAAGGGGTTGTCAATCCCTTCACGATCACTTACAAGAGTGAGATCTGGTAGATATGATAAGATAATATTTTTGGTATTTTTGGTATAGAAACAGAAAGTAGATAATGCAAAGTAAAGTACATGGAAGATTAATATGATGAGAATAGACCCCGGGGCCATAGGTTTCATTAGTGGCTTCTCTCATGAAAGCAGAATTCTATGGTGGGTGAACAAATTACTGTCGAGCAATTGATAGAAAGGCGCATAGTTATGAGAATATCTAGGCATGATCATTGTATATAGGCATCACGTCCGTAACAAGTAGACTGAAATGATTCTACATCTACTATTACTCCACACATCGACCGCTATCCAGCATGCATCTAGAGTATTAAGTTCATAAGAATAGAGTAACGCCTTAAGCAAGATGACATGATGTAGAGGGATAAACTCAAGCAATATGATATAAACACCATATTTTTATCCTCAATGGCAACAATACTATATGTGCCTTGCTGCCCCTACTGTCACTGGGAAAGGACACCGCAAGATTGAACCATAGCCAAGCACTTCTCCCATTGCAAGAACTATAGATCTAGTAAGCCAAACCAAACCAATAATTTGAAGAGACTTGCAAGGATATTATAATAATACATAAAAGATTTCAGAAAAGAATCAAATATTGTTCATAGATAAACTTGATCATAAACACACAATTCATCAGATCTCGACAAACACACCGCAAAAAGATTACATTGAATAGATCTCATCGAAGATCGAGGAGAACTTTGTATTGAGATCCAAAGAGAGAGAAGAAACCAT
Organism: Secale cereale; assembly: GCA_902687465.1. Classification (NCBI taxonomy): domain Eukaryota; kingdom Viridiplantae; phylum Streptophyta; class Magnoliopsida; order Poales; family Poaceae; genus Secale; species Secale cereale. The sequence goes on from LR738710.1 coordinate 145,274,591, forward strand.
CTAGCTAATAACTATGGACCTGAAGGTCTGTGGTAAACTACTCACAACTCATCGGAGAGGCTATGGTGTTGATGTAGAAGCCCTCCGTGATTGATGCCCCCTCCGGTGGAGCTCCGGAACAGGCCCCAAGATGGGATCTCACGAGAACAGAAGGTTACAGCGGTGGAATTAGGGTTTCTTCATCATCCTCGATGTTTTCAGGGTACGTGTATATATATAGGAGGAAAAAGTACGTCGGTGGAGCAACATGGGGCCCACGAGGGTGGGGGCGCGCCTACCCCCCTGGGCGCGCCCTGCCCCCTCGTGGGCACCTCATTTATTCTCTCACTTGTAGTCCACGTCTATCGTGAAGATATCATTCCAAAAATAACTCTCCCAAAGGTTTCATTCCGTTTGGACTCCGTTTGATATTCCATTTCTGCGAAACACCGAAATAGGCAAAAAACAGAAATTTGCACTTGGCCTTGGGTTAGTAGGTTAGTCCCAAAAATAATATAAAAGTGTATAATAAAGCCCATTAAACATCCAAAACAGAATATATAACAGCATGGAACAATAAAAAATTACATATATGTTGGAGACATATCACGCATCCCCAAGCTTAATTCCTGCTCGTCCTCGAGTAGATAAATGATAAAAAACAGAATTTTTGATGTGGAATGCTAACCAACATAATTCTCAATGTAATTTTCTTTATTCTGGCATGAATGTTCAGATCCAAAAGATTCAAGCCAAAAGTCTATATTGACATTAGAATAATAATACTTTGAGCATACTAACAAAGCAATCATGTCTTCTCAAAATAACATGGCCAAAGAAAGTTATCCCTACAAAGTCATATAGTCTGGTTATGCTCTATCTTCATCACACAAAATATTTAAATCATGCACAACCCTGGTTTCAGCCAAGCAATTGTTTCACACTTTAATTCTTTCAAACCTTTCAACTTTCACGCAATACATGAGCGTGAGCCATGGATATAGCACTATATGGAATAGAGTGGTGGTTGTGGAGAAGACAAAAGAAGAAGATAGTCTTACATCAACTAGGCGTATCAATGGGCTATGGAGATGCCCATCAATAGATACCAATGTGAGTGAGTAGGGATTGCCATGCAACAGATGCACTAGAGCTATAAGTGTATGAAAGCTCAACAAAAGAAACTAAGTGGGTGTGCATCCAACTTGCTTGCTCATGAAGACCTAGGGCACTTTGAGGAAGCCCACCGTTGGAATATACAAGCCAAGTTCTATAATGAAAATTCCCACTAGTATATGAAAGTGACAAAACAAGAGACTCTCTATCATGAAGATTATGGTGCCACTTTGAAGCACAAGTGTGGAAAAGGATAGTAGCATTGTCCCTTCTCTCTCTTTTTTGGAGGGGCTTTTCTTTTTTTAGCCCACCTCTCCTTTTTTTGGGCCATCTCTTTTTTTGGCCTTTCTCTCTTTTTTGTTTTTTTGTTTCCTCACACGGGACAATGCTCTAATAATGAAGATCATCACACTTTTATTTATTTACAACTCGAAGCTAGAATAAAATATGACTCTATGTGAATGATAATGATGAAGCGTGTCATATGAACGGAACGGTGGAAAGTTGCATGGCAATATATCTCGGAATGGCTATGGAAATGCCATGATAGGTAGGTATGGTGGCTGTTTTGAGGAAGGTATATGGTGGGTGTATGGTACCGGCGACAGTTGCGCGGTACAAAAGAGGCTAGCGATGGTGGAAGGGTGAGAGTGCGTATAATCCATGGACTCAACATTAGTCATAAAGAACTCATATACTTCTTGCAAAAATCTACGAGTTATCAAAACAAAGTATTCAACGCATGCTCCTAAGGGAAGGGTTGGTAGGAGTTAACCATCGCGTGATCCCGACCTCCACACAAAGGATGACACTCAATTAATAAATCATGCTCCAACTTCATCACATAACGGTTCACCATACGTGCATGCTACGAGAATCACAAACTTTAACACAAGTGTTTCTCAAATTCACAATTACTCCAGTAGCATGACTCTAATATCACCATCCTCATATCTCAAAACCATCATCAAGTATCAAACTTCTCATAATATTCAGTGCACTTGTACGAAAGTTTTTACTATACTCATCTTGGATGCCTATCATATTAGGAATAGTTTTATAACCAAAGCACATTACCATGTTGTTCTAAAGGACTCTCAAAAAGATATAAGTGAAGCATGAGAGATCAATAATTTATACTCCCTCTGTTCCTAAATATAAGTCTTTGTGGAGATTCCACTATCAATCACATACGGATGTATATAGATGCATTTAGAGTGTAGATTCATTCATTTTGCTCCGTATGTGGTCCATAGTAGAATCTCTCCAAAGACTTATATTTAGGAACGGAGGGAGTACAAAATAAAACCGCCACCGTGATCTAAAAGATATAAGTGAAGCACTAGAGCAAAACTATCTAGCTCAAAAGATATAAGTGAAGCACATAGAGTATTCTATTAAATTCTAAATCATATTTATCTCTCTCAAAAGGTGTGTCCAACAAGGATGATTGTGGCAAACTACAAAGCAAAGACTCAAATCATACATGATGCTCCAAGCAAAACACATGTCATGTGGTCAATAAAAATATAGTCTCAAGTAAAGTTACCGATAGACGAAGACGAAAGAGGGGATGCCTTCCCGGGGCATCCCCAAGCTTAGGCTTTTGGTTATCCTTGAATTTTACATTGGGGTGCCTTGGGAATCCCCAAGCTTAGGCTCTTGCCACTCTTTTTCCATTGTCCATCAAATCCATACTCAAAACTTGAAAACTTCACAACACAAAACTTAGCCAAAAATCTCGTGAGCTCCGCTAGTATAAGAAAACAAACCACCACTCAAAGGTACTGTAATGAACTCATTCTTTGTTTATATTGGTTTTAAACCTACTGTATTCCAACTTCTCCATGATTCATACCCCCCGATACTACTCATAGATTCATCAAAATAAGCAAACAACACCCGAAAAATAGAATCTGTCAAAAACAGAACAGTTTGTAGTAATCCGTAACTTTAGAATACTTCTATAACTCTAAAAAATTAAATAAATTGGTGGACCTGAGGAATTTGTCTATTAATCATCTGCAAAAAGAATCAACTAAAAATCACTCTCCAGTAAAAAATGACAGCCAATCTCGTGAGCGCTAAGTTTCTGTTTTTTACAGCATGATCACATAAACTTCACACAAGTCTTCCCAAAGGTTCTACTTGGCACAAACACTAATCAAAACACAAAACCACATCTAAACAGAATCTAGATGCAATATTTATTCCTAAACAGAAGCAAAAACAAGGAAAATAAAATTGGGTTGCCTCCCAACAAGCGATATCGTTTAACGCCCCTAGCTAGGCACGATACAAGAATAGATCTAGGTCTTGCCATCTTTGGTAGGCAATCCATAAGTGGCTCTCATAATAGATTCATATGGTAATTTGATTTTCTTTCTAGGAAAGTGTTCCATACCTTTCCTTAACGGAAATTGGAATCTAATATTTCCTTCCTTCATATCAATAATTGCACCAATCGTTCTAAGGAAAGGTCTACCAAGAATAATAGGACATGTAGGATTGCAATCTATATCAAGAACGATGAAATCTACGGGTACATAATTCCTATTTGCAACAATAAGAACATCATTAATCCTTCCCATAGGTTTCTTAATGGTAGAATCAGCAAGATGCAAATTTAAAGAACAATCATCAAGTTCATGGAAACCTAACATATCACACAAAGCTTTTGGAATTGTGGAAACACTTGCACCCAAATCACACAAAGCAAACCATTCATGATCTTTAATCTTAATTTTAATAGTAGGTTCCCACTCATCATAAAGGTTTCTAGGGATAGAAACTTCTAATTCAAGTTTTTCTTCATAAGATTGCATTAAAGCATCAACTATGTGTTTGGTAAAAGCTTTATTTTGACTATAAGCATGAGGACAATTTAGCACGGATTGCAACAAGGAAATACAATCTATTAAAGGGAAATTTTCATAATTAAATCCCTTGAAATCCAAGATAGTGGGTTCATTGCTATGTAAAGTTTTGACCTCTTCAATCCCACTTTTAACAGTTTTAGCATCAAGATCTAAAAACTCTGAATCATCGGGACGCTTTTTTAACTAAAGTAGACTCATCAGTCCCATCTTTATCAAGATTCATACTAGAAAACAAGGATTTAATAGGAGACACATCAATCACTTTCAGATCTTCATCTTTATTTTCATGATAACTAGAAGAACACGCTTTCATAAAGCAATCTTTTTTTGCACGCATCCTAGCGGTTCTTTCTTTGCACTCATCAATGGAAATTCTCATGGCTTTGAGAGACTCATTGATATCATGCTTAGGTGGAATAGATCTAAGTTTCAAAGAATCAACATCAAGAGTAACTCTATCCACGTTTCTAGCCAATTCATCAATCTTAAGCAATTTTTCTCAAGCAAAGCATTGAAATTCTTTTGCGAATTCATAAACTCTTTAACACTAGTCTCAAATTCAGAGGGCATCTTACCAAAATTTCTATAAGAGTTATTGTATGAATTACCATAATTATTAGAGGAATTACTAGGAAAAGGCCTAGGATTAAAGTTTCCTCTATAAGCATTTTTACCAAAATTATTCCTACCAACAAAATTCACATCCAAAGATTCATTATTATTTTCAATCAACGTGGATAAAGGCATATCATTAGGATCAGAAGTAGCACTCTTAGTAGCAAATAATTTCTTAAGTTCATCCATATTTCCACTCAAAACACTAATCTCTTCAATAGCATGCACTTTTTACTAGTAGATCTTTCGGTGTGCCATTGAGAGTAATTAACCATAATATTATCTAGGAGTTTGGTAGCTTCTCCTAAAGTGATTTCCATAAAAGTGCCCCCCGCGGCCGAGTCTAAAAGATTTCTAGAAGCAAAATTCAAGCGAGCATAAATGTTTTGTATAATCATCCATAAGTTCAAGCCATGTGTAGGGCAATTACGTATCATTAATTTCATTCTCTCCCAGGCTTGTGCAACATGCTCATGATCTAGTTGCTTAAAATTCATAATATCGTTTCTAAGAGAGATAATCTTAGTGGGAGGAAAATACTTAGAGATAAAGGCATATTTGCACTTATTCCATGAATCAATACTATTTCTAGGCAAAGAGGAGAACCAAGTTTTAGCACGATCTCTAAGTGAAAACGGAAATAGCTTCAATTTAACAATATCATTATCTGTATCCCTCTTCTTTTGCATATCGCCCAAATCAACAAAGTTGTTTAGATGGGTACCGACATCTTCACTAGGAAGGCCAGAAAATTGATTTTTCATGACAAGATTCAACAGAGTAGCATTGATCTCACAAGAATCAGCATCTAAGATAGGAGCAATCAGACTGCTAATAAAATCATTATTGTTGGTATTGGAAAAGTCACACAGTTTGGTATTATCCTGAGCTATAATGACAAGCAAGCAATCCAACACACAAGCAAACAAGAGGCAAGCGAACGGTAAAACACACAGAAAAAGAAGGGCAAATAAAACGGCAAAGGTGAAGTGGGGGAGAGGAAAACGAGAGGCAAATAATGTAGTGCGAGGGATAAGGGTTTGTGATAGGTACTTGGTATATGACTTTTGCGTAGATCTCCCCGGCAACGGCGCCAGAAATTCTTCTTGCTACTTCTCGAGCTTGCGTTGTATTCCCTCGAAGAGGAAAGGGTGATCTAGCACAGTAGCGTAAGTATTTCCCTCAGATTTTGAGAACCAAGGTATCAATCCAGTAGGAGACCACGCGGGAGTCTCGCGCACCTACACAAACAAATAAGAACCTCGCAGCCAACGCGATAAGGGGTTCTCAATCCCTTCACGGTCACTTACGAGAGTGAGATATGATAGATATGATAAGATAATATTTTTGGTATTTTTGGTATAGAAACAGAATGTAAATAATGCAAAGTAAAGTAGATGGAAGATTAATATGATGAGAATAGACCCCGGGGCCATAGGTTTCACTAGTGGCTTCTCTCATGAAAGCAGAATTCTACGGTGGGTGAACAAATTATTGTCGAGCAATTGATAGAAAAGCGCATAATTATGAGAATATCTAGGCATGATCATTGTATATAGGCATCACATCCGTAACAAGTAGACCAAAACGATTCTGCATCTACTACTATTACTCCACACATCGACCGCTATCTAGCATGCATCTAGAGTATTTAAGTTCATAAGAACTGAGTAACGCCTTAAGCAAGATGACATGATGTAGAGGGATAAACTCAAGAAATATGATATAAACCCCATCTTTTTATCCTCGATGGCAACAATACTATATGTGCCTTGCTGCCCCTGCTGTCACTAGGAAATGACACCGCAAGATTGAACCCAAAGCCAAGCACTTCTCCCATTGCAAGAACTATAGATCTAGTAGGCCAAACCAAACCAATAATTCGAAGAGACCTGCAAGGATATTATAATAATACATAAAAGATTTCAGAAAAGAATCAAATATTGTTCATATATAATCTTGATCATAAACCCACAATTCATCGGATCTCGACAAACACACCACAAAAAGATTACATGGAATAGATCTCCTCGAAGATCGAGGAGAACTTTGCATTGAGATCCAAAGAGAGAGAAGAAGCCATCTAAATAATAACTATGGACCCAAAGGTCTGTGGTAAACTACTCACAACTCATCGGAGAGGCTATGGTGTTGATGTAGAAGCCCTCCGTGATTAATGCCCCCTCCGGCGGAGCTTCGGAACAGGCCCCTGATACGTCCAAAACGTATCTATAATTTCTGCTTGCTCCATGCCTCTTTTGTGTGATATTGCTATGATATTTATGCACTTCCATACAATTTTGATCATATTTGGACTAACCTATTAACTCAGTGCACCACAGTGCCAGTTCCTGTTTTCTGCTGTTTTTCTATTTCAGGTTTCCCCCATATTAAAAGTGCTCTAAAAATTCCGGGAAAAATATAGGAAAAATCAGCGTACAGGAAGCTTCGCGAAGAACCAAAGCGGGGCCAGAGGGGAGACAGGGGGGCCCAGGCGGCCACCCGGCACGGCCCCACCCCTGGCCGCGCCAGGGGGGCGCCTGGGGCCCCAGCTCCGCCTCTGGTTGCCCCCCTTCGCATATATATTCCTCTCGTCCCGAAACCCTCGAGAACGGAATCCTTTTTCGCGATCTCGCCTCTGTTCCGCCGCCGCAACGCTTCCAAGATCGGGAGCATCAGGAGAACTCTTCCCGACACCCTGCCGGAGGGGAGAACCACCACCAGGAGCTTCTCCACCACCATGGACGTTTCCCGGATGAGTCGTGAGTAGTCACCCTTGGACCATGGGTCCATGATCAGTAGATATGTGATGTTCTCCTCCCCTCTTTGTTCTTCATGGTTTAGACCTCGTGAGCTGCCCTACATGATCGAGGCACATATGTAATCTTTACGCTGTTGCTCTGCTGAGTTTGCTGGGATCCGATGGATTGTGAGACTATGTTCAGATTATGTTTGAGTAATATATTTGATTAACCTCTTTTATATCTTTGTTCTTGAGTAATTCTAGCATGTTCTCCGTTGTTGTTTATTGCTTTGGCCAAGTAGTAGGTAGTAACTCCAAGAGGGAGCGTTATGCTTGATTGTGGGTTCATGCCCCCTGATGACTAGCTTGAGTGACAGAAACATGAGTCTAGGGGATGTGTTATTGCCACAAGGGAGAAAACAACGGTGCTTGTACTTGCGGGTGCAAGGATTGTTTACTTTACGCAAAGTTCTTTTAATGCACTTGTCTGTTTCTTTGAGTTTACACTTTGGGTGGGGTTCGCAACTTAATACCAGCGAGATGTTCTGGATAGATATCTCAAGGTGGATGATTAGTAGTAGATGCAGATGGATTTCGGTCTACTTGCCTTGGCGTACCGCCCATGCTTTTGAGCCTCTACCTTTCTTTGCAGCATAGTTAGCATTGGTTTGCGCACATAATCCTGTCAATTGCCCAGCTGTAATTTGTTTACCTCACTTTGCTGTTTTATTCTCTTTTGGGAGAGAGACATCACTAGTGAACATCATGGGACCCCGGTCCATATTACCACCACTGATCACACCTTCTATTTACTTCCTGTTTCTATTTCCTAGTTGCAGTCATATCTATCATTATTATCTCTTGTGTTTGATCCTTTGTAAACAACAAGGCCGGAGGGATTGACAACCTCTCTGTACTCGTTGGGAGCAAAGTTATTTGTATCTGTGTGCAGGTCCTGTCAACCGCTAAGTTTCTGGTGCCGTTGACACCTACTTGTCGACCCTCGGAGTCTCACGGGATTCGATCCTTGGTACCTTTGCCAAGGGAAATTTGCCGCTACGCTACATCTCAACCTTCCACTTGGGGTAACCAACGAGGGGCGAGAAGCCATCAAGCAAGTTTCTGGCGCCGTTGCCAGGGACTCCACTCTTCAAGATAGGGGAGTTGCACGCTATCTTTTATCTTTGCTTTTTAGTCTTGTTAGTTTACCTTTCAGTTTTTGCTTTAGTGTCCCTTACCAAAAATCACAAAAATAGTTATCTTGCTTGCTGCTGCTATGGGTTCCACCAAAAACACTAAGTGGGAGGAGTACACCCCTTCTTCCATCACGCCAATCACCACTGTCGGGATCTACAAAAGTAATAAACCTTGTGATTATGTTAGTTTTAATGGAGAGTTATGCCCATGGCATGGTCTTCCAGGAAAAAAGTATGAGCCTTTGTTTAAAGTTGCTCCCACACTTCCCCAAACTTGGGAAGACGTCCAAACTCTTATAATAGAGAGCAATTCAAACAAAGAAGATGACACTACAATTCTGCTCAATAATGATAAAATTGATTTTGATAATTGTAGTCTCTCAGAAGTTGTCACCTTTTTACAAAGAATGTCTAGAGACCCCCACACTAGCACACTTAATCTTGCCTTCACGGAGCATATCACTAATGCTCTCATCAAAGCTAGGGAGGAGAAGCTTAGGGTAGAAGCCTCCATACCTAGAAAGCTAGAAGATGGTTGGGATCCTATGATTAAAATTAAGTTGAATAACTTCTCTTGCTATGCTTTATGTGATGTTGGAGCTAGTACCTCCGTTATGCCCAAAAGAATGCATGATATGCTTGAATTGAAACCTTTTGATCCTTGTTCTTTTGGTGTTCATCTTGTTGATTCTTCCATAAAGAAACCTTTGGGGAAGATCGACGATGTTCTTATCATTGTCAATGACAATTATGTTCCCGTTGATTTTACTATTATGGATATTGAATGTGAACCTTCTTCTCCAATTATTTTGGGACGTCCTTTTCTTCGCACCGTTGGTGCTATCATTGACATGAAAGGGGGGAATATAAAATTCCAATTCCCTCTCAAGAAAGGGATGGAACACTTCCCTAGAAAGAAGATTAAGTTGCCTTTTGAGTCCGTTACACGGGCTAGCTATTCTCTCACTCTTGATAAAACTTGATTTTCTCTTTTTGCATCATGCCTAGTTTAAAGGCATAAAAGAAAGCGCTTTTGGGAGGCAGCCCACAACGAATTAGGTTTTATTTTTTGCTTTTGTTGTGTCTTGATGTTTGTTACTATGGTAGCATCATCATTGTATCTTTTCTTTTCAGCTTTGTGCCAAGTTTAGCCTCCAATTGCAAGAAAGTTCAAAAGTTGTGACGTGCTGTCCAGAAAACAGATTCTGTCCTTGGACAGAAAAATTCGAATAAAATCACCAGATCATCTTTTTGATCTGAATTGTTTTGACAGCGTGCTCTATACAATTGGCTTTCGAGCGTCTGTTCTGAGTTTTTTGATTTGAGTTGCAGAAGTGCCCCGAAAAAATTATTTACTACCTGCTGGTCTGTTTTTCACAAATTTTGTCCTGTTTTGCCTTTTCTTCGTTTTGCAAACCTTGAGCTTGCTTTTTCTTTGCAAAAACCTTTTGACAATCTTGAGAAACAATAGCTCTTCAAGATTATCCTTATTTCCAGTAGGGAAAAATTATTTTATTGTGGGTACTAACCTCGCTAATCAGATTATGATGAGTTATGTATGAAGGGAGTTTTCAAGTGTGTGAGGGAAGATGATAAAAGAAGAATCAGGAGGGTCAAACACTCAAGCTAGGGGATGCCCCCGTGCACCCCCAAGAAATATTCAAGAAGACTCAAGCGTCTAAGCTTGGGGATGCCCCCATGCATCCCCTTCTCCATCAACAATTATCAGTTCGTCTTTCGTTCCACTATATTTTAATCACTTCATGCGTTATGTGCTATGCTTGGAGCGTCTTGCTCTTAGTTTCCTTTTTAGTTTTCTTTAGCTTTGCTTGCTGTTCATAACAAGTTAGAACCCAACTTTCTTTGTGTGGGAGAGAAACACGCTCCGCTTCAACCTAGAACACAACATAGGATTTTCATGCTTATCTTTGTTGTGTGTGTTCTTTGTCTTTTCTTAGCTACTGTCATGTTTAGCTCTTAGTTTTCATGCTTTTCTTTTTAAAGAGCTTTTGTTTAGTTGGTTGCTGAACTCTCTTGAGTTTTCATGTTTATCTTGTTAAGAGAGTTTGCCTGTTGCACTGAGTTGTGTATCTTAACCTAAAGTAGGTAATTGAGGTTGCTATTTAATTTTAGTAGTAACTTGCAATAGTTTTGAGGTATTGCCATGAGTAATGTCTGAACTTTTGGTGTCAAGAGCTTTAGCCTATTAGTGATAGATGTCGTATTTTGGGCAATCCGTGTTTATTTTCTAAAACCTACAAAATAGTTGAGAACTTTAGCTACTAAATGGATCACTAATCTTTGGAGGGATCGAATATTAGAGTACACTCACGTACCATGAGCCGAGGATGCGCAAGGATAACCAAACCCCCATACACTCCTCCTCGGGGTACTTGTCTCTTTGTGAACCTCCTAATTAGATTGAGAGTTACCGATAATAAGTGCATGAGTTCTTCGGACTAATGTGAGTATTCGAGAGTTGACACTTCCACCAAGCCATATTTTTCTAGCCTCTTCGGTACCGTGCATTGCCCTTTCTCACCTCGAGAGTTGGCGCATACTTCGTCGGTGCATCCAAATCCTTGGCACGATACGCTCTGTCATCATAAGCCTCATTATATCCTTCCTCAAAACAGCCACCATACCTACCTATCAAGGCATTTCCATAGCCTTTCCGAGATACATTGCCATGCAACATCCATCTTCTCATGACTTGATCTTCATGTCATACATGCTTTTTGCTTGATCGATGAGCCGCATGCTAGTTGGGCCTTGCCCTAATCATTTCTACATGACGCGCTAGTATCATTGCATATCCTGCTACACCGGCAGAGGCATACATTTGCATACATCATGATAGTTTCATTTTCTTTATGTTGAGTACTTTTGTAAAGTGTGAAAGATCTTCTATACTTCTTGTAATATATAGAGTGTTGCCCCTAAAGTGAGGAAAAGATCCCAAAGAGGACAAAATCAAAAGATCCCAAAGAGGACAAAATCAAAAGATCCCTAAGAGGACAAATGAGAGTTAAATAGAAAGAGCAATTGAGGCCACAAAAAAATAAAAAAAATAGAAAAATAAAGAGAAAAAGAAATAAAAAGAGAGAAGGGGGCACACTACTATTCTTTTTGAGAGATCCACACTCGTACTCCATCTTATACCTTGTACTCCATAGAGATTATCATTTATGCATATAACTATGTGGGGACCTTCACACTATAGAACTTGGCTTGTATATTCCAATGATGATCCTCCTCAAAAGAGCTCTAGGTCTTCTTGAGCAAGCAAGTTGGATGCACCCCCACTAGTTCCATTGGAGAGCTTACCTTAGCTCATATGTGCATCTGTTGCATGGCAATCCCTACTCCTCACATCATATCTATCATTTGGCTTTCTCTCGCCGATGATTGTCCTCCTTGATGTGAGCCTTTCACACCTTTTTTGTCTTCCCCCTTTCATCATTTTTCTCTCTTTGCCATCCTAAGTGTCAACTTTCTTGCTTACGCTCATCCATTGCATGAGTGCTCAAAATATCGAAAGGGAGTGGATCATTTTGACTTGTACCTGGCTGGTGGTCTGGGGATGAGTCAAGATAAGATTCCAAAGAAGACCAAGTGTGAAACTTTAGTAGATTAAGTTCTCAACAATACAAAAACTATGTTTTACTCTCTCGTATATCCCTATCCCCTTTCTTGCACGCAAACACCATTTGGAGACATTCGAGTCACGGACAGCGAGAGCTCTTGCACCTTTATGTTCTTATGTTGCTTGTTACAATGCTAATATAGACTCTTGCTTGTTATGACTTGAATTGAATTACATGCCTTGATTGCTTTACTTAAAAAGTTCTTATATGGTTGATAGCATGTCACCACAGAAATTATGCTTGTTATCATTTACCTACTCGAGGACGAGCAGGAATTAAGCTTGGGGATGTTGATACGTCCAAAACGTATCTATAATTTCTGCTTGCTCCATGCCTCTTTTGTGTGATATTGCTATGATATTTATGCACTTCCATACACTTTTGATCATATTTGGACTAACCTATTAACTCAGTGCACCACAGTGCCAGTTCCTGTTTTCTGCTGTTTTTCTATTTCAGGTTTCCCCCATATTAAAAGTGCTCTAAAAATTCCGGGAAAAATATAGGAAATATCAGCGTACAGGAAGCTTCGCGAAGAACCAAAGCGGGGCCAGAGGGGAGCCAGGGGGGCCCAGGCGGCCACCCGGCGCGGCCCCACCCCTGGCCGCGCCAGGGGGGCGCCTGGGGCCCCAGCTCCGCCTCTGGTTGCCCCCCTTCGCATATATATTCCTCTCGTCCCGAAACCCTCGAGGACGGAACCCTTTTTCGCGATCTCGCCTCTGTTCCGCCGCCGCAACGCTTCCAAGATCGGGAGCATCAGGAGAACTCTTCCCTGTAATGCCCAGGATGGGACTATACCTCCTACGTGTCGAGGCACGACTTAAAGGTATAAGCCCATCCTAGAATGATCTCAAGTTTGGTATCTTTGCACGACTCATGTAAAAGAGGGATTAAATTTCAAAAGGAGATAGTTGGCTTACACTCGCCACTTCACACAATACATTACATAAGCAATACATCATTCAGAACATCACAACCCGACTACGGGTGAAGATCCAAAAGCAAGATACCAAAACAACATAAAGCCACAGGTCAGGATCGAATCCTAGTAGAAACCACTACTGATCATCGAAACGTCACAAACATAAGGCCACACTCTTCAACGAGCTTCCAGTGAAGAACTTGAACCAACTCCTGCATCAACTCGGTTGAACCTGCATCTGGTGTGGTGAAGTAACTGTGAGCCACAGAGGACTCAGCAATCCCGTTCCCGGGTAACAAGACTATTTAAGCCTTGGGTGAGGATAAGGCTGAAGAAAGAACGAGAGGTGAAGGAACAACAAGAGTCTGCAGCAGCAACTAGCACTAACTTACGTAATAGAGAGCGAGAAGAGAAGTGCCTCGGTCGAGAGATGATCATGAAGTGATCCTAACTAAAGCCGGTCAAACATAACCCCACCGTGTTCAACTCCCGAATCCCTATTCGGAAATTGACAGTCACGGTACACACGCAGGTAGTGTATTGAAACATTGTGTCAAGTTATCTACAACCGGATATTAATAAGCTCCCATCTGCCACATAACCGCGGGCACGGCTTTCGAAAGTTCAAACCCTGCAGGGGTGTTCCAACTTGACCCATTACAAGCCCACGATCCGCGGAGTCGCAACTCCATAGGTGGGAAGACCCGAGTATTCTCGGAATCCCGTGCTCAAGTTAAACCGAACTAAGGTAAGGCTAATCCAGCAAATCCTCCCGGCGTGTCGACACCCTGATAGTAGCCGCGCGTATCTAAGTCTCAGGACACGACCGGATGAGTCATCCTACAGGTTTTTACCAAACCTCAAGTTTCCTTGAGGTGGCCCCGCAGTCTGCTCGTTTCGGACCAACACTCATGTGGAGCACTGGCCCGGGGGGGTTGAATTAAAATAAAAGGGATAGCTAGTCCACATGCAAGTTTTATTAGTTATTAGGCAAATAGTACCAATGTTGGGACTTGCTGTAAAAGACTTAGCACTTAGCGGTTTATCAAGGGGGTCCCATACACCCCAACCGTGTTAGGAACGCAAAATCAAGGAACATAACACCGGTTTATACGGTTTCTAACGGCATGAGTGGAACAAATCACCAAGCAAAAGGCTTAGCCTTCCACCCTTGCCAATATATAGATGATTTCATTTTTAAGCATTTATATAGTGTGATATAACCCAACCAAACTTCAACATGAAGCAAGCATCTTCAATCTTCACCTGCAACTAGCAATGCTATAAGAAGGGCTGAGCGAAGCGTACTTAGCCAAGCAACGGTTTGCGTAGGTAGGGTGGTTAAACATGGCAATGGTTACAATAGGAGGCTGACAGGAAAACATGGGCATCGAGGCAAAACTATAGAGCGATACTCTAGCAATAGGCAAAGATAGTAATGATATCCGGGTTCGGTCATCTTGCCTGGAATTCCACAAGGGAGAAGAACGGATCCACGAAGAAGACGGAGCAACAATCGAGCGGATCCTCGCAACTCCGGAACGAAACCGAAGCTAACAAGAGAAGCAACCGGAAAGAAAGAAACAACACGGTAAACACACAAACATAAACATGGCATACGATGCACAAACAAGTATGATGCATGTCCGGTTTAAATATGCATGGCATGGCAAAGTGCACAAAACAACACTACAAGTTAAGTGGAGATCAATATGCAACGAGTTGCATATTGACGAAACACCACATTTATTATTTAGTTGACTCTCGTTATTTACAAGACAAGATTGAATGTTTTTAACATGGCAAGAGGTGAAGCATAAGTAAACTAACTATTAAGACATTTTAAATGAGGCCGGAAAATAACAACAACATATCCGGAAAAAACCCATAAGCATGTTTAATAATTATAAGCAAACAACGATTAACATTTTAGTGTTGTTAACATGATGCGGATGACATGATCAAGTTTATGCAATTTTTAAAAGGTTGACTTAAAAGAGATAAGAAGCATTTGTCACCGTGGTGGAAAGAACGGGTGCCACGGCAACGATCCGAAATGATGCAAAGGCAACAACTCGGTTCCGGTAACTCGTTGAGAGTCCGGTGCAAAAGATGACGAGAACGAGTCAAACGAGATGAAAGTGGGGTGATCCCGTTACCGAGTTCCCACGAGTCGGTGACGAGGCAACCGAGGAACACAACAAAAGATGAAACGGGCACGGTGCACACACGGGAAACATTTCATACAACACAACAAGCATCTCACGAGTCATCCACGGGGTCGTCTCGTTATACCTTTGAAGCGTGCGTTTCGGGGCGGTTCGAGATCGTAGAGGAAGTAGTGGTAGTCGCGGTCGGAGAGGAAGTAGTGGAAGTAAACGTTCTCGTGAGTCGAGGAACACGTTCGTAGTCGTACACGGGGCGACGGTAGTCGTTCACGTAGGCGTTTCCGTTTCCGAAGAGGTACTTGTCGCGTCGGCGTTCGTAGTGGTACTTGTGGTCTCCGAACTTGTCGACGGTAGTGGTACTTGTCGACGAGGTACTTGGCGTCCGGGGGTACTTGACGACGTAGAGGTACTTGGCGCAATCCACGACAACGGTGCTCGACGGTCCGGTTACGGGTCTTGCCGCCTCGTCGGGTAGTCGTACACGGTTCCTTGGCAACTTCATCAGCACAAAGCAACACAAAAAAAAAGAAAGAAAAAAAAACACAGTGCAGGTCTCGGTCACGGCAACACAAGGGCGACGAGGCAGAGGCTTGGCGCGTAGAGGCGAGGTGCTGCACGGCGCTGGACGAAGGAGGCCGCAGGAGAGCCTTGGGGCGATGCGGGGCGGCCGAGGCAGAGAGCTGCTGGAGGGGCGCCAGGCAGGGGCGTGGTCGCCGGAGCGGAGCTGTTCGAGGTCGCGCTGGATCCGGTGTTGGACTCCCGCGGCGACCAGCGGTTGCTGGAGGAAGGGGCGGCCGGCTCGCGGGGTACTCCTGGCCGACCGGATCGGCCCGCGGGCGAGGCGCTGAACGAGGGCTCGGGCGTCGCGGGCCAGAGGCGAGGCTCCTTGCGACGGATGACCTGAGGTGAGGCCGCGACCTGGGGATGAGGCAGGGGCAGCGCCGGCCTGCTGGAAACGGGCGCTCGGGGCCTGGGGCGCTCGGGCCTGGACGCCGCTGCGGCCCTGGAGGACGGGGAGGGAGCCGCGGAGCTCGGGAACTAGGTCGGGCGCACCGGGCGAGGCCCTGGCCGACGGGGCGGACGCACGGGGGCTCGTCCCCTGGCGCGGGAGGGAGAAGGCGCTACGAGGAGGAGATCGAGGCTCGAAGGGAAGGGATCGAGAGGGTTCTGCGAGGGGGAAGCAGAGGCTCGGCCTCGAAGGGGATGCGGGACCGAGCGAGGGGTCGAGGCAGAAAGAGAGCGCCGAGGGAGAGATGGGAATCGGCGAGCGAGGGGAAAGGAGAAGGGTGAGCGAGCGATGGGTGGCGGCGGCGCACAGGGAGGAAAGGGAGAGGGAACGATGGGGCTTAGGGTTAGGTGGTAGCCGGGCCTATTGGGCCAGGAGGGCCGGATGGCTGGGTAGAAGGGGGAGGCCCAAGAGGCTGGGAATGACCAGAAGGGCTGGAGGCTGCTCTGCTTATTTTTATTCCTTAGCAGAAATAAAAAATAAAAGGAGAGAGCCAAAATAAAAGAAAAGAGGCAAAGAACAGAAAATAAAAGATGGGACATTTTTGTAAGGCTTTACGGGTTATTACCAACCCAACAAAAATAGCTCCAACAAAAGGGAAGTGCAAACTAAAACATTTAGGTTGCAAAAAAAAAGGAGTTTGAACGGAGTCTAGATAAATGGAGGAGCCTCGAAACAACGGAAAGAATTATAGGCAAGGTTTTTTTGAAGGAGAACTCGAAGTGAAAAAGACATGGGGAAAAAAATTATGCAAGTGTGTTACGGTGATTCCGAAGCCATGGAATATTTGTTAATATAGCTCCATAAATATTAGGAGGCTTTTATATGTTATAAAGAGAAGTCACCTTCCCTCGATTTAAATGGACCGAAGGTCCACACGATTTATTTAAGTTGAGATGCAAAAAATAAAATATGACATGATGGCATGATGACATGATGCAATGCAAAAATAAATAACACAAGCGAAAAGAAACACACGGGCAACCCGGAACATCTGGAATCTTCGGGAATCTTCTGGGACGTCGGTCTCGGGCGTCACAACTCTCCCACACTAACAGAGGATCTCGACCCGAGATCCTAGAGATATCACCGGGTAAAAACGGAAGAGGAAGAGGTAAAACAAAGTTGCTTCTTTGACAGACAAGTGAAACCAAAGAACCTTGAGAGGTTGAACAATCTTGAAAGAAAGAATGCAACAGAGATGAACGAAGATGAAACACTCCGTTGGAAAAGAGGAACAAGGAGCCTTATGAGAACCTTGTAGGTTGAAAGACACGAAACAAGAGCTTATGAACCAAAAGAATGTGAAACTGCAATGGTATGGCCAAGGAATAAGAATGACAAAATTTGGACAGCACTCCGTCTGAAAATGGAAGAAATTAACAAGAACTAGAGAAGATGAAGTGATACTTGATGAAAAGAACAACACATTGCCTCTGAAACAATTGAAAGGATGGCACAAGAGGTAAGAAAGATTCAGACAGCACTCCGGTTGAAAAGACATGCAAAACTAGATAAGATGAGAGAACTTGAATGAAGAATACAACACTCCGGATAAATAGATAAACAAGGAAAGAACATGATCTCGATAAAACGATAATATGGTTTGGAGAGAGCAACATAACAAAGCCTCCGGAATGAAAGAATAGATGCTAGATCGTTGGAAAGAAAAGATCGAAGAAGAAGATGACAACTTCTCCCACGAATGAATTAGAAAATCCTCCTTACGGAGAAGGGTTGAACAGAGTTGTTGGAATTCAACAACGAAAATGAATAAGCTTGATGTGGGCTTACGGAAAAACATCTCAAAATTAAGAGGTGACAACCAGCCACTAACGGAAAAATTTGATTGCATTGAGATAAACAAGGAGATGAAAGGGTTATCTCAAGGAGAGGATAAATGAAGAACTTGGGTCATTTATAAGCACCATAATAGCAACAATTCTCAAGGAAAGCTTTCAGGTGAAATGCAACCCAAGATAACTCCAACAAAAAATTGAAGGGTTGAAAAGATCTCCAGATCAAGGAAAATGATGGGTTTAAATGTCTCATTCTTGACAACTTGTGAATCATGAAACATGAAGGAATTGTCAAAAATGACATACCACCATCTGAAAAGATAAGGTAGAAAGAATTGCAATTGGAATGCATGATGAAGAATGCATGAGCTCCAACAAGAATCTTGATGAAGACTTCGAGGATGAATTAATTGATGAACCACCATGAAAACTCCGGTAATGAAAGCATGAGAAGTGAAAGATGAAAAGAATAAGATTCAAGGCCTGCGATGAATTAGATTGAGCTTTGGAATGATATAATAGAAATAACTTGTAGCTCCGGAAAACAAGATGAACAGCTTAGAACCGAGAATATGATATGATGAACAAACTCCGAAGGGATTAATCACCTTGAAGGAATAAGAATAAGAATTATGTCATGCATCTCCTTCACCAATTTAAATTGATGACAACCAAAGGATTTGGCATACTACTTATTCTCGTTGGAAAGAATTAAAGAGAGATCTAGCACAAGTTTGGGTAAATCTTCAACAAAGCACCGGTAGGATTATGAAAGAACAAATGAATTAAAATGATAACAACGGAAGAGTAAACTTGAAAGAACCACCGTAAGAATAGGGAGACGAACGAAGAGACATCAATGAAGAATATTTGGAGGACGAAGTAGAAAACTGAGAACGAAGAATCTTCTGAAATGATGGCCTTCGGAGGATGACAAAGAAAAGAATTCATGAAATGCTTCGGATGGTATCAAGGATCTCCTCACAATCGGAACAATAATGAGGATGGTATGAAGCTAGAACCACGAATCTTCAAGAGAACGGGCTAAGATTTAAGAGAAACACTTCTCCGGTCTCCAAATGTTGAGAGTGAAGACGAGAAATGCCATGAAGAATTGTTGAGCACTCCGAAATGAAGAATTAAAAAGGTTGAACCAACGATGGAAAGAATTTGAAAGTAAACTTGGAGAAGGCATATGACTGATGGAAAACATTCTTACGTCACACTTTCAAAAGAATTTGAGTATAACTCCAGAAAAAGAAGAGTCAGGTAAGATCCTGGGAAGACCTGTGGGTTAGGGCCCACTCAAAGAAATCACAGTTGAAAAAGATTGCTTAAGAGGTAATGCACCGGTTGAATTAAATGGCTTGAATAAGATGATAATGCTCAAAATAATTTGAACGGATTAACAATGGAAACACGAATCTTCAACACTCCGAATATGAATAGCAAGAGGAGAATGATTAATTGGTGCACCGGAATAAGAAAGCATTGTGAAATGAGGAAAAGGATAAGATCAACACCAAAATCTTGAATTATATCCACCGGCAGAATTCGAGAACAAAAGAATGATGAACTTGAAGCTCTTGAGCATCTTCACGATAAATCACCGGATAAGAACATTGAAGGGAATGAATGAAGAAATATCATATGAATAAAATGGATACTTCATCTGAGAATTTTTGG
This sequence comes from Secale cereale, assembly GCA_902687465.1. Lineage (NCBI taxonomy): Eukaryota > Viridiplantae > Streptophyta > Magnoliopsida > Poales > Poaceae > Secale > Secale cereale. The sequence goes on from LR738710.1 coordinate 145,294,347, forward strand.
CTCCAAGAAGAAGAAGGGTGGGAGGGTGGGGAAAACAAAGACAACTTGGGATGAACAAAATGGACACCGGTTGAAAAGAATTTAACATGACCATCTTGATGATCAAGAAGGACCTGCACTCCCATAGAAATATGAGAACACCGATTAGGAAAAGGTATGGAATCAACATTTGACATCGAAGCAACTTGAATACCAGAATCAAAATGAAACAAAGGATAGATATGCAACAGCCTAATCTTCACAACATCATCCGAACAGAGAATTGAACGGATGAATTCCGCAGGTACATCAACTTGTCGAGAAGCCATTTGGAGAACAAAAGATAAAATAAAAAGGAACAAGGATCAGATAGAACAAATACAAGATAGAAGCTTCGTTCGACATCTTCGTGCTGAAAGCTCATGGAACGTGTTACAAAAGGGTTTTGCAATCCCCGGATCAGCATAGCCAAGGACCCTTTAAGATGCAACTCCCGATCAGAACAAGTCCATAAAACCACTTCACTCAAAGTAGAACCCCAAACTTCATATCGAGCATCCGTTGGAAGAATGCCTAGAACTACTTGATGAACCCACCTATAGATTTCCGAAAGTTTCCAGTTATGCAATCAGGTGTTGGGGATACACGGGAAGCACCGCGCAATCAACTCTAAACCTACATCCAGGTGTATCCATCCTTCAACACATAACCAGTCTTTCTCAGAAACTGTTTACCTCGGACCTTCGAAAAGCATCCACTATAACAAGCTATGGCAATACTCTCGAACTACCTCCCCAGTACTGGGTGATGTCGGGGTTATCTTGCCACTGGCTGTATAGGAGAGATTTTCGATGTCGGCCGTCTTAAGTATTTAGTACTGTCGCGATATGCTTGTGACAACAATACCCCGAAGCTCAACTCCTCGGTAACAGGAGGCATCGAGAACAATATCCTTGTCACGAGAACATCGAAACAATCCCAGAATACTCGCGGGATCCTAAAAAAAATTGTGCAATTTTTTGAAGATAGGAGAGACAAGAGTAATCGTCAGGAGTCCTCACAAGAATGAAAGGGGATGAGAAGCAAACAGAAATCCTACTCTCCGATATAATATAGGACTCAAAACATTTTTAGTGTGTGCCTAGACTCAACCGTCAACGGTTCGATCAATCAGTGGGGGCTTCTAGGTCGGAGAAGGCTCTGAATACCAACTTGCCAATATATAGATGATTTCATTTTTAAGCATTTATATAGTGTGATATAACCCAACCAAACTTCAACATGAAGCAAGCATCTTCAATCTTCACCTGCAACTAGCAATGCTATAAGAAGGGCTGAGCGAAGCGTACTTAGCCAAGCAACGGTTTGCGTAGGTAGGGTGGTTAAACATGGCAATGGTTACAATAGGAGGCTGACAGGAAAACATGGGCATCGAGGCAAAACTATAGAGCGATACTCTAGCAATAGGCAAAGATAGTAATGATATTCGGGTTCGGTCATCTTGCCTGGAATTCCACAAGGGAGAAGAACGGGTCCACGAAGAAGACGGAGCAACAATCGAGCGGATCCTCACAACTCCAGAACGAAACCGAAGCTAACAAGAGAAGCAACCGGAAAGAAAGAAACAACACGGTAAACACACAAACATAAACATGGCATACGATGCACAAACAAGTATGATGCATGTCCGGTTTAAATATGCATGGCATGGCAAAGTGCACAAAACAACACTACAAGTTAAGTGGAGATCAATATGCAACGAGTTGCATATTGACGAAACACCACATTTATTATTTAGTTGACTCTCGTTATTTACAAGACAAGATTGAATGTTTTTAACATGGCAAGAGGTGAAGCATAAGTAAACTAACTATTAAGACATTTTAAATGAGGCCGGAAAATAACAACAACATATCCGGAAAATCCCCATAAGCATGTTTAATAATTATAAGCAAACAACAATTAACATTTTAGTGTTGTTAACATGATGCGGATGACATGATCAAGTTTATGCAATTTTTAAAGGGTTGACTTAAAAGAGATAAGAAGCATTTGTCACCGTGGTGGAAAGAACAGGTGCCACGGCAACGATCCGAAATGATGCAAAGGCAACAACTCGGTTCCGGTAACTCGTTGAGAGTCCGGTGCAAAAGATGACGAGAACGAGTCAAACGAGATGAAAGTGGGGTGATCCCGTTACCGGGTTCCCATGAGTCGGTGACGAGGCAACCGAGGAACACAACAAAAGATGAAACGGGCACGGTGCACACACGGGAAACATTTCATACAACACAACAAGCATCTCACGAGTCATCCACGGGGTCGTCTCGTTATACCTTTGAAGCGTGCGTTTCGGGGCGGTTCGAGATCGTAGAGGAAGTAGTGGTACTCGCGGTCGGAGAGGAAGTAGTGGAAGTAAACGTTCTCGTGAGTCGAGGAACACGTTCGTAGTCGTACACGGGGCGACGGTAGTCGTTCACGTAGGCGTTTCCGTTTCCGAAGAGGTACTTGTCGCGTCGGCGTTCGTAGTGGTACTTGTGGTCTCCGAACTTGTCGACGGTAGTGGTACTTGTCGACGAGGTACTTGGCGTCCGGGGGTACTTGATGACGTAGAGGTACTTGGCGCAATCCACAACAACGGTGCTCGACGGTCCGGTTACGGGTCTTGCCGCCTCGTCGGGTAGTCGTACACGGTTCCTTAGCAACTTCATCAGCACAAAGCAACACAAAAAAAAAGAAAGAAAAAAAAAACACAGTGCAGGTCTCGGTCACGGCAACACAAGGGCGACGAGGCAGAGGCTTGGCGCGTAGAGGCGAGGTGCTGCACGGCGCTGGACGAAGGAGGCCGCAGGAGAGCCTTGGGGCGATGCGGGGCGGCCGAGGCAGAGAGCTGCTGGAGGGGCGCCAGGCAGGGGCGTGGTCGCCGGAGCGGAGCTGTTCGAGGCCGCGCTGGATCCGGTGCTGGACTCCCGCGGCGACCAGCGGTTGCTGGAGGAAGGGGCGGCCGGCTCGCGGGGTACTCCTGGCCGACCGGATCGGCCCGCGGGCGAGGCGCTGAACGAGGGCTCGGGCGTCGCGGGCCAGAGGCGAGGCTCCTTGCGACGGATGACCTGAGGTGAGGCCGCGGCCTGGGGATGAGGCAGGGGCAGCGCCGGCCTGCTGGAAACGGGCGCTCGGGGCCTGGGGCGCTCGGGCCTGGACGCCGCTGCGGCCCTGGAGGACGGGGAGGGAGCCGCGGAGCTCGGGAACGAGGTCGGGCGCACCGGGCGAGGCCCTGGCCGACGGGGCGGACGCACGGGGGCTCGTCCCCTGGCGCGGGAGGGAGAAGGCGCTACGAGGAGGAGATCGAGGCTCGAAGGGAAGGGATCGAGAGGGTTCTGCGAGGGGGAAGCAGAGGCTCGGCCTCGAAGGGGATGCGGGACCGAGCGAGGGGTCGAGGCAGAAAGAGAGCGCCGAGGGAGAGATGGGAATCGGCGAGCGAGGGGAAAGGAGAAGGGTGAGCGAGCGATGGGTGGCGGCGGCGCACAGGGAGGAAAGGGAGAGGGAACGATGGGGCTTAGGGTTAGGTGGTAGCCGGGCCTATTGGGCCAGGAGGGCCGGATGGCTGGGTAGAAGGGGGAGGCCCAAGAGGCTGGGAATGACCAGAAGGGCTGGAGGCTGCTCTGCTTATTTTTATTCCTTAGCAGAAATAAAAAATAAAAGGAGAGAGCCAAAATAAAAGAAAAGAGGCAAAGAACAGAAAATAAAAGATGGGACATTTTTGTAAGGCTTTACGGGTTATTACCAACCCAACAAAAATAGCTCCAACAAAAGGGAAGTGCAAACTAAAACATTTAGGTTGCAAAAAAAAAGGAGTTTGAACGGAGTCTAGATAAATGGAGGAGCCTCGAAACAACGGAAAGAATTATAGGCAAGGTTTTTTTGAAGGAGAACTCGAAGCGAAAAAGACATGGGGAAAAAAATTATGCAAGTGTGTTACGGTGATTCCGAAGCCATGGAATATTTGTTAATATAGCTCCATAAATATTAGGAGGCTTTTATATGTTATAAAGAGAAGTCACCTTCCCTCGATTTAAATGGACCGAAGGTCCACACGATTTATTTACGTTGAGATGCAAAAAATAAAATATGACATGATGGCATGATGACATGATGCAATGCAAAAATAAATAACATAAGCGAAAAGAAACACACGGGCAACCCGGAACATCTGGAATCTTCGGGAATCTTCTGGGACGTCGGTCTCGGGCGTCACATTCCCGGCACCCTGCCGGAGGGGTGAACCACCACCGGGAGCTTCTCCACCACCATGGACGCTTCCCGGATGAGTCGTGAGTAGTCCCCCTTGGACCATGGGTCCATGATCAGTAGCTATGTGATGTTCTCCTCCCCTCTTTGTTCTTCATGGTTTAGACCTCGTGAGCTGCCCTACATGATCGAGGCACATATGTAATCTTTATGTTGTTGCTCTGCTGAGTTTGCTAGGATCCGATGGATTATGAGACTATGTTTAGATTGTGTTTGAGTAATATATTTGATTAACCTCTTTTATATCTTTGTTCTTGAGTAATTCTAGCATGTTCTCCGTTGCTGTTTATTGCTTTGGCCAAGTAGTAGGTAGTAACTCCAAGAGGGAGTGTTATGCTTGATTGTGGGTTCATGCCCCCTGATGACTAGCTTGAGTGATAGAAACATGAGTCTAGGGGATGTGTTGTTGCCACAAGGGAGAAAACAACGGTGCTTGTACTTGCGGGTGCAAGGATTGTTTACTTTACGCAAAGTTCTTTTAATGCTGTTGTCTGTTGCTTTGAGTTTACACTTTGGGTGGGATTCGCAACTTAATACCAGCGAGATGTTCTGGATAGATATCTCAAGGTGGATGATTAGTAGTAGATGCAGATGGATTTCGGTCTACTTGCCTTGGCGTACCGCCCATGCTTTTGAGCCTCTACCTTTCTTTTTAGCATAGTTAGCATTGATTTGCGCACATAATCCTGTCAATTGCCTAGCTGTAATTTGTTTACCTCACTTTGCTGTTTTATCGTCTTTTGGGAGAGAGACATCACTAGTGAACATCATGGGACCCAGGTCCATATTACCACCACTGATCACACCTTCTATTTACTTCCTGTTTCTATTTCCTAGTTGCAGTCATATCTATCATTATTATCTCTTGTGTTTGATCCTCTGTAAACAATAAGGCCGGAGGGATTGACAACCTCTCTGTACTCGTTGGGAGCAATGTTATTTGTATCTATGTGCAGGTCCTGTCAACCTCTAAGTTTCTGGCGCCATTGACACCTACTTGTCGACCCTCGGAGTCCCACGGGATTCGATCCTTGGTACCTTTGCCAAGGGAAATTTGTCGCTATGCTACATCTCAACCTTCCACTTGGGGTAACCAACGAGGGGCGAGAAGCCATCAGCCCCAAGATGGGATCTCACAGGAACAGAAGGTTACGGCGGTGGAATTAGGGTTTCTTCATCGTCCTTGATGTTTTCAGGGTACGTGGATATATATAGGAGGAAAAAGTACGTCGGTGGAGCAACATGGGGCCCACGAGGATGGGGGCGCGCCTACCCCCCTGGGCGCGCCCTGCCCCCTCGTGGGCACCTCATCTCATATGTGACTTGTACTCCAAGTCTCTCGTGAAGATATCGTTCCAAAAATAACTATCCCGAAGGTTTCATTCCGTTTGGACTCCGTTTGATATTCCTTTTATGCAAAACACTGAAATAGGCAAAAAAAACCAGCAATTTGCACTGGGCCTTGGGTTAGTAGGTTTAGTACCAAAAATAATATAAAAGTGTATAATAAAGCCCATTAAACATCCAAAACAGAATATATAATAGCATGGAACAATCAAAAATTATAGATACGTTGGAGACGTATTAGCCAACGAGCTAGTGGTTGTAGTGGGCGGCTATTTATAGCCTTGGGAGCAGCCCGACATGATAAGACATAAATACCCTTCAATGATATGACTGTTATGTGGGTAGATATTTTGGGACTAGCGCATAGCACAACAATGGTCGGAAGGTTGAGTATCAAATTCCTCACGGCTATCATGTTCCTCACTTGTAGGAAATTCGCACTGGCGAATACCTAACTCCCAGTCAGAATAAATTCCTCAGAGACCAGAAGAACTTCGTCTCTGTCACTGAAGAAATTGACTGAACTATATGAGACTTCCAATGGCTTCACTCGAAGGGATTGGGTAGTTTAGGCTTTGAGTTGAGCATCACTTGGAAATATGTTTCCTTAGTTTTTCCTCGACCCCCTTTAACTGTACGGTGTTTCCTATGACTCAAGAAAGAGAATATGAAACTACGAAAACAAGAGTCTTCACGCTTCATAATCCTCGCATGATTATCCAAGTCTTCAAGGTCACACCAATTTCTTCACTTTCAAAATCTTCAGAAAGTCTTCAGAAATCCAAAGTCTTCTGTTGAAGACATTCATTTTTAGGGGTCGAATCTCTCTATAAATATCAAACTGCCCATAGACTTATAGACCTGTCTACACTCACAAACGCATTAGTCCCTTAACCTACAAGTCTTCAATACACCAAAATCACTAAGGGGCACTAGATGCACTTACATCATGTCACATATTTTGATTGCATGTGATTTTTTTCTTTTTATGCATCTTATTTTGCTTGGAAGATGGTAGCATTATAAGTTGATCCCTTACTAAAATTACAAGGTACAAGTGTTCTCCCTGAGTATGCACCGTTGCGATAGTTCGTCGTGCTAAGACACCACGTGATGATCGGGTGTGATAAGCTCTACATTCACATACAAGGGGTGTAAGACAATTTTGCACATGCAGAATACTCGGATTAAACTTGACGAGCCTAGCATGTACAGACATGGCCTCGGAACACTAGAGACCGAAAGGTCAGACATGAATCATATAACATATATGATCAACATAAGATGTTCACCATTGAAAACTACTCCATCTCATGTGATGATCAGACATGGTTTAGTTGATATGGATCACGTGATCATTTAGATGGCTTGAGGGATGTCTATTTAAGTGGAAGTTCTTTAGTAATGTGATTAATTGAACTTAATTTATCATGAACTTAGTCCTGATAGTTTTTGTATATCTATGTTGTAGATCAATGGCCCGTGCTGCCGTTCCCATGAATTTTAATGTGTTCCTAGAGGAAGCTAAGTTGAAAGATGATGGCAGCAACTACACGGACTGGGTCCGTAACTTGAGGATAATCCTCATTGCTACACAAAAGAATTGCGTCCTTGAAGCACCGCTAGGTGAAAGGCCTACTGCAGGAGCAACTGCCGATGTTATGAATGTCTTGCAAGCTCGATCTGATGACTACTCAATAGTTCAGTGTGCCATGCTTTACGGCTTAGAATCGGGACTTCAAAGACATTTTGAACGTCATGGAGCATATGAGATATTCCAAGAGTTGAAGTTAATATTTCAAGCAAATGCCCAGTTGAGAGATATGAAGTCTCCAACAAGTTCTATAGCCGCAAGATGGAGGAGAACAGTTCTGTCAGTGAACAGATGCTCAGAATGTCTGGGTACCATAACCACATGACTCAGCTGGGAGTTAATATTCCAGATGATAGTGTTTTGACAGAGTTCTTCAATCACTGCCACCAAGCAATAAAGGCTTCGTGATGAACTATAATATGCAAGGGATGGAGAAGACAATTCCCGAGCTCTTCGCAATGCTCAAAGTTGCGGAGGTAGAAATCAAAAAGGAGCATCAAGTTTTGATTGTTAACAAGACCACTAGTTTCAAGAAAAGGGCAAGGGAAAGAAGGGGAACTTCAAGAAGAATAGCAAACCAGTTGCTACTCCTGAGAAGAAACCCAAGTCTGGTGCCAAGCCTGAAACTGAGTGCTTCTACTGCAAAGGGACTGGTCACTGGAAGCGGAACTGCCCCAAGTATTTGGCGGATAAGAAGGATGGCAAAGTGAACAAAGGTATATTTGATATACATGTTATTGATGTGTACGTTACTAATCCTGTAGTAGCGCCTGGGTATTTTATACTGGTTCGGTTGCTCATATTTGTAACTCAAAACAGGGGTTACGGATTAAACGAAGATTGGCTAAGGACAAGGTGACGATGCACGTGGGAAATGGTTCCAAAGTCGATGTGATCGCCGTCGGCACGCTACCTCTACATCTATCTTCGGGATTAGTTTTAGATCTAAATAATTGTTATTTGGTGCCAACGATGAGCATGAACATTATATCTGGATCTTGTTTGTTGTGAGACGGTTATTCATTTAAATCGGAGAATAATGGTTGTTTTATTTATATGAGTAATATCTTTTATGGTCATACACCCTTGATGAGTGGTCTGTTTTTGTTGAATCTCGATCATGGTGATACACATATTCATAATATTGATGCCAAAAGATGCAAAGTTGATAATGATAGTGCAACATATTTGTGGCACTGCCGTTTAGGTCATATTGGTGTAAAGCGCATGAAGAAACTCCATGCACATGGACTTTTGGAATCACTTGATTATGAATCATTTGATACCTGCAAACCATGCCTCATGGGCAAGATGACTAAATCTCCGTTCTCTGGAACAATGGAGCGAGCAACTTACTTATTGGAAATAATACATACCGATGTATGCGGTCTGATGAGTGTTGAGGCTCGCGGCGGGTATCGTTATTTTCTGACCTTCACAGATGATTTGAGCAGATATGGGTATATCTACTTAATGAAACATAAGTCTGAAACATTTGAAAAGTTCAAGGAATTTCATAGTGAAGTAGAGAATCATCGTAACAAGAAAATAAAGTTTCTACGATCTGATCGCAGAAGCGAATATTTGAGTTACGAGTTTGGTCTTCATTTAAAACAATGTGGAATAGTTTCGCAACTCATGCCACCTGGAACACCATAGCGTAATGGTGTGTCTGAACGTCGTAACCGACTTTATTAGATATGGTGCGATCTATGATGTCTCTTGCCAATTTACCACTATCATTTTGGGGTTATGCATTAGAGACAACTACATTCACGTTAAATAGGGCACCATCTAAATCCGTTGAGACGACACCGTATGAACTATGGTTTGGCAAGAAACCTAAGATGTCGTTTCTTAAAGTTTGGGGTTGCGATGCTTATGTGAAAAAGTTTTAGCCTGATAAGCTCGAACCCAAATCAGAGAAGTGTGTCTTCATAGGATACTCAAAACAAACTGTTGGGTACAACTTCTATCACAGATCCGAAGGCAAGACTTTTGTTGCTAAGAATGGATCATTTCTAGAGAAGGAGTTCCTCTCGAACGAAGTGAGTGGGAGGAAAATAGAGAACTTAATGAGGTAATTGTACCTTCTCTCGAATTGGAGAATAGCTCATCACATAAAATCGTTCCCGTGATGCCTACACCAATTAGTGAGGAAGCTAATGATGATGATCATGAAACTTCAGATCAAGTTACTACCGAACCTCGTAGGTCAACCAAAGTACGTTCCGCACCAGAGTGGTATGATAATCCTGTTCTGGAAGTCGTGTTACTAGACCATGACGAACCTACGAACTATGAGGAAGTGATGATCATCCCAAATTCTGCAAAATGGTATGAGGCCATGAAATCTGAGATGGGATCCATGTATGAGAACAAAGTATGGACTTTGGTTGACTTGCCCGATGATCGGCAAGCCATAGAAAATAAAGGGATCTTTAAGAACAAGACTGACGTTGATGGTAATGTTACAGTCTACAAAGCTCGACTTGTTGCGAAAGGTTTTCAACAAGTTCAAGGAGTTAACTACGACGAGACCTTCTCACCCGTAGCGATGCTTATGTCTGTCCGAATCATGTTAGCAATTGCCGCATTTTATGATTATGAAATCTGGCGAATGGACGTTGAAACTTCATTTCTTAATGGATTTCTCAAAGAATAGTTGTATATGATGCAACCAAAAGGTTTTGTCGATCCTGAAGGTGCTAACAAAGTGTGCAAACTCCAACGATCCATATATGGACTGGTGCAAGCATCTCGGAGTTGGAATATACGATTTGATGAGGTAATCAAGGCATATGGTTTTATACAGACTTTTGGAGAAGCCTGTATTTACAAGTAAGTGAGTGGGAGCTCTGTAGCATTTCTGATATTATATGTGGATGACATATTATTGATCGAAAATGATGTAGAATTTCTCGATAGCATAAAAGGATATTTGAATAAGATTTTTTCAATGAAAGACCTCGGTGAAGCTGCTTACATATTGGGCATCAAGATCTATAGAGATAGATCAAGATGCTTGATGGGACTTTCACAAAGCACATACCTTGATAGAGTTTCGAAGAAGTTCAAAATGAATTAGTCAAAGACAGGGTTCCTACCTATGTTATAAGGTGTGAAGTTGAGTCAGACTCAATGCCCGACCACTGCAGAAGATAGAGAGAAAATGAAAGTCATTCCCTATGCCTCGGTCATAGGTTCTACCATGTATGCTATGCTGTGTACCAGACCTGATGTGTGCCTTGCCATAAGTCTGGCAGGAAGGTACCAAAGTAATCCAGTACTGGATCATTGGTCAACGATCAAGAACATCCTTAAGTACCTGAAAAGGACCAAGGATATCTTTCTCGTTTATGGAGGTAACAAAGAGCTCGTCGTAAATGGTTACGTCGATGCTAGCTTTGACACTGATCCAGATGAATCTAAGTCACAAACCGGATACATATTTTTGTTGAACGATGGAGCTGTCAGTTGGTGCAGTTCTAAGCAGAGCGTCATGGCGGGATCTACGTGTGAAGCGGAGTACATAGCTGCTTCGGAAGCAAAAAATGAAGGAGTCTGGATGAAGGAGTTCATATCCGATCTAGGTGTAATACCTAGTGCATCGGGTCCAATGAAATTTTTTTTGTGACTACACTGGAGCAATTGCCTTGGTGAAGGAATACATGTTTCACAAGAGAACTAAGCACATCAAGAGACGCTTCAACTCTATCTGCGGTCAAGTCAAGGAGGGAGACATAGAGATTTGCAAAATACATATGGATCTGAATGTAGTAGACCTGTTGACTAAGCCTCTTTCACGAGCAAAACATGATCAACACCAAGACTCCATGGGTGTTAGAATCATTACTATGTAATCTAGATTATTGACTCTAGTGCAAGTGGGAGACTGAAGGAAGTATGCCCTAGAGGCAATAATAAAGTTGTTATTTATATTTCCTTATATATCATGATAAATGTCTTTTATTCATGCTAGAATTGTATTAACCGGAAACTTGATACATGTGTGGATACATAGACAAAACACATTGTCCCTAGTAAGCCTCTACTAGACTAGCTCATTAATCAAAGATGGTTGAGTTTCCGAACCATGGACATGTGTTGTCATTTCATTAACGAGATCACATCATTAGGAGAATGATGTGATGGACAAGACCCATTCGTTAGCTTAGCATATTGATTGTTTAGTTTTGCTGCTATTGCTTCCTTCATGTCAAATACATATTCCTCCGACTATGAGATTATGTAACTCCCAGATACCGAAGGAATGCCTTCTGTGATATCAAACGTCACAACGTAACTGGGTGACTATAAATATACTCTACAAGTATCTTCGAAGGTGTCTGTTGGGTTGGCATAGATCGAGAATAGGATTTGTCACTCCGAGTATCGGAGAGGTATCTCTGGGCCCTCTCGGTAATGCACATCATAAGAAGCCTTGCAAGCAATGTGACTAATGAGTTAGTTGTGAGATGATGCATTACGGAACGAGTAAAGAGACTTGCCGATAATGAGATTGAACTAGGTATGAAGATACCGACGATCGAATCTCGGGCAAGTAACATACCGATGACAAAGGGAATAACGCATGTTGTCATTATGGTTTAACCGATAAATATTTTTGTAGAACATGTGGGAACCAATATGAGCATCTAGGTTCCGCTGTTGGTTATTGACCAGAGAAGTGTCTCGGTCATGTCTACATAGTTGTCGAACCCGTAGGGTCCGCGCGCTTAACGTTTGATGACGATTTGTATTAAGAGTTATGTGATTTTGGTGACCGAAGATTGTTCAAAGTCTCGGATGAGATCACGGACATGACGAGGAGTCTCGAAATGGTCGAGAGGTAAAGATCGATATATTGGATTATTATTCGAACACCGGAAGGGTTCCGAGGGGTACCGGGTATATATCGGAGTTCCGGGGGGCTACCGGAACCCCCCGGGGAAGTATTGGGCCTACATGGGCCATAGGGGAGAGAGAGGAAAGCCCACAAGGGGGTGGCGCCCCCCCCCAAGGGGAATCCAAATTGGACTAGGGGAGGGGGCACGGCCCCCTTTCCTTCTGCCTCTCCTCTTCCTTCCCTCCTTCCAACTCAAATAAAGGAAGGATGGCGAATTCAACTAGGAGTTGAGTCTTAGCTGGACTCCCCCCATGGTGTGCCCCTTAGGACGGCCGCCTCCTCCACTCCTACTTTATATACGTGGGCATGGGGGCAACCCAAAGCATATCAATTGTTCTTAGCCGTGTGCGGTGCCCCCTCCACAGTTTACACCTCACGTCATATTGTCATAGTGCTTAGGCGAAGCCCTGCGCGATCTACTTCACCATCACCGTCAACACGCCGTCGTGCTGCCGGAACTCTCCCTCGACACTCTGTTGGATCAAGAGTTCGCGCGACGTCATCAAGCTGAACGTGTGCAGAACTCGAAGGTGCCATACGTTCGGTGCTTGATTGGTTGAATCGCGAAGACGTTCGACTACATCAACCACGTTAATCTAACGCTTCCGCTTTCGGTCTACGAGGGTACGTGGACATACTCTTCCCGTCTCGTTGCTATTTATCTCCTAGATAGATCTTGCGTGAGCGTAGGATTTTTTTGAAATTGCATCCTACATTCCTGATGTCTACTACGCAACCTTCTTCTTGTAGACGTTGTTCGGCCTCCAAGTGCAGAGGTTTGTAGGACAGTAGCAAATTTCCCTCAAGTGGATGACCTAAGGTTTATCAATCCGTGGGAGGCGTAGGATGAAGATGGTCTCTCTCAAACAACCCTGCAAACAAATAACAAAGAGTATCTTGTGTCCCCAACACACCCAATACAATGATAAATTGTATAGGTGCACTAGTTCGGCGAAGAGATGGTGATACAAGTGCAATATGGATGGTAGATATAGATTTTTGTAATAATAAAATACAAAAACAGCAAGGTAGCAAGTGGTAAACATGAGCATAAACGGTGTTACAATGATAGGAAATAAGGCCTAGGGTTCATACTTTCACTAGTGTAAGTTCTCTCAACAATAATAACATAATTGGATCATATAACTATCCCTCAACATGCAACAAAGAATCACTCCAAAGTAACTAATAGCGGAGACCAAACGAAGAGATTATGGTAGGGTATGAAACCACCTCAAAGTTATTCTTTTCGATCGATCTATTCAAGAGTCCATAGTAAAATAACACGAAGCTATTCTTTTCGTACGATCTATCATAGAGTTCGTACTAGAATAACACCTTACGACACAAGTCAACCAAAACCCTAATTTCACCTAGATACTCCATTGTCACCTCAAGTATCCGTGGGTATGATTATACGATATGCATCACACAATCTCATAATCATCTATTCAACCAACACAAAGAACTTCAAAGAGTGCCCCAAAGTTTCTACCGGAGAGTCAAGGCGAAAACGTGTGCCAACCCCTATGCATAGATTCCCCAGGTCACGGAACCCGCAAGTTGATCACCAAAACATACATCAAGTGAATCAATAGAATACCCCATTGTCACCACAGGTATCACACGCAAGACAAACATCAAGTGTTCTCTAATCCTTAAAGGCTCAATCCGATAAGATAACTTCAAAGGGAAAACTCGATCCATTACAAGAGAGTAGAGGGGAGAAGCATCATAAGATCCAACTATAATAGCAAAGCTCGCGATACATCAAGATTGTGCCATCTCAAGAACACGAGAGAGAGAGAGAGAGAGAGAGAGAGAGAGAGAGAGAGAGAGAGAGAGAGATCAAACACATAGCTAATGATACATACCCTCAGCCCCAAGGGTGGACTACTCCCTCCTCGTCATGGAGAGCGCTGGGATGATGAAGATAGCCACCGGAGAGGGATTCCCCCCTCCAGCAGGGTGCCAGAATGGGTCTAGATTGGTTTTCGGTGGCAACAGAAGCTTTCAGCGGTGGAACTCCCGATCTAGGTTACTTTCCAGAGGTTTCAGTATATATAGGAGGTGTTGGAGTCGGGGGCAAGTAAAGGGGTCTCCGGGCTGTCCACTAGG
>LR738710.1:145316508-145415873 GCA_902687465.1 Secale cereale
TGTGCTTTCAAAAGAAGTGCATATTTGCGTATGTGCTTCTCGGAAAAGGAAAAACAGAAAAAATACAACTGTGCTTTCTGATTTTTTTCTTACTTTTTTCTCATATTCATTTTTTCAGGTTGCCTTTTTTTGGATTTTATTTTATTTTTGGTATTCTTTTTTCTTTCTCGTTTTCTCAGTATTTGTTGGTTTTCCCGTGAAAAAAAGTTCTGCAAAATTTATCAACATGAGATCTAGTTTGAAAGATCTGGATGCGAGAAATCTAACGATGAACGGTTCAAGATTTGGACACTCAATTTAAGAGGTAAACCATTTTGAATAAAAAAATCTATGAAAAAGGGAAAACTCTCATTGCAACAAATGACGGACATGCAGTGCGTCACTTGTGAGGGTGTGAGAAGGTGCCATTTCGAATAAACATGTACTTCCTCCGTTCCTAAATATTTGTCTTTCTAGAGATTTCAACAAGTGACTACATACAAAGCAAAATGAGTGAATCTACACTCTAAAATATGACTACATACATCCGTATGTTGTAACCATTTGAAATGTCTAGAAAGACAAATATTTAGGAACGGAGGGAGTATATTTCCTACGACATACATGACCCTTTTTGAGTATTTTTTTAGGGGAGGGCCCTTTTTGAGATGAACGACTGGACCATCAGCGGGTATGGCATCAACTCGAGCCCAAACATAAACGGCCGTGTCGTCATAGCCCGGCCCAAAACAACCTACCTTTCTTGTTCTTCCGAGGGTACTTGGGGACCAGTCTCTTTTTTCTTCTAGATAGACGACGCCCACCAGCTGCACCCTCCGGTCGTTTCTCTCTTTCCCTCTAGCTCACAGCCGCCGCGCGTGACTCCAGATCTCCCGCGGCGCGACCATGGCGGCGGAAGGCAAGGTACCTACGCTGGCCGAGGTAAGGGAAACCACACCTCCACCCGTATGCACTCTGCCCTCTTATTATCTTAGGGTTTCCCTATGTGATTACGCGGCCGCACCGGGGATCGGTGGTTCGGTGCCGTGCCCCGGCCAGATCCAGCTATTTCTACCACCCCGTGGCCGGATTTGGGCCGAGAGATGGTACTAGAATCGCACTAGTAGGTCTAGGGGTCAAGGGCCAGTGGCTTCTGTGTTCGCGATTGGAGCTGATTGGGGCTGTTATTGATGTTCGCTGCTGTCGAAATAACCACATCCAGGTTCTGTGCCTTCAGATTTTGTTGTTTGTCTGCGCAGCTTTGGTGCGAACCAAGGCACGGCTCCATAGAATTTGGCAGATTTTCATAGGTTCAGAAGAGAGCAGTGCCTGTTTTGGCATTACAGCAATTTGTAATTGACTGAGTTGTAGAGTTGGCTTCGATGCTATGCTTTTTGTTTTGTGTGTGGTATATGGTTTGCTCGTGTGACATTATTTCTGTGATTACAAGTACAAATGAGTATGTGATCTTCATCTTCCCCTCTATGGAGGCGGTGGTTGAGATTATAGATTAACCTTTTCGTCCATACATAAAAATGTATAGCCTGTGAACCACTGCTACTGAGCACATGAGATGTCCTTGTAAAGCTGGAGGCGTTTGCATCTGCTCCTTGCTCCAGCACCAGTTGATATGGTCTATGAACTCATGCTGATCATCTGCTTGCTTAGATTTGGAGCCGTATACTAGAAATTTGTTTGCCTGTGGATTGGGTCCCTAGCATGAATTTTAATTTCTGTATTTTCGTGTGCCCATTTCATGAATCAAAGCTGACTTCTCTGTCGCTAGTTGTTCATACTGAAATTTATATTTCATGCTCCAGACCCAGTTTTGAGAACTTGAAATCCGCCCTTGCGCAGGAATATTCACTCCCACCCAAGGAGGTCCCTGTGGAAAAACCAGCTGAGGAGAAATCTGCTACGAGCACTGTGGCCGAAGTTGTTCCTCAGAAGGATACTGAGGCCTCACCAGCTGATGAGACCGCTGCTGATGTTGAGGAAAAAAGTGAAACTCCTGAGGTGAAAGAGCCAGAAGCAGAAGAAACCGCTCCTGCTGCAGAGGAAAGCGATGAGGCTCCTGAGGAAACTGAAGAGAAACCAGAAATTGTGGTATGATATTACTAACTAGTGGCAAATAATTACATCTATAACTCTTAAGTCATTGCTAAACATATGCTGATATACAGATTGAGACAGCTCCAGCAGATTTTCGTTTCCCCACAACAAATCAAACAAGACATTGCTTCACACGCTATGTTGAATACCATAGGTATGGTCCCGCCCTTTCACCTCTTGGAAATCGTAAGTCATTAGTGCATTTGGATCATGGACAAGAACTGTTGTTTTGTGACAGGTGCGTAGCTGCAAAAGGAGATGATGCTCCTGAGTGTGAAAAGTTTGCAAAGTACTATCGATCACTATGCCCAAGTGAATGGGTATGCACTTTGTTTCATGCCTTACTTTCTTTCCACTGCTGCTCACAGTTTTCCCTGAGATGATGAGATTGGTGTTTCTATAGAATATGGAGATTTGGTAGTTAGTTTATGCTTCCTCGCTGACCTTGGAACTTGCCTAGCAGCATTGTAATTATCAAAGGACTTCCATTAGATCCTGAAACCTTCCTCATGCAGCAACAGTGTTTATCATTTGATAACCCCCAAAAAATTTGGTCAGGCTTATTTTCTCTTGTCTTGCTTTGGCCATAATGTCCTTCCTGGTCAAAAGTTACTGTTGACAGAGCAACGTCTTTACCTTGGTTCACCAGATGGAGTGGGTTCGTTGAGTTGCATGGTTGATTTTGTAGTCTGCGTGAGATTTGGAGAACTCAGAAAACCTTGCAAAATTGACATATCTGAATTAAAAACCGGATACTTCCTGGCTTATGATAATTTTGCTCAGACCATACGAAATTATCTTTGTGGGTAGGCTTTACCTCATATAATGTTGTGCTATGTAGAATGTCTAGAATGATTGGTGAACCTTGTTTACGTGGTCTTGATGGCGAGCTGGTGGCATTGGTGAACCTTATATTGCTTATGATTAGTTGGTTATAGAAAAAGGTACCCCTGTTTACAACACGGCCTTTCTCAATTTGATAGCATGGCTGTGTTTTATGCAGGTTGAACGTTGGAACGAGCAACGGGAGAATGGCACATTCCCTGGACCCTTGTAAGCTTCAGTAGCGCTGGAAGGACAAACATACCATCATCCCCACCTATCCTCCCCGGTGACTGGACAAAGTTACCGAGTGCCGAGAATTCCCCACTTCCCTTTCCTTTTTGAGGACTACTTACAAATAAATTTGACTTAATGTAAGCTGAAGGTGCAGCCCATCAGTTTCTCCCAGCGATCATTCACTGGATTTTTTGTACAACATCCACCTTTGGAATTTGAACTGAACCTGCTGTTTCAGCGTGGCACAGTTCAAGAAGAATCATTTTGGTTGCACAGGAAATTTGAAAACCGCATGGAATAAAATTAGCAACCTGGTTCTAGCGTGCTAATCTTTGTGAAACCCATCTCATTCCTCCTGTCTTCTAAGCAGTACATTTTATTTGGTTATATAGCTTATAGGGCATATAATCTGCATAAAGGAGGCAACGACCTGCTTCATAATTCACAAGGCTTTATGCGTACCTGAAATTTGGTGTGGTTACTTTTATTTTCTGATGACCCACAGTGCGTTCATGAGGCACTGGTTCTCTTTACTTCAGCGGAGCTCGAGCATTGTGGATCTGCTGCACTGAAGCAGTTCGTTCCTGGCCACTTGGGGAACTGGAGAAACACACGTCTGTTTGTGCGGAACTTGATAGTACCCTCCGCCTTCGGGTCAGTCATGTAGTTCATTTTTCATCCTCCTCTCGCCATTCGTAAAGGCCTCACTGCCGGCCCTGTGGTAGCTCTGTATTCAAAACATGCATTGCGCCGCTTCTTATTGGTGTTCATTCTCATATGTATTCTTATTCATGCTAACGTCCTTTGGGGACATTTTTTAAACCGAACATTTATTAAACGCGCTACCCATAGCTTGCTTAACTTACTGCTTGTAGTTCACCTTTGGACCAAGGGGGCAACGGATCGTCTAATTTACTGAGAAGAAAAAAAAAAGTGGTAGATGTAGTTTGCCAACGGATCATCTAATTTCAAAAGGAAAAAAGGGGCAGATGTTGTGCCATTCGTCTCAAGATGTTACTCTTTGTCAATTATTCTGAAGCAAGGAGTTGATGCTATGGTTTTGGGGGGTGAAGCTTTATGTGTCTTGCTCGGTTAATAGCTCTTGCATAAAGTGCAAGAAACCCAAACGGGAACAAAGAAAAACAAGCTCCTGAAATTGTCTGAGTTGTTTCTCTCTTAGATCCATTCAATTTCATTATGTTCTTTATAAATTATTGTTAGTTTTTTTCTTTATTGTGAATTTCTCGACGGGTAAGTGATAGTATTTTACAAAGTTTTTGCCCTCATATTTGCTGGCTGATGTTGCTTCCAACTGTTTATCCCCATTTCTGGAACAAACTAATTCTGGTAAGATCATATTTTGAAAGCTCATTAGTTGGATTTGATAAATGGAGCATACATGCAGAACATTCTTCCACGCGGCAAAGCACGCTAAACACATGTCTTTTTTTTTAGATCTTGAAAAAAACCGTGTACCTTCCGAATTCCAAATAGAGCATTATACTCATTTCCTTCACATGTTACAAAAAAATGAATCTCTCGTGAACACATTAGACTCGATTGATATGAGTAATCCTTTGTAAACATTTATTATGAACATCTAGTTGTCCAAGTATCTTCGATGATCTATTGCACTAATTGTTACCCATACTTCATTCGTCAAAATTTAGAATAATAAATCATATGTGGTCGCGTACCAAAAATCATAGATGCATAATCCTGGTCAGTTTATTCCGGAGATACTCTCACGGCCCACTCACCTACTTTTGCGTTGTATACCTTACTCCTAGTCCTGTCATGGAAGATGTACATCCATATTTATAATTCGCAAAAAAAAGAAAGATGTACATCCATATATACCATGCTTCTTCACTCCTCTACTTAGCAATCCATCCTTATGCGACCCTCCTTCCCACCAAAAACACAATGCTAGATATTGCTTGACATGTTTGTATCCTGATAACAAGTAGGTAGAAATAGAAGGCGTCGGGAATTTTTCAACAACATCCAATGTTGCTGATGCAACAAGATTATTTTGCAGCATTTCTTCAGCCAGATTTTGTGGTACCACAATATGGACAAGCCGTACTGCCGTAGCTCCTCGGACTTCACATAGACTGCGCTGGGCTGAAGCAGTTCGGTCCTAGGCTATCCTAATGTCATGGACAAGGCTGGTGATCAGGTTATGCCAGAGACACATCGTCCAGCCAGGATTAGTGGGCTCGAGTGGACAAGCTAATAGCCAATGGCATTCATGTATGCGTCGAAATTCCACGTGTTGTAGTTCCAGCTGTAGGTGTGTGGCCGAGTTAATTAAAGACTAATGTAGCGTAAGCATTAGCAGTCATCTAACTGAAACTCTACTGTTACTATCCAGCCACTACTGCTGCCCTGCCTAAACTCTGTTCTGCTCTAGTCTCTTTACTTACTTGTTTCTTGCCTAAGTGCTGCTAGTTGCGTCCCCGCTGCTGCTATTTGTGTCCAGGTCTATACGAGCATACTTCCTCCGTCCCGAAATACTTGTCCTTGAAATAGATCAAATGGATGTATCTATAACAAAAATAAGTCTTGATACATTAATTTCCAGAACAAGTATTTTCGGGTGGAGCGAGTACCACACAACTTTCATCCACGGTGCTTGATTATTCAACCAGTGTCTCGGTGCTTGATTACACAACCAGGATTGATTGAACCAGTTAGTTTTGCATGGGGCCGCGCTTGATACTTAGTTCAGATTCAGAGGCGGGCAAGGTTATTGAATTCTTCTCGGGGAATTTTTTTCTATTGTTGGAGAACTTGAGACCGTCCTCTCTTTACCATCTGTAAATGTCTCGTTGTCGGGAAAGCAAAACACATACCCAAAGCACATATCCGCATTCAAAACATGCATGGCACACCGTAGCAATCGTTCTATTCGGGAAAAGTACTACCTCCGTCCGGATTTATTAGGCCCCTTTGTATTCTGAGCCCAAGTTTGACCATGTATTTAACTAAAAATATGTAAAGTATATGCCACCCAAAGTATATTATTGGATTTTTATTTGAAAGAGGTTTTATATGGTATAGTTTTCATGACATGTAATTTATATTTGGGTTTGTCTATGTCACATCTAGATGTGAGATATTATCTCACATCTAACTATCCCACCCTTAGACTCTCTCATCCTTGATTTTTTTTTTAAGTCTTCCATGGATTTTCTTTTTTGTCTCTAAACGTGAGGGAGTTAGGCCCTGTTTGGTTCATAAGTCCTAGGACTTATTTTAGTCCTAACTTATAAGTCATAAGTCCCTAAAAAGTCCCTACCTGTTTGGTTCCTGGGACTTAACATGTACTAGTACATCATATTACAACTATAAGTCCCTATAAGTCCCTCCTTGAGAGTCTTATTTGATAAGTCCCAAATGCCCACTTTAAGTCCCTATAAGTCCCTCCTGTTTGGTTTAGATGGGACTTATAGAGACTTATTTTAGTCCCTAGACCAATAAGTCCCTGAAAACAAACACCCTCTTAGATGTGAGATATAATCTCACATCTAGATGTGAAATAGCAAACCTGTTTATATTTTATTAGTTAAATTCATGGTCAAACTCTCGGCTCAAAATGAAAGGGGGCCTAATAAACCAAGACGGAGGGAGTAAGAGACATCGATTCCATACTGCCCGTTCTACAGAGGGAGAAGACGGAGAAGACATGTGGCCTAACGGAGCAAATGCTGCTGCAAAGTAGACTTCGAGTTAGCTCAACCGTGGCCATATCAACGGTGTTAGTCCGTCGGTGTAAGTTCATACGTGTATGCGGTTCTTGCTGGATGGAGGCAGGGATGAGTTCAGGGCAAGGAGGGTATCTACGTGACACGACCATATGATCCTCTATTACCCAGTGTGATGATAGCTGAACCAAGGAAACGCTAACTCCAGAGGAAAGAATGTTCCATACAAAAGAGTTTCTGAATGATGAGTGGATTTGGTGTGCAGGTCGGTGTGTAAGAGAAATAGCAGTGCCACAATAATAAGCTTCATTTTGGGTTGGCAAAGAAATTCAAGGTTGTCTTTTCCAAAATGAAATTAAGTTCTCTACATGATGAAGAGTGAGATATATTGGTGGGGTATGGAACAAATATAATAGTTCCACTCAATGATATAGATAGGGCCATAGAAGATACCAACAAAAATAAAAGGGGAATACAACAAAATTACCCTTCTGAGCTCGAGCTCAAATGTGCTCGGTGAACAATAAAATTATTTTTTAAAACTGTCTTTTTTTTGGTAAACTTTGACAAATGTTTTAAGTGTTTGCAAATTTCATCATGAGATTACATTCATGGAAGGCGTGGCAAAAAAATAATCAATGCTCCAAAATGCTTTTGAAAGTGGCATTTTCGGAGCATCGATTTTGTTTTTTGTCACGCCTTCCATGAATGTGATCTCATCATGAAAATTTGCAAGAACTTAGAACAGTTGTCAAAGTTTACCAAATAAAAACAGTTTTTTCTTCTTCTCTATTTTACTGCTCATATGAGCTCGAGCTTAGATACTCTGGTCCGAAATACAGGTTATTTCATTGAGATTGTTCTTTTGATTTATGTGGTCTTATTGTAGTCACGGGAAATGTGTAGGTGAAATTCAACTGAGATCAAGAAATTGCTATTGCAGCTTGGGCTCCACTGAGCTTGATTTTTTAAAATAGGTAAAAAATAACCTTTCAAGTTTCAAAAATATCTGAAAATTTTACACATGAAAGTTTCATGACTTTTCTGTATCTCACATTGTAATGTATTTCAACATAAAAAAATTATAAACATGCTGTATACATCTCAGGGATGTGCATACTAAAATAAGGTAAGGGCATCCTCAATGTGGACCCCTAAAACGGACACGATATCCGTTCACGGACCCGTCCGCGGACAATGATACGGGAGCCGGCCATTCAAGCGTGCCCACACACATTTCAAACGCGATTTGAACAAACCAGGCAATTTTCATGCAAACTAGATGATTTTCAATTAACCAGACCACATTTATTACATTTTTGATATATTTCATTACACAAAAGCATCCGGGAGTTAACATAGCCTAAATCCGCGCCGGCGTCCATCCTCCAAGTTCTTGTTATTCCCCTTCGTGTCCTTGTCCGGCAGCCATGAGCCTCAAAAAGTTGCTGTGAGGTGGCAACTTTAGTTGTTAACACACGACAACTTTGTTCCAATTCGTTTTTTGTCAGAAAATTGCCATGTTTTCTCACTATCGTCTTAATTAAAGTTGCCATGAAAAAAGTTCGGATTAGCATGTCTAAATCTCGAACGTTCGGGACTTATTGAGGTCCTAAAAATATTTTCTCTCTCATTTAGAAAGCATGAGAACGACGAGACCAAAGCGTGTTTGAGCACAGAGAAACATGGCAAATTCAAGCGTTCGCTCGAGGGTGGGGATGGGGAGTTATTGAAACATACCACAGTAACTTCTTTGCAAATAACATGATAACTCATACATAGTAGATTTGATAACTTTGTTGGAGGGGTCGGGGTGGGGAGGTGTGTCGCCCAAAGACCGACGCTCCGGAAGCCTTCGAGTTATTTCGTTGTCGTCGTGTGTTCTATTTTGTTTGTTGCTTCATCATCGCATCATGTGCATTGCATCCGAATGTTTTCATAAAACCCGTAGTCGTTCGCAGTTGCCGCTTCTCTCTTTGTCTTCATTGACCCTTTGCCAGGCCCCTTGTCTTCGTCGACCTCTCTCAGATCCCCTCGCGAGCGCGTTCGAAACTTATCCGAACCCGATCCGGGCAGTCGTGACCGATGGGTCCGGATCATCTCCAAATATCCCTAAAACATCTTCAGTTTCTTATTTAGACTTCCTAACCTATTCGTCTCAGACCGTCCGATTACGATAAGAGGATCCAAACTTAATCATATTGTCCCTACATATAGTCCAACCCTTACCCAAATCAGACCAATCCCTAATTTCCAGGGATCCTCCTAGCCGCCGCCACCACCTCTGTTCATTGCCTCCTCCTTCCTCGAGATCTCACCCACCTTCCTCCTTGATCCCCGTGCCCAACCAACCACAGCCGCCACCCCCTCTGTTCCCGAGGCTCGAGCAGGAGCGCTCGGCCTCGCCTTCTCGCGCGGCCAACCGCCTCGACAATGACCTCCAGAACATCCGCTGCGCCTTGCTTCTTCCTCCTCCTCGAGGAGATGCCCCTCGCCTCGAGCACAAGCGCTCCAAGGCCATCTTCTTCAGTTCCTCATCACCGGAGCTCCCCACCACCAGCAGACCGCCGCACCTCTCCTCCGTCCCCTCCTTCCTATCGATCTCTCTCACCCGACTCCCTCTGTCTCCTTTGTAACAGAGCCGTCGCCGGAGAAGCTCCTCGTCCGCCGCCACCTTCAACCAACGCCGCCGCGCCCAAGCTCCTCCGTTAGCGCCGCCGTTTGCCCGGATCCGGCGCCAGCCGACCGGATCGACCCGTCTTCACGTTCTCGGCGCTGTCGGAGCCCCAAGTCACCGCGTCGCCGTCCTGCATCAAGCCCCTGTGCTGCTCTGCCGCCTCGCCAAGTCCCTCTGTTGCTTCGCCCGCCTGCCTCCCTCGCCTCGCAAGCCTCGTCGCGGGTCAACCGGTTCCACGCCCTTCGTCATTCGCCGCCGCGCCGGAGATCCCCGTCGCCAGGACCCCCCGCCGTCGTCTTCTGCATCGCCATGGGTGTGCTGTTGTTTCTGTTCTTCAGAAACGAGCAGCTGTAGCTCGCCCGCTCGTCCCGCTCGTGTGTTGACCGGGCAGCGCTATCCGGCCCAGCCTCCGAAGCCTAGCCACTTCTCTGCTTCCGGCTAGTGGCCCGATGTGAGCATCCACCCAAAACATACTGTGCACTGTTGGCCCAGCCATTTTCGACCCGTGTATGTTTTTTTCCGCGTCTGCAAACTTGTCAAATTATCCAGAGAATAACAGTTTTACAGAAAGTCTCTCTTGTACATGCATATCATATCTCACAAATGGTGCATCAGTTTAAAACAAACTTTATATGTAAAATGAATAGAATTTCATGTAGATTAATAATATGCAACTTTCATCCATGTTAAAATGTTTAAACTTGCTGTTTGCATTATTTTGCATAAAAACTTGTATATGTCATCCGCATCATGATAATAACATTTAAAGTGTTTAAAATTGTTGTTTGCATTAAATAAACTTTATATGACATGTGGGGATTTTCTGGAATTGTTGTTTGTTGTTTCGGGCCCCATTTTAAATCTTAGATAGTGTAGTTTATTTTGTGTTGCACCTCTTGCCGTGTTAACCAAGTTTTAAACTTGTTGAGTGCATAAATGAGAGCGAACTAAATAATTGAGTGTGGTGTTTCTCCACTTAACTGGTAGTATTGTTTGTTGCACTTTGCCATGCCATATTTAAACCGGACACGCATCATACTTGGTTGTGCATCATGCCATGGTTATTCTTGTGTGTTTACCATGTTGTTTGCTTCTCTCGTTAGCTTCGGTTTCGTTCCAGAGTTGTGAGGATTCGTTCGACTACGTCCGTTTGTCTTTTTTATGGACTCGTTCTTCTTCCTTGCGGTATCTCAGGCAAGATGACCGTTCCTTGAGATCACCTCTATCTTTGCTTTGCTAGTTGTCTCGCTCTATCGCTATGTCACGCTACCTATCTATTTGCTTGTCAGCCTCCTACATTGCCATGAAACTTCTAACCACCTTCCTAGCAAACCATTGATTGGCTAAGATACGCTTTTGCTCAGCCCTTCTTATAGCGTTGTTAGTTGCAGGTGAAGTTGAAGATTGCTCCATGTCGGTACATGGATATTTTGGAATAACACAATATCTCTTATTTCAATTAATGCACATATATACTTGGCAATGGGTGGAAGGCTTGGCCTCTTGCTCGGTGTTATGTTCCACTCATGCCGCCTTAGGTTCCGATAAACCTTTGTTATGTTCCTTGATATTGTGTTCCTAACACGGTTGGGGTTTATGCCCCCCTCAATAATTCGCTCAGTTTAAAGCTCTTCCAGCAAGGCCCAACTTTGGTTTTACCATTTGCCTAACAACTAAAAACTGCATATGGAGTAATTAACCCGTGGATTCTTAATCAACCCCCGGGCCAGTGCTCCTCATGAGTGTTGGTCCAACCCAGAGCACGGTGCGGGGCCACTTTCGCACCTGTACGCTTCGCTCATCCGATCGTGGCCTGAGACGAGATACACGCGGCTCCTATCAGGGTGTTGACACGTTGGGAGGTCTTGCTGGATTAGTTTTACCTTTGTCGAAATATCTTGAGCACGGGATTCCGAGAACACTTGGGTATTCCCAATTTGGAGTTGTACCTCTGCTGATCGTGAGAGCTTGTGATGGGCTAAGTTGGGACACCCCTGCAAGGTTATGATCTTTCGAAAGCCGTGCCCGTGGTTATGTGATGGATTGGAGTTTGTTAATATCCGGCTGTAGATAACTTGACACAAAACTCAAATAAAATACACTACCTGTGTGAGTAACCATGATTGCATCTTTTCGAAGGGGTTCGGAAAGTGAACACAGTGGGATTATGTATGAATGTAAGAAGATAGGATCACTTCTTGATCACTACTAGTGGCGACCGTTGGCGTAGTTCTCATCTTACTTTGCGATTCATAAGCTAGCCACTCATATGATGCTTAGAACTTGCTGCAACCACTTTATGCCTCCACCACACCTAAAAGCTTTGTTAGTTTTGATACCTAGGAACAAGATTGCTGAGTCCTCGTGACTCACAGTGTACTACACAACACATGTGTAGGTTCAATTGAGTTTGATACAAGCGAGGAGTAAGAGCTCCAACTGGAGTTCGATGAAGAGCGTGGGCGTATGTACGTGACATACCCCGATGATCAGTAGTGGTTCCTACTAGGGCCGATTGGGCATAGCATGGGTGGTTATATTTTCATTTGGTTCCGTCCGTAGTCGGACTTTGTGTGTACTCTGGATGAATGTATGAATATTTGATCATTGTGTGGCGTGCCGAGTGTAAGCCAACTATTTATCTTCTTCTTCCTTGTTCATTACATGGGGTTGTGTGAAGATACCACTCTTGCGACAAAACCAAAATGCGGTTATGCCTCTAAGTCGTGCCCCGACACGTGGGAGATATAGCCCCATCTTGGGCGTTACAAGTTGGTAATCATATCCTTCCCCGACCTAGGAGCCCCTGCTTGATCGAACCGCTGCCTATGTTGAGTTTAGAAACAAAAATTGTTTTGTGTCTTAGGAATATATATATCGGAGAATACAAATTCTTTTACTCCTTATCCCCTTCGTCGCTCGGGTGAGGACTCCTGACGTAGAAGTTTTGACTTCACTCTCCTCTTTTTCACTATTTTTTAGGATCACGCGGGTATTGTTGGGATCGTTCCGATATATTTGTGATGAGAACGTTGTTCTTGGTGCCTCCTGTCATTTAGGGGTTGTGGCAGTGTCCCGAGGAGTTGAGCTCCGAGGTGTTGTCGTCACAGTTGTATCGCTATAGTTCCGAAATACCAGAGGTCGCCGACATCGAAAATTGTTCTATGCATGTCTGGTGGTGAGATAACCCCGACGTCACCTAGTACTGGAGGGATAGTTCGGGAGTATTGCCACAACTAGTACAACAGATGCTTTTCGGAGGTCCGAGGTACACGGTTTCCGAAGTTTTCCTGGTTATGTGTTGACGGATGGATACAACTGGATGTAGGGATTGTTTATTTGGGTGAGATATATTGCTTCCCCTGTATCCCCAACACCACATTGCATAACCAGAAAGAGTCAGGAATTAGTAGGTGGGAATTCAAGTAGCTCTAGGATTTCTTCCAACAAATACATGATATGAGGTTGGGATCCAACGTCCAGTGGTTCGCTTGTCACGGTCGATTTTACTGTGGTCTCGTCATGTCTTAATGAATCCTTGGCTATGCCGATTCGGGGATGCTTCATAGTCATTCATGATGTCTGCTATAACGTCGTGCCCGGGGGGCCTCATCACGAAAACTTTGGATGGAATCTCTATCATATGTTTGTTCTGGCTTATTCTGCAAGCCAAATCCTTTGTTTTGTTTTGATTATAGTATTCGAGTTGCTTCAATGCCAAGTGTTGATCCATACTTTCATAAGTGGTGTTCTCATGTTTCTATGGGAGTACTAATCCTTCTTGGTCATCAAGATTGTCATGTTAAATTCTTTTTCAACCGGTGCGTTTCTCTTCAAGTTAACCCGATCCTTTCAATATGTGCAAGACCAATATTTTGTTTTTTCTCAATGGTGCCTATTTCATTCATCCCATGTTGTCTTTGTTTTTCTCCACCCTCCCACCCATTTTCTTTATGGAGCCAGAATTCTTAGTCAAGTATCCATTTTATTCATGTGAAGTTTTTCATTCTTTCCTTCAATGTTCTTAGCCGGTGATTTCTCGTGAAGATGCTCATGAGTTCAAGTTCATCATTCTTCCGTTCTCAAATTCTTCCGGTGGATGTAATTCAAGCTTCAATGTCAATCATATCTTTTCCTATTGTTTCACATGTTTTCCCATGTTGGAATTTCTTGTCCAAGGCTCTCTTATTTATTCAACTCTCTCCATTCTTATCCGGAGTGTACAAGATATCTCAAAAGATTCATGTTTCCATTTCCAATCCGTTCAAACTATTTTGAGGTTGTCATCTCGTTCAAGCCCTTTAATTCAACCGGTGCAGTCTTTCTGTAAAGCTCATTCAAGGATATTTCTTTTCAGTGGGCTCATAACCCGCAGGTCTTTCCCAGGATCTTACCGAACTCTTCTATTTTTTCTGGAGTTATTCTCAAATTCTTTTCAAAGTTTGACGTAATAATGAATTTTCATCAGTCATATGCCTTCTTCAAGATCGCTTTGAAATTGTTTCTATCGTTTCTTCAACATTTTCATTCTTCATTCTGGAGTGCCTCAACAATTCATGGTGGTGTATCTCATCGTCTTTCTCAGGTTTTGAAGACCGAAGAAGAGTTCCTCTTGAATTCTTACCCGTTCTACCAAAGATTCATGGTTCTAACGTCATTCCATCCTCATAATTGTTCTGATCGTGAGGAATTCTTTTCATACCCATCCGAAGCATCTCAGGAGTGTTTTGTGTTGTTTATACGGAGTTCATCATTTTAATATTCTTCATTCTCGATGTTCTACTCTTGTTCTCAAATTCTTCTGGTGCATCGTTCGAGTATTCTTTAATCGGCTCGTGATCCCTTCGTTCTTTTGTATCTAAGTTTCCTGAAGTGCCTTTGTTCTTTTTCTAATTCTTTTCGGCGAATTGTTCTCTTTTCTTCATTCGTTTCAATTCTTACGGTGGTTCGTTCAAGATTCATTTTCCTTTGTTACCATATCAATTCATTCATTATTTTCGAAATCCTACCGGTGAGTTGTTCAAGACTTTTCCCAAGTTTGTGCTATAATTCTTACTCTTGTTTCATCCAAGTGATTAATTCCTTACTTCGGAGTTTGTTCATGAGGAATAAATTCTTGGTTTCAAGTTGTTCATCTTGTCTCCCGGTGTTCTAAGCTCTCTCAATTTTCTCACCGCGAAGATCCATCTAAATCATCGCAAGGATTTAATTTTATTATTTTCATCCTTCATTCCTGTCGCATCATCCTTTGGTTACCAGAGTTCTTCATGGTGGTTCATCATTTAATTCATTCTTCAAGTGCTCATCAAAATTCTTGTAGATAAGCTCATGTATTCTTCTTCTTGCATTTCTAAGTGCAATTCTTTCTACCTTTTCTTTTGAGGTGGTGCTATGTCATTCTTGACATTTTCCTTCTTGTTTCATGATTCACAAGTTGTAAAGAATGAGATATTTAAACCCATCATTTCTCGTTGTTGAGGAGATCCTTGCAACCCCTCAATTTATTCGTTGAGAGTAATCTTGCGTTGTATCTCACCTAAAAGCTTTCCCTAAGGATTGTTGCTATTTATGGTGCTTATAAATGAGCCAAGTTCTTCATTTATCCTCTCGGTGAGAGAAGCTTTTCATCTCTATGTTGATCTCAAGCAAGCAATTGTTTCCCATTAGTGGCAGAATTTCACCTCTAGTTTTGAGATGTTTTCATAAGTCCATGAGGAGTATATCATTTGATTGTTGATTCTTCAACAACTCCGCTCAACCCTTCTTCGTAAGGATGCTTTCCAAATTCATTTCTAGTAGAAGATGTTCTTCTTATTCGTTCTTTTCACTCCATTATTCTTTTTGGAGGCTTTGTGAATGCTCTCTGCGAACCATCATCTTGTCATATCAAGATCATCTTCTTTTCCTTTCTGGTGCATTTAACAGGAGTGTCATGTCCTCCTTCCAAGTTCTCTCATCTTATCAAGTTTTGCCTCTCTTTTCAACCGGAGTGTTGTCTGAAATCTTTCTTACCCCTTGTGCCATTCTTTCAATTGTTCTGGAGGCAGTGTGTTGTTGATTTCATCAATCATCATCCCATCTTCTCGAGTTCATGTTAAATTCCTTCCATTTTCAGTCGGAGTGCTATTCGAATTACTTCATTCTTATTCCTTTTCTATCTTGTTTTAACTGGAGTGGTTTCAATGTCTATATTGTCACCTAAGCTCTTCATTCTCGTCGTATTGCTTGTTCCACTTTGCTAACGGAGTGTTTGCAATCTCATTCATCTCTATTGTATTCTTTCTTGCAATTTGTTAAACCTCCCAAGGTTCGTGGTTTCACTCGTTTCGCGAATAAGCAACTTTGTTTTACCTCTTCCTTTTCCGCTTCTCTCCACTGCCATCCATAGGATCTCGGGTCGAGATCCTCTGTTAGTGTGGGAGAGTTGCGACGCCCCAAGACCGACGCTCGAGAAGCCTTCGAGTTATTTCGTTGTTGTCGTGTGTTTTATTTTGTTTGTTGCATTCATCATCGCATCATGTGCATTACATCCGCATGTTTTCATAAAACCCGTAGTCGTTCACAGTTGTCTGTTCTCTCTTTGTCTTCATTGACCTTTTGCCTGGTCCCTTCTCTTCGTCGACCTCTCTCAGATCCCCTCGCGAGCGTGTCCAAAACTTATCCGAACCCGATTCGGGCAGTCGTGACCGATGGGTCCGGATCATCTCCAAATATCCCTAAAACATCTTTGGTTTCATATTTGGACTTCCTAACCTATTTGTCTCGGACCGTCCGATTACGATCAGAGGGTCAAAACTTAATCCTATTGTCCCTATATAGAGTCCAACCCCTACCCAAATAAGACCAATCCCTAATTTCTAGGGATCCTCATAGCTGCCGCCACCTCTGTCCATCCCGTCCTCCTTCCTCGGGATCTCACCCACCTTCCTCCTTTCTCTCTGTGCCCAACCAAACACAGCTGCCACCCCTTCTGTTCCCGAGGCTCGAGCAGGAGCGCTCGGCCACGTCTTCTCGCACGGCCAGCCGCCTCAACGATGACCTCCAGAACCACCTCCGCGCCCTGCTTCTTGATGACCCACGAGTATAGGGGATTAATTGTAGCTATTTTCGATAAGTAAGAGTGTCAAACCAAACGAGGAGCAGAAGGAAATGACAAGTGGTTTTCAGTAAGGTAATGTCTGCAAGTGCTGAAATTGTAAGTAGCAAAGTAGTTTGATAGCAAGATAATTTTGTAACGAGCAAGTAACGATAGTAGTAGCAAAACTGCAGCAAGGTATCCCAATCCTTTGAAACATAGGACAGGACAAGACGGTCTCTTATAATAAGCAAATCGTTCTTGAGGGTACACGGGAATTTCATCTAGTCACTTTCATCATGTTGGTTCGATTCATGTTCGCTACTTTGATAATTTGGTATGTGGGTGGATCGGTGCTTAGGTGTTGTGCTTACTTGAACAAACCTCCTACTTATGATTACCCCCCCCCCCGCGCAAGCATCCGCAACTACGAGAAAAGTATTAAGAATAAATAATAACCATAGCATTAAACTTTTGGATCCAATCGGTCCCTTATGGAATATCACATAAACTGGGGTTTAAGCTTCTATCACTCTCGCAACTCATCATCTAATTACTACTCCACAATGCATTCCCTTAGGCCCAAATATGGTGAATTGTCATGTAGTCGACGTTCACATGACACCACTAAGGGAATCACAACATACATACTATCAAAATGTCGAACACATATCAAATTCACATGATTACTTGCAACATGATTTCTCCCGTGACCTCAGGAACAAAGGCAACTACTCACAAATGATAAACATGCTCAAGATCATAGGGGTATTAAATAGCATATTGGATCTGAACATATGATCTTCCACCAAATAAACCATATAGTAATAAACTACAAGATGTAATCAACACTACTAGTCACCCACAAGCACCAATCTATACTTTTGGTAACAAGATTAAACATAAGAGATGAACTAGGGTATGAGATGAGATGGTGCTGTTGAAGATGTTGATGGAGATAGCCCTCCCCAAGAGGGGACAGTTGTTGGTGATGATGATGACGATGATTCCCCCCTCCGGGAGGGAAGTTATCCCAGCGGAATCGCTCCGCCAGAGGGAAAAGTGCTCATGCCCAAGTTCAACCTCAAGATGGCGGCGCTCCGTCCCGAAAGTCTTATCTTTATTTTTTCTAGGTCAGAATGGCTTATATACCAGAAGATAGGCACGGAAGGTGGCCCTGGGTGAGCACAACCCACCAGGGCGCGCCTGGGCTACCTGGCGCGCCCAGGTGGGTTGTGCTCACCTGGTGGGCCCCCTTGATACATCTCCAACGTATCTATAATTTTTTATTGTTCCATGCTATTATATATATATATTCTGTTTTTGATGTTTAATGGGCTTTATTTTACACTTTTATATTATTTTTGGGACTAATTTACTAACCCAAGGCCCAGTGCAAATTGCTGTTTTTTTGCCTATTTCAGTGTTTCACGGAAAAGGGATATCAAACGGAGTCCAAACAGGATGAAACCTTCGGGAGAGTTATTTTTGGAACCGTATCTTCCCAGAAGACTTGGAGTACACGCGATGGAACGAAGGAGGTGGCCACGAGGGTCCAGGGCGCGCCCCCTCCCCTGGGCGCGCCCCCACCCTCGTGGGCCCCCTCTGGCTCCCCCGATGCCCTCCTTCCTCCTATATATATCCATGTACCCCAAAAACATCGAGGCAACAGAGAAAACCCTAATTCCACCACCGCAACCTTCTGTTCCCGTGAGATCCCATCTTGGGGCCTGTTCCGGAGCTCCACCGGAGGGGGGATCTACCACGAAGTGCTTCTACATCAACGCCATAGCCTCACCAATGAGTTGTGAGTAGTTTACCACAGACTTCGGGTCCATAGTTATTAGCTAGATGACTTATTCTCACTTTTTGGATCTCAATACAAAGTTCTCCTCGATCTTCAAGGAGATCTATTCGATGTAATCTTTTTTGCGGTGTGTTTGTCGAGATCCGATGAATTGTGGGTTTATGATCAAGATTATCAATGAACAATATTTGATTCTTTTATGAAATATTTTATGTATGATGATAATATCCTTGCAAGTCTCTTCGAATTATTGGTTTGGTTTGGCCTACTAGATCTATAGTTCTTGCAATGGGAGAAGTGCTTGGCTTTAGGTTCAATCTTGCGGTGTCCTTTCCCAGTGACAGCAGGTGCAGCAAAGCACGTATTGTATTGTTGCCATCGAGGATAAAAAGATGGGGTTTATATCATATTGCTTGAGTTTATCCCTCTACATTATGTCATCTTCCTTAAAGCATTACTCTGTTCTTATGAACTTAATACTCTAGATGCATGCTAGATAGCGGTCGATGTGTGGAGTAATAGTAGTAGATGCATAATTGTTTCGGTCTACTTGTCATAGACATTGTTCAAGAGCTCGGCCGAGTTACCATTTAAATGCCCATTTAATCGCTACTCAGTGCCTAACTGAGGCGAATAGCACATACTCGGTCAATTAAATGGTCAAGCCGATTAACTGGCATTTAATCGGTTGTCAAACGAGTAACTGGTTTTCAAATCGATTAATCAGTGATGGGTCAGGTAACTGAAGCGGCATCCATGCAAAAAGGGGGTACCGAAGCGGCAATCCAGGCCATTATTTGGCCCCGTAACCTCCGGCGCTGCATCCTCCCTCTCCCAAATCGTAGTGCCCCTTCCTCTCATGACTCCTCATGAGTCACGACCATGGCTTCTCCTCACCGGCCCTAGCCACCACCGGTGATCGCCCTGCTCCCATCGCCGGCCCTAGCCTCCCTCTCTGACCCCCACTCGCTCCCATCCTCTTCCCCTTGTCTCTCCTCTAGCCCCTACCTGCAGGCTGCAGCGGCTGCGGCATAGGACAGGCAGCAGCATCGACCTAGGCTAGGCAGCAGTGCCGATGACTTAGGCCAGGCATCAGCACCGACGACCCCTCGAACCAGGTCCCCAAGGATTCACCAACCAACAAGGTACAGTTCTGCTAAGATTCATCTCATGTGCAGCTGTGAGCATTGGATTATGTGGTGTACAATATATGAAAAACTAGTTACATGTTGCCAATATATTCTCATGTGTAGACGATTAATGATCGAACGATTAATTCAGTTAAATGGCCGATTAACTGATTAATCGCTAATCAGTAGTCGACCGAGCAGTTACCAGTTACCGAATTCCCGAACAATGGTCACAGATATGATGCCTATATATAATGATCATGCCTAGATATTCTTGTAACTATGCACTTTTCTATCAATTGCTCGATAGTAATTTGTTCACCCACCGTAGAGTTCTGCTATCATGGGAGAAGTGATACGTCCAAAACGTATCTATAATTTCTGCTTGCTCCATGCCTCTTTTGTGTGATATTGCTATGATATTTATACACTTCCATACACTTTTGATCATATTTGGACTAACCTATTAACTCAGTGCACCCCAGTGCCAGTTTCTCTTTTCTGCTGTTTTTGTATTTCAGGTTTTCCCATCACGTAAACTGCCAGAAAAATCCCGGAAAAATTATATAAAAAATCAGCGTTCCGGAAGCTTCCACACGGCCGAAGTAGGGCCGAAGGGGGGCCACCAGGGCTCCAGGCGCCCTGGTGGCGCGGCCCCCTCCTGGCCGCGCCGGGGGGGGGGGGGGGCGCCTGGGCCCCCCAGGTCTCCGCTGATGCACCCTTTGGCATATATTTAACACGCGTCCCGAAACCCTCGAGGACGTAACCCTTTTTCGCGATCTCATCTCTGTTCCGCCGCCGCCGCGCTTCCAAGATCGGGAGCACCAGGAGAACTCCTCCCGGTACCCTGCCGGAGGGGAGGATCACCACCGGGAGCCTCTCCACCACCATGGACGCCTCCCGGATGAGTTGTGACTAGTCTCCCTTGGACCATGGGTCCATGACCAGTAGCTATGTGATGTTCTCCTCCCCTTCTTGTGCTTCACTAGTTAGACCTCGTGAGCTGCCCTACATGATCGAGGCACATATGTAATCCTTATGCTGTTGCTATGATGAGTTTGCTGGGATCCGATGGATTGTGAGATTATGTTCAGATTGTGTTTGAGTAATATATTTGATTTACCTCTTTTATATTTATGTTCGTGAGTAATTCTTGCATGTTCTCCGTTGCTATTTATTGCTTTGGCCAAGTAGTAGGTAGTGACTCCAAGAGGGAACGTTATGCTCGATTGTGGGTTCATGCCCCTCGATGACTAGCTTGAGTGACAGAAACATGAGTCTAGGGGATGTGATGTTGCCACAAGGGGGAAAACAACGGTGCTTGTGCCTGCGGGTGCAAGGATTGTTTACTTTACGCAAAGTTCTTTTAATGCAGTTGTCTGTTGCTTTGAGTTTACACTATGGGTGTGACTCGCAACTTAATACCAGCGAGATGTTCTGGATAGACAGCTCAAGGTGGATGATTAGTAGTAGATGCAGATGGATTTCGGTCTACTTGCCTTGGTGTACCGCCCATGCTTTGAACCTCTACCTTTCTTGCAACATAGTTAGCATTGGTTTGCGCACATAATTCTGTCAATTGCCCAGCTGTAATTCGTTTACCTCACATAGCTGTTTTATCGTCTTTTGGGAGAGAGACATCACTAGTGAACATCATGGGACCCCGGTCCATATTACCATCACTGATCACATCCGCTATTTACTTTCTGCTTTTACTTACTAGTTGCAGCAATACCTATCACTATTATCTCTTGCGTTTGATCCTTTGTAAACGACAAGGCCGGAGGGATTGACAACGTCTCTGTACTCGTTGGGAGCAAAGTTATTTGTATCTGTGTGCAGGTCCGGTTGATTGCTAATATCTGGCGCCGTTAGCAGTTGACACCTTCTTGTTGAACCTTGGAGTCTCAGGGGAAATCGATCCTTGGTATCTTTGCCAAGGGAAAACTACCGCTACACTGCATCTCAAACCTTCCACTTGGGGTAACCAACGAGGGGCGAGAAGCCATCAAGCAAAGTTTTCTGGCGCTGTTGCCGGGGACTCCACTCTTCAAGATAGGGGAGTTGCACGCTATCTTTTACCTTTGCTTTTTAGTCTTGTTAGTTTACCTTTCAGTTTTTGCTTTAGTGTCTTTTATCAAAAATCACAAAAAATAGTTATGTCATTCTTTAGTTGTCATTATGTCGGGTCCTTTTGTTTTTGGCGAGGCAAAAGTTCTCACCTTTAAACAAAGAGGTGGGGAAAGTCTATAAGATGCCTGGTATAGAATTAATGATTCTCAAAAAAGAGCCACCAAGAAGCAATCTACTACTATCCTGCTTAGAAATTTTTATGTTGGAATTACTTCTTGGAATAGGTTTATTCTAGATACTGCTATCAATGGAAATATCCTAGAGGCCCCAGTTTGGGAGTCTCTTAGTATTATTGAAAATCTTGTTGGAAATCCCCCTGTTGTTAGCATTCAAGAGGACATCACCCTAGCTCACATTATGAAAAAACTTGAAAAGATAGAGCTAGAGATGCCAAACATTAATAAGATAAATGAGTTGGATCGTAAGATCCAAGGGAATTTGAATAGGCTTGATAGCTCCATGAATAAAATTTTCAAAACTTTGGAGACCATCAAATCCCATGACTTGGACTCTTCTAGGATAGACAAGATTGAGGAAATCTTTGATACTCTAGGAACTACTTTCTCCTCAATCAAAACCAGAAAGGTAGAAACTCCGGCAAAGAAGGAGCCTAAGTTCGTTCACGTTCCAAAGGCTCCCCGCTCTAAAAGTAATCCATCTATTGCCAAAGGGGTTGAAACTGTGAAGACTTTGGAAGAAACACCTATCTTTGATAAATTTATAAATGAATCTTCCCTTGACTTTTTTCCTTTTGGTCTTCTCCCTAGAAGTATCTCTATGAGGCCTTTATTTGAAAGTCCTCTTAAGACTAGTTGTACTATTGAAGAGCTTTTTGATGATCTTGATGATGGTTCTATCGATACAACTTGATCTCTATGCATTATGCCTAGCTTAAAGGCATAAAAGAAAGCGCTTTTGGGAGGCAGCCCAACAACAACAACAACAACAAAGCCTTTAGTCCCAAACAAGTTGGGGTAGGCTAGAGGTGAAACCCATAAGATCTCGTGACCAACTCATGGCTCCGGCACATGGATAGCAAGCTTCCACGCACCCCTGTCCATAGCTAGTTCTCTGGTGATACTCCAATCCTTCAGGTCTCTCTTAACGGACTCCTCCCATGTCAAATTCGGTCTACCCCGACCTCTCTTGACATTCTCCGCACGCTTTAGCCGTCCGCTATGCACTGGGGCTTCTGGAGGCCTACGCTGAATATGCCCAAACCATCTCAGACGATGTTGGACAAGCTTCTCTTCAATAGGTGTTACCCCAACTCTATCTCGTATATCATTATTCCGGACTCGATCCTTCCTCGTGCGGCCACACATCCATCTCAACATACGCATCTCCGCCACACCTAACTGTTGAACATGTCGCCTTTTAGTCGGCCAACACTCGGCGCCATACAGCATTGCGGGTAGAACCGCCGTCCTGTAGAACTTGCCTTTTAGCTTTTGTGGCACTCTCTTGTCACAGAGAATGCCAGAAGCTTGGCGCCACTTCATCCATCCGGCTTTGATTCGATGGTTCACATCTTCATCAATATCCCCATCCTCCTGCAGCATTGACCCCAAATATCGAAAGGTGTTCTTCTGAGGCACCACCTGTCCATCAAGGCTAACCTCCTCCTCCTCACACCTAGTAGTACTGAAACCGCACATCATGTACTCAGTTTTAGTTCTACTAAGCTTAAACCCTTTCGATTCCAAGGTTTGTCTCCATAACTCTAACTTCATATTTACCCCCGTCCGACTATCGTCAACTAGCACCACATCGTCCGCAAAGAGCATACACCATGGGATATCTCCTTGTATATCCCTTGTGACCTCATCCATCACCAAGGCAAAAAGATAAGGGCTCAAAGTTGACCCTTGATGCAGTCCTATCTTAATCGGGAAGTCATCAGTGTCGACATCACTTGTTCGAACACTTGTCACAACATTATCGTACATGTCCTTGATGAGAGTAATGTACTTTGCTGGGACTTTGTGTTTCTCCAAGGCCCACCACATGACATTCCGTGGTATCTTATCATAGGCCTTCTCCAATTCAATGAACACCATATGCAAGTCCTTCTTTTGCTCCCTGTATCTCTCCATAAGTTGTCGAACCAAGAAAATGGCTTCCATCGTCGACCTCCCAGGCATGAAACCAAACTGATTTTTGGTCACGTTTGTCATTCTTCTCAAGCGGTGCTCAATGACTCTCTCCCATAGCTTCATTGTATGGCTCATCAGCTTAATTCCACGGTAATTAGTACAACTCTGAACATCCCCCTTGTTCTTGAAGATTGGTACTAATATACTCCGTCTCCATTCTTCTGGCATCTTGTTTACCCGAAAAATGAGGTTGAAAAGCTTGGTTAGCCATACTATCGCTATGTCCCCGAGGCCTTTCCACACCTCAATGGGGATACAATCAGGGCCCATCGCCTTGCCTCCTTTCATCCTTTTTAGAGCCCCCTTGACCTCAGACTCCTGGATTCGCCGCACAAAACGCATGCTGGTCTCATCAAAGGAGTCATCAAGTTCAATGGTAGAACTCTCATTCTCCCCATTGAACAGCTTGTCGAAGTACTCCCGCCACCTATGCTTAATCTCCTCATCCTTCACGAGGAGTTGGTCTGCTCCGTCCTTGATGCATTTGACTTGGCCAATATCCCTCGTCTTCCTCTCTCGGATCTTGGCCATCTTATAGATGTCCCTTTCCCCTTCCTTCGTGCCTAACCGTTGGTAGAGGCCCTCATACGCCCTACCCCTTGCTTCACCAACAGCTCGCTTTGCGGCCTTCTTTGCCATCTTGTACTTCTCTATGTTGTCTGCACTCCTATCCAAGTACAGGCATCTGAAGCACTCTTTCTTCTCTTTAATCGCCTTCTGGACGGCATCATTCCACCACCAGGTATCCTTATCTTCGCTTCTCCTTCCCCTGGACACTCCAAACTCCTCCGAGGCCACCTTACGAATGCAAGTCGCCATCTTCATCCACACATTGTCCGCATCCCCTCCTTCCTCCCAAGGGCCCTCCTTAATGACCCTCTCCTTGAACGCCTGAGCTAACTCCCCCTTGAGCTTCCACCACTTCATTCTAGCGACTTTGGCATGCCTATCCCGCTGGACACGAGTCCGAAAGCGGAAGTCAGCAACCACCAGCTTATGTTGAGGTACAATACTCTCTCCAGGTATCACCTTACAATCTAGGCACGCACGCCTATCTTCTCTTCTCGAGAGGATGAAATCAATCTGGCTAGAGTGTTGGCCACTACTAAAAGTCACCAGATGTGATTCTCTCTTTCTAAAGAGGGTGTTAGCTACAATCATGTCGTAGGCTAGAGCAAAGCTTAAGACATCTTCTCCTTCCTGATTCCTGGTGCCATAGCCAAAGCCCCCATGCACCCCTTCAAAACCTGTGTTAGATGTACCCACGTGGCCATTGAGGTCTCCTCCTATGAAGAGCTTCTCACCAATCGGTACACTCCTAACCATGTCTTCCAGACCTTCCCAGAACTCCCTCTTGGTGTTCTCAGTGTGGCCTACTTGCGGGGCATACGCGCTGATAACATTGAGAACTAAGTCCCCAACTACCAGCTTGACCAGGATAATCCGGTCCCCACATCTCGTGACGTCTACCACTCCATGCTTGAGGCTCTTGTTGATCAAGATGCCTACGCCATTCCTGTTTGCAGCCAACCCGGTGTACCACAACTTGAAGCCGGTACCCTCCACCTCCTTTGCCTTCTGTCCCCTCCACTTGGTTTCTTGGACGCAAAGGATATCAACACTTCTCCTCACTGCTGCATCGACTAGCTCCCGAAGATTCCCTGTCAGGGACCCTACATTCCAGCTACCTAAGCGGATCCTCCTAGGCTCGGCTAGCTTCCTTACCCTTCGCACTCGTCGAGTCAAATGCGGAGACCCTTGCTCATTTTCCACTACATCCGGGCGCCGATGTAGCGCGCCACTAAGGATGCGACGACCCGATCCTCGCTCACTTGCCACCGTATCCAGATCAAGATACGGCGCGCCACCAAGGGGGTGACGTCCCGGCCCTTGCCCATTTGACACCACACCCGGGTTCCGATGTGGCGCGTCGCTGAGAGGGTTACGCCCCAACGAAAATCTTTTGGGTTTCATCTCCATAAGAGTAGCTGAGTTTTCACGTTGGCTCGCCAAGCCTAACACAACCCTCCTCCTTTACCCGGGCTTGGGACCGGCTATGTTGAGACAACATAGGCGGAGACCGGCTATGTTGAGACAACATAGGCGGAGTTAAATTTTTATTTTGCTTTTGTTGTGTCTTGATGTTGTTACTACAGTAGCATCATCATTGTATCTTTACTTTTCAGCTTTGTGCCAAGTATAGCCTCTGATTGCAAGAAAGTTCAAAAGTTGTGACGTGCTGTCCAGGAAACATATTCTGTCCTTGGATAGAAAAATTCGTATAAAATCACCAGATCATCTTTTTGGTCTGAATTTTTTCGACAGCGTGCTCTATACAATTGTCTTTCGGGCGTCTGTTCTGAGTTTTTTGATTAGAGTTGCAGAAGTGCCCCGAAAAAATCATTTACTACCTGCTGGTCTGTTTTTCACAGATTCTGTCCTGTTTTGCCTTTTCTTCATTTTGCAAACCTTGAGCTTGCTTTTTCTTTGCAAAAACCTTTTGGCAATCTTGAGAAACAGTAGACCTTCAAGAATATCCTTATTTCCAGCAAGGAACAATTATTTTATTAAGGGTACTAACCTCGCTAATCAGATTATGATGAGTTATGTATGAAGGGAGTTTTCAAGTGTGCGAGGGGAGATGATAAAAAGATTCAGGAGTGTCAAACGCTCAAGCTTGGGGATGCCCCCATGCACCCCCAAGACATATTCAAGAAGACTCAAGCATCTAAGCTTGGGGATGCCCCCGTGCATCCCCTTCTCCATCAACATTATCAGTTCGTCTTTCGTTCCACTATATTTTTATCACTTCATGTGTTATGTGCTATGCTTGGAGCGTCTTGCTTTTAGTTTCCCTTTTTAGTTTTCTTTAGCTTTTCATAACGAGTTGGAACTCAGCTTTCTTTGTGTGGGAGAGAAACACGCTCCACTTCAACCTAGAACACAACATATAATTTTCATGTTTATCTTTGCTGTGTATGTTCTTGGTCTTTCAATAGCTACTGTCGTGCTTAGCTCTTAATTTTCATGCTTATCTTTTTAAAGAGCTTTTGTTTAGTTGGTTGCTGGAACTCTCTTTAGTTATCATGCTTATCTTGTTAAGAGAGTTTGCTTCTGTTGCATTGGTCGATATGTCTATGATAAAAATGCTACGTGCATAATGGTGCTTAGTAATTCATGTTTTATTATGGTTAGTCTCAAATAGCTGGGGCGTTTCCAATGTGTTATTGGAGTACCAACATGATTTGTTTGCCTATGATGTGGTATGGTTTAGTGATATCTTCCTTCAAGTATTTATTTTGATTGACTTGGCGTATGCTCACACATATTTAAGACTGTAAACAAAGTCTGTCAAGCCTTAATGATCTTTTATTTCTGAGTAGCGATATAACTTCCATGCCTGATTCAATGTTGCTTTGTCGTTCTGCATGATTATGACCGTCATTGCTCTTTTAGTTGGTCGCTCCCAGTCTTTTGCTAACCTCCACCTGTACTAAGCGGACTGACTGCTTGTGCATCCAAAATCCTTTAAACCAGTTATGCCATATGAGTCCACCATACCTTCCTATACATGGTATTTACCTGCCATTCCTAACGAAGACTTTCATGTACCATCTCGAAATTATTCAAATAAAAAGCATTCCTATTTTGTGCCTCTGTTTTAGTTCATGAGGAAGTAGTAGTTAATTCATGATCTTTTTAAGTTGGACAAGCTTCACCCTGGGATTGCATGTCTAATGTGCAAACCCATAATACGAGAAGGAACTGGCATAGAGTGCGCCCGGCTCATTAAAAAAATAATATAAACAAACAAACCCTCCTTCACGCTTTGTTCATGAGAAATCAGAAAACTTTGGCAGTGATAAACAAAGGAGATTAAGAGGATGTGATCGTCCTCATTCGGGAGCCGTTCCTCGAAACTTGTCCATCTCAAGATGTAATTGAGTTATCTGCTAGCATTCGTTGACGAAACATGCATACTCTAAAAAAATAATTTTTACTTCTGTTTTTAAAACCAAGAGCTCTGGTACATGCTTTGTCTTTGTTTCCGACCACGGTTTTCAACCTTGCCAACAAAAGCCACGGTTCGAGAGTCTCCACCTTCTTTAAGCACCAACTACTGAGAGCATGATTGTCATTCTGAGTGTAATGTGCATTGTCCCAAAGTAGCATTGTCTTTTGCATGATTATGATATCGTTTATTCTGAAATCATTGTATCTAGTCATCACTTAAACCTTGGAGGTGCCCCTGCATTTATGTTTTGCTTCACTAAAGGGGGCAAGCGAGATACCACTTTATCATATTTGCACACCATGCTCATTACAAATCTATTTGATGTTTCAGTATCATGTTGTAAAACTTTCAGTTCTTTGTGATTTTCTCATAAGGCAACTTAATTACTACAGATTCATTGTCTCAGTAAGCTGTTGTCATATAACTATGAAAAATCCTTATATGGTTAATAGCATGTCACCACAGAAATTATTCTTGTTATCATTTACCTACTCGAGGACGAGCAGGAATTAAGCTTGGGGATGTTGATACGTCCAAAACGTATCTATAATTTCTGCTTGCTCCATGCCTCTTTTGTGTGATATTGCTATGATATTTATACACTTCCATACACTTTTGATCATATTTGGACTAACCTATTAACTCAGTGCACCCCAGTGCCAGTTTCTGTTTTCTGCTGTTTTTGTATTTCAGGTTTTCCCATCACGTAAACTGCCAGAAAAATCCCGGAAAAATTATATAAAAAATCAGCGTTTCGGAAGCTTCCACACGGCCAAAGTAGGGCCGGAAGGGGCCACCAGGGCTCCAGGCGCCCTGGTGGCGCGGCCCCCCTCTTGGCCGCGCCGGGGGGGGGGGGGCGCCTGGGCCCCCCAGGTCTCCGCTGATGCCCCCCTTTGGCATATATTTAACACGCATCCCGAAACCCTCGAGGACAGAACCCTTTTTCGCGATCTCATCTCTGTTCCGCCGCCGCCGCGCTTCCAAGATCGGGAGCACCAGGAGAACTCTTCCCGGCACCCTGCCGGAGGGGAGGATCACCACCGGGAGCCTCTCCACCACCATGGACGCCTCCCGGATGAGTTGTGAGTAGTCTCCCTTGGACCATGGGTCCGTGACCAGTAGCTATGTGATGTTCTCCTCCCCTTCTTGTGCTTCACTAATTAGACCTCGTGAGCTGCCCTACATGATCGAGGCACATATGTAATCCTTATGCTGTTGCTATGATGAGTTTGCTGGGATCCGATGGATTGTGAGATTATGTTCAGATTGCGTTTGAGTAATATATTTGATTTACCTCTTTTATATTTATGTTCGTGAGTAATTCTTGCATGTTCTCCGTTGCTATTTATTGCTTTGGCCAAGTAGTAGGTAGTGACTCCAAGAGGGAACGTTATGC
This sequence comes from Secale cereale, assembly GCA_902687465.1. Taxonomy (NCBI): domain Eukaryota; kingdom Viridiplantae; phylum Streptophyta; class Magnoliopsida; order Poales; family Poaceae; genus Secale; species Secale cereale. The sequence goes on from LR738710.1 coordinate 145,345,758, forward strand.
TCGATTGTGGGTTCATGCCCCTTGATGACTAGTTTGAGTGACAGAAACATGAGTCTAGGGGATGTGCTGTTGCCACAAGGGGGAAAACAACGGTGCTTGTGCCTGCGGGTGCAAGGATTGTTTACTTTACGCAAAGTTCTTTTAATGCAGTTGTGTGTTGCTTTGAGTTTACACTATGGGTGGGACTCGCAACTTAATACCAACGAGATGTTCTGGATAGATATCTCAAGGTGGATGATTAGTAGTAGATGTAGATGGATTTCGGTCTACTTGCCTTGGCGTACCGCCCATGCTTTGAACCTCTACCTTTCTTGCAACATAGTTAGCATTGGTTTGCGCACATAATTCTGTCAATTGCCCAGCTGTAATTCGTTTACCTCACATAGCTGTTTTATCGTCTTTTGGGAGAGAGACATCACTAGTGAACATCATGGGACCCCGGTCCATATTACCATCACTGATCACATCCGCTATTTACTTTCTGCTTTTACTTACTAGTTGCAGCAATACCTATCACTATTATCTCTTGCGTTTGATCCTTTGTAAACGACAAGGCCGGAGGGATTGACAACCTCTCTGTACTCGTTGGGAGCAAAGTTATTTGTATCTGTGTGCAGGTCCGGTTGATTGCTAATATCTGGCGCCGTTAGCAGTTGACACCTTCTTGTTGAACCTTGGAGTCTTAGGGGAAATCGATCCTTGGTATCTTTGCCAAGGGAAAACTACCGCTACACTGCATCTCAAACCTTCCACTTGGGGTAACCAACGAGGGGCGAGAAGCCATCAAGAAGCCACTAGTGAAACCTATGGCCCCCGGGTCTATCTTTATCATATTACTTTCCCTTAAATTTCTGTCGCCGTTGCTTATTGCTTTATTTACTTTCTGTTCTTATAACAAAAATACCAAAAATATTATACTATCCTATCTATCAGATCTCATTTTCGTAAGTGACCGTAAAGGGATTGACAACCCCTTATCGCGTTGGCTGCGAAGTTCTTATTTGTTTGTGCAGGTGCGAGGGACTCGCGCGTGATCTCCTACTGGATTGATACCTTGGTTCTCAAAAACTGAGAGAAATACTTACGCTACTGTGCTGCATCACCCTGTCCTCTTCGAGGGAATACAACGCAAGCTCGAGAAGTAGCAAAAAGAATTTCTGGCACCGTTGTCGTGGAGGCTTACGCAAAAGTCATATACCAAGTACCTATCACTAACCCTTATCCTTCGCATTACATTTATTTGCCTCTCGTTTTCCTCTCCCCCACTTCAGCCTTGCCGTTTATTTGCCCTTCTTTTTCCGTGTGTTGACTTCTCGCCTTACCTTACCGTCATGACTAGTTCCTTATCCGCTCCTTTGTCTCCCGAGTTTGAAGTTCTTCACTTCAAACAAAAACAAGGAGAAAACTTGAAAGATGCTTCGTTCAGGATGATGGAATCTTATCATAATTGCACCTTAGATTTGAATTTTAGAATTTTAACTTCACAATTTTTATGTTGGACTAAATATGTCCCATAGACAACTCTTGGATTGCGTTGCCAAAGGTAATTTTATCGAAACTGATCCTAGTATTGCGCATGAAATTGTAGAGGGAATAGTGGGAACACTGCCTCAACAAAAAGGGTTACATCAGGCCCAGGAAGAGATACAAGTTTTTGAGAAAATTAGCGAAGTAACGAAAATATTACAAAAGTCTCTTGAACCTCTTAAGAGTGTTAGTGGAAATCTCCACCGCATGAATTTGCTGATTACCCTTTGCAATAAAGCGGTTGGATTCGTTGGATCTAAAGATTTCCGAATATGAAGGGAAACGTAAAGAACTTCCCAGATTTGAGCTTGACACTGCCAAAAGGGTAACGACCAAAGATGGCAATACCTAGATCTATCCTTGTATCGTGCCTAGCTAGGGGCGTTAAACGATAGCGCTTGTTGGGAGGCAACCCAATTTTATTTTCTTTGTTTTTGCTTCTGTTTAGGAATAAATATTGCATCTAGCTTCTGTTTAGATGTGGTTTGTGTTTTAATTAGTGTTTGTGCCAAGTAGAACCTTTGGGAAGACTTGTGTGGAGCTTATATGATCATGCTGTAAAAAACAGAAACTTTAGCGCTCACAAGATTGGCTGTAATTTTTTTACTGGAGAGTGCTATTTAGTTGATTCTTTTTGCAGATGATTAATAGACAAATTCCTCATGTTTATTAATTTATTTAAATTTCTTTGAAGTTACAAAAGTATTCGAAAGTTACAGATTACTACAGACTTTTATGTTTTTGACAGATTCTGTTTTTCGTGTGTTGTTTGCTTATTTTGATGAATCTATGAGTAGTATTGGGGAGTATGAATAATAGAGAAGTTGGAATACAGTAGGTTTACACCAATATAAACAAGGAATGAGTTCATTACAGTACCTTTGAGTGGTGGTTTTTTTTCTTATACTAACGGAGCTCACGAGATTTTTGGCTAAGTTTTGTGTTGTGAAGTTTTCAAGTTTTGAGTATGGCTTTGATGGACTATGGAACAAAGAGTGGCAAGAGCCTAAGCTTGGGGTGCCCAAGGCACCCCAAGGTAAAATTCAAGGACAACCAAAAGCCTAAGCTTGGGGATGCCCCGGGAAGGCATCCCCTCTTTCGTCTTCATCTATCGGTAACTATACTTGAGACTATATTTTTATTCACCACATGATATGTGTTTTGCTTGGAGCGTCATGTATGATTTGAGTCTTTGCTTTTTAGTTTGCCACAATCATATTTGCTCGACACACCTTTTGAGAGAGATAAATATGGTTTAGAATTTATTAGAATACTCTATGTGCTTCACTTGTATCTTTTGAGCTAGATAGTTTTGCTCTAGTGCTTCACTTATATCTTTTAGAGCATGATGGTGGTTTTATTTTGTAGAAATTGTTGATCTCTCATGCTTGACTTATATCATTTTGAGAGTCTTTTAGAACAACATGGTATGTGCTTTGGTTATAAAACTAGTCCCAATATGATAGGCATCCAAGATGGGTATAGTAAAAACTTTCATATAAAGTGCTTTGAATACTATGAGAAGTTTGATACTTGATGATTGTTTTGAGATATGAGGATGGTGATATTAGAGTCATGCTAGTAGAGTAGTTGTGAATTTGAGAAATACTTGTGTTGAGGTTTGCAAGTCCCGTAGCATGCACGTATGGTAACCGTTGTGTGAAAAATTTGAAACATGAGGTATTTCATTGACTGTCATCCTTTGTGTGGAGGTCGGGATCGCGCGATGGTTAACTCCTACCAACCCTTCCCCTAGGAGCATGCGTGTAGTACTTTGTTTTGATGACTTGTAGATTTTTTCAATAACTATGTGAGTTCTTTATGACTAATGTTGAGTCCATGGATTATACGCACTCTCACCCTTCCACCATTGCTAGCCTCTCTTGTACCGCACAACTTTCGCCGGTACCATACACCCACCATATATCTTCCTCAAAACAGCCACCATACCTACCTATCATGGCATTTCCATAGCCATTCCGAGATATATTGCCATGCAACTTTCCACCGTTTCGTTTGCTATGACACGCTTCATCATTGTTATGTTGCCATGCATGATAATGTAGTTGACATCGTATTTGTGGCTAGGCCACCATGCATAATTTTTCATACATGTCACTCTTGATTCATTGCACATCCCGGTACACTGCCGGAGGCATTCATATAGAGTCATACTTTGTTCTAGTATCGAGTTGTAAATCAATATAAGTGTGATGATCATCATTATTATAGCATTGTCCCAAAGAAAAAAAAAGAAAAAAAAGGGAAGGCCAAAGAAAAAAAGAAAGACCCACAAAAAGAAAAAAGAAAAAAGGAAGAAAAAAAAGAAAAAGAAAAGGGACAATGCTACTATCTTTTTCCACACTTGTTCTTCAAAGTAGCACCATGATCTTCATGATAGAGAGTCTTTTGTTTAGTCATTTTTATATACTAGGGGGAATTTTCATTATAGAACTTGGCTTGTATATTCCTACGATGGGCTTCCTCAAATGCCCTAGGTCTTCGTGAGCAAGCAAATTGGATGCACACACACTTAGTTTCTTTTGTTGAGCTTTCATACATTTATAGCTCTAGTGCATCCGTTGCATGGCAATCCCTACTCACTCACATTGATATCTATTGATGGGCATCTCCATAGCCCATTGACACGCCTAGTTTATGTGAGACCATCTTCCTCTTTTTGTCTTCTCCACAACCACCACTCTATTCCACATAGTGCTATGTCCATGGCTCACGCTCATATATTGCGTGAAAGTTGAAAGAGTTTGAAAAAAATTAAAGTATGAAACAAGTGCATGGCCGAAACCGGGGTTGTGCATGATTGGAATATTTTGTGTGACGAAGATGGAGCATAGCCTAACTATATGATTTTGTAGGGATGAACTTTCTTTGGCAATGTTATTTTGAGAAGACATGATTGCTTTGTTAGTATGCTTGACGTATTATTATTCTTATGTCAATATGAACTTTTATCTTGAATCTTTCAGATATGAACATTCATGTGACAACAAAGAGATTACATTGAGAATTATGTTAGTTAGCATTCCACATCAAAAATTCTGTTTTTATCATTTACCTACTCGAGGACGAGCTAGAATTAAGCTTGGGGATGCTTGATACGTCTCCAACGTATCTATAATTTTTGATTGTTCCATGCTATTATATATTCTGTTTTTGGATGTTTAATGGGCTTTATTTTACACTTTTATATTATTTTTGGGACTAACCTACTAACCCAAGGCCCAGTGCAAATTGTTGTTTTTGCCTATTTGAGTGTTTCGCAGAAAAGGGATATCAAACGGAGTCCAAACGGAATGAAACCTTCGGGAGAGTTATTTTTGGAACCGCATCTACCTAGAAGACTTGGAGTACACGCGAGGGAACAAAGGAGGTGGCAACGAGGGTCCAGGGCGCGCCCCTCGCCCTGGGCGCGCCCCCACCCTCGTGGGCCCCCTCTGGCTCCCCCGACGCCCTCCTTCCTCCTATATATATCCATGTACCCCCAAAACATCGAGGCAACAGAGAAAACCCTAATTCCACCGCCGCAACCTTCTGTTCCCGTGAGATTCCATCTTGGGGCCTGTTCCGGAGCTCCGCCGGAGGGGGGATCTACCACGGAGTGCTTCTACATCAACGCCATAGCCTCACCAATGAGTTTAGCACAGACCTCCGGGTCCATAGTTATTAGTTAGATGGCTTCTTCTCTCTTTTTGGATCTCAATACAAATTTCTCCTCGATCTTCGAGGAGATCTATTCGATGTAATCTTTTTGCGGTGTGTTTGTCGAGATCCGATGAATTGTGGGTTGTCGGATTTTGGGTTCCTCAAACCCTTGAGATCAGTCAAAGAAGGAGTTCTTACCTGAGTTGTAAGGTGTGAATTTGAGTAAGACTCAAAGCTTGACCACGACAGATGAAAGAGGAAGGACGAAGGTCGTCCTCTATGCTTTTGTCATAGGCTCTATATGGTATGCCATGCTGAGTACCGCGCTTGATGTGTGCCTTGCCACATGTCTGGCAAGAGGGTACAAAAGGTGATCCAGGCGTAGATCACCAGATAGCGGTCAAAATTATCCTTAGAGGAATAAGTAAATGTTTCTCGGTTATGGAGGTGATAAAGAGTTCGACGTAAAGAGTTACGTCGATGCAAGCTTAACACCTATCCGGATAACTCTAAGTAGAGATACCGGATAAGTATTATGGAGCAACAGTTTGGAATAGCTCCAAGTGGAACGTGGTAGCGGCATCTACGATATGACATAAGGTTTTGCGAAGTACATAGGGATCTGAATGTTGCAGACCCGTTGACTACAACCTCTCTCACAAGCATAACATGATCAAACCCAGAACTCATTGAGTGTTAATCACATATTGATGTGAACTAGATTACTGACTCTAGTAAACTCTTTGGATGTTGGTCACATGGCGATGTGACCTATGAGTGTTAATCACATGGCGATGTGAACTAGATTATTGACTCTAGTGCAAGTGGGAGACTGTTCGAAATATGCCCTAAAGGAAATAATAAATTGGTTATTATTATATTTCCTTGTTCACGATAATTGTTTATTATCCATGCTAGAATTGTATTGATAGGAAACTCAGATACATGTGTGGATACATAGACAAACACCATGTCCCTAGTAAGCCTCTATTTGACTAGCTCGTTGATCAACAGATGGTCACGGTTTCCTGACCATGGACATTGGATGTCGCTGATAACATGATCACATCATTAGGAGAATGATGTGATGGACAAGACCCAATCCTAAGCCTAGCACAGATCGTGTAGTTCGTATGCTAAAGCTTTTCTAAATGTCAAGTATCTTTTCCTTAGACCATGAGATTGTGCAACTCCCGGATACCGTAGGAATTCTTTGGGTGTACCAAACATCACAACGTAACTGGGTAGCTATAAAGGTGCACTACAGGTATCTCCGAAAGTGTCTGTTGGGTTGGCACGAATCGAGACTGGGATTTGTCACTCCGTGTGACGAAGAGGTATCTCTGGGCCCACTCGGTAGGACATCATCATAGTGTGCACAATGTGATCAAGGAGTTGATCACGGGATGATGTGTTACGGAACGAGTAAAGAGACTTGTCGATAACGAGATTGAACAAGGTATCGGGATACCGACGATCGAATCTCGGGCAAGTACTATACTGGTAGACAAAGGGAATCGTATACGGGATTGATTGAATCCTTGACATCGTGGTTCATCCGATAAGATCATCGTGGAGCATGTGGGAGCCAAGCCCGTAGGGTCTACACACTTAAGGTTCGATGATGCTAGGGTTATAGGGAAAGTATGTACGCGGTTACCGAATATTGTTCGGAGTCCCGGATGAGATCCCGGACGTCACGAGGAGTTCCGGAATGGTCCGGAGGTAAAGATTCATATATGGGAAGTCCCGTTTTGGCCACTGGAAAAGTTTCAGGCGCTATCGGTAGTGTACCGGGACCACCGGGAGGGTCCCGGGGGTCCACCGGGTGGGGCCACCGGCCCCAGAGGGCTGCATGGGCCAAGTGTGGGAGGGGACCAGCCCCAGGTGGGCTGGTGCGCCCCCCACCAGGACCCAAGGCGCCTCCAAGAGGGGAGGGGGCAAATCCTAGGGCAGATGGGCCCTAGGGCCCAATCTGGTGCGCCCCCTCTCCCTCTCCCCCTTGGCCGCCCCCCTAGATGGGATCTAGGGCTGGCCGCCACCCCTAGGGGTGGAAACCCTAAAGGGGGCGCAGCCCCTCCCTTCTCCCTATATATACTTGAGGTTTGGGGCTTCCCAACACATGGTTTGACCTCTCTCGCTTCGCGCAGCCCTACCTCTCTCCCTCCTCGTCTCTCGCAGTGCTTGGCGAAGCCCTGCTGGAGTCCCGCGCTCCTCCACCACCACCACGCCGTCGTGCTGCTGCTGGAGGGAGTCTTCCCCAACCTCTCCCTCTCTCCTTGCTAGATCAAGGTGTGCGAGACGTCATCGGGCTGCACGTGTGTTGAACGCGGAGGCGCCATTGTTCGACTCTTAGATCGGAATCAACCGTGATATGAATCTCTACGAGTATGACTCCTTCATCCGCGTTCTTGTAACGCTTCCGCATCGCGATCTACAAGGGTATGTAGATGCACTCCCCTCTCCCTCGTTGCTAGATTACTCCATAGATTGATCTTGGTGATGCGTAGAATTTTTTTGATTTCTGCTACGATCCCCAACAGTGGTATCAGAGCTAGGTCTATGCGTAGTATCTTGCACGAGTAGAACACAAAGTAGTTGTGGGCATCGATTTGTCAATTCTCTTGACATTACTAGTCTTATCTTGATTCGGCGGCATCGTGGGATGAAGCGGCCCGGACTGACCTTACACATACTCTTACGTGAGACTGGTTCCACCGACTGACATGCGCTAGTTGCATAAGGTGGCTAGCGGGTGTCTGTCTCTCCCACTTTAGTCGGATCGGATTCGATGAAAAGGGTCCTTATGAAGGGTAAATAGAAATTGGCATATCACGTTGTGGTTTTGGCGTAGGTAAGAAACGTTCTTGCTAGAAACCTATAGCAGCCACGTAAAAACTTGCAACAACAATTAGAGGATGTCTAACTTGTTCTTGCAGCATGTGCCGTGTGATGTGATATGGCAAAAAGGATGTGATGAATGATATATATGTGATGTATGAGATTGAACATGTTCTTGTAATAGGAATCACGACTTGCATGTCGATGAATATGACAACCGGCAGGAGCCATAGGAGTTGTCTTATTTTATTTTATGACCTGCGTGTCATTGAAAACGCATGTAATTACTTTACTTTGTTGCTAACCGTTAGCCGTAGTAGTAGAAGTAATGTTTGGCGAGATGACTTCATGGAGACACGATGATGGAGATCATGATGCTGGAGATCATGGTGTCATGCCGGTGACGATGATGATCATGGAGCCCCGAAGATGAAGATCAAAAGGAGCAAAATGATATTGGCCATATCATGTCACTATTTTGATTGCATGTGATGTTTATCATGTTTTACATCTTATTTGCTTAGAACGACGGTAGTAAATAAGATGATCTCTCACTAAAATTTCAAGAATAGTGTCCCCCCTAACTGTGCACCGTTGCTAAGGTTCGTTATTCTGAAGCACCACGTGATGATCGGGTGTGATAGGCTCTAATGTTCGCATACAACGGGTGTAAGCCAGATTTACACACGCAATACCTTAGGGTTCACTTGACGAGCCTAGCATGTACATACATGGCCTCGGAACACGGAAGACCGAAAGGTCGAACATGAGTCGTATAGAAGATACGATCAACATAAAGATGTTCACCGTTGATGACTAGTCCGTCTCACGTGATGATCGGACATGGCCTAGTCGATTCGGATCATGTATCACTTAGATGACTAGAGAGATGTCTATCTAAGTGGGAGTTCATTAGATGAACTTAGTTGTCATGAACAATAGTCTAAGTTGTCTTCGCAAATTATGTTGTAGACAAATAGTTGCGTTAAAGCTCCCTGCTTAATACGATCCTAGAGAAAGACTAAGTTGAAAGATATTGTAAGCAATGATGCGGACTGGGTCCGTAGTCCGAGGAGTGTCCTCACTGCTACACAGAAAGCTTACGTCTTTGATGCACCGCTCGATGTGCAAAACCCTACAACGTTGTCTGTGGATGTTGTGAACACCTGACAGACACGTCCTGATGACTACTTGATAGTTAAGTGCACCATACTTTACGACTTAGAATCGGGATTCCAATGACGTTTTGAACGCCATAGGACATATGAGATGTTCCAAGAGCTGAAACTGGAATTTCAGGCTCATGCCCGTGTTGAGAGGTATGAGACCTCTGACAAGTTCTTTTGCCAACAAGATGGAGGAGAATAGCTCAACTAGTGAGCATGTGCTCAGAGTGTCTGGGTGCTAAAATCACTTGAACCAAGTGGGAGATGATCTTCCAAATGAGATAGTGGTTGACGGTAGACACTATCACCAAGCTGCTAGAACTTCGTGATGAACTATGACTTGCAAAGGGTGGAGATGATCCCGGAGCTATTAGCGGTGCTTAAGACCGCAAAAGTAGAAATCAAGAAGGAGCATCAAGTGTTGATGGTTTAACAAGACCACTGGTTTCAAAAGGGACAAGGGCTAGAAGGGAAACTTCATGAATGGCAAACCAGTTGTCGCTCTAATGAAGGAACCCAAGGTTGAACCCAAACCTCGAGACTAAGTGCTTCTATTGTAAGGGGAACGGTCACATGGTAGCGGAACCACCCCAAATACATGGTAGATATGATAGCTGGCAACTTCAACAAAGTATATTTGATATACGTGTTATTGATGTGTACCTTACTAGTACTCCTTGTAGCACCTGGGTATTGGGTACCGGTTCAGTTGCTATTATTAGTGACTTGAAGCAAAAGCTACGGGCTGAACGGAGACTAGCTAAGGGCGAGGTGACGATGTGTGTTGGAAGTGTTTCCAAGGTTGATAAGATCACCATTGCAAGCTCCCTCTACCTTCGAGATTAGTGTTGAACCTAGATAAATGTTATCAGGTGTCTACGTTGAGCATGAATATGATTAGATCATGTTCATTGCAATACGGTTATTCATTTAAGTTAGAGAATAATGGTTATTCTGTTTACATGAATAATACCTTTATGGTCATGCACCCAATGGTTTATTGAATCTCGATCATAGTAATACACATGATAATATTAACGCCAAAAGATGTAGAGTTAATAATGATAGTACCACTTTCTTGTGGCACTACCGCTTAGGTCATTTTGGCATAAAATGCATGAAGAAACTCCATGCTGATGGATGTTTGGAGTCACTTGATTTTTAATCGCTTGACACATGCGAGCCGTGCCTCATGGGCATGATGACTAAGATCCCGTGTTCAGGTACAATGAAACGGGAAAGTGACTTGATGGAAATCATACATGCTGATGTGTGTGATCCAATGAGAATTAAGGCGTGTGGTGGATATCGTTATTTTCTCATCTTCACTGACGATTCGAGTAGATATGGGTATATTTACTTAATGAAGTAAAAGTCTGAAACGTTTGAAAAGTTCAAGCAATTTCAGAGTGAAGTTAAGAATCATCATAACAAGAAGATCATGTTCCTATGATCTGATCAAGGGGAGATTTTCTGAATTATGAGTTTGGCAATCACTTAAGACATTATGGAATTGTTTCGCAATTGAAGCCACCTGGAACACCACATCGTAATGGTGTGTCCGGACGTCGTAATCGAACCTTATGAGATATGGTGCGATCTATGATGTGTCTTACCGATCTACCGCTATTATTTTGAGGTTATGCATTAGAGACAGCTGCATTCACTTTATATAGGGGACCATCTAAGTCCGTTGAGACGACGCCGTATGAACTATGGTTTGGCAAGAAACCAAAGTTGTCGTTTCTTAATGTTTGGGGCTGCGGTGCTTATGGCTTCAGCCGGAAAAAGCTCGGATCCAAAGCGGACAAATACATCTTCATAGAATACCCAAAGGTAACATTTAGTATACCTTCTATCCCAGATTCAAGGGCAAAAATGTTTGTCGCTAAGAACGGGTCCTTTCTCGAGAAGGAGTTTCTCTCGAAAGAATTGAGTGGGAGGAAGATAGAACTTGATGAGGTTGTCGAACCCTCACTTCAACCGGAGAGTAGTGCAACACAGAAAGATGTTTCTATGGAACCTACGACTGTTGAAGAGGAAACTAATGATAGTGATCATGAAGCTCCATATCAAGTTGCTATCGAACCTCGTGGGTCGACAAGGATATGTACTACTCCCGAGTGGTACGGTGATCCTGTCTTAGATGTCATGTTGTTGGACAACAATGAACCTACGAACTATGGAGAAGCGATGGTGGGCCCGTATTCCGACAAATGGTTAGAAGCCGAGAAATCCGAGATAGGATCCATGTATCAAAACAAAGTATGGACTTTGGTGGACTTGCTCAATGATCAGCAAGCCATTGAGATAATTGGATTTTTAAGAAGAGGACGGACGTGGATGGTAATGTCACCGTCTATGAAGCTCGACTTGTGGCGAAGAGTTTTTCACAAGTTCAAGGAGTTGACTACGATGAGATTTTCTCACCCGTAGCAATGCTTAATTCCATCGGAATCAAATTAGCATTAGCTGCATTTATGAAATCTGGCAGATGGATGTCAAAACAAGTTTCCTTACCAGTTTTCGTAAGGAAAGGTTGTATGTGATACAATCAGAAAGGTTTTGTCGATCCTAAGGATGCTAAAAGATATGCTAGCTCTAGCGATCCTTCTATGGACTAGAGCAAGCATCTCGGAGTCGGAATATATGCTTTGATGGAGTGATCAAAGTTCTTGGGTTTATACAAAGTTTGTTAGAAACTTGTATTTACAATAAAGTGAGTGGGAGCACTACAAAATTTCTGATAAGTATATGTGAATGACATATTGTTGATCCGAAATGATGTAGAATTTCTGAAAAGCGTAAAGGGTTGTTTGAAAGGAGTTTTTCAAAGGAAGACATGGATAAAGCTGCTTACATAGTTGGGCATCAAGATCTATAGAGATAGATCAAGACGCCTAATGATACTTTCAAAAAGAACACACACCTTTGACATGATTTTGAAGGAGTTCAAAATAGATCAGTCAAAGAAGGAGTTCTTACCTGAGTTGTAAGGTGTGAATTTGAGTAAGACTCAAAGCTTGACCACGGCAGATGAAAGAGGAAGGACGAAGGTCGTCCCCTATGCTTTTGTCATAGGCTCTATACGGTATGCCATGCTGAGTACCGCGCCTGATGTGTGCCTTGCCACATGTCTGGCAAGAGGGTACAAAAGGTGATCCAGGAGTAGATCACCAGATAGCGGTCAAAATTGTCCTTAGAGGAATAAGGAAATGTTTCTCGGTTATGGAGGTTGTAAAGAGTTCGACGTAAAGAGTTACGTCGATGCAAGCTTAACACCTATCCGAATAACTCTAAGTAGAGATACCGGATACGTATTATGGAGCAACAGTTTGGAATAGCTCCAAGTGGAACGTGGTAGCAGCATCTATGATATGACATAAAGTTTTGCGAAGTACATAGGGATCTGAATGCTGCAGACCCGTTGACTACAACCTCTCTCACAAGCATAACACGATCAAACCCAGAAATCATTGAGTGTTAATCACATATTGATGTGAACTAGATTACTGACTCTAGTAAACTCTTTGGATGTTGGTCACATGGCGATGTGACCTGTGAGTGTTAATCACATGGCGATGTGAACTAGATTATTGACTCTAGTGCAAGTGAGAGACTGTTGGAAATATGCCCTAGAGGCAATAATAAATTGGTTATTATTATATTTCCTTGTTCATGATAATTGTTTATTATCCATGCTAGAATTGTATTGATAGGAAACTCAGATACATGTGTGGATACATAGACAAACACCATGTCCCTAGTAAGCCTCTAGTTGACTAGCTCGTTGATCAACAGATGGTCACGGTTTCCTGACCATGGACATTGGATGTCGTTGATAACGGGATCACATCATTAGGAGAATGATGTGATGGACAAGACTCAATCCTAAACCTAGCACAGATCGTGTAGTTCGTATGCTAAAGCTTTTCTAAATGTCAAGTATCTTTTCCTTAGACCATGAGATTGTGCAACTCCCGGATACCGTAGGAATGCTTTGGGTGTACCAAACGTCACAACGTAGCTGGGTGGCTATAAAGGTGCACTACAGTTATCTCCGAAAGTGTCTGTTGGGTTGGCACAAATCGAGACTGGGATTTGTCACTCCGTGTGACGGAGAGGTATCTCTGGGCCCACTCGGTAGGACATCATCATAGTGTGCACAATGTGATCAAGGAGTTGATCAACGGAAGATGTGTTACGGAACGAGTAAAGAGACTTGCCGATAACGAGATTGAACAAGGTATCGGGATACAGATGATCGAATCTCGGGCAAGTATTATACCGGTAGACAAAGGGAATCGTATACGGGATTTATTGAATCCTTGACATTGTGGTTCATCCGATAAGATCATCGTGGAGTGATGTCTACACACGCTTCTACTCTTGTAGACTATGTTGGGCCTCCAAGCGCAGAGGTTTGTAGGACAGCAGTAATTTCCCTCAAGTGGATGACCTAAGGTTTATCGAACTCAGGGAAGTAGAGGTTGAAGATGGTCTCTCTCAAGCAACCCTGCAACTAAGATACAAGAAGTCTCTTGTGTCCCCAACACACCTAATACAACTAGGAGTTGTATAGATGCACTAGTTCGGCGAAGAGATGTTAAATGGCAAGTGATATGGATGGCAAAACAAAGTAATATAAATCTGTAATAAAAAGTGCAGCAAGCAAACAAGTGGTAAACGTGAGCACAAATGGTATTGCAATGGTGGAAACAAGGCCTAGAGATCATACTTTCACTAGTGGCAACTCCCAACAACATTAACATAATCGAATCACATGATATTTCCCATAAAACATGCAAGGGGGACGCACCCGGAGGTCATTCCTTCCTGGTCAAGAGAGGACGAGAATTATGTAGGGCTACAAAAGCACACCTCAAAGTTCGTAGTTCTCAATCTAAGGATTTCCCAATGTCACCGCGGCCAGCCAAAAAGAGTCCCACAATCGCCACAACATATCTAAAGGATAGTCAAAGACAAGCACCAAGAGACTCTCAATCTTCAATCAACACACAAGAGAGGAAATCACTCACAAAAATATTTTTCTAATCCATGTCCAATAGACCGTTGCCACCCTGGTCTCGGGGATTATACTAGATAAAGACAAGTGAGTACATCAATCCAATACATAGAGGAAGGGGAAATATCATGGGATCACCCTAGATTAACATAGCCTATGATCACAACGAAGATCACATCATGGGAGACAGAGATAACCACATAGCTACACGTACGAGCCCTCGGCCCCGGAGAAGACTACTCACACATGGACATGGTGAGGAGGAGGTTGATGATGGTGTTGATGGAGAGGTGCAGCCCCGCGAGGAGGAGACGGCCGGCGGCAGCCACGGAGGCGGCGGCGGCGGCCCTCGGGGCGGCGGCGGCCCTAGGGGGCAGCGGCTCCTTGGCCCCCCTTCTTCCTTGTGGATGATGCTGCAATGGTGCTGGTCCTCCCCTCCAAGACGGCGGCTCGGGAGGAGGAAAATTCGTGGCCCTTTGTGACCTAGGTTTCCTCTCTTTATATAGACTCTCAGATTCCCGTCATCAGATTTTGGGCCTCAGTAAAACGGGCTTTACTCTGCCGTCCGGACTCCAATTTGGACGAATGTTATATCCAGAAGCATCGCCTCGAAATTCCCCACAACTTTCGCAACTAGACTTTTTCCGTTTGACGCCGTCTTCGGGCCGGAACGTGACCATCTTGAAAAAACGTTCTCAGACAGATTTCAGGAAAGTCAGAGTCCTACTCCAATACGACTCCTTTTGCGTTTTTGTCAATTTCCAAGTAATTCCTACACAATAAAGTGTAAAACAAGAACATTGTGCACTTTTGCAACCATTAGTAGGTTAGTCCAAATATGATCAAAAAGTGTATGGAAATGGATAAATATCATAACAATATCACACAAAAAGGGCATGGAGCAAGCAGAAATTATAGATACGTTTTGGACGTATCAACATCCCCAAGCTTAATTCCTGCTCGTCCTCAAGTAGGTAAATGATAACAAGCATAATTTCTGTGGTGACATGCTATTAACCATATAAGAACTTTTCACAGTCACATGACAAGTGCTTACTGAGACAATGAGTCTGTAGTAATTAAGTTGCCTCATGAGAAAATCACAAAGAACTGAAAGTTTTACAATATGATACTGAAACATCAAATAGATTTGTAGTGAGCATGGTGTGCAAATATGATAAAGTGATACCTCGCTTGCCCCCTTTAGTGAAGCAAAACATAAATGCAGGGGCACCTCCAAGGTTTAAGTGACGACTAGATACAATGATTTCAGAATAAACGATATCATAATCATGCAAAAGACAATGGTACTTTGGGACAATGCACATTACACTCAGAATGACAATCATGCTCTCAATAATTGGTGCTTTAAAGAAGGTGGAGACTCTCGAACCGTGGCTTTTGATGGCAAGGTTGAAAACCTGTGGTCGGAAACAAAGACAAAACATGTACCAGAGCTCTTGGTTTTAAAAACAGAGGTAATAATTATTTTTGTAGATTATGCATATTTCGTCAACGAATGCTAGCAGATAACTCAATTACTTCTCGAGCTGGACAAGTTTCTAGGAACGGCTCCCGAATGAGGACGATCACATCCTCTTAATCTCCTTTGTTTATCACTGCCAAAGTTTTCTGATTTCTCATGAACAAAGCGTGAAGGAGGGTTTGTTTGTTGTATAATTTTTTAATGAGCCGGGCGCACTCTATGCCAGTTCCTTCTCGTATTATGGGTTTGCACATTAGACATGCAATCCCGGGGTGAAGTTTGTCCAACTTAAAAAGATCATGAATTAAGTACTACTTCCTCATGAGCTAAAACAGAGGCACAAAAGAGAAATGCTTTTTTGAATAATTTCGAGATGGTACATGAAAGTCTTCGTTAGGAATGGCAGGTAAATACCATGTATAGGAAGGTATGGTGGACTCATATGGCATAGTCCTTTCCTAGTGACAGTAGGGGCAGCAAGGCACGTATTGTATTGTTGTCATCGACGATAAAAAGATGGGATTTATATCATATTGCTTGAGTTTATCCCTCTACATCATGTCATCTTGTTTAAAGCGTTACTCTGTTCTTTTGAACTTAATACTCTAGATGCATGCTGTATAGCGGTCGATGTGTGGAGTAATAGTAGTAGATGTAGAATCGTTTCGGTCTAGTTGTCTCGGACGTGATGCCTATATATAATGATCATGCCTAGATAGTCTCATTATTATTTGCTTTTCTATCAATTGCTCTACAGTAATTCGTTCACCCACCGTAGAAATCTGCTATCATGAGAGAAGCCACTAGTGAAACCTGTGCCCCTTGGGTCTATTCTCAACATATCAATCTACAATCTACTTTACTTTGCTGTTTTTACTTTCTGTTCTTATATCAAAAATACCAAATATATCAAACTATCGTATCTATCAGATCTCACTTTCGTAAGTGACCGTAAAGGGATTGACAACCCCTTATCGCATTGGCTGCGAAGTTCTTATTTGTTTGTGTAGGTGCGAGGGACTCACGCGTGGTCTCCTACTAGATTGATACCTTGGTTCCCAAAAACTGAGGGAAATACTTACGCTACTGTGCTGCATTTCCCTGTCCTCTTCGAGGGAATACAAGGCAAGCTCGAAAAGTAGCAAGAAGAATTTCTGGCGCCGTTGCCGGGGAGGCTTATGCAAAAGTCATATACCAAGTACCTATCACAAACCCTTATCCTTCGCATTACATTTATTTGCCTCTCATTTTCCTCTCCTCCACTTCACCCTTGCCATTTTATTTGCCCTTCGTTTTGCCGTGTGTTTATCATTCGCCTTGCCTTGCCATCATGGCTAGTCCCTTATCCACTCCTTTGTCTCTCGAGTTTGAAGTTCTTCACCTTAAGCAAAAGCAAGGAGAAAACTTAAAAGAGGCTTGGTTCAGGATGATGAAATCTTATCGTAATTGTACCTTAGAGGTGAATTTTAGGATTGTACTTCGCAATTTTTATGTTGGACTAAATATGTCCCATAGACAAATCTCGGATTGCAGTGCCAAAGGGAATTTTATCGAAATTGATCCTAGCATTGCGCATGAACTTATAGAGGGAATAGTGGGAACATTACCTCAACAAAAAGGGTTACATGAGACCCAGGAAGAGACACAAGTTTTTGGGAATATTTGCGAAGTAACAAAAATATTACAAAAATTTCTTGAAACTCTTAAGAGTGTTAGTGGAAATCTCCACCGCATGAATATGTTGATTACCCTTTGTAATAACCGGTTGGATTCATTAGATCTATTGATTTATGAATATGAAGGGGAACGTAAAGAACCTCCCGGATTCGAGCTTGACACCGTTAAAAGGGTAAAGATCAAAGATGGCGATACCTAGATCTATCCTTGTATCGTGCCTAGCTAGGGCGTTAAACGATAGCGCTTGTTGGGAGGCAACCCAATTTTATTTTCTTTGTTTTTGCTTCTGTTTAGGAATAAATATTGCATCTAGCTTCTATTTAGATGTGGTTTTGTGTTTTCATTAATGTTTGTGCCAAGTAGAACCTTTGGGAAGACTTGTGTGAAGTTTATATGATCTTGTTGTAAAAAACAGAAATGTTAGCGCTCACTAGAATAGTCACCAAATTTTACTTGAGAGTGCTATTTAGTTGATTCTTTTTTCAGATGATTAATAGACAAATTCCTCACGTTTACCAATTTATTTCAATTTTTTGGAGTTACAGAAGTATGCAAAAGTTACATATTACTACAGACTGTTATGTTTTTGACAGATTCTATTTTTCGTGTGTTGTTTGCTTATTTTGATGAATCTATGAGTAGTATTGGAGGATATGAATCATAGAGAAGTTGGAATACAGTAGGTTTAACATCAATATAAACAAAGAATGAGTTCATTAGAGTACCTTTGAGTGGTGGTTTGTTTTCTTATATTAACGGAGCTCACGAGATTTTTGTCTAAGTTTTGTGTTGTGAAGTTTTCAAGTTTTGAGTATTGCTTTGATGGACTATGGAACAAAGAGTGGCAAGAGCCTAAGGTTTGGGATGCCCAAGGCACCCCAAGGTAAAATTCAAGGACAACCAAAAACCTAAGCTTGGGGATGCCCCGGGAAGGCATCCCCTCTTTCGTCTTCATATATCGGTAACTATACTCGGGACTATATTTTTATTCACCACATGATATGTGTTTTACTTGGAGTGTCATGTATAATTTGAGTCTTTGCTTGTTAGTTTGCCACAATCATCCTTGCTGGACACATATTTTTGAGAGAGATAAATATGGCCTAGAATTTGTCAGAACACTCTATGTGCTTCACTAATATCTTTTGAGCTAAATAGTTTTGCTCTAGTGCTTCACTTGTATCTTTTAGAGCACGGTGGTGATTTTATTTTGTAGAAATTGTTGATCTCTCATGCTTCACTTGTACCCTTCTGAGAGTCTATTAGAACAGCATGGTAATGTGCTTTGGTTATAAAACTAGTCCTAATATGACATGCATCCAAGATAAATGTAGTGAAAGCTTTCATACAAAGTGCATTGAATATGATGAGAAGTTTGATACTTGATGATTGTTTTGAGATATGAGGATAGTGATATTAGAGTCATGCTAGTGGAGTTATTATGAAATTGAGAAATACTTATGTTAAAGTTTGTGATTCCCGTAGCATGCACATATGGTGAACCGTTATGTGACAAAGTTGGAGCATGAGGTATTTGTAGAGTGTCATCCTTTGTGTGGAGGTCGGGGGCGCACGATGGTTAACTCCTACCAACCTCCCCCTAGGAGCATGCGTTGACTGCTTTGTTTTGATGACTCGTAAATTTTTGCAATAAGTATATGAGTTCTTTATGACTAATGTTGAGTCCATGCATTATACGCACTCTCATCCTTCCACCATTGCTAGCCTCTCTTGTACCGCGCAACTTCCGCCGGTACCATACACCCACTATATACCTCCTCAAAACAGCCACCATATCTACCTATCATGGCATTTCCATAGCCATTCTGAGATATATTTACATGCAACTTTCCACCGTTCCGTTCATATGACACGCTTCATATTGTTATATTGCCATGCATGATCATGTAGTTGACATCGTATTTATGGCAAAGCCACCATGCATAATTTTTCATACATGTCATTCTTGATTCATTGCACATCCCGGTACACCGCCGGAGGCATTCATATAGAGTCATACTTTGTTCTAGTATTGAGTTGTAATATCGAGTTGTAAATCAATATAAGTGTGATGATCATCATTATTAGAGCATTGTCCCAAAGAAAAAAAAGTAGGAAAGGCAAAGAAAAAGAAAGGCCCAAAAAAAGGAAAAAAAGAAAAAAGAAAAAAAAATAAAAAAAATAAAAGGGACAATGCTACTATATTTTTCCACACTTGTGCTTCAAAGTAGCACCATGTTCTTCATGATAGAGAGTCTCTTGTATAGTCACTTTCATATACTAGTGGGAATTTTCATTATAGAACTTGGCTTGTATATTCCAACGACGGGCTTCCTCAAATGCCCTAGGTCTTCGTGAGCAAGCAAGTTGGATGCACACCCACTTAGTTTCTTTTGTTGAGCTTTCATACATTTTTAGCTCTAGTGCATCCGTTGCATGGCAATCCCTACTCACTCACATTGATATCTATTGATGGGCATCTCCATAGCCCGTTGATACGCCTAGTCGATGTGAGACTATATTCCTCCTTTTTGTCTTCTCCACAACCACCACTCTATTCCACCCATAGTGCTATACCCATGGCTCATGCTCATGTATTGCGTGAAAGTTGAAAGGTTTGAAAAAATTGAGTATGAGAACAAGTGCTTGGATGAAACCGGGGTTGTGCATGATATGAATATTTTGTGTGATGAAGAGGGAACATAGCCAGACTATATGATTTTGTAGGGATAACTTTCTTTAGCCATGTTATTTTGACAAGACATGATTGCTTTGTTAGTATGCTTGAATTATTATTATTTCTTATGTCAATATGGACTTTTATCTTGAATCTTTCGGATCTGAACATTCATGCCACAATAAAGAGAATTACATTGAAAATTATGTTGGTTAGCATTCCACATCAAAAATTCTGTTTTTATCATTTACCTACTCGAGGACAAGCAGGAATTAAGCTTGGGGATGCTTGATACGTCTCCAACATATCTATAATTTTTTATTGTTCCATGCTATTATATATGATGTTTTGGATATTTAATGGGCTTTATTATACACTTTTATATTATTTTTGGGACTAACCTATTAACCCAAAGGCCCAGTCCAGATTGCTGTTTTTTTTGCCTATTTTAGGGTTTTACAGAAAAGGAATATCAAACGGAGTCCAAACGGAATGAAACCTTCGGGAGAGATATTTTTGGAGCGATACCTACACGGGAGACTTGAGAACCACGAAATAGGGCACACGTGGTGTCCACGAGGGTGGGGGTGCGCCCCCTCCCCCTGGGCGTGTCCCCCTGCCTCGTGGGCCCCACATTGCTCCCCCGGTGCACTCCTTCCTCCTATATATACCCATGTACCCTAAAAACATCGAAGCAACAAAGAAAACCATAATTCCACCGCCGCAACCTTTTGTTCCCGTGAGATCCCATCTTGGGGCCTGTTCTGAAGCTCCACCGGAGGGGGGATCTTCCACGGAGTGCTTCTACATCAACACCATGGCCTCACCATGAGTTGTGAGTAGTTTACCTCAGACCTTCGGGTCCATAGTTAGTACCTAGGTGGCTTCTTCTCTCTCTTTGGATCTCAATACCAAGTTCTCCTCGGTCTTTGAGGAGATCTATTCGATGTAATCTTTTTGCGGCGTGTTTGTCGAGATCCAATGAATTGTGGTTTTATGATCAAGATTATCCATGAGAAATATTTGGTTATTTTCTGAATTCTTTTATGTATGATTATAATATCCTTGCAAGTCTCTTCGAATTATCGGTTTGGTTTGGCCTACTAGATCTATAGTTCTTGCAATGGGAGAAGTTCTTGGCTTTGGGTTCAATCTTGCGGTGTCCTTTCCCAATGACAGTAGGGGCAGCAAGGCACGTATTGTATTGTTGCCATCGAGGATAAAAAGATGGGGTTTATATCATATTGCTTGAGTTTATCCCTCTACATCATGTCATCTTGCTTAAAGCGTTACTCTGTTCTTTTGAACTTAATACTCTTGATGCATTCTGGATAGCGGTCGATGTGTGGAGTAATAGTAGTAGATGCAGAATTGTTTCGGTCTACTTGTCTCGGACGTGATGCCTATATATAATGATCATGCCTAGATAGTCTCATAATTATTTGCTTTTCTATCAATTGCTCGACAGTAATTCGTTCACCCACCATAGAAATCTACTATCATGAGAGAAGCCACTAGTGAAACCTATGGCCCCCGGGTCTATTCTCAACATGTCAATCTACAATCTACTTTACTTTGCTGTTTTTACTTTCTGTTCTTATATCCAAAAATACCAAAAATATCAAACCATCCTATCTATCAGATCTCACCTTCGTAAGTGACCGTAAAGGGATTGACAACCCCTTATCGCGTTGGCTGCGAAGTTCTTATTTGTTTGTGCATGTGCGAGTTGGTCTCCTACTGGATTGTTACCTTGGTTCTCAAAAATTGAGGGAAATACTTACGCTATTGTGCTGCATCTGCCTTTCCTCTTCGGGGGAATACAACGCAAGCTCGAGAAGTAGCAAGGATTATACAGGTTCTGGCTACCGTGCGATGTAATACCCTACTCCAGTGTGTTTGGTGGATTGCCTCGTGGGGCTGAGGATGAACTAATACAATGGATGAACAACATACGGAGGAGAGGTGTTCTTGGGCTCGAAGGAGCTTGTGGTGTGTGTAGGGTGGAATGGATCGCTCTCTCTCACTCTCTCTTTCTTTCTATCTTTCTATCCCATTTCTCTCCCTATCCCCCCTTCATGGTGGTGGCTTGGTCCTATTTATAGTGGCATTGGTCCTCTTCCCAAATATCGGCGGGAAGGGATCCCACAAAGGCCAAATTTGAAGGGGAACAACTAGTAAAAGTTATCCTAACAAAAGTGGTCTTTGCCTGCAAAAGGCTCTGGTGGTGACGTCGTGCTGGGCTCCACGATGACCACCATTCTGCCGCCCTGGCGGTCCTTGGTCTTATTGCACCGATATGGAAACCTTAGCTTGATTCCTCGGGACTCTGTGCCTGTGCTTGCCCCTTAGTACCAAAGGGGAAACTGGCACACTGCACCCACTGGCGCCTGCTTGGCCTTGGATGTCATGGCCCAAGTCACGCGAACCTCACGAGGTGCTCCTTGCATAGATATCTCCGCTCCTCGGGAGCTAGCCTAGGGAGACTGCCCCCAAGGAGGTTTTGCTGTCACCCGCCTCGCGAGGCTTGGCCCCTCGCGAGGGTCTTGAGTTGTGGCTGCTAAAGTTGGGCCGTACCAGACCGCTGATGGAGCCACGTCACGGGCCACAGGCAGACAAGTCTGGGTACCCTCGTTCCCAGGACGCCGACAGTAGCCCCCGGGCCCAAGGCGCGCTCGGACTTGGCTTCGAGGCGAAGCGCCGCGGGCCCTAATGGCCTGCGGGCTTAGTCGATGCGTGGCGACTTGATTGGACGTGGGCGTCTCCGCTTCCCCATGCCGCGTCGATAACTGCTCGACTTGATGAGACATTGCCGTATGCATAGAAAAGTATCATTACACGAGGCCGTGGAGGCCGGCGGTTGGCCTCCTTTAGGCTATAAATGGGAAGAGGGTGAAGCCCCCGTTGCTCATCTGCTTCTTCTTGTCGCCCGCCTCTTATTCTTCTTCCTCCTTGCTGCGCCGGCTTACCGTGACGCCCATGGCGCTGATAAGGAGATTATCTGCTGCTGAAAAAGGGAAAACTCCCTGCGAGGAGCGGGAACCACTTCTGCCAAAGAAGAGGTTTGGCTGCCGCCGTGGCACCGACGAGAGGCGGGAGGTGACGAGGCCTTGGTGAGAGCGGCCTCCTCATGGCTACTCGTTGCCCTTGTACGCACAGGAGCAAGAGGGTTGTGCCCCGCGCCGCTTGCCTCGTGGCCGGGGTCATCCAGCTGGGGCTGCTCGGGCTGCTGGTCCCCGAACCCACACATAGGTCTCCTCACACGAGTTCGTGGTGTGGACTGCGATGCCACTGCCTTCTTGGATCCGGCTCCCAAGATTCTTCACTGAGCTGATGCCAGCGAGGGGTCCTGTCGAGCTGTGGCTGCAGCATGCCGGGTGTTGCAGACAGGCTTTGGAGACAGAGGTCGAGGTCTCCCTCCCGACCGGTGTCTTCATGACTCGAGGTTGGGGCGAGATTGCCCGCGTGTGCCATCCTGATGGATCTTCCGTCGTTCACTTTGAGTTTGACGGTGCCTCCACGTTGTTCTTCAAGGTCTTCGACGGGGAAGGACGCTGCCAGGAGTGCTGCCCTGGTGGGAGCCGCCAGGGTGGCACAATGACGGACGCCGAGCCTGCTCTCGGCCCTGCCGGCAGCTCTCCTAGCAGCGGCGGTGGCCGCTGGGAATCCAGCAGCTCTCCTGAACCTGACGAGTCTCTAGAGACGAGCGACGACAGCTACACGCCCCAAGCTCACACCGCGCCCGGAGCGCGACAGCTGCACCAGCTCGTCGTCACTGGTGATATGAGCGGGGTTGAAGACGGCCTCTCGTGGCCCACTATTGATGATGGTGTCGGTGGTGGCAGCCACAGTTAGGGTCTCCTGGAATCTCCTTCTTTTGCTCCCTGCGAGGAATCAAAGTGAGCCCCGTGGGGGCATGTAAAAAACCTATAATGCTTTTGCTCTGGTGTTTATTACCCCTGCTATGTAACTGTGCCTTCAAGTCTTGCTTCGGCACTGTCCCCCTTTTTATCCTTTTAGTAGCTTTGCGCTCTACGCCGGCGGGTCCCCGTCCCAATGCAAGCTTCAGCCATCGCTGGTATGCCAGGTCGCGATGCCGTGGTGAAGGCCAGGAGGTGAGCGGCCCGAGGTTCGGTAAGAGCTCCTGAGACGCGATGCTCAAGTGGTCCCCCTTGGCTTGCAAGCAGCTGCCGAAGGCTAAAAAGGGAGGTGGCACCACCGGAGCAAGACTACATAAATCAAACTTGTCGAATAGATGTGTTGTGCCAATTGAATGTCTGACTTATCTTGACGGGCCTTAGGTGATTCTCCACGTGGTGCGCCTGGTTTGCTCCTGCGGCAGCACAGCTGAGATTTCGCGATTTCCTTCCCGCTTGCTTTAGCATTCGGCGTCGGCAGAGCCCGGCCCCGCGCATACCTCAGCCTCCGCTGGCTCGTTCGGATCACCAAGACGAGGCCAGGGGTGAGGGGTTACGTCCAGTTAGGCCCCTGAGTCGTGATGCTCAGGGGTCCCCCTTGACGTACTGTAGCGACCACGATCCGAATGGACCGAAGTCTCTTTGTTCTGTGTCATCCCTGGATCGGTATGCTGACACACATAGTACAAACATGATTTATAACAGAGGTAAATCACATGTATTAAGTAACGTAAATACTATTACCTCAAATCGATCATAGCGGAAGCAACAAGGTTGTGGATTCCCATCAACACCAACGGCAAAGTTGCGTGTAGAAATCGTAACCCCTAACGTATCACTTACTCGTCGTAAGATAATCCTGCAACATAAAATGTTGCAGCCCGAAAACGGGTCAGTACATTGAATGTACTGGCAAATTCACACTGTAATGATAATGATGAATAAGGCCTACAACTACATGCATATTTGGCTGGTGGAGGCTGTAAGGTTAAGTTTTTGCGTAAAGCCAATTTTTCCCTACTTCAAAGGAATATATTTTAATTAACTATCATCGTAGTTGAAACATCGTTGAGAAGATAGACATCCTCTCAACCCCAATTAAAAGTTCATCATTAAACCCAACAATATTAAATTAGAGAGTGATGAGATCAGCAAATAATCCACTTCTAGATACTCAAAGATGTCCATAACCGGGGACACGGCTACTCATGAATAGTTTGTACACTCTGCAGAGGTTTGTGCACTTTTCCCCACAAGACTCGATCGCCTCCGTTTGGTTTCTCGCACTGCACGGTGTTTGAGAAACGGATGACCGAGACACAGTCTTTCCGAAGAGGTCCCCTTAACCAGATAGATAGGCCGGTACACCTACAAAACCCAACTACATCTGCTAGCCCATCATGGAAAGGTTTCCCACAACTTACTCAACTATGCCAGAGCCCATATTGGCATGTGGCTGCACACTGATGTTTCTAGTATGAAAAATCTCATGATCCCTTTGAGCCTGGGTGGCGGTGCAAAAGAAAAACAGGCAATCCTGGAATACCCAGATACCTCAATCCACCCAGATGTGTATTAATGTTGCCACCTTAAGTTGAACCATTAATTAACAACTCACATCTGTCATGGATTTCATTCACCCAATCCACGTCTACGAGCATAGCATGTCCTAACAGCAAACGTAGAAGTAACTCCCAAAGGTTTGAATGTAATGCAGGTAATAGGTACTACCTCAAACTACTTCCCAATCCCGCAAGTTAATTAATCCTACTCATGCAAGGTGTGAGGGTTTGACTAATGCAATGAAAACTGGGTAATTGGAAAGCATGATTAAAGTGTTACTTGCCTGCAATGTTGATGAAGATAATTCGCACTCAAAACTCTTGATAGATCTACTCGTCACACTCCGGTCAATCTATCGTAAGCAAGCAATCGTAACCGCACATAAGCAATCACTCAGAAAAGATCGGACAGAACGAATAAACACTTCGAAAACTTCGAGAACACACGAATGACTCTTGAAACACAAAACAATTCCCAACAGTACCAAAATTATGTGAATTTGGCCTTATCAGAAAGTTTAGGTCAAGAGCTTCGATTTGCAAAAAGAATCAACTCAAACGGAGTTACGAAACTCAAGTTATGATCAAACGAAGTTTGAATCTAAAACTAGTTGAATTCAAATTTTAAAATTTTCAAAAACATGTTTGAGTTGTATTACTGAAAAGAGGGGATCGTAACGAAGACGTGGGCGTTGGTTTCGTTGAATTTGGACTAACCGGTAAAAAGATATGGCCGTTTGGAGTGTAGGGACTATTCTGTAAATAAAATATTCACATCTAAGTCCCTGGCCGAAACTAAACAGAAAAATAAAAAGCTATCAAGCGAATGTTCACTGTATAACTAAACTAAAAAAAATGAATCTAGATCTAGGGTTTTGGAAATAAACCGATCTGGTTTTTAGGAGAAAACCTAACTAATAAGAAACAAAAAAAAACGTGCAGGTTTATACCGTGGCGGTTCGGGCGGCGGACCGGGCGGTTTTTCCGCGGGGCGACTTGGGCTCCGCCGGCGGTGAACTCCGGCGAGGCCTGCGGCGGGCGGCGGTGGGCGCGCGGCTGCGGGGCGAGGGGCGGGGCGCGGCAGCGGCGAGGTAGGCGAGGGGGCGAGGCGCGGCTGCGGGATGCGAGGGACGGGCGTCGCGGGGCGAGGAGCAGCGGCGGCGGGAGCTAGCAGCGGCGGCGGCGGCTGTTGTGCGCGGCAGCGGCGCGATGCGAGGGGAGCAGCGGCGGCAGGGCTTTATAGGAGGGAGGGGGAAGGAGTTCCTTGCGGGAGGGGCAAGGGGAGAGAGTCCGGCGGCGACACGGGATTCCGGCGGCGGCTGTTTCCATAGCTCGCACGGGGTCGGAGACGGTGGCGAGCTGGGCTGGGCCCGGCTGGAGCTGGGCCGGCCCAGTCGGCGAGGGAGCATTTTTTTCTTTTTTTTTCTTTAAACATTTCTTTTTTTTCTAACATACAGAAAAACGAATAAAAGCAAAATAAATAAAAAATATCCTATAGGCATATAATATATCAAAATTTGCAAAAAAATAAGCCCTACAACATGAACATTTTTCTACTGTCAAATAAAATGTCCACAAAATCTAATAAATAAAAAGGTCCTACTGTTGCAAATAAAAACCAACAAAAACCATTTTTTAAAATACCAAAATGAATTCAAATTATCTCCAATTTTCTGCTGTAGGGAATCATGTTACCCTATTTTCCATGTAATATATTTTTGGAGAAAAATAATTTGAATAAAAACCAAATAACTCAATATTTGAAATTGAGTTCCAGAAATTTCAGAAAAACTTCCAACTCATATTTCCTATAATTTGAAGAAGTCATTTTATCTTCTCTCGGGGAAAATCATTGAGTTGCTTAAAGTTTCTGAATTGAAAATATTTCAAGGATGAAATTCAAAATCCTTTCAAAGCCCTTTATCATTTAAAATAAATGGAAGAAGCCATATTATCTTCACTCTAGGGTTTTGTGTTGAAAAGAATTTGAATTCCCTCGGAGATCAAAAAGCAAAGTGAAAGTTTTGGGAAAGTCATTTTATTCCCTCTCATTTAAGTTTCAAAAGTTTCAAATTTCACTCAATTTCACTCAGCACATCAAACAGCAATCAAATCTATCTATTTATTATAACATTCCAAAATTTAGAATTTTGGGATGTTACAAACCTACCACACTTAAAATGAATCTCGTCCTTGAGATTTGGAGAGGCTAGCAAGAAATAGGTTAGGGTTTGGGGGTCTTCTAACAAATCCACAGATTGGTGTGGCCTAGTGTGCAACCACACTTAGGAACATGGATACAGTTCCATCAAAACTCAAGCACTCCATCCTTTGGGTTGACGGCGTCGGTCTTCTCAAATATTCAAGGTATTTCCTTCTCTGGCTCTTTTCGGTAGTGGCAAAATCCTTGTCCTAAATCATTGTATCCTTTCATCTTGGTAAGGCTCTTTCGGGACTGGTTCTCTTAGCTGATGAGTCTGGTGCCAATACCAAGCAGCTATCGATATCTCATGGGGGTCATTAAGCAATTTGATTTGGGTCCCTGCAGAAAACGGGTCTGGGCTTCATCCTCACCGTATATCCTACGGTTGGCAACAGCATGCCGTGTACAAGGGAAAAGTTTCTATACCATTCTAAGGTTTAAACAAAGTTTTGACATCCTCGTCTCTCTACTATAGGTAAGTCACTCAGATTTACCATCCCGTATAACAGATGCGAACAATAAGAGTAAGTCGGTATGGTGATCAATCCATCCCGCACCCAAATCATTACCTTGTATATTGTTTAGTGAATCTCGCATTCTACACTCGGTAATACTCACAAGCATTGCAGAATTTCTCTTGTTGACGAACTGAGTTCGAACATATCCATTGATTCTGCAAGCCAAACAAAACATCTAACGTTTCTCAACGCTCGGGTTTAACGTAACCACCTATAAGATCGTCTATTGGCAAAGGTCGTAACTTCTACCAGGGGTTTTTCCTTCAGCAAGAATGTGCTTGCTTCCTTGACAGGTCCTGGGGCCTGTGGGTTATGGCTCATCTCTCCACTAGTAACACTTGGTCTCATCATCGGGTTGCAACTGGTCATTCTTCCAACATCCAACTTCATTGGCTCTCTCCTAAATCCATCCAATTTGTTTGGTATTCCTTTCTTCTGGGTACCAAACTGAGCGTAATTACTCACACTCATCCTTGGGTAGTCCTTTCCAAGTCGGACGTTTCTAACCACTAGCTAGTGTATTCGGGTAACGGTGTTGGATTCTACCACACTTAAAATGAATAACACTAGTTTCTTCAAAAACTCCTTCCATGCATCATGTCTTCACTCATCACTATAGAGTAACAACATCATAAAATCCCAAAATCAGTACCAGGCTGCTAACTTCACCGATTCTCAACTTGCTACAGTCTACTGCATTTCCATTGCATGCTTCAACTCCAATACTTAGCACAAAACTCCTTCTTCGTGGTATAATCCATAGCAAAATGCACTGCTTTACTACAGCAGAAATATAACACTTCTCACAAGTCTCGTGGTTCCCTTAATATTACGTAGCCTCCCTTAGGTCCTCGGCTAAAGGGTCCACGTCAAAACTTGTATATCCATAACTCAATCCTTGGGGTTACTGTAGTTCCATACTCCAGCATTACACCCTCGTAAAATCCAATCATACTTCTTTCCTTCATACTCTTGGGGTAAGCCTCATATCCAATTAAACTCCAACTATTTGTGCAAACTCTACTCCTTGGAGCAACACTTTCCTTTCTATTGGTCCAGGGTTCACTCAGTAAGGTTCAACTAAATAAAATGCACTGGTTCATCCTAAATCCATATTCTCCTCATATCAAATCTTGTATTACTACTTGAACCAGTATTCAACACTCTAGTTTCGAAGGTACTTCACTACAAATGTTTCCATCCACATAGTGGGGTATGGTCAAACATTCCTCCCATCTTTATTCCTTTGTCCTAGCTAAGGGTGCTTCAATCCCACCGGAATTGTGCAATGCGATTCTTAAATACATCAATCTTTTGCTTCATCCTATTGGTTGTGTGCTTCATCTCCACCATCTCTGCATGCATCATACTCAGGCATCCCTGGGTAAAACGAAGTCTTGCTTCGAGTATTTCTCCAATCTGACGTATGGCCTCCATAGCAGCTTCATGAACAGAATCGAAGAATGCTGTTCACGGTACTCGGGAGATGAAAAAGTATTGACCCATAGTCTTTGGGCAAACTCCTTTCACACGGTGGAGGTGTACCTCCACGTACCAAAGTTCAACTCCATTCTCCATGAAGGGATAACCCTTGTAAACTGCATCTCCTTCCAGTTGAATATGCTTCATCATGTCCTTCAGGATCTTTGGATAATCTTGATCGCTAGTCAGGGTCATGATGGTTTCTGGGCCTTTGAGAAAAGACTCGTAAAAGGTTGTCATCTGTAGGCATAAGATAAAAGGGCACTCAGGACAATGTAGGTATTTCCTTGTGGTTGTTTGTCCGAGAAAGGTTTGGGGTCAACTACTCCAAGGGTTCTAGGTTTAGGTCTGGGTGAGAATAGCAAGAGAGGCACTCACAATCATCCAACAACTCATAACTTTTCCTTCTTAGATTCCAAAATATCAACTTCTATTGCTTCACGAACTATTACAATGTTATTTCCATACTCAACTCAACATTGTAAAAGGGTATTCCATATTTAGCTACGTGCTTCATTCCAATATGAAGATCTCAACTACTCAGATCAATCTTCCTCCAGTCTAGACCTTCTCTTGGCAAAATGCTCTACTTCCTTGTAGTGTAAACTAATGGCATAATACCAATCTAAGGACTTCATGGCGACTGTCCTGGTTCACTGGGTTCTTCACTTCCTGGTTGGGCATTTGATAGCATAATGACCTAAATCCTTGCACCTATAACATGTGATGTCACTTAGGTCCTTTTCCGCAGAAATTTGGTTCTTCTGAGGACACATGCTATTTCTCTTCCTCGACTTCTTCGTTCCTATCAATTCTTCTATCTTTTGTGGATCAAACTCCACTTCTTCTGTCGGGAAGTCTCCCAGATACTCTTGACTTTCCCTCGTGCATTGCTGTGAAAGATGACCTTTCTCCCCACATGAGTAGCAAGCACGGGAATAAAATCTGTTTAGTCCTTCTCCATCAGGGTCGTCAATATCTTCCTCCATCGCGGATTCCCTTAGGGTTTCCTCGAGGAATTCTTTCATTGCTTCTTTCTTCTGCTGGATAGCTCGTTGCACCATGGGGTAAATGTGACACTGAGCAGGGTAGTGGGTAGTCCCTTCACACAAGAAACAAGTAATCTGCCTAGTTGGGCATTCTTCAGCTAGGTGACTCCCTTCACAATTAGGGCATTCATCCTTGTGCTCCTCCTGGGTGTGTCCTATTTCTCCACAAATCCTACATGCACAACGTTTCTTCTCCGGCTTGTCAGCATGCTTGCGGATGAGACGGGATTCTATCAAGGTCTTCTTGAATTCTTCCCAATTTTCTGCTCTATTACATCCTTGTATGTCTTGATGCATCTTCCACCATGTTGCATCACCTTTTGTAAAGTACTGAAGAACGTTTTGAACTTCATACTTCCTTTCAACTAAATTCTCTCTGAAGTGATCCTCCATGTTTTGTATCCATAACTCTGCCTCCGGTTGGGTCATTGGTCCAGAGACTACAAGGCTATCTTCAATCATCCTCTATTGGGTCCAAGGGTTTTGGGATGAGATTCAGAAGAGATAGAGAGGGATACACTCTAAACAAACAAAGGTTTTGAAAAGACGGGTTTTAGTTTGTGGTCGTCAAAAAACATCAAACAAATGACGACTCACAATCGTCGCATCTAACGTAAGTACATAACAGGGGTTGGTCTTCTAATGGTCATCATCTCTTCAAAGTTGTCACTCTTCAAATCTTCGGAGTATCCATGGTTATAGCTTCAACACTTCCAATGTATGGTAAAATCCTCTTTACTCCGAAGTGGTCCAAATGGGAAAAGGGTATTGTCTAACTATTTAAGGTCAAAGGGAAGATTTGACAAAGCTCAGAGAAGAAGAGAGATAAGAATCTTTTTGAAAAAGATAGTTTTGGATAAATCCTTTCCTATGGTCTGACTAGTTTCTAGGGTCACGTCCTACAGTCAACATGTGCTCTGATACCATCTTGTAGCGACCACGATCCGAATGGACCGAAGTCTCTGTGTTGTGTGTCATCCCTAGATCGGTATGCTGACACACACAGTACAAACAGGATTTATAACAGAGGTAAATCACATGTATTAAGTAACGTAAATACTATTACCTCAAATCGATCATAGCGGAAGCAACAAGGTTGTGGATTCCCATCAACACCAACGGCAAAGTTGAGTGTAGAAATCGTAACCCCTAATGTATCACTTACTCGTCGTAAGATAATCCTGCAACATAAAACGTTGCAGCCCAAAAACGGGTCAGTACATTGAATGTACTGGCAAATTCACACTGTAATGATAATGATGAATAAGGCCTACAACTACATGCATATTTGGTTGGTGGAGGCTGTAAGGTTAAGTTTTTGCGTAAAGCCAAATTTTCCCTACTTCAAAGGAATATATTTTAATTAACTATCATGGTAGTTGAAACATCGTTGAGAAGATAGACATCCTCTCAACCCCAATTAAAAGTTCATCATTAAACCCAACAATATTAAATTAGAGAGTGATGAGATCAGCAAATAATCCACTTCTAGATACTCAAAGATGTCCATAACCGGGGACACGACTACTCATGAATAGTTTGTACACTCTGCAGAGGTTTGTGCACTTTTCCCCACAAGACTCGATCGCCTCCGTTTGGTTTCTCGCACTGCATGGTGTTTGAGAAACGGATGACCGAGACACAGTCTTTCCGAAGAGGTCCCCTTAACCAGATAGATAGGCCGGTACACCTACAAAACCCAACTACATCTGCTAGCCCATCATGGAAAGGTTTCCCACAACTTACTCAACTATGCCAGAGCCCATATTGGCATGTGGCTGCACACGGAAGTTTCTAGTATGAAAAATCTCATGATCCCTTTGAGCCTGGGTGGCGGTGCAAAAGAAAAACAGGCAATCCTGGAATACCCAGATGCCTCAATCCACCCAGATGTGTATTAATGTTGCCACCTTAAGTTGAACCATTAATTAACAACTGACATCTGTCATGGATTTCACTCACCCAATCCACGTCTACGAGCATAGCATGTCCTAACAGCAAACGTAGAAGTAACTCCCAAAGGTTTGAATGTAATGCAGGTAATAGGTACTACCTCAAACTACTTCCCAATCCGACAAGTTAATTAATCCTACTCATGCAAGGTGTGAGGGTTTGACTAATGCAATGAAAACTAGGTAATTCGAAAGCATGATCAAAGTGTTACTTGCCTGCAATGTTGATGAAGATAATTCACACCCAAAACTCTTGATAGATCTACTCGTCACACTCCGGTCAATCTATCGTAAGCAAGCAATCGTAACCACACATAAGCAATCACTCAGAAAATATCGGACAGAACGAATAAACGCTTCGAAAACTTCGAGAACACACGAATGACTCTTGAAACACAAAACAATTCCCAACAGTACCAAAATTATGTGAATTTGGCCTTATCAGAAAGTTTAGGTCAAGAGCTTCGATATGCAAAAAGAATCAACTCAAACGGAGTTACGAAACTCAAGTTATGATCAAATGAAGTTTGAATCTAAAACTAGTTGAATTCAAATTTTAAAATTTTCAAAAACATGTTTGAGTTGTATTACTGAAAAGAGGGGATCGTAACGAAGACGTGGGCGTTGGTTTCGTTTAATTTGGACTAACCGGTAAAAAGATATGGCCGTTTGGAGTGTAGGGACTATTCTGTAAATAAAATATTCACATCTAAGTCCCTGGCTGAAACTAAACAGAAAAATAAAAAGCTATGAAGCGAACGTTCACTGTATAACTAAACTAAAAAAACGAATCTAGATCTAGGGTTTTGGAAATAAACCTCTCTGGTTTTTAGGAGAAAACCTAACTAATAAGAAACAAAAAAAACCGTGCGGGTTTATACCGTGGCGGTTCGGGCGGCGGACCGAGCGGTTTTTCCGCGGGGCGACTTGGGCTCCGCCGGCGGTGAACTCCGGCGAGGCCTGCGGCGGGCGGCGGTGGGCGCGCGGCTGCGGGGCGAGGGGCGTGGCGCGGCAGCGGCGAGGTAGGCGAGGGGGCGAGGCGCGGCTGCGGGATGCGAGGGGCGGGCGTCGCGAGGTGAGGAGCAGCGGCGGCGGCGGTTGTTGGCGGCGGCGGCTGTTGTGCGCGGCGGCGACGCGATGCGAGGGGAGTAGCGGCGGCGGGGCTTTATAGGAGGGAGGGGGGAGGAGTTCCTTGCGGGAGGGGCAAGGGGAGAGAGTCCGGCGGCGGCACGGGATTCCGACGGCGGCGGTTTCCATAGCTCGCACGGGGTCGGAGACGGTGGCGAGCTGGGCTGGGCCCGGCTGGAGCTGTGCCGGCCCAGTCGGCGAGGGAGCATTTTTTTTCTTTAAACATTTTTTTCTAACAGACAGAAAAACGAATACAAGCAAAATAAATAAAAAATATCCTATAGACATATAATATATCAAAATTTGCAGAAAAATAAGCCCTACAACATGAACATTTTTCTACTGTCAAATAAAATGTCCACAAAATCTAATAAATAAAAAGGTCCTACTGTTGCAAATAAAAACCAACAAAAACCATTTTTAAAAATACCAAAATGAATTCAAATTTATCTCCAATTTTCTGCTGTAGGGAATCATGTTACCCTATTTTCCATGTAATATATTTTTGGAGAAAAATAATTTGAATAAAAACCAAATAACTCAATATTTGAAATTGAGTTCCAGAAATTTCAAATAAACTTCCAACTCATATTTCCTATAATTTGAAGAAGTCATTTATCTTCTCTCGGGGAAAATCATTGAGTTGCTTAAAGTTTCTGAATTGAAAATACTTCGAGGATGAAATTCAAAATCCTTTCAAAGCCCTTTATCATTTAAAATAAATGGAAGAAGTCATATTATCTTCACTCTAGGGTTTTGTGTTGAAAAGAATTTGAATTCCCTCGAAGATCAAAAAACAAAGTGAAAGTTTTGGGAAAGTCATTTTATTCCCTCTCATTTAACTTTCAAAAGTTTCAAATTTCACTCAATTTCACTCAGCACATCAAACAGCAATCAAATTTATCTATTTATTATAACATTCCAAAATTTAGAATTTTGGGATGTTACACGTACGAACAACCCTCGGGAAGGAAATGGTAGGGTTGGCCTTGGTGTTCTGCGTCGGCAGGGCCCGACCCCGCGCATACCTCAGACGCCGCTGGTTCGTCCGGATCGCCAGGACAAGGCCAGGGAGTGCAGGGCTACATGGCCAGTTAGGCCCCTAAGACGCGATGCCCAGGGGTCCCCCTTGACGGACAAAAAGACCCTAGCACTCCGAGCCGGCCTCCCCTTCTCTCGCTCTTCTAGGTGCTCTGTGTCCTTGGGTCCCGACCCTCGACCGGAGCTCAGCCGCCGCCGGTATGCCAGGTCGCGATGCCATGGTCAAGGCCAAGGGGTGAGGGATGGAGAGTCGGTAGGAGTCCCTCAGACGCGATGCTCAAGAGCCCCCCCTTTAACACGCAAGCGAATTACATGAGAAGGGAAAAACCGACAGGGCCGCCTGTCGCTAGGCTCTAGAGATTCCTGCGGGTTAGTCCGACGAGACAACACAATTTACAATTGCGCCTACCGTTGGGCCACTGATCTTTCCGCAGGAAGACAAAGGCACTGAGGAGCTGGTGAGGTGACATGCGCGAGGCGGGCCGTGAGTCAGAGCTCGATCTCTCAGATTTTTCAACGTTGCATGGACGGACCCGAGCACAAGCGCCGTGCCAACGTGTGTAGCCCCCGTTGCGGATGAGCAGGAGTCCGTTCGGCAGCGAGGGAGGCCAAAAGAGGGGGTGAGTGATACGTCTCCAACGTATCTATAATTTTTTATTGTTCCATGCTATTAAATATTCTGTTTTGGATGTCTAATGGGCTTTATTATACACTTATATATTATTTTTGGGACTAACCTACTAACCCAAGGCCGAGTGCAAATTGCTGTTTTTTTGCCTATTTCAGTGTTTCGCAGAAAAGGAATATCAAACGGAGTCCAACGGAATGAAACCTTCGGGAGAGTCATTTTTGGTACAATATCAACACAGAAGACTTGGAGTACACGCCAGAAAGCGAGAGATGCGGCCACGAGGGTAGGGGCACGCCCAGGGGGTAGGCGCCCCCACCCTCGTGGGCCCCCTATTGCTCCCCTGACGCCCCTCTTCCTCCTATATATACCTACATACCCTGAAAACATCGGGGAGCACCACGAAACCCTAATTCCAGCGCCGCAACCTCCTGTACCCGTGAGATCCCATCTTGGGGCCTGTTCCGGAGCTCCACCGGAGGGGGCATCGATCATGGAGGGCTTCTACATCAACACCAGAGCCTGTCCGATGAGTTGTGAGTAGTTTACCACAGACCTTCGGGTCCATAGTTATTAGCTAGATGGCTTCTTCTCTCTCTTTGGATCTCAATACAAAGTTCTCCTCGATCTTCTTGGATATCTATTCGATGTAATTCTTTTTGCGGTGTGTTTGTCGAGATCTGATGAATTGTGGGTTTATGATCAAGATTATCTATGAACAATATTGGATTATTTTATGAAATCTTTTATGCATGATTTAAATATCCTTGCAAGTCTCTTCGAATTATCGGTTTGGTTTGGCCTACTAGATTGGTAGTTCTTGCAATGGGAGAAGTGCTTGGCTTCGGGTTCAATCTTGCGGTGTCCTTTCCCAGTGACAGCAGGGGCAGTAAGGCACGTATTGTATTGTTGCCATCGAGGATAAAAAGATGGGGTTTATGTCATATTGCTTGAGTTTATCCCTCTACATCGTGTCATCTTGCCTAAGGCGTTACTCTGTTCTTATGAACTTAATACTCCAAATGCATGCTGGATACCGGTCGATGTGTAGAGTAATAGTAGTAGATGCAGAATCATTTCGGTCTACTTGTCACCGACGTGATGACTATATACAATGATCATGCCTATATATTCTTATAACTATGCGCTTTTCTATCAATTGCTCGACAGTAATTTGTTCACCCACCATAGAAATCTGCTATCATGAGAGAAGCCACTAGTGAAACCTATGGCCCCCGGGTCTATCTTTTATCATATTAGTTTCCTGTCAGCTTGCCAATTTATGTCGCCGTTGTTTTACTTTGCATTCTTTACTTCTAATCTCTAACAAAAATACAAAAAATATTATCTTATCATCTCTATCAGATCTCACTTTTGTAAGTGACTGAGAAGGGATTGACAACGCCTTTATCACATTGGCTGCAAGGTTCTTATTTATTTGTGCAGGTACGAGGGACTCACGCGTGGTCTCCTACTGGATTGATACCTTGGTTCTCAAAAACTGAGGGAAATACTTACGCTACTGTGCTGCATCACTCTTTCCTCTTCGAGGGAAAACAACACAAGCTCGAGAAGTAGCAAGAAGAAATTCTGGCGCCGTTGCCAGGGAGATCTACGCAAACTTCATATACCAAGTACCTATCACAAACCCTTATCCCTCGCATTACATTATTTGCCTCTCGTTTTCCTCTCCCCCACTTCATCTCTACCGTTTGATTCGCCCTTCTTTTTCCGTTTACCTCTTTTCGCTTGCTTTTTGTTTGCTTGTGTGTTGGATTGCTTGCTCGTCACTATGGCTCAAGACAATACCAAATTGTGTGACTTTTCCAATACCAACAATAATGATTTTATTAGCACTCCGATTGCTCCTATTACCGATGTAGAATCTTGTTAAATCAATGCTGCTCTGTTGGATCTTGTCATGAAAGATCAATTTTCTGGCCTTCCTAGCGAAGATGCCGCTACCCATCTAAACAACTTTGTTGATTTGTGCGATATGCAAAAGAAGAGAGATATGGATAATGATATTGTCAAATTGAAGCTATTTCCGTTTCGGCTTAGAGATCGTGCTAAAACTAATAATATTGATTCATGGAATAAGTGCAAACATGCCTTTATCTCTAAGTATTTTCCTCCTGCTAAGATTTTCTCTCTTAGAAATGATATCATGAATTTTAAGCAACTAGATCATGAGCATTTTGCACAAGCTTGGGAGAGGATTAAATTAATGATACGTAATTTCCCTACTCATGGTTTGAACTTATGGATTATTATACAAAACTTTTATGCTGGTTTGAATTTTGCTTCTAGAAATCTTTTAGATTCGGCCGCGGGGGGAACTTTCATGGAAATCACTTTAGGAGAAGCTACTAGACTCCTAGATAATATTATGGTTAATTACTCTCAATGGCACACCGAAATATCTACTAGTAAAAAGTACATGCTATTGAAGAGATTAGTGTTTTTAGTGGAAAGATGGATGAACTTATGAAATTATTTGCTACTAAGAGTGCTTCTTCTGATCCTAATGATATGCCTTTATCCAAGTTGATTGAGAATAATAATGAATCTTTGGATGTGAATTTTGTTGGTAGGAATAATTTTGGTAAATATGCTTATAGAGGAAACTTTAATTCTAGGCCTTTTCCTAGTAATTCCTCCAATAATTATGGTAATTCCTATAACAACTCTTATGGAAATTTTAATAAGATGCCCTCTAATTTTGATACTAGTGTTAAAGAATTTATTAATTTGCAAAATAATTTCAATGCTTTGCTTGAAGAAAAATTGCTTAAGATTGATGAGTTGGCTAGGAACATGGATAGAATTTCTCTTGATGTTGATTCTTTGAAACTTAGATCTATCCCACCTAAGCATGACATCAATGAGTCTCTCAAAGCCATGAGAATTTCCATTGATGAGTGCAAAGAAAGAACCGCTAGGATGCATGCTAAAAGAGATTGCTTTATGAAACCGTGTTCTTCTAGTTTTCATGACAATAAAGATGAAGATATAAAAGTGATTGATGTGTCTCCTATTAAATCCTTGTTTTCTAGTATGAATCTTGATAGAGATGGGACTGGAGATGAGTCTACTTTAGTTAAAAGGCGTCCCAATGATTCAGAGTTTTTAGATCTTGATGCTAAAAGTGTTAAAAGTGGGATTGAAGAGGTCAAAACCTTACATAGCAATGAACCCACTATTTTGGATTTCAAGGGATTTAATTATGATAATTGCTCTTTAATAGATTGTATTTCCTTGTTACAATCCGTGCTAAATTCTCCTCATGCTTATAGTCAAAATAAAGCTTTTACCAAACACATAGTTGATGCTTTAATGCAATCTTATGAAGAAAAACTTGAATTAGAAGTTTCTATCCCTAGAAAGCTTTATGATGACTGGGAACCTACTATTAAAATTAAGATTAAAGATCATGAATGCTTTGCTTTGTGTGATTTGGGTGCAAGTGTTTCCACAATTCCAAAAGCTTTGTGTGATATGTTAGGTTTCCATGAATCGGATGATTGTTCTTTAAATTTGCATCTTGCGGATTCTACCATTAAGAAACCTATGGGAAGGATTAATGATGTTATTTTTGTTGCAAATAGGAATTATGTGCCGGTAGATATCATCATTCTTGATATAGATTGCAAACCTACATGTCCTATTATTCTTGGTAGACCTTTCCTTAGAACGATTGGTACAATTATTGATATGAAGGAAGGAAATATTAGATTCCAATTTCCGTTAAGGAAAAGCATGGAACACTTTCCTAGGAATAAAATCAAAGTACCTTATGA
This sequence comes from Secale cereale, assembly GCA_902687465.1. Lineage (NCBI taxonomy): Eukaryota > Viridiplantae > Streptophyta > Magnoliopsida > Poales > Poaceae > Secale > Secale cereale. The sequence goes on from LR738710.1 coordinate 145,385,101, forward strand.
ATCTATTATGAGAGCCACTTATGGATTGCCTACCAAAGATGGCAATACCTAGATCTATTCTTGTATCATGCCTAGATAGGGGCGTTAAACGATAACCCTTGTTGGGAGGCAACCCAATTTTATTTTATTTGCTTTTGATTCTTTTTAGTAATAAATAATTCATCTAGCTTCTGGTTAGATGTGGTTTTGTGTTTTAATTAGTGTTTGTGCCAAGTAGAACCTTTGGGAAGACTTGGGTGAAGTTTATGCAATCATGCTGTAAAAAACGGAAACTTTAGCGTTCACGAGATTAGCTACCAGTTTTTACTGGAGAGTGCTTTTAAGTTGATTATTTTTGAAGATGATTAATAGACAAATTCCCCACGTCCACCAATTTATGTAAAAAAAATTAGAGTTACAGATTGCTACAGACTGTTCTGTTTTTGATAGATTCTAATTTTCGTGTGTTGTTTGCTTATTTTGATGAATCTGAATCATAGACAAGTTGGAATACAGTAGGTTTAACACCAATATAAACAAAAAATGAGTTAATTACAGTACCTTAAAGTGGTGGTTTGTTTTCTTGTACTAACGAAACTCACGAGATTTTTGGCTAAGTTTTGTCTTATGAAGTTTTCAAGTTTTTGGGTAAGGATTTGATGGACTATGGAACAAAGAGTGGCAAGAGCCTAAGCTTGGGGATGCCCAAGGCACCCCAAGGTAAAATTCAAGGACAACCAAAAGCCTAAGCTTGGGGATGCCCCGGGAAGGCATCCCCTCTTTCGTCTTCGTCTATTGGTAACTTTACTTGAGAGTATATTTTTATTCACCACATGATATGTGTTTTGCTTGGAGCGTCATGTATGATTTGAGTCTTTGCTTTTTAGTTTACCACAATCATCCTTGCTGTACACACCTTTTGAGAGAGATACACATGAATCAGAATTTATTAGAATACTCTATGTACTTCACTTATATCTTTTGAGCTAGATAGTTTTGCTCTAGTGCTTCACTTATATCTTTTTAGAGCATAGTGGTGGTTTTATTTTATAGAAATTATTGATCTCTCATGCTTCACTTATATTATTTTGAGAGTCTCTTAGAACAGCATGGTAATGTGCTTTGGTTATAAAATCAGTCCTAATATCATAGGCATCCAAGATGGGTACAGTAAAAACTTTCATATAAAGTGCATTGAATATTATGAGAAGTTTGATACTTGATGATTGTTTTGAGATATGAGGATGGTGATATTAGAGTCATGCTAGTAGAGTAGTTGTGAATCTGAGAAATACTTTTGTTGAGGTTTGCAAGTCCCGTAGCATGGATGTATGGTAACCGTTGTGTGACAAATTTGAAGCATGAGGTATTTCATTGAGTGTCATCCTTTGTGTGGAGGTCGGGATCGCGCGATGGTTAACTCCTACCAACCCTTCCCCTAGGAGCATGCGTGTAGTACTTTGTTTTGATGACTTGTAGATTTTTGCAATAAGTATGTGAGTTCTTTATGACTAATGTTGAGTCTATGGATTATACACACTCTCACCCTTCCACCATTGCTAGCCTCTCTTGTACCACGCAACTTTCGCCGGTACCATACACCCACCATATACCTTCCTCAAAACAGCCACCATACCTACCTATCATGGCATTTCCACAGCCATTCGGAGATATATTGCCATGCAACTTTCCACCATTCCGTTCATATGACACAATTCATCATTGTCATATTGCCATGCATGATCATATAGTTGACATCGTATTTGTGGCTAGGCCACCATGCATAATTTTTCATACATGTCACTCTTGATTCATTGCACATCCCGGTACACCGCCGGAGGCATTCATATAGAGTCATACCTTGTTCTAGTATCGAGTTGTAATATCGATTTGTAAGTAAATAAAAGTGTGATGATCATCATTATTAGAGCATTGTCCGAAAGAAAAAAAGGCCAAAGAAAAAAGAAAGGCCAAAAAAAGAAAAAAAGAAAAAAAAGAAAAGAAAAAAAAGGGACAATGCTACTACTTTTTCCACAGTTGTGCTTCAAAGTAGCACCATGATCTTCATGATAGAGAGTCTCTTGTTTTGTCACTTTCATATACTAGTGGGAATTTTCATTATAGAACTTGGCTTGTATATTCCAACGATGGGCTTCCTCAAATGCCCTAGGTCTTCGTGAGAAAGCAAGTTGGATGCACACCCACTTAGTTTCTTTTGTTGAGCTTTCATACATTTATAGCTCTAGTGCATCTGTTGTATGGCAATCCCTACTCACTCACACTGATATCTAGTGATGGGCATCTCCATAGCCCATTGATACGCCTAGTCGATGTGAGACCATCTTCCTATTCTTGTCTTCTCCACAACCACCACTCTATTCCATCTATAGTGCTATATCCATGGCTCACGCTCATGTATTACGTGAAAGTTGAAAACGTTGAAAAAAATTAAGTATGAAACAAATGCTTGGCTGAAACCGGGGTTGTGCATGATTTTAGTATTTTGTGTGACGAAGATGGGGCATAGCCAAACTATATGATTTTGTAGGGATGAACTTTCTTTGGCCATGTTATTTTGAGAAGACATGATTGCTTTGTTAGTATGCTTGAAGTATTATTATTCTTATGTCAATATAGACTTTTGTCTTGAATCTTTCGGATCTGAACATCCATGCCACAATAAAAAAAATTACATTGAGAATTATGTTGGTTAGCATTCGACATCAAAAATTCTGTTTTTTATCATTTACCTACTCGATGACGAACAAGAATTAAGCTTGGGGATGCTTGATACGTCTCCAACGTATCTATAATTTTTGATTGTTCCATGCTATTATATATTCTGTTTTGGATATTTAATGGGCTTTATTATACACTTTTATATTATTTTTGGGACTAACCTACTAACCCAAGGCCCAGTGCAAATTGCTGTTTTTTTGCCTATTTCAGTGCTTCGCAGAAAAGGAATATCAAACGGAGTCCAAACGGAATGAAACCTTCGGGAGAGTCAATCTTGGAACAATATCAACACAGAAGACTTGGAGTACATGCCAGGAAGCGAGAGAGACGGCCGCGAGGGCAGGGGGCACGCCGGGGAGGGGGGGGGGGGTAGGCGCGCCCCCACCCTCGTGGGCCCCACGTTGCTCCCCTGACGCCCCTCTTCCTCCTATATATACCTACGTACCCTGAAACCATCAGGGAGCACCATGAAACCCTAATTCCACCGCCGCAACCTTCTGTACCAGTGAGATCCCATCTTGGAGCCAGTTCCGGAGCTCCACCAGAGGGGACATCGATCATAGAGGGATTTTACATCAACACCATAGCCTCTCCGATGAGTTGTGAGTAGTTTACCACAGACCTTCGGGTCCATAGTTATTAGCTAGATGGCTTCTTCTCTCTCTTTGGATATCAATGCAAAGTTCTCCTCGATCTTCTTGGATATCTATTCGATGTAATTCTTTTTGCGGTGTGTTTTTCGAGATCCGATGAATTGTGGGTTTATGATCAAGATTATCTACGAACAATATTCAATTCTTTTCTGAAATCTTTTATGCATGATTTAAATATCCTTGCAAGTCTCTTCGATTTATCGGTTTGGTTTGGCCTACTAGATTGGTAGTTCTTGCAATGCGAGAAGTGCTTGACTTTGAGTTCAATCTTGCGGTGTCCTTTCCCAGTGACAACAGGGGCAGCAAGGCACGTATTGTATTGTTGCCATTGAGGATAAAAGGATGGGGTTTATATCATATTGCTTGAGTTTATCCCTCTACATCATGTCATCTTGCCTAAGGCGTTACTCTGTTCTTATGAACTTAATACTCTAGATGCATGCTGGATAGCGGTCGATGTGTGGAGTAATAGTAGTAGATGCAGAATCGTTTCAGTCTACTTGTCACGGACGTGATGCCTATGTACAATGGTCATGCCTAGATATTCTCATAACTATGCGCTTTTCTATCAATTAATCAACAGTAATTTGTTCACCCACCATAGAAATCTGCTATCATGAGAAAAGCCACTAGTGAAACCTATGGCCCCGGGTCTATCTTTTATCATATTAGTTTCCCTTCAACTTGCCAATTTCTGTCGCCGTTGTTTTATTTTGCATTCTTTACTTTTAATCTATAACAAAAATACCAAAAATTATATCTTATCATCTCTATCAGATCTCACTTTTGTAAGTGACCGAGAAGGGATTGACAACCCCTTTATCGCGTTGGATGCAAGGTTCTTATTTGTTTGTGCAGGTACGAGGGACTCGCACGTGGTCTCGTACTGGATTGATACCTTGGTTCTCAAAAACTAAGGGAAATACTTACGCTACTGTACTGCATCACCCTTTCATCTTCAAGGGAAAACAACGCAAGCTCGAGAAGTAGCAGTGAGTGAGCAGGTGATGATCATAAAGTAATCCATAGGAGGAAACGAGTTAATCCAGGTGATGCAAAATGCGATACATGCCGCAGGGACGGACCCGTGCGGCCTGGGGATGATGCAGCACGAGGGGTACCCCCAACAGAGTAAGCTAAAGATGCAAAAGGATACACGTCGCACGGGCAAGCCCGTTCGACTTGGGGATGATGCAGCCCGAGGGGCGCCCCCAACTAAATAAACTGAAATGAAGTCACCTGGCACCGATGCTGGAGAGATGTTGATGTAGCTGAAGTGCTCGCTACAGATGTCGTTACTCACAAGCTACCTGGCTCCGGGGCCTCGCGAGGCTCCTGAGGTTCCGAGAGCTCGCGAAGAAACCAACACCATTTCTACCAGGATCTCCTGATGCCTGGCCTCACGAGCCACTAGGACTTCCCGCATGTGGCGCTGGTATAGGGCCGCCTTGTTCGGCAAGCCGAAGGGCATGCGAACATAGCTGTGAGGAGGGACCTCGCACCGGCCCACCTACAAGTCTTTGATAGTCTAGTCGATGAATTCCTGAGCGCTTGGCGCCTCGCACCTTGTGCTATCTTGAGGGAAACACGTGGTGAAGCACGTCTCCACATGGTGCCCGAGCGCCTCCCTCGTGACATTGGCTAGGTCGGAGGCCCTCCAGAGGAGAGCCCCCGTGCCCAGCCTGAGGGGGCGCCGAGCGCGCCTTCCTATGCGAGGGAGGGAGGCGCCCCGTCCATGGACGCGGATCCTGAGGCACGACCGCTGGGTGCTGCATCTTCATGAGGCTCCATGGCGAGCAGTTTCTTATTCTTCTTCAGGATAGCTTCAGGGGGTAGATGGTGTTTCTGTTGTCCAGTTCCTCGACTGCCACAACTTGGTAAGCGCGCTCGAGGGAGCACACATCGTCCTTTTCTTCGCAAGCGATGGTGATGATGTCACGGCTCCCCGGCATCTTGAGGACATTGTAACCATGGTGAGTCACTGCCATGAACTTGGTCAGGGCTGGATACCCACGAATGGCGTTGTATGGGAGACGGATGTGAGTGACATCGAAGTCGATAAGCTCGGTGTGGTAGTTGTCGCGGGTGCCGAAGGTAACGGGGAGCCAGATCTGCCCGATTGGGTGGTGGAGCCGTCAGTCACTCCTGAGAAAGGCATGGTAGGTTGCAGCTGGTCATACGGCACTTGGAGACAGTCAAACGTGTTGACGGAGAGGACGTTGAGCCCTGTGCCACCATCGATGAGGGTCTTGCTGACTTGGACGTTGCTGATGACGGGTGAGCAGAGCATCGGGAGAGCGCTGGCAGTCACCGCGCACTTGAGCTGGTCAGCTGAGCAGAAGGTGATGTCGCACTTGGACCACTTGAGCGGCCGCGTGGCTTCTATCCTGTGAAGAGCCATGTTCACCTCTCGGATGAACTGCTTGAAGATTCTCTGAGAGGCGGGAGCCTGCGCACCGCCCAAGAGGCAGGCGATGGCGCGAGGCTCCTGGAAGCCCCCATCGCCCTCGTCTTGGTCGCCGTTCCTCCTTGGCGGTGGCAGCGGAGGGGGACCGGCCTTGCCTTGAGGACAGTCCTCACGAGGCTGGTCCCTCCAGGCACCCTCGCGAGGTTGGTCCCTCCAGGTGCCCTTGCGAGGCTGTTCATGCCAGCGTTCCTCACGAGGCTGATCGCTCCACTCTTGACGGGGACCACGATCATCCCAGCGCCCCCCAGTTCGGCTTCCTCCATGACCGTAGCCTCGGTCGTTGCGCTCAGGGCGTCAGCCGATGCGTCCGTCGCGAATGGCCCTGAGCTCCCGACAGTCGTTGGTGTTGTGGCTGTGCACGTTGTGGAAGGCGCAGAATGGACGGCTGCTCTTGGATGGCTCTGGGTGGTCACGGCAATGCTTCATCTCTGGTTCGGCCGCGAGCACAGCCACCCCCTTGCGCTTCACGTCTTTAGCCTTGGCCTTCTTGTCCTCTGGGTCAGCGGCGGGGAGCTCAACGAGGGAAAGGCACCCCTCCTCAGCTTTGGCGCACTTGGTTGTGAGGTTGAACAGCTCCAGGGTTGTGCATAGATCTTCGTGGATGGCGAGCTCCTCCTTCATCTTGACATCGCGGACGCCATCGGAGAATGCTAAGATGATGGCCTCGTCCGTTACCTTGGGGATCTTGAGGTGGACGATGTTGAAGCGCTGGATGTACTTCTGCATGGTTTCCCCTGGTTGTTGCTTGACGCGTCGCAGGTCACCTGCGGCTGGCGGGCGGTCGCGGGTGCCGTGGAAATTGGTGATGAAACGCTCGCGCATCTCACCCCAGGAGGAGATTGATCCTGCGGGCAGGTTCAGGGGCCATGAGCGTGCGCTGTCCTTGAGAGCCATGGGGAACTAGTTCGCCATGATCTTCTCGTCGCCGTTGGATGCCTCGATGCTCAGCTCGTAGAGCCGCAGGAACTCAATGGGTTCGGGGGTGCTGTCGTAGCATGGAGGCAGGTCGGGCCCTAAACTTCCCGGGCCAGTTGACATTGCACAACTCAGGGGTGAAGGCCCGTCATCCTCCCCCAAGCTTGGCGGAGGCCAAGGGGAGTTCCCATACCCGATACTCAGTTTTCTTTTGGTGGTGAAGAAGATGGTGGTGGTGATGAAGTAGATGCGATCTTATCCTCAGACTTCCATGGCAGAGGTTCACCATCATAGGAGGAAGAATGAGTCCCACGAATCCTGCAACTGGCAGCCAAACTCATACCTTTAAACCTCGCCTCATATTCAAAGACTTGGTTCTGGAGGTAGTTTATTTGCTTGTTGAAGGTGAAGATGATGTCCTTGATGGGCTTTCCATCCACCTTGAGATCACGGGAAAAGTCCGTGATCATGAGGTTGTTGGAGTTTGGGTTCCGCAAACCCTTAAGAGGTTCGAACTCTAGGGTGCGCATGAAGAACACTCTCTCCCCAATGTGCTCACCCTATGATTCCACGGCCTAGCCCGACGAACTCAAAGAGCAAGGGACACAGAGGATTATACTAGTTCGGGCCACCCTGCGGTGTAATACCCTACTCCAGTGTGTTTGGTGGATTGCCTCGTGGGGCTGAGGATGAACTAATACAATGGATGAACAGCCTCCGGAGGAGAGGTGTTCTTGGGCTCGAAGGAGCTTGTGGTGTGTGTAGGGTGGAATGGATCGCTCTCTCTCTCTCCCTCTCTCTTTCATTCTATCTTTCTATCCCATTTCTCTCCCTATTCCCCCTTCATGGTGGTGGCTAGGTCCTATTTATAGTGGCCTTGGTCCTCTTCCCAAATATCGGCAGGAAGGGATCCCACAAAGGCCAAATTTGAAGGGGAGCAACTAGTACAAGTTATCCCGACAAAAGTGGTCTTCGCCTGCCAAAGGCTCTAGTGGTGACGCTACGCCGGGCTCCACGATGACCTCCATTCTGCCGCCCTAACGATCCTTGGTCTTGTTGCGCCGATATGAAAACCTTTGCTTGATTCCTCGGGACTCTGCTCCTGCGCCTGCCCTCTTAGCACCAAAGGGGAAACTGGTACACTGCGCCCGCTGGCACCCGCCTAGCCTTGGATGTCATGGCTCACGTCACGCGAACCTCACGAGGTTCTCCTTGCATAGATATCTCCGCTCCTCGGAAGCCAGCCTAGGGAGACTGCCCCCAAGTAGGTCTTGCTATCGCCCACCTCACGAGGCTTGGACCCTCGCGAAGGTCTTGAGTTGCGGTTGCTGAAGTTGGGCTGTACCAGGCCGCTGATGGAGCCATGTCACGGGCCGCACGCAGGCAAGTCTAGGTACCCCCGTTCGCATGACGCCGACAGAGGTGATTGGCATTAAGCCCACGCTCCACCATCACCAGAAGACCTCCTGCTCCATAGCTTCAAGCCTGGCTTCCACGGTTCCCATCCTTTTGGGTCCTTGCACATCGCGGATGTACAGCACCCCCTCATGCATCTGGCTGGTTTGAGGGTCCTGCACCACCTTTCGCAGATATGGGTTGATGACGTTCTTGAAGAACTTGTCATTGGAGGAGTTTGAGGTGGCCATGGTAGATGGGATCTGACAGAAAATATCAAGAAAAGAAAACAAAAGATTTCTCCATGATACGGTGGTCAACAGGTTTGGGGGGTATATAAAGATTTTTTATCTTGGGAAACAAGCAAACTGTAGAAAAATGGAGTCCGAAAGGTGCACGAGGTGGGCAGAACCCACCGAGGCGCGCCTAGCCGGTGTCTTGTGCCCACCAGGGTACGCTTCCTGGAAGTTTCTTATTTTCCTAATTTTCTAAATATTCCAGAACTGGCAAAAAATATTTCTGCGGATTTTTTGGAGTCTGTTTACTTACCGTATCATGTACCTCCTTATTTTCACGATTGTGGAGTGTTCCGAAAGGACTCTTTTATGTGTTCTTCCGGTGTTAAAGTTTGGATAATATTGCTTTCAACATTAATGGGCATACATGAGATATAATGTTTTATTCGTTGCCCATTAACAACCGTTGGGTTAATACCTTCAACATTATTTATTTGATAGCTCCTGACCGATAAACCTCCTCGATGACATAGGGACCTTCTTATTTCGAGAGGAGATTTCCTGCAAAGAACCTGAAACGAGAGTTGTACAAAAGAACATATTCTCCAACTTTGAACTCACGCTTTTGGATTCTTTTATCATGCCATCTTTTAACTTTTTATTTAAATAACTTAGCGTTTTCATAAGCTTGGGTTCTCCATTCATCTAAAGAGCTAATATCGAATACCGTCTTTTCACTGGCAAGTCTGAAATCATAGTTGAGTTCTTTGATTGCCCAGAATGCTTTATGTTCTAACTCAAGAGGAAAATGAAACACTTTTACATAAACCATTTTATAAGGAGACATACCGATAGGATTTTTACAAGCTATTTTGTAAGCCCAAAGTGCATCATCTAATATCTTAGACCAATTCTTCCCGGACCTATTGACAGTCTTTTGCAAAATTAATTTTATTTCTCTATTACTAAGTTCAACTTGACCATTAGACTGAGGATGATAAGGTGATGCAATTCTATTGCTAACATCATACTTGGCAAGCATCTTACAGAAGGCACCATGAATAAAGTGTGAACCACCATCAGTCATTAAATATCTAGGGACTCCAAATCTTGGGAAAATAACTTCCTTAAGCATTTTAATAGAGGTGCTGTGATCAACACTACTGGTTGGAATAGTTTCTACCCACTTAGTAACATAATCAATAGCAACCAAAATATGTGTATACCCATTAGAGGAAGGAAAAGGTCCCATGTAATCAAATCCCCAAACATCAAATGGTTCAACAACAAGTGAATAATTCATAGGCACTTCTTGGCGCTTACCAATATTACCTATTCTTTGACATTCATCACAAGATAAGACGAACTTATGGGCATCCTTGAAGAGAGTGGGCTAGTAAAATCCAGATTGCAATACCTTATGAGCAGTTCTATCTCCAGCATGATGCCCTCCATATGCTTCGGAGTGACATTTCCGAAGGATTTGTCCCTGTTCATGCTCAGGTACATAACATCTAATAATACCATCTACTCCTTCTTTATAAAGATGTGGGTCATCCCAAAAGTAGTGTCTTAAATCATAGAAGATTTTTTTTATTTTGTTGGTATGTAAAACTAGGTGGTAAATATTTACCAACAATGTAATTAGCATAGTCAGCATACCAAGGAGTATTACTAGCAATATTTATTGCAGCTAACTGCTCATCAGGAAAACTATCATCAATAGGTAGTGGGTCATCAAGCACATTTTCAAGCCTAGACATGATATCAGCTATGGGGTTCTCAGCTCCTTTCCTATCAGTGATATGCAAATCTAATTCTTGTAGCAAGAGAACCCACCGAAAATCTAGGTTTCGCATCTTTATTTTCCATAAGATATTTAATCGCAGCACGGTCAATGTGAACAGTTACTTTTGAATCAAAAATGTAATATCTAAATTTGTCACAAGCAAACATCACTGCTAGGAATTCCTTTTCAGTAGTAGCATAATTCTTTTGAGCACTGTCTAGAGTCCTACTAGCATAATGAATAACATTTAGTTTCTTATCAACTATTTGTCCTAGAACAACACCAACACCATAATCACTAGCATCACACATAATTTCAAAAGGCAAGTTCCAATCAGGTGGTTGAACAATAGGTGCAGAAATTAAGGCTTTCTTGAGTGTTTCAAAGGCTTTAAAGCAATCATCATCAAAAACAAAAGGAACATCCTTTTGCAAAAGATTTGTAAGAGGCCTAATTTTTTTAGAAAAGTCTTTAATGAATCTCCTATAGAAACCAACATGACCTAGGAAACTACGAATACCTTTGATATCCTTAGGACATGGCATTTTCTCAATTGCATCAACCTTAGCTTTGTCCACTTCAATACCCTTTTCGGAAATCTTATGGCCCAAGAAAATACCTTCGTTAACCATAAAGTGGCACTTCTCCCAATTCAAGACAAGATTTGTTTGTTCACATCTCTGCAAAACTCGATCGAGATTGATCAAACAATCATCAAAAGACTTCCCATAGACAGAGAAATCATCCATGAAAACCTCTACAATATTTTCACAAAAGTCAAAGAATATAGCAGTCATACTTCTTTGAAAGCTAGCAGGTGCATTGCATAAACTGAAAGGCATACGTCTATAAGCATAAGTTCCAAAGGGACAAGTAAAAGTAGTATTTTCTTGATCAGGTTGAGAAACAAGTATTTGCAAAAAACCAGAGTATCCATCAAGGAAGCAAAAGTGTGTATGCTTAGATAATCTTCCTAGCATTTGATCAATAAAAGACAGAGGGTAATGATCTTTTCTAGTTGCTTTATTTAATTTTCTAAAATCAATTACCATTATATAGCCTGTAACAATTATTTGTGGAATAAGTTCAGTCTTATCATTAGGAATAATAGTAATACCTCCATTCTTAGGAACACAATGAACATGACTTACCCGTCTACTATCAGCTATAGGATAGATTATACCTGCTTCCAGAAGTTTTAATATTTCTGCTCTTACCACTTCTTTCTCTTCGGATTTAACCGACGTTGATGATCAACAACGGGTTTAGCATCAGGTTCCATATTGATCTTGTGCTGACATAGAGTGGGACTAATGCCCTTTAAATCATAACGAGTATATCCAATAGCAGCTTGGTGCTTCCTTAAAACTTTCAAAAATATTTCTTCTTCATGTTCTGAAAGGTTAAAATTGATAATAACATGATATATCTTCTTTTCATCAAGATAAGCATATTTCAAAGTGTCTGGCAATTGTTTTAATTCAAACACAGGATCACCTTTAGGTGGAGGAGGACCTCCTAGAGTTTCAATAGGTAGATTGTGTTTAAGCAGAGGACATTGTTCAAAGAAAATATCATCTATTTCATTTCTTTCATGCATATGTAAATCATTTTCATGGTCTAGCAAATATTGTTCTAGAGGATCAGTGGGAGGCACAACAATATAAGCAAGACCAATTATTTCATCCTTACTAGGCAATTCTTTTCCAAGAAGCTTTCTATTAAACTTGGAGAAATTAAATTCATGAGACTCATTACCAAAACTAACACCGACAGTTTGTTTCTCACAATCTATTTTAGCATTAACGGTGTTCAAGAAAGGTCTACCAAAGATAATGAGACATAAGTCATCTTGTGGGGAACCAAGAACAAGAAAATCAGTAGGGTATTTTATTTTCTCACACAAGACTTCAACATCTCTAGCAATCCCAATTGGTGATATAGTATCTCTATTAGCAAGTTTAATAGTGGCATCTATGTCTTCTATCTCTGCGGGTGCTATGTCATTCATAATTTCTTGATATAAAGTGTAAGGAATAGCACTCACACTAGCACCTATGTCACATAAACCATGATAACAGTGGTCTCATATTTTAACTGAGACAACGGGCATGCCAACAACAGGTCTATGTTTATCCTCTTTATCAGGTTTGGTAATTCTAGCAGCTTCTTCACAGAAGTAAATAACATGCCCGTCTACATTTTCTTCCAAGAGATCCTTAACCATGGCAATATTAGGTTCTATTTTAATTTTATCATGTGGTTTAGGTGTTCTAATATAACTTTTGTTAAACATAGTTGAAACTTTAGCATGTTCCTTTATCCTAACAAGGAAAGGTGGTTTTTCAAAATAATCAGTAGGAACAACTGGATCAACATTATAAAGTATAGTTTCTTCCTTAGCTAGTACCGGTTCTTTAATTTATTCTTTAATAGGTGGGTGATATTTAAACCACTTCTCTTTAGGGAGATCAACATGAGTAGCAAATGATTCTCAAAATGAGGCTACTATCTCAGAGTCAAGTCCATATTTAGTGCTAAACTTTTGAAAAGCATCGGTATCCATAAAAGATTTAACACAATCATACTTAAGCTTAATACCTGACTCTTTACCTTCGTCGAGTTCCCAATCTTCAAAGTTGCGTTTAATTCTTTCCAAAAGATCCCACCAGAATTCAATAGTTTTCTTCATAAAAGAACCAGTGCAAGAAGTATCAAGCATGGATTGATCATTACGAGAAAGCCGAGCATAAAAATTCAGAGTAATAATTTCTCTTGAGAGCTCATGATTGGGGCATGAATATGACATTGACTTAAGCCTCCCCCAAGCTAGAGCGATACTTTCTTCTTCACGAGGCCAAAAATTATATATATAATTCCGATCATGATGAACTAGATGCATAGGATATTGTTTTTGGTGAAACTCCAATTTCAATCGGTTCCAGTTCCAAGATCCAATATCATTGCATAGCCTATACCATGCTAATGCTTTTCCCATAAAAGATAAAGGAAAAACCTTCTTCATAACTTGATCTCCGGGTAGACCTGCAAGCTTAAACAATGCACAAATTTGTTCCACATATATCAAGTGCATATCAGGATGTTCGGTTCCGTCTCCTGCATAAGGATTAGCTAGCAGTTGTTCTATCATACCCGAAGGAATTTCATATGCAATATTTTCATTAGGTGCAGCGGGTTGAGGGGTAGCTAATTTTGGTTCCGGTCGAGGTGAAGATACCCCGAACAAACCCCTCAAATGATTGTTCTCCATAGTAACAAGTGATAATAAATTTCAGCACACTATATGAATGTTTCCTTACCGATTTCCACTTACCAAAAGCGCTTCACTCCCCAGCAACGGTTCCAAAAGATAGCCTTGATGACCCACAAGTATAGGGGATCAATAGTAGCTCTTTTCGATAAGTAAGAGTGTCGAACCCAACGAGGAGCAGAAGGAAATGACAAGTGGTTTTCAGTAAGGTAATGTCTGCAAGTGCTGAAATTGTAAGTAGCAGAGTAGTTTGATAGCAAGATAATTTTGTAACGAGCAAGTAATGATAGTAGTAGCAAAAGTGCGGCAAGGCAGCCCAATCCTTTTGAGACAAAGGACATGCCAAGACGGTCTCTTATAATAAGCAAAGTGTTCTTGAGGGTACACGGGAATTTCATCTAGTCACTTTCATCTTGTTGGTTCGATTCGTGTTCGCTACTTTGATAATTTGGTATGTGGGTGGATTGGTGCTTAGGTGTTGTTCTTACTTGAAAAAACCTCCTACTTATGATTAACCCGCCCGCAAGCATCCGCAACTACGAGAATAGTATTAAGAATAAATTCTAACCATAGCATTAAACTTTTGGATCCAATCGGTCCCTTATGGAATAGAGCATAAACTGGGGTTTAAGCTTCTATCACTGTGGCAACCAATCATCTAATTACTACTCCACAATGCATTCCCTTAGTCCTAAATATGGTGAAGTGTCATGTAGTCGACATTCACATGACACCACTAAGGGAATCACAACATACATACTATCAAAATATCAAACACATACCAAATTCACATGATTACTTGCAACATGATTTCTACCGTGACCTCAAGAACAAAGGCAACTACTCACAAATGATAAACATGCTCAAGATCAGCGGGGTATTAAATAGCATACTGGATCTGAACATATGATCTTCCACCAAATAAACCATATAGTAATCAACTACAAGATGTAATCAACACTACTAGTCACCCACAAGCACCAATCTATAGTTTCGGTAACAAGATTGAAAACAAGAGAGGAACTAGGGTTTGAGATGAGATGGCGTTGTTGAAGATGTTGATGGAGATAGCCCTCCCCAAGATGGGAGAGGTGTTGGTGATGATGATGACGATGATTTCCCCCTCCGGGAGGGAAGTTCCCCCGGTGGAATCGCTCCGCCGAAGGGAAAACGTGCTCCTGCCCAAGTTCCGCCTCGAGACGGTGGTGCTCCATCCCGAAAGTCTTCTCTTTATTTTTTCTTGGTCATAATGGCTTATATTCCAGAAGATGGGCATCGGAGGTGGCCCTGGTGAGCACAGCCCACCAGGGCGCGCCTGTGTGACGCCCGAAGACCGACGTCCTAGAAGATTCCAGAGATTCCAGATGTTTCGGGTTCTCCCGTGTGTTTCATTTGTGCTTGTGTTATTTATTTTTGCATTGCATCATGTCATCATGCCATCATGTCATATTTCTTTTGCATCTCAACCAAATAAATGGCATAGATCTTTTGATCTATTTAAATCGAGGGAAGAGTGTCTTCTCTTTATAACATATCCTCCTAATATTAGGGAGCTATTGTAAATAATTTTTCCAATTGTTTGGATATTCACCAACACACACTTGCATATTTTCCCCATGCCTTCTCTTTCTCTTTCCTTGCCTCAACCTTGCCAAGTTTTCCTTTTTCCTTTTATCGAGGTTCTTCCAAAAATTCGAACATTTTTGGACACTTCAATAATCAAGTCTTAGTTCAAACTCTTTTCAATTAAATTCAAATATGTTTGAATTATATCTCGATCTTGCCATTTCTATTTTTCTCAGACCGCGCTCGTTTTTATGAGTTCGAGAAAATTAATCCCATGTCCAAATTCTGTTCTTAACCCTTCCTTTCTTCTCTTTTACTTCATTGCTATTTATTTTCTGTTTTGGGAAATAGCAGTAGAGAGAAGAAGAAGAGCAGCCGCAGCTTGGCCGGCAGCCCAGCCGCAGGCCCATAAGGCCATCTCCTCCCGCGGCCCAGGCCTCCCTTCGAGCCAGCCCGACCGCTCTCCTAAACCCTAGCCCGGTTCCCTTGATCCCTCACCCTCGCTCCACATCTTCCCCAGCGCCGCCAACCCTCGCTCTCCCCTCGCTCGCCCCAGCGCCCGATCGCCCTCTCCCTTCGACCTCCCTCGATCCCGTCCTTCTCCCCCAGTCCTCGCCTGGCCCGAGCGCTGCCCCGCCATGGAGCCCACGCCTCCAGCACGCCCCACCAGGCCGGGTGCCCGGCCTCGTCCAGAGCCCCCTCGAGCAGCCCGCAGCCACGAGCAGCTCTCTACGACGCCCCAGGCCCTGCCTCGTCGACATCCCCGCCATGGCCTCTGCTCCGGCCGCCTCTTCCCGACAGCACCGGCAACGGCCACCGCGGCCAGCCTCCGCCGCTGAAGCTCTCCGCGCCGCCCCGACCTCCAGCTCCCTCAAGCCGGCCTTCCCCACCTCCGCGCGGCTCCTCTTCCTCGTCTCAAGCAGCACCTCGTTTCCCTCCGGCGCTTCATGGTCGCGCCGGCCACCACGACAGCGCCGCCGCACCTCAGCCTCCTCGCTGTGTGCCTCCCTGCCCGTGTCTACCATCTTTTTCCTATTGGCGTTGACTTCAAGACCACTGCCCGCAAGTACTCCTCCGTTTCGTCAAGATCCTCTTGGACGCCGAAGCCTAGAACCGCAAGTACCCCCTCCAAATCGTGTACGACTACAGACCGGATGCGCCAAGTACCTCTACACGTGACCCGAACATCTACGAACGAGTACAACTACTGTCGCCGAGACCGCAAGTACCACTACATAAACGTGTACCCCTACGTAAACGACGACTCGACAAGGACCCCGTTGGCAAGTACCACGACAAGATGAACGTGAACGACTACTACATGAACAAGTTCCCCGATGACCCCGAGTACCACTACGCTCGGCAATGCGACAAGTACCCCTACCGATGACCGCGAATGTCTTCTTCCACTACTTCCTCTACGACCTCGAACCGCCCCGAAACGAATGTTCCGAAGGTATAACCCCGAGACGATGACCCGTGGAATGCTCGTGTTGTATGAGATGTTTCCCTTGTGTGCATCGTGCCCGTTTCATCTTTTGTCGTGCTCCTCGGTTGCCTCGTCGCCAACCCGTGGGAACCCGGTGACGGGATCACCCAACCTTTTCATCTCGTTCGACTCGCTCACGCCACCTTTCTTTTGCACCGGACTCTCAACGGGTTACCGGAACCGAGATGTTGTCGTTGCATCATTTTCGGATCGTTGCCGTGGCACCCTTTCCTTCCACCACGGTGACAATACTTCATATCTCTTCATGTTCACTTTTAATAAAAATTGCATAAAACTTGATCATGTCATCCGCATCATGTTAACAACATTAAAATGTGTGAATTTTTGTTTGCTAAAATTGCTAACCATGCACATGGGGGATTTTCCAGAATTGTTGTTGTTATTTTCTGGCCTCATTTAAATTGCCTAGATAGGTAGTTTACTTTTGATTCACCTCTTGCTATGTTAAAAACATTTAATCTTGTCTTGTAAATAAACGAGAGTCAATTAAATAATTAAAATGTGGTGTTTCGTCAATATGCAACTCATTGCATATTGAGCTCCACTTAACTTGTAGTACTTGTTTGTGCACGTTGCCATGCCATGCATAATTAAACTGGACATGCATCATACTTGGATGTGCATCGTATGCCATGTTTATGCTTGTGTGTTTACCGTGTTGCTTGTTTCTTTCCGGTTTGCTTCCCTCGTTAGCTTCGGTTTCGTTCCGGAGTTGTGAGGATTCACTCGACTATGTTGCTCCGTCTACTTCTTGGACCCGTTCTTCTCCCTTGCGGAATCCCAGGCAAGATGATCATACCCTTGGATACCTTTACTACCATTGCCATGCTTAGTTGTCTCGATGCTATCGTTACATGTCGCGCTACCCATCTTTATTGTCAGCCTCTCCTTGTTGCCATGAAACCTCTAACCTTTGACACCTTCCTAGCAAAACCATCGTTTGGCTATGTTACCCGCTTGCTCAGCCCCTCTTATAGCGTTGTTAGTTGCAGGTGAAGATGAAGTTCGTTCCAGGAGGGAACTTGTTGTTGGAATATCACAATATCTATCATTATATATATTAACACACCTATATACTGGGCATGGGTGGAAGGCTTGGCCTTTTTCTCGGTGTTTTGTTCCACTCATGCCACCTTAGGCGCCGATAAACCGACATTATGTTCCTTGATTTTGTGTTCCTTACACGATGGGTGGATGGGGACCCCTTAACAGTTCGTCTTTGAATAAAACTCCTCCAGCAAGGCCCAACATTGGTTTTAATTTGCTCATAATAACAACTTAATTAATTAATTAAATTGCATAGGGAGTTAGCGCTACCCGAGGATTCTTTCTACATAGCAGGGGGGCTAGTGCTGATGGTGTTGGTCCCAAACGGGGAGACTGCGGGGCCGCCTCGGGGAAACCCGAGGTATCTGGTATAACCTATAGGATCGCCCATCCGGTTGTGGCCTGAGACGAGATACGCGCGGCTACTATCAGGGTGTCGACACACCGGGAGGTCTTGCTGGACTTGTTTTACCATTGTCGAAATGTCTTGTGCACCGGGAAGCCGAGCCTGATCGGATTTCCCTAAGATAAGGGGTGATGATATTATATTTATCACTTCAGCTAATCGTGAGAGCTTGTGATGGGCTAAGTTGGGACACCCCTGCAGGGTTATGATCTTTTGAAAGCCGTGCCCGCGGTTATGTGGCAGATTGGAATTTGTTATTGTCCAGTTGTAGAAAACTTGACAGAGGATCCGAGTAAAACACACAACTGTGTGAGTAACCGTGACTGTCTCTTTTCACTTTGAGAAGAGAACACGGTGGGGTTATGTTTGATTCGTATGTAGTTCAGGATCTTTAGCGATCACTACTAGTTTGTGACCGTTTGCGTAGATGCTCATCTTACTCTTGTACTCGTAAGTTAGCCACCATATTATGCTTAGCCGCTGTTGCAACCTCACCACTTTACCTCTTTCTACCCATAAAGCTTTGCTAGTCTTGATACCCATGGTTATGGGATTGCTGAGTCCTCGTGGCTCACAGATACTACAACACCAGATGCAGGTTCAACCGAGAATGATGCAGGAGCTGGTTCAAGTACTTCGCTGGGAGCTCGATGAAGAGAGTGGCCGTATGCTTGTGACATTTTTGACGATCAGTAGTGGTTGCTACTAGGGGCGATTCTGACCTGTTGCTTTATGTTTTGGTATCTTTCTTGTGGATCTTCATCCGTAGTCGGGTGGTGATGTTTTTGAATGATGTTATGCTTATGTAATGTGTTGTGTGAAGTGGCGAGTGTAAGCCAACTATCTCCTTTTGCAATTTAATCCCTCTTTTACATGAGTCGTGCAAAGATACCAAACTTGAGATCATTCCAGAATGGGCTTATACCTTTAAGTCGTGCCTCGACACGTAGGAGGTATAGTCCCATCCTGGGCATTACAAGTTGGTATCAAAGCCTTCTCCGACCTAGAAGCCCCCACTGATTGCTCGAATCATTGACGGTTGAGTCTAGGCACACACTTGAAAATGTTTTGAGTCCTATATATATATCGGAGAGTAGGATTTCTTTTGCTCCTCATCTCTTTTCACTCTGGTGAGGACTCCTGGCGATTACTCTTACCTCTTCTGCTCTCAAAATTCACCAAATTTTTTTAGGATCACTAGAGTATTGTTTGGATTGTTCCGATGTCTTTGTGATGAGAACATTGTTCTCGATGCCTCCTGTCATTTAGGGGTTGTGGTAGTGTCCCGGGGAGTTGAGCTCCGAGGTGTTGTCGTCACAAATATATCTCATCAGTTCTAGAATACTTAAGACGGCCGACATCGAAAACTCTCCTATGCGGTTAGTGGCAAGATAACCCCGACATCACCCAGTACTGGGGAGGTAGTTCGGGAGTATTGCCATAGCTTGTATAGTAGATGCGTTTCGAAGGTCCGAGGTAAACGGTTTCCGAAAACGACTGGTTATGTGTTGAAGGATGGATACAGCTAGATGTAGGATTAGAGTTGTGTGCGCGATGCTTCCCCTGTATCCCCAACACCTGATTGCATAACTGGAAACTTTCGGAAATTAATAGGTGGGTTCATCCAGTAGCTCGTAGGCATTCTTCCAACAGATGCATCATATGGAGTTCGGGGTTCTACATTGAGTGAAGTGGTTTTATGGGCGTTTGTTCCGATCGGGAGTTGCATCTTAAAGGGTCCTTGGCTATGCTGATCCGGGGATTGCAAAACCCTTTTGTAACACATTCCATGAGCTTTCAGCACGAATATGTCGAACGAAGCTTCTATCTTGTATTTGTTCTATCTGCTCCTTGTTGCTTTTTTATTTACCTTTTGTTCTTCCAAGTGGCTTCTCGACAAGTTGATGTACCTGTGGAATTCATTCGTTCATTCTTCGTTCGAATGATATTGTGAAGATTATGCTGCAACATATCTATCCTTTGTTTTTGTTTTGATTCTGGTATTCGAGTTGCTTCGATGTCAAGTGTTGATTCCATACCTTTCTTAATCGGTGTTCTCATAATTCTATGGGAGTGCTAATTCTTCTTGACCATCGAGATTTTCATGTTAATCCTTTTTCAACCGGTGTGCCTTCTCTTCAAGTTATTACATACGGACGTCGTTGAGAAATCTGACGATTTGTCTGTTTCATTCATTCCAAGTTGTCTTGTTTCCCCACCCTCCCACCCTTCTTCTTCTCGGAGCAAGAAATTCTCAGATGAAGTATCCATTTTATTCATGTGAGGTTCTTCATTCATTTCCTTCAATGTTCTTATCCGGTGATTTATCATGAAGATGCTCAAGAGCTTCAAGTTCATCATTCTTTTGTTCTCAAATTCTGCCGGTGGATGTAATTCAAGATTTCAATGTTGATCTTATCCTTTTCCTCATTTCACAATGCTTTCTTATTTCGGGTGCACCAAGTAATCATTCTCCTCTTGCTATTCATATCCGGAGTGCTGAAGATTCATAATTCCATTCTTAATCCGTTCAAGCTATTTTGAGATTGTTATCTCATTCAAGCCATTTAATTCAACCGGTGCTATATCTCTTAACCAATCTTTTTCAACGGTGATTTCTTTGAGTGGGCCTTAACCCACAGGTATTTTTCCAGGATCTTACCTGACTCTTCTAATTTCTTTTCCAGAGTGATAATCGAATTCTATTCAGGAGTGACGTAAGAATGAAATTACATCAGTCACATGTCTTCTCCAGGACTGCTTTCAAATTATTTTCATCATTGGTTCAACCTTTTAATTCTTCATTACGGAGTGCCTATACAATTCATGGTGGCATATCTCATCGTCTTCTCGGATTGTGAAGACCCGAAGACGAGTTCCTCTTGAATCCTTACCCGGTCTTCTAAAGATTCGTGGTTCTAGCTTCATGTCATCCTCATTATTGTTTCGATTGTGAGGAATTCTTTTATACCCATCCGAAGCATTTCATGAATTCTTTTCTTTGTGATCCTCCGAAGGCCATCATTTCAGAATATTTCTTCGTTCTCAGTTTTCAACTTCGTCCTCCAACTATTCTTCATTGATGCCTCTTCATCTGTCTCCATATTTTACGGTGGTTCTTTCAAGATTAACCTTCCGTTGTTATCGTTTTAATTCATTTGTTCTTTTCACAATCCTACCGGTGGTTCGTTGAAGATTTACCCAAGCTTGTGCGAGATCTCTCTTAATTCTTTCCAACGAGAATAAGTAGTATGCCAAATCCTTTGGTTGTCATCAATTTAAATTGGTGAAGGAGATGCATGACATAATTCTTATTCTTATTCCTTCTAGGTGATTTAATTCTTTTGTCTGGAGCTTGTTCATCATATCATATTCTCAGTTCTAAGTTGTTCATCTTGTTTTCCAAATTTCCAAGTTATTTCAATTATATCATTTCAAACCTCAATCTAATTCATCGCAGGCCTTGAGTCTTATTCTTTTCATCTTTCACTTCTCATGCTTTGTTACCGGAGTTCTACATGGTGGTTCATCATGATTTAAGTCATCCTCGAAGTCTTCATCAAGATTCTTGTTGGAGCTCAAGCATTCTTCATCATGCATTCCAATTGCAATCCGTTCTACCTTATCTTTTCAGACGGTGTTATGTCATTTTTGACAATTCCTTCATGTTTCATGATTCACAAGTTGTCAGGAATGAGATATTTAAAACCATCATTTTCCTTGTTCAGGAGATCTTTTCAACCCTTCAATTATTCGTTCGAGTTATCTTGGGTTGTATTTCACCTAAAAGCTTTCCCTAAGGATTGTTGCTAATTATGGTGCTTATAAATGACCCAGTTTCTTCATTTATCTTCCTGCAGAAACAAGCTTTCATCTTGTCATTGATATCAATCCAATCAATTGTTTTCGTCAGTGGCTGGTTGTCACCTCTTAATTTTGAGATGTTTTCCATAAGCCCACAGCAAGCTTATTCTTTTGTTGTTGATTATTTTTCAACAACTCCGTTCAACCCTTCTTCATAAGGACGATTTTTTCATATTCATTTGTCGGAGAAGTTGTCTTTTCTTCTCCGTTCAATTCTTCATTGATTTATATGCTATTCTTTCATTCCGGAGGCATTGTGAGGTTGCGCTCTCCAAACCCTCATCTCGTTTAGCGAGATGATGTTCTTTCCTTGCTTGTCCATTTAACCGGAGTATTATGTCCTCTTTTCAAGTTCTCTCATCTTTTCATGTCTTGCCTCTCTTTTCAACCGGAGTGCTGTCTGAATCTTTCTTACCCCTTGTGCCATTCTTTCGATTGTTTCAGAGGCAATATGCTGTCGATTTCGTCAAGATCAACCATCTTCTCAAGTTCTTGTTAATTCCTTCCATTTTCAGACGGAGTGCTGTCCAAATTCTGTCATTCTTTTTCCTTGGCTATACAGTTGCAGTTTCTTATTCTTTTGGTTCGTAAGCTCATGTTTCATGTCTTTCAATCTACAAGGTTCTCGTAATGTTCCTTGTTCCTCCTTTTACCGGAGTGCTGTTAACTTCGTTCATCTCTGTTGTATTCTTTCCTTCAAGATTGTTCAACCTCTCAAGGTTCTTTGGTTTCACTCGTCTGTCAAAGAAGCAACTTTGTTTTACCTCTTCCTCTTTCGTTTCTATCCGGTGCTATCTCTAGGATCTCGGGTCGAGATCCTCTGTTAGTGTGGGAGAGTTGTGACGCCCGAAGACCGACGTCCCAGAAGATTCCAGAGATTCCAGATGTTTCGGGTTCTCCCGTGTGTTTCATTTGTGCTTGTGTTATTTATTTTTGCATTGCATCATGTCATCATGCCATCATGTCATATTTCTTTTGCATCTCAACCAAATAAATGGCATCGATCTTTTGATCTATTTAAATAGAGGGAAGAGTGTCTTCTCTTTATAACATATCCTCCTAATATTAGGGAGCTATTGTAAATAATTTTTCCAATTGTTTGGATATTCACCAACACACACTTGCATATTTTCCCCATGCCTTCTCTTTCTCTTTCCTTGCCTCAACCTTGCCAAGTTTTCCTTTTTCCTTTTATCGAGGTTCTTCCAAAAATTCGAACATTTTTGGACACTTCAATAATCAAGTCTTAGTTGAAACTCTTTTGAATTAAATTCAAATATGTTTGAATTATATCTCGATCTTGCCATTTCTATTTTTCTCGGACCGCGCTCGTTTTTATGAGTCCGAGAAAATTAATCCCATGTCCAAATTCTGTTCCTAACCCTTCCTTTCTTCTATTTTACTTCATTGCTATTTATTTTCTGTTTTGGGAAATAGCATTAGAGAGAAGAAGAAGAGCAGCCGCAGCTTAGCCGGCAGCCCAGCCGCAGGCCCATCAGGCCATCTCCTCCCGCAGCCCAGGCCTCCCTTCGAGCCAGCCCGACCGCTCTCCTAAACCCTAGCTCGATTCCCTCGATCCCTCACGCTCGCTCCTCATCTTCCCCAGCGCCGCCATCCCTCGCTCGCCCCAGCGCCCGATCGCCCTCTCCCTTCGACCTCCCTCGATCCTGTCCTTCTCCCCCAGTCCTCGCCTGGCCCGAGCGCTGCCCCGCCATGGAGCCCACGCCTCCAGCGCGCCCCTCCAGGCCGGGTGCCCGGCCTCGTCCAGAGCCCCCTCGAGCACCCCGCGGCCACGAGCAGCTCTCTGCGACGCCCCAGGCCCTGCCTCGTCGACGTCCCCGCCATGGCCTCTGCTCCGGCCGCCTCTTCCCAAAAGCACCGGCAACGGCCACCGCGGCCAGCCTCCTCCGCTGAAGCTCTCCGCGCCGCCCCAACCTCCAGCTCCCTCAAGCCGGCCTTCCCCGCCTCCGCGCGGCTCCTCTTCCTCGTCTCAAGCAGCGACTCGTCTCCCTCCGGCGCTCCATGGTCGCGCCGGCCACCACGACAGCGCCGCAGCGCCTCAGCCTCCTCGTTGTGTGCCTCCCTGCCCGTGTCTACCATCTTTTGCCTATTGGCGTTGACTTCAAGACCGCAGCCCGCAAGTACTCCTCCGTTTCGTCAAGACCCTCTTGGACGCCGAAGCCTAGAACCGCAAGTACCCCCTCCAAATCGTGTACGACTACAGACCGGATGCGCCAAGTACCTCCACACGTGACCCGAACATCTACGAACGAGTACAACTACCGTCGCCGAGACCGCAAGTACCACTACATAAACGTGTACCCCTACGTAAACGACGACTCGACAAGGACCCCGTCGGCAAGTACCACGACAAGACGAACGTGAACGACTACTACATGAACAATTTCCCCGACGACCCCGAGTACCACTACGCTCGGCGATGCGACAAGTACCCCTACCGATGACCGCGAACGTCTTCTTCCACTACTTCCTCTACGACCTCGAACCGCCCCGAAACGAATGTTCCGAAGGTATAACCCCGAGACGATGACCCGTGGAATGCTCGTGTTGTATGAGATGTTTCCCTTGTGTGCATCGTGCCCGTTTCATCTTTTGTCGTGCTCCTCGGTTGCCTCGTCGCCAACCCGTGGGAACCCGGTGACGGGATCACCCCACCTTTTCATCTTGTTCGACTCGCTCACGCCACCTTTCTTTTGCACCGGACTCTCAACGGGTTATCGGAACCGAGATGTTGCCGTTGCATCATTTTCGGATCGTTGCCGTGGCACCCTTTCCTTCCACCACGGTGACAATACTTCATATCTCTTCATGTTCACTTTTAATAAAAATTGCATAAAACTTGATCATGTCATCCGCATCATGTTAACAACATTAAAATGTGTGAATTGTTGTTTGCTAAAATTGCTAACCATGCACATGGGGGATTTTCCAGAATTGTTGTTGTTATTTTCCGGCCTCATTTAAATTGCCTAGATAGGTAGTTTACTTTTGATTCACCTCTTGCTATGTTAAAAACATTTAATCTTGTCTTGTAAATAAACGAGAGTCAATTAAATAATTAAAATGTGGTGTTTCGTCAATATGCAACTCGTTGCATATTGAGCTCCACTTAACTTGTAGTACTTGTTTGTGCACGTTGCCATGCCATGCATAATTAAACTGGACATGCATCATACTTGGATGTGCATCGTATGCCATGTTTATGCTTGTGTGTTTACCGTGTTGCTTGTTTCTTTCCGGTTTGCTTCCCTCGTTAGCTTCAGTTTCGTTCCGGAGTTGTGAGGATTCGCTCGACTATGTTGCTCCGTCTACTTCTTGGACCCGTTCTTCTCCCTTGCGGAATCCCAGGCAAGATGATCATACCCTTGGATACCTTTACTACCATTGCCATGCTTAGTTGTCTCGATGCTATCGTTACATGTCGCGCTACCCATCTTTATTGTCAGCCTCTCCTTGTTGCCATGAAACCTCTAACCTTTGACACCTTCCTAGCAAAACCATTGTTTGGCTATGTTACCCGCTTGCTCAGCCCCTCTTATAGTGTTGTTAGTTGCAGGTGAAGATGAAGTTCGTTCCAGGAGGGAACTTGTTGTTGGAATATCACAATATCTATTATTATATATATTAACACACCTATATACTGGGCATGGGTGGAAGGCTTGGCCTTTTGCTCGGTGTTTTGTTCCACTCATGCCACCTTAGGCGCCGATAAACCGGCATTATGTTCCTTGATTTTGCGTTCCTTACACGATGGGTGGATGGGGACCCCTTAACAGTTCGTCTTTGAATAAAACTCCTCCAGCAAGGCCCAACATTGGTTTTAATTTGCTCATAATAACAACTTAATTAATTAATTAAATTGCATAGGGAGTTAGCGCTACCCGAGGATTCTTTCTACATAGCAGGGGGGCCAGTGCTGATGGTGTTGGTCCCAAACGGGGACACTGCGGGGCCGCCTCGGGGAAACCCGGGGTATCTGGTATAACCTGTAGGATCGCCCATGCGGTTGTGGCCTGAGACGAGATATGCGCGGCTACTATCAGGGTGTCGACACACCGGGAGGTCTTGCTGGACTTGTTTTACCATTGTCGGAATGTCTTGTGCACCGGGAAGCCGAGCCTGATCGGATTTCCCTAAGATAAGGGGTGATGATATTATATTTATCACTTCAGCTAATCGTGAGAGCTTGTGATGGGCTAAGTTGGGACACCCCTGCAGGGTTATGATCTTTCGAAAGCCGTGCCCGCGGTTATGTGGCAGATTGGAATTTGTTAATGTCCGGTTGTAGAAAACTTGACAGAGGATCCGAGTAAAACACACAACTGTGTGAGTAACCGTGGCTGTATCTTTTCACTTTGAGAAGAGAACACGATGGGGTTATGTTTGATTCGTATGTAGTTCAGGATCTTTAGCGATCACTACTAGTTTGCGACCGTTTGCGTAGATGCTCATCTTATTCTTGTACTCGTAAGTTAGCCACCATATTATGCTTAGCCGCTGCTGCAACCTCACCACTTTACCTCTTTCTACCCATAAAGCTTTGCTAGTCTTGATACCCATGGTTATGGGATTGCTGAGTCCTCGTGGCTCACAGATACTACAACACCAAATGCAGGTTCAGCCGAGAATGATGCAGGAGCTGGTTCAAGTACTTCGCTGGGAGCTCGATGAAGAGAGTGGCCGTATGCTTGTGACGTTTTCGAGGATCAGTAGTGGTTTCTACTAGGGGCGATTCTGACCTGTGGCTTTATGTTTTGGTATCTTTCTTGTGGATCTTCACCCGTAGTCGAGTTGTGATGTTTTTGAATGATGTTATGCTTATGTAATGTGTTGTGTGAAGTGGCGAGTGTAAGCCAACTATCTCCTTTTGCAATTTAATCCCTCTTTTACATGAGTCGTGCAAAGATACAAACTTGAGATCATTCCAGAATGGGCTTATACCTTTAAGTCATGCCTCGACACGTAGGAGGTATAGTCCCATCCTGGGCATTACAGCCTGGGCTCCCTAGCATGGCCAGGTGGGTTGTGGCCACCTGGTGGGCCCCCTCTGGTACTTCTTTGCTCCATTATTCTTCAAATAATTCATTAAAATTCTCCATTGAGTTTTAGCTTGTTTGGAGTTTTGCAGAATAGGTGGCCTGTCATAGCCTTTTCAGGTCCAGATTTCCAGCTGCCGGATTTCTCCCACTTGGTGCATACCTTGCAAATTATGAGAGAAAATGCATTATAATTACTCCAAAAAGCATTATTATACATAAAAACAACATAAATAATAGCAAGAAAATATGATGCAAAATGGACGTATCACTTCTTCCTCCTCCTCGAGGAGATGCCCCTCGCCTCGAGCACCAGCACTCCAAGGCAGTCTTCTGTCGTTCGTCGTCGCCGGAGCTCCCCACCACCAGCAGGTCGCCGTACCTCTCCTCCGTCCCCTCCTTCCTATCGATCTCTCTCACCCGACTCCCTCTGTCTCCTCTGTAACAGAGCCGTTACCAGAGAAGCTCCTCGTCCGCCGCCACCTTCAACCAACACCGCCGCGCCCAAGCTCCTCCATTCGTGTTGCCGTTTGCCTGGATCTGGCGCCAGCCGAACGGATCGACCCGTCCTCGCGTTCCCGGCGCTGCCGGAGCCCCAAGTCCATGCGTCGTTGTCCTGCATCAAGTCAGTGCGCCTCTCCGCCGCCCTGCCAAGTTCCTCTGCTGCGTCGCCTGCCTGCCTCCCTCGCCTCACAAGCCTCGTCGCGGGTCAACCGATTCCACGCCCTCCGTCATTCGTTGCCGCGTCGGAGATCCCCGTCGCCAGGATCCCCTGCCGTCATCTTCTGCATCGCCATGGGTGTGCTGCTGTTTCTATTCTTCAGTAACGAGCAGCAACAGCTCGCCCGCTCGTCCCGCTCACATGTTGACAGGGCAGCGCTATCCGGCCCAGCCTTCAAAGCCCAGCCACTTCTCCGCTTTCGGCCCATCGGCCCGATGTGCGCATCCACCCAAAACCTCTCGTGCACTGTTGGCCTAGCCAGATTCGGCCCGTGTATGTTCGTCAAATTATCCAGAGAATAAATGTTTTATAGAAAAGTCCCTCTTGTACATGCATATCATATCTCTCTAACGGTGCATCGGTTGAAAACAAACTTTATATGTAAAATGATTAGAATTTCATGTAGATTAATAATATGCAACTTTCATCCATGTTAAAATGTTTAAAATCAATGTTTGCATTATTTTTCATAAAACTTGTATTTGTCATCTTCATCATGATAACAACATTTAAAGTGTTTAAAGTTGTTGTTTCCATTAAATAAACTTTATATGACATGTGGGGATTTTTCGGAACTGTTGTTTGTTGTTTCCGGCCCATTTAAAATTGTTGTTTCCATTAAATAAACTTTATATGACAAGTGTTTAAAATAGTTTATTTTGTGTTGCACCTCTTGCCATGTTAACCAAGTTTTAAACTTGTTGAGTGCATAAATGAGAGCGAACTAAATAATTGAGTGTGGTGTTTCTCCACTTAAC
Source organism: Secale cereale (assembly GCA_902687465.1). Lineage (NCBI taxonomy): Eukaryota > Viridiplantae > Streptophyta > Magnoliopsida > Poales > Poaceae > Secale > Secale cereale. The sequence continues at coordinate 145,413,474 of LR738710.1, forward strand.
TTGTAGTATTGTTTGTTGCACTTTTCCATGCCATATTTAAACCGGACACACATTATACTTGGTTGTGCATCATGCCATGGTTGTGCTTGTGTGTTTACCATGTTGTTTGCTTCTTTCCGGTTTGCTTCTCTCGTTAGCTTCAGTTTCGTTTCGGAGTTGTGAGGATTCGTTCGACTACATCTGTTTATCTTCTTCATGAACTCGTTCTTCTTCCTTGCGGGATCTCAGGCAAGATGACCGTTCCTTTAGATCATCTCTATCTTTGCTTTGCTAGTTGTCTCGCTCTATCGCTATGTCGCTACCTTTCTATTTTCTTTTCAGCCTCCTACATTGCCATAAAACCTCTAACCACCTTCCTAGGAAACCGTTGATTGGTTCAGATACGCTTTTGCTCAACCCCTCTTATAGCATTGTTAGTTGCAGGTGAAGTTGAAGATTGCTCCATGTCGGAACATGGATATTTTGGAATAACACAATATCTCTTATTTAAATTAATGCATCTATATACTTGGCAATGGGTGGAAGGCTTGGCCTTTTGCTCGGTGTTTTGTTCCACTCATGCCGCCTTAGGTTTCGATAAACCGGTGTTATGTTCCTTGATATTGTGTTCCTAACACTGTTGGGGTTTATGGACCCCCCTCGATAATTCGATCTGTTTAAAGCTCTTTCATCAAGGCCTAACTTTGGTTTTACCATTCACCTAACAACTAAAAACTGCATAGGGAGTAATTAACCCATGGATTCTTAATCAGCCCCCGGGCCAGTGCTCCTCATGCGTGTTGGTCCAAGCCAGAGCACTGTGTGGGGCTACCCCTTGGCAACTTGGGGTCTTTGGCACCTGTACGCTTCACTCATCCGATCGTGGCCTGAGACAAGATACACGCGGCTCCTATCAGGGTGTTGGCACGTCGAGAGGTCTTGTTGGATTAGTTTTACCTTTGTCGAAATGAGCACGGGATTCCGAGAACATTCTGGTCTTCCCAATTTGGAGTTGTACCTCTGCTGATCGTGAGAGCTTGTGATGGGCTAAGTTGGGACACCCCTGCAGGATTATGATCTTTCGAAAGCCATGCCCGCGGTTATGTGGCGAATTGGAGTTTGTTAATATCCGATTGTAGATAACTTTACACAAAACTCAAATAAAATACACTACCTGTGTGAGTAACAGTGATGGTATCTTTTTGAAGGGGTTCAGAAAGTGAACACGGCGGGGTTATGTATGAACGTAAGTAGATAGGATCACTTCTTGATCACTACTAGTGGCGACCGTTGGCGTAGTTCTCATCTGACTTTGAGATTCATAAGCTAGCCACTCATATGATGCTTAGAACTTGCTGCAACCACTTTATGCCTCCACCACACCTAAAAGCTTTGTTAGTTTTGATACCCGGGAACAAGATTGTTGAGTCCTAGTGACTCACAGTTTACTACACAAACATGTGCAGGTTCAGCTGAGTTTGCTACAGGCGAGGAGAAAGAGCTCCAACGGGAGTTCAATGAAGAGCGTGGGCGTATGTACATGACATACCCCGGTGATCAGTAGGGGTTCCTACTAGGGCCGATCGGGCATAGAATGGGTGGTTATCTTTTCATTTGGTTACGTCCGTAGTCGGACTTTGCGTGTACTCTAGATGAATGTATGAATATTTGATCATTGTGTGACGTGGTGAGTGTAAGCCAACTATTTATCTTCATCTTCCTTGTTCATTACATGGGATTGTGTGAAGATACCACTCTTGCGACAAAACCAAAATACGGTTATGCCTCTAAGTCGTGCCCCGACACGTGGGAGATATAGCCGCATCTTGGGCGTTATAGGAAGGGGGAGTCTTTGAAAGATACCACGGTAACTTCTATGCAAATAACATGACAACTCACACATCGTAGACCTGATAACTTTGTCGGAGAGGTTGGGGTGGGTATAGGGAGTTATTGAAAGATACCACGGTAAATTCTGTGCAAATAACATGATAACTCATACATGGTAGACCTGATAACTTTGTCGGAGGGGTGGGGGTTGGCGTGGGGGGTCGTTGAAAAATACCAGGTAACTTCTATGCAAATAGCATGATAACTCACGCACCGTAGACATGATAAATTATGTACCCAGTCCTGGTAACTTTGTGGGCGGGGGTAGGGGTGGGGGAGTCGATGAAACATACCACGGTAACTTCTATGCAAGTAACATGATAACTCACATATCGTAGACATGCTAAATTATGTACCCAGTCCTGGTAACTTTGTCGGCGGAGGTAGGGGTGGGAGGAGTTGTTGAACCATATCACGATAACTCTTATGCAAATAATATGATAACTCACACATCACAGATTTGATAACTTATGTATCCGATCCTGATAAATGTGGCGACTGTGGTAGGGGACGGGGGGGGGGGGGGGGGTT
>LR738710.1:145418553-145549707 GCA_902687465.1 Secale cereale
CCACACACACACACACCCAAGAATAGGAAGTGTAGTACACTTCCGTCCTTTCTTTACCATTCGTAAGAGCAACTCCAACGCGCCGACCCGTTTTGTCCGCGCGCGTCTGTTTGGGTCGACGCGGACAGAAAAGTTGGCCCAGCGCGTCGACCCAAACGTTCGCGCGTCCGCTTTTCGTCCGCCTGTCGACTCATTCGCGGCCCAATTTTGAGCCTGAATTGCGTCGGCGCGGACACGAGGCAGACGCGTGTGGCGCGCGGCGACAAGTCCCCCTGGCCCTCCCGCAGGCGCCATTTCTCTCCAATTTCCATAACCTCCCGCCCGGGCGCCATGGACGACGCTCTCGATGCCGTCGTCGGCCTCGCCTCCGCCCCCTCCGGCAAAGGCAAGCCCCGCGCCCCTCGCAAGACCGCAGCGCCGCCCAAGAAGAAGCTGACACCGGAGGAGCGACCGTGTAGTCGGCCAAGAGGAAGGGCCGGAGGCATGCGGCGGACGCAAGGGAAGAAGCCGTGGCCGCCGCCGCGCAGCAGGAGGACACCAACGCCCGTGTCGCTGCCGCAACGAGGGAGGCCCTATTCTACCTAGGGTTAAACCCTGACCAACACAGACTCGTCAACCGCCGCCGTGGCCGCGGCCAGCATCGGCTCGTCCGCGTTCCCATGGATGGTGCTACCGGAGTCACCGCGCGGGTCGACGACGCACCCGATCCCCGGCTTCCACGTCTACCCGCAGGCCTCCCGACTCTTCGGGGAATGCTCACCGGAGGTGAACGTGGTGGCTCCTTCCACCCTCGTACCTGCACCCATCGACCTCAACGCCATGCCGGTGGCCGGTGCCTTGTCGTCCGGAGGGACCAGTATACACACGCGGGAGATGCTAGCCGACGTGCTACCCGGCGCTCGCGACCTGTTCAACACAATGACTATGGCCGCCGCCGACGAGACGGCCAACCGTTTCATGGAGAACATTATCTTCGAGGGTGGTGCGTCGGCCGCAGGTGGGCCAAACGCTGCTGGCTACGATCCCGGTGAGACCCAAAGCCAGGACGGCCGAGGGCCGTTCACGCGGGCCACCTATGAACAGGACACCTTCATGCATGACCAGGTCGGCCTGGATCTGGACGGCTTCCCGGAGGACCATGGCCTCGAGGAAGAGGACGAGTTGGACATCAACGGGGAGCCTTTGTTCGAGGAGGAGTTCTCCAACCAAGCCCCCGGGTCGAAACCGAAGCACAAGAGCAAGCACACGAAGGCATACACGGTGGCGGAGGACAAGCTCCTTTGTGAGTGTTGGATGGACATTGGGCAAGACCCCAAGGTCCGCGTCGAACAAAAGGCATCGACCTTTTGGATTCGTTTCCATCGTGAGTTCCATGAGCGCAATAAGTTTCTATTGTACCAAATGCAAAGCACGCGCGGGTGAGTGTCCATTTCGAAGCGATGGAGGGTGATCCAACAAGAGTGCAATAAGTTTTGTGCCACTCTTGAGCATCAAGGCATGCCCCGTGAGCGGCATGGGCATACAAGACATGGTATGCATGCGGACCACTTCGTTTTCATTCCGTTTTGCATGTCCATTTGCATACACATTTGCCCATATGCTTGCATGCTATCCATTTGTAGGCCTTCCAAGCTTTGGAGGCTTTCAAAGTCCAACATGAAGGCAAGTCATTCAACCTCTCACATTGTTGGAGGGTCATCAACGAAAAGGAGAAGTTCAAGGTGCAATATGCCGCCTCATGGCGAATGGTGGGAAGAAAGACGAGGAGGAGGTTGTGGATGGCGAGAAGGCACGGCCGCGGGGGAAGACCAACTCCAAGAAGGAGGACAACCGGGACGCGGCGTCCAACGCCTTGATCGCTGCAATGGAGGGCATGATGACCAAGAAAGACTCAAGGGAGGAGAAGCACCGTCAAGACAAGGAAGATCATGTGAACATCTTCATGAAGATTCAAAGGAGGAGGATCGAGATGGAGGTGGAGAAGCAAGCGAAAATGTTGGAGATGGAGGCAGAGAAGCAAGCGAGGATGCTCGAGATCGATGCCGCCAATGCCAAGACCAAGGTGAAAGAAGTTGCCCTCGCTAGCATGATGATGGGGGTGGAGATCATGAAGGTGGATCTCAACACCGTATCATCGAGGAAGAGGCCATGGTTCGAGACGATGCAGGCCGACATGCTCAAGTTCGATGAGGAGTGAACAATGGTCGCATGCGCCATCCTTTTTTATGCCAGCAAGCGTGCTGGCATGACCACCGGCCGAGACGGCGTGGTCGAACTACATACTTCTTTGTGTGCTGGCATGTGTGTCGGTTGCTGGCAAACGCGCCAGCAAGGCTGTGATGTTTTTTTTGTAGGCTGACATTATATGGCGGCCGCTGGCATTGTGCCGACATAAACTTTGGTTGGCGACATGGCCGTTGCCCTTTTAAATTTGCACGCGGACATGAATTGGCTCACTTGCGTTGGGCGTACGGCCGTCCCAAAATAAAAAATGCGCGGGCGCTGAATGGACGGCCGATCCAAATAAACAAAAAGCGAACAAAATCGCATTTAGGTCGGTCGGTTGGAGTTGCTCTAAATGCCTCGTTGTTGGCAAGCAAAACACATACCCAAAGCACGTACGTGTGGTAGCTCCCTATTCAAAACATGCACGGCAGACCATAGCAATCGTTCTATTCGAGAAAAGCAAGAGATATCGTTGCCATACTGCCCGTTTTACACAGAGAGAAGACATGTAGCCCAACAGAGCAAATGCTGCTGCAAAGAAAACATGTGGCCTCAACAGAACAAATCAACTTTCAAGTTTCAAAAATATCTAAAAAAGAATTACACATGTGTTTTCATGACTTTTTTTGTGTAGCTCACATCGTAATGTACTTCAACACAAAAATTTATAAACACATAGTATACATCCCATGGATGTGCATACTAAAATAATGTAAAGGGCATCTCCAACATGGACCCCTAAAATGGACACCGTATCTGTCCACGGACAGTGATATAAGAGTCGGCAATCCAACCGCGACCACATACATTTCCAACGCCGTTTGAATGAACCAGATGATTTCATGCAAACCGGATGATTTTTAATTAAACCGGACCACATTCATTACATTTTTGATATATTTCGTTAAAAAAGCGTCTGGAAGTTAACCTAGTATAAATCGGCCCGGCGTCTGTCCTACAAGTCCTTGTTATTCCCCTCCGTGTCTATGTCTGGCAGTCATGACCCCGGGAAGTAAAGCTATGATCGTCGTCGAGGAAGAGTAAGACATGGGACACAGACTGGCCCAAATGGGAAACGAGGCATCACCGTCTATCATGTCCTACTCTTCCACGTCGGAGTCTGTGACCTAGCCGTCGCCAGTTGAGGTGAGGTTGAAGATGGACGTGGACGGGCCTGGATCACGGTCGTGGTGGCGTTAATGACGCGCAATATCCGGCGTTCCCGTTCACGATCGCCTGCGCCGTGCATGTGTGTCCCCGCCGCCACATGAGCATTGCGTGCGCACGTAGAGCGCCCGCTGCTCCTCGATGATGATGATGTGGTCATGTACCGAAAATCATTGATGCATAGTCCTGGTCACTTTATTTTGGAGATAGTCCATAGCCGCTCACCCACCTTTGCGCTGTATACCATACTCCTAGTCATATCATGGAAGTTGTACAAAACATTGACGCCCATATATATACCATACGTCTTCGCTCTTCTACTTAGTGTTCCATCCTCATGCGACTCTCCTTCCCACCCAAACAAAATGCTAGATATTGCTTGACATGTTTGTATCCTGATCACACATAGAAATGAAAGGTGTCGGGAAGTTTTCAACAACATCCTGTCCTTCTGGTGCAACCAAATTATTTTGCAGCATTTCTTTTGAAGGAATTCCTGGTACCATGATGTGCTATCGGATGCTGTAGCTCCTCGGACTTCACTGAGCTCAAGAAGCTTCATGGACTGCGTTGCGCTGAAGCAGTTCGGTCCTAGGCTATCCTAATGCCATGAGCATGGCCTGTGACTAGGTTAAGCCGGCGCCTTCAGGTGAATAGAGACGTGAGTTGAGGAAGTTTGCACATCGTACAACTAGGAATAGTGGGCCAGAGTGGACAAGCTAAGAGCCAATGGCATTTGTGTATTTGTTGGTTTCGACGTGTTGTAGTTCCAGCTGTCAGGTACGTGGCTGAGTTAAAGACTCCTGTAGGCTGTCGCGCACTCCTATGAATTAGCTACCGTTTGGCCAGAAACTCTAGACATGCATCCCCTCTGCTACTATCAAATCACTAGTGCTGCTGCTCTGTCTACACTATGTTCTTTTGTTCTAGTCTCTTGTTTTTTTTTTTTGGCGCTTGTTGTTTTAGTCTCTTGCGTAAGTGATACTCCTACTACTTGCGTCCTGCTGCTGCTGCTATTTGTGTCCAGGTCCATATCACCTAGCTTTCCTTCCATGTTGCATGGTTCAACCAGTGTCTTTTTTTTTAATTTACATAAGGATTGTTTTTAGATCAATTTAAGGATTGATAAACCAGCTAATTTTGCTCTGGGCCGTGATTGATGCTCACTTTAGAGACGGACACAGCCTTGGAACTCTTCCTTGGGAACTCAAGAATCACATGCCTCTGTTTGCGCGGAACATGATACGATATTTTCTGAATTGACAATGTAGTACACTTTTCGTCCTCTCCTTACAATTTGCAAATGTCTTAATATCGGCAGAGCAAAGCACGCACCGCATAACATAACAATAACAACCTTTCTATTCGGGAAATGCAAGGGCATTGATGCTAGACTGCTAGTTTTCTAGAGGAGAAGACCATTATTTCGAATAGAGTCTGACAAATGTGCTCACCTCTTCCTTCTTCTAGTGATCCATCCTCATGCAGCTCTCATTCCGGTCTCAATATAATGCCAGATATGTCTTCACATGTTTGATCTTAACTACACGTAGAAATGAAAGGTGTCTGATTTTTTTTAACAACATTCATGATTGGTGATACAACTTGATTATGACTTTCAATGTTGAAGAAGATTCGGACTCCATTGAACAGGCCTGCTAGGCTATTTTCCCCAAGAACAGTGTTTCAAGAGTGCCATTTGTATAAACATGGGTTAAACCTGATTTTGTATAACATCCACCTTTGTAATTTGAATGAACTTGTTGCTTCGTGTGGCACAGTTCAAGACAATCATTTTGATCGCACATCAGATTTCAAAATAATCGAGGTATAAAATTAACAACCTAGGGTCCTCGAAAAGAACATCGGAAAGGGCCAGATCAGATCCCCAACTGGATTTTTGTAGAGGAAAGGAACGGCCCTCGCGTCGCTCCCTCCCTAGGGGCGACACGGGCGGCGACCACGCAGCAAAGGCCTCCGACCGCCCCACCCCTTCCGCTCCCTCACCGTCGCCGGCGCCTCCCGGGGGCAAAGCTCGCGTGGAGCATGCGGCGGCGGGGCTCGTTTTTTCCACGGCGGGTGGTGCCTCACGAGCGGGGGATCTCTGGGCGGCGCGGCGGACGGCGGCGGGTGGCGCGGCGGCGGGCGGAGGACAGCGGACGGCAGTGCGTCTGTGGATCCGGCGGGCTGCGGCTTCGTCAGCCTGCAGGCGCCGATGGCGGATGGGCGGCGCTGGCTGCTGCTTTTTGGGGATTGGATCAGCCCGGATCTGGCTTCCCCTACGGCGGCTGCGTCTGCTCGTCGGAGATGGAAGCTGGGGCGGCGGCCCCAGGACGTGGTGGTATCAACGTGCACCTCCCTCGCAGAGGTTGTCCATCGGTAGTCTGCGAGGTGGTCGATCCGGGGCCATCGCGCCCGGATCTGGTGGTGAGGCGGGCCGTTGGCGTGTCGCGGCTCTGGTCCACCGGGGTGACGGGGAGGTGCGTGGGGTCAGGGCATCGGTGGTTCTGCCCTGCGTGCTTGGTGGCCGCGGGTGGTCTCGGCGACTTGGCGGCGGCTGCCGGGGGCCTCCATGGTGGCGCGCCTCGACGACGCCATTGTGGAGGGAGGTGGGCTGTAGTGGTTTCTGCGGCCGATGGTGGTTGGCGGCGACGTGCTGCCTTGCGTGCTTGGTCATGTGGCTTGGGCGAGGACAGTCGACATGATGCCGGTGACAGTTTGCTGGGCTAGCTGCGGTGAGGATGGATTTGGTGAGCTCCGGGCGAAAGCCTTCCTCGACCTCGGTTGTTGCCGGCGTCAACGGCGTCCTCGGACGTCGTTGCGTCCTTGGAGGCGTCGTCGTGGAGCCCCTTCACCACCATTGTCGCCTTTGTCTCGGGCTCTCTGGGTGAAAACCTAAGTTTCGACCTTGGTCGGAACGGGCATCGACGGCATTCTTGTTGCTTCCCTCTTGGGAGTGACGCCTTGGAGGCTGGTCCTCGTCTCTTCATGATGGCTCGGGTGGCTTTGTGGGTTTTTTCGTCCGCCAGGCGTGTGCGTGGCCTTGGGGCCGGTGAGGAAGTCGGAGCGGCGGCTCCGCAGAGCATCATCGTGGAGTGTCGGATCTGGTCGCGTGGGCGACAACGTCATCAGCTCAGGTGGAGCGCGGCCTCGGGGCCGGCGGGGAAGTCGGAGCGGCGGCTCCGGAGATCATCGCCGTGGAGTGTCTGATCTGGTCGCGTGGGCGATAGCATCATCAACTCAGGTGGAGCGCGGCCTCGGGGCCGGCAGGGAAGTCGGAGCGACGGCTTCGGAAAGCACCCGTGTGCTGTGGAGTGTCGGTTCTGGTCGTAAGGACGACTGTGCCGTCGACTCATTTGGGGTGCGGCCTCGGGGCCGACGTGTGTGAGTTTCTTTTTTGTGGTTTGTAAGCCGGAGCGGCGGATCCGGGTCGTGTGATGGAGTGTCAACTTTGGTCGTTTGGGCGACAGGATAGTCGGCTCGTTAGGTACGCAGCCTCGGGGCTGGTGTGTGTCGATGTATCGGTTTTCGACCAATTTTTCGTTATAAATTGATCAATTCATTTTGTTCTTAATGCAAAGGCAGAGCTTCAGCTGTTTTCTCAAAAAAAAAAAAATCAACAACCTAGTTCTAGCAGGGCTGCTGTTTCTGAAGCCCATCTCGTTTCTCACATATTCTAAGAGCAAGTACAATAGAGCTGAGTCAGCAGTCCATAAAGAATAAATTAATATATTTCTGCTTACTTAGAGGAAAGAGAAGAGTAGAGATAAGGTAGGCGGGCTCTTCGTGAAGAGCCAGCTCTAGCACGTGCTCCTAGACAATTTGTGAGAATGAAAGGTGGGCCACATAATAAAAAAGTAGTACACTTTTTTGATCTATTATTGTACATGTTGGCTATAAGATGGGCTGTAAATGACATGTCACTGACTCATAGCCAGTATCAGGCTATACTATTAACCATGCTCTAAGTGGTATATTCTATTTGTTTATATATATAGCTTATAGGACATATAACCTGCATAAAGAAGGCAACGACATGCGTGCCTGAAATTTGGTGTGGTCACTTTTCGATTTTTTTCAGGACCTCTACACTATTGATTAGCCTTTCTTCTATATCTATACTACTATTAAACAAGAGAACATTTTCTTTTCTGAACACACCTCGTTTAGTGTACACACAGCAACTCAAAGCAATTAGAGCCCTATGATCAGATCCATTGATTTAAATCTAACCGTCAATATGGCAACTAATCTCACCGAATGTACGTTTAGCAATTTTTTGGAGCGAACGAAAACTCTGCCGTCCGCCGAATCACGTCTTCCGTAAAAAAAGGAGATCGAGCGTTTCATCCTGCCCCGCCTCCATCGTTCCCTCCTCCCCCTCCCTCCGTCCTCTCTGCTCCTCGCCGCCGCCAGAGAATGCCGCCGGGTCTCTCTTCTCCCTCAAGCAGCGGCGACGACGCGATACGCAGCGGGCTCGGCCTTCGTTGGTGCGGGGTTCCTCTCCTCCGTCGAGCTGCGGCGGTGGCGCGATACGCAGCAGACTCGGCCTTCGGCGGCGGCGGGTTTCCTCTCCTCCGTCGAGCTGCGGCGGCGATGCGAACGGCGTGCGTCATCTGCGATGGAGTCCCTTTCCTCCCTCGAGCGGAGGCGGCCGCGTGGGACACAACGGGCTCGGCCGCGCCGAGCACATGCTCACTTTCGTATGCTGAAAAATAGATCCAGGCATCACTGTGGGCAACTGATCTATGTCTGCCTCAGGTTCTATCCTCGAACAGTAATTATGTCCGTATTATGTGGGAGGTCGGCGGAGTTGACTCTGTCACGGCAGATTGGAGAGGATTGGGATCTTGATCTCATGCAGGGAGGTGAGGCCACACTCTTAGAAGTTAGAACAATAGATGTGTATTTACGGAAAAATTGAATGGATCACGAAGTTGATTTTCAGACTTGTTTATTTTGAAGTTGATCCATATTTCAATTTAATAGTACTCAAGCTACTACCATCTGGATGCAGTGAACGAGGTGTAATCTCATACGCATGCTGGTTCAAGTCCTCCATTGACTTGCAAGGACGAGGTCGAGCGCATCATGGCCGCTGGAGTAGGAGAAGCAGCGGGCGGTAGGGCTGAGGGTACCGGCGAGCGGAAAGAAGTGAGTGAGCGCGTGCGGCAGGAAGGCAGCGGGCAGCAGGAACGTGGCGTCCGGATCGACGTGGGGGTAGAAGAAGAGGCACTCGACAGGGTCCGTGAAGACCCAGGCGTCGTTGTCGAAGAGGTGATGGGGACCTGTGGAGACGGCATCACCGTCGCCGATGCCACGCGGGATCGCTCCAGCACGTGTACCTCCGCTTCCGTCATGGATTCACTGACTTTTCTGGTTTGGCTGGGTCGATTTGATCTTGTCTCTCTGCTTGCTTGCCTATGACTACGGACACACAGGTAGGTTTGGCACTAATCTGCAGGAGTGATTTAGCTCCATGATGCAGCGAACGTTTCCTCCCGCCACCGCTCATATTTCAGGCATCCACAAGACCATCAAAATGAAGTTTTAATGCATCCATGAATGCTTGTCAATTTTATGCAATTTTGTACATGAATGGGTATGTTTAAGAATGGTTTAAATCAAAGTCTGAAACATATCAAAAGTCGACAAAGCGTATGTTTTTGTAGCTTAGATTCTGCTAGGGTGTTATGTATTTCAGGTGTATTTGTATTAGTCGGGTCGTGCAGCAAAATTACCACCATCACACAGAAATTCTAACAAATTATATGCATTGATGCTTCCTTTAGTCTACCACTAATAGGATTGCTTTTCTTTTTTACTGTAAAGCGGTAGGAGCCTATCCCTGATTCAAGTCGGAGAATGAAGTATGAACCCATTTTTATACAGTTTACGTGGATTGGCAGCCCATAGAAGGTACCGCTAAATATCGCCTCTATATTCTAAGATTACCTTTCAATTGAAAATTACTATCTCTAAAAAAATGGTTGGCCAGTGCTAAAAAGACACCAGACTTGCTACACGACAAATTCTCGCAATTGTACAGCTTTGTCAACGTAATTCCTGCTGCAATAATGTGTTTGAGGTTGCAATACTATATTTACAATATTTAAGTGCGGATGTAAGAGTGGTTCTTATTTTCACCATGGAAATCTTGGTTAAAGTAGATCATCCAGAATTAAAGAAGCATATGATATCTGTGTAATAAATTGTGTTATCATTAGATATGTCTTAGTGGAGATGTAATCTTATTTAACTTTTCAACTCTCAATAATTATTTTATATATCTTTGTTGAATATCTTTTTCATGATGTTTATCTATAACCGTTAAGGTCAGGAGCTTGTGGAAAGCTTTAGTCGATGATTAATCGGTTCGAAGTACCATGTTCTCGATCAAGCAGAGTTGTCTGCATTTTTACCGTTGTCTTCAACGGTTTCCCTCGCTAGACACGAGTAGATATGCACCTCCACTGCCACTCCATCGCTTTTGTTATCCCTCCTCGGGATTGGTGCAGTACATCGTGAGGGGCGGACGGAACCTCTTCCCACTGCTCCCTAAAGCGTTCAAGGACGTCAAGCATATCAGAGTCATCGGATGGGGCTCCCAGGTTCAGTCCCAGCTTCACTTTGCTCCCCTTGCTGCATTGTTTCTTTCCTAAGTCTTGAGATTTACATGTCTATCTACTCGAGACACTATGTAACATCCCAAAATTCTAAATTTTGGAATGTTATAATAAATAGATAGTTTTGATTGTTGTTTGATGTGTTGTGTGAAATTGAGTGGAATTTGAAACTTTTGAAAGTCAAATGAGAGAGAATAAAATGACTTTCCCAAAACTTTTACTTTGCTTTTTGATCTCCGGAGAATTCAAATTCTTTTCAACACAAAACCCTAGAGTGAAGATAATATGACTTCTTCCATTTATTTTAAATGATAAAGGGCTTTGAAAGAATTTTGAATTTCATCCTCGAAATATTTTCAAATTCAGAAACTTTATGCAACTCAATGATTTTCCCGAGAGAAGATAAAATTACTTCTTCAAATTATAGGAAATATGAGTTGGAGGTTTTCTGAAACTTTCTATAACTCATTTTCAATATTTGAGTTATTGGGTTTTATTCAAATTATTTTTCTCCAAAAATAAATTATATATAAAATAGGGTAACATGATTCCCTACAGCAGAAAATTGGAGAGAAATAAATTTGAAGTCTTTTTGGTATTTTAAAGTGGTTTTTATTGGTTTTTATTTGCATCAGTAGCACCTTTTGATTTATTAGAATTTGTGGGCATTTTATTTGACAATAGGAAAATGTCCATCTTGTAGGATTTCTTTTTCTGCAAATTTTGATATATAATATGCCTATATTATATATTGAAATTATTTTCGTTTTCTTTTATTTTCGTCGTTTGGAAGAAAAAAATTATTGTTAAAAAACAAATCTCAGCCGAACTGGGCCGGCCCAGCCGCTGCAAGGCCAAGGTCCAGCCCAGCTCGCCCGTCCCCGAGCTCCCGACGGAACCGCAGCCGCCACGCCTCGGCGTCCGTGCCCGGCACGTCTCGCCGCCGCCTCTCCCCCCTTGCCCCTTCCCCACGACAGCCCCTCCCCTCCTCCTATAAAAGGGCGCCACCCGAGCCCCATTCCCCTCTTCCCCGCCGCCGCCGCCGCCGCAAAATGCCGCCGCCATCGCTGACTGATGCCGCGGCGCTGCAGGCTGCTGCTGCCTCCCCTCGCCCCTCGCACCGCGCCCCGCCTGCGCCCTCGCTCAGCGCCGCTGCCACCGCAGTCGGGCCTCGCCGGAGTTCACCGCTGGCGGGATCCAACCCGCCCGACCGGAACCCGGTTCGCCCGAGCCGCCCGAACCCGCGGTTCTTAAGGAAAAACCGCAAGGTAAAATCCTCGTTCTCTTTTCTTCGGTTTTCTATTTAGATCGGTTTTATTTTTTTAGGTTTAGCTAATCAGTGAACGATCAATAGTTAGGCATAAAAAGTGAGCATTCGCTCGGTAGCCTTTTTTCTTTTTCTATTTCATTTAGTTTCGGCCAGGGACCTGTCTGTAATTATTCCTTTTACAAATTTGCCCCTAAACTTCAAAAGGCCATAACTTTTTACCAGTTGGTCCAAATTCGACGAAACCAACGCCCACGTCTTCGTTACGATCCCCTCTTTCCATTAATACAACTTAAACATGCTTTTGAAAACTTTAAAATTTGAATTCAACTAGTTTTAGATTCAAATTCGTTTGTTCATAACTTGAGTTTCGTAACTCCGATTTAGTTGATTCTTTTTGCAAATCGAAGCTCTTGACCTAAACTTTCTGATAAGGCCAAATTCACATAATTTTTGTACTGCTCGAAATTGTTTTATGTTTCAAGAGTCATTCATTTGTTTTCGAAGTTTCTCCGAAGTGTTTTATTCGTTCTGTCCGATATTTCTGAGTGATTGCTTATGTGTGGTTACCATTGCTTGCTTACGATAGATTGACCGGAGTGTGACGAGTAGATCTATCACGAGTTCTGAGTGCAAATCTTCTACATCGTCAGTACAAGGTAAGTTCACACTTTGATCATACTTTCCAATACCCAGTTTTCATTGCATTAGTTTTATCCTCAAACACTTGCATGAGTAGGATCTATTAACTTGTGGGACTGGGAAGTAGATTGAGGTAGAACCTATTACCTGCATTATTTTTCAAACCCTTGGGAGTTACTTCTACGTTTGTTAATAGGTTATACTATGCTCGTAGATGTGGATTGGGTGAGTGTATCCATGACAGATGTGAGATTATTTAATTAATGGTTCAACTTAAGGTGGCAACTTAAATACACATCTGGGTGGATTGAGGCACCTGGGCATTCCAGCGATTGCCTGTTTTTCTTTATGGACCGCCACCCAGGCTCAAAGGGAACATGAGATTATTCATACTAGACACTTCCGTGTGCAGCCACAAGCTATTATGGGCTCTAGCATAGTTGCCTAAGTCGTGCGAACTCTTATAGTGGTGGACTAGCAGATGTAGGGGATGTAAGTTGGTACGGTCCACCCGGACGTAAGGTGCTAGTGCTTCTGAAAGACTGTGTCTTGGTCATCCGTTTCTCAAACAACCTGTAGTGCGAGAATTCCAACGGAGGCGATTGAGTCTTGTGGGGAAAAGTGCACAAACCTCTGCAGAGTGTACAAACTAATCATGATTAGCCGTGTCCCCGGTTATGGACGTCTTGAATATCTAGTACTTGGATTATCATGTGAATCTCATCATCTGTCACACCCTGCATTTTGTAGCATGTCATTTGCATCAATAAAGCATGAAAATTTGGACCAGCAAATTTTTTTGGCATCTTTTGGCTTTTATTTGGAATTAAGTTTTTCTCCCTGTGTTTTTCTAGTGCTTTTTAAAGTCAACTGCACCCTCTTGTAGATTTCATCTCCTTACCCAAAACTTCTGCCCAATGATCATACCAAGTGTTTATAGCAGTATAGTATTTTCTTATAAAATTAATTTGGCCAAAATGTATTTTCAAAAATTAGTTTTCTAAAAAAAAACCCCCCTGAATTGAGGTTTGCACTGCAAGTGCTTGATTTAGGGTGAGAAAATTATTTCAAAAAGTATATTTGAATCCTATTAGGTATAGGACTCCCATAAACCACAAAATTATAATTTTAAAAGTTATTTTCCTATTTTATTTAAAAGCTATTTCTTAAGGCCAGAAATGGTCTTTAATAGGGAAAAAAATATTTAGCTATTTCAATAATATTTGCTAAAATTCAGGGAGACTCATAGGATATATATTGTCCATATATAAGAGTTTCAACACTTGGTCATGTTCAAATATTGGTCAAATCCCTCAGAAACTCTTTCTGGATATTTCAAGCTTTTGAAATATTTACAAAGGAAATATTCTCTAAAAATTCCAGGGAAATTCTATCATGTCATATATGACATACTTGATGATATTGCCAAGCCCCATGCCTTGGGAAGCAAGAAAACATCATCAAAACCCCTCAAAACCATTCTGTCCATATCTGAAGTTTGAGCAACTTTACATTTCCAAACTTGTCCAAATGCTCTCAAACTTGGTACACATGCTGGAATGGTCTAATAAGGCATCTAGACCAAATGGCACAAGCTTTGGAGAAGGGTAACTTGATCAGAGTACCTCAAAACCATTTCTGTTCAAATCAAATTCGAACAACTTTACATTATCAACTTTTTACTTGGGGCTTCATACTTTGTGGGCATGATCACAACCCCAAATGATGACACTACACCAAGTGCTGCATCAAGGGGAGATGATTAGCTTGACTCAAACATGGTGAAACCATTTCTGTTGATTTCCAGGGTTCACCAAAGTTACATTGGCAAGTTTCTTCAAATAAGCCCAAACTTGGTGAAACACCCTATTTCCATTTGCCATTTAATCATGTTAAGTGTCATGGCTAGTAGAGATAATTTGACTGCTCTAAACCACATCAAGCACCTTCTGGTGATTTCCCAAAGTTACCATTTTCACCTCTTCTCTTGTTCTCCTTGAGCCTAACTTTCTACCACAGCTCCCCCAGGTCCCCTTGCACCTCCAGTAACTTCCCCATGGCCAGAGCTCAATAATTGAGGGGTGAAAACTCCATTTTACTTTGCTGGACAGCCCAGTTTTCACCTCCCCTCAACCTCCCTCCTCTTCCATTAGATAACCAGGGCATCCAAGACCGCAGCGCACTTGTTTACTCCACCCCTGCCCCCCTAGACGAGGTGGCCGCGTCCAGCAAGCCAACGACATGCCCTGGCATGCAATAGGCGTGCTCCAGAGCGCGCTAAAGTGCACGCCCGCACTGTAGCCTCCTTCAATCAGCCACCCTCGACCACCTCGTGCTTCCCCCTCGCGCCATTCGATGCTCCTCGACGTCCGCAACACGCCCCAACGCTGTCCCCCTCCTCCTTCTCCCTCATGTGGCTGCCCTCGCACGCGCGCCGGCCGCCCGCAAGCTCCAGTCCTCGGCCTCACATGCGAGCGGCCCTGGAAGCTTCCCCCGCTCTCTCTCTTCCTCTCCCCAGCCCTAGACTGCATCCAGCAACTCCGCAGACACCATCCCAGCTCCTCCCGAGCCCTGTGGCAACGAGTAGAGGCTCGCCGTCGCACAGGTCCACGGCACCTCACCGTTCGCCTATAAAAGGACCCCCCGAGCTCCTCCTCTCCTCACCAATCGCTCTAACACTCACCTAATCTCCCTCCTACGCCACACAGCCTACTCCAGACAGGCCCGAGCTCGAGATCGAGCTCGAGCTCCGCCGCGGCGGCTCGCCGTCGTCCGCTCGGTACAGGCCGTCCCAGCCACTCCTCTCGCTCGATCTAGCACCGCAAGCCTCCACTGATCACTTTCCCCTCGTTTCCCCTCTCTGCAGCTGCTGAAACGGCCGGAATCACCACCACCCGAAGCTCCTCCGCCGCGTGACCTCGCCCCCGGTGAACCAGGACACTCTGGCGACCCACACCACCTCCACCAGATTGACGACACCTCGCTGATTCCGTGCCTGCCCTTAGCTCGCCTTGCCGTGCCCCGAATCGTCGCCGGTGAGCTCGCCGGCCCTCTGCCGGAGGGTTAGGGATGACAGGCGGGCCCGCCTGTCAGCCTCCCCTCGCCCTCGCCCCTCTCTCCTCTCACTGACGCCGGGCCCCGCCCATCAGGTTTGAAAACCTGGCGCGCGCGCTGGCGCCCGTGCGGTGGGCTGATTCACCCTGGGCCTACTGCACTGTGGCCGTTCTGGCCCAGTTGCACATGACCCTTTTTCTTTTTCTTTTCTGTGGGATTTTCAAATAATCCCACAGGATTAAATATTTATCCAAATGAAATAATTGCAGTTCCTAAAAACTTGTAAAAATCCAACCTATTTAATGATGTCACTTTCACCCATATCCATGGACCTTTTCTGTTCTGTTCAAATTTAAATCCATATTTGAACACTAAAACTTCTGTTCAAAAATTCATGTACCCCATTCTGTCACTCTAAAACTCAAACTAAGAAATTTTGCCATCTTAGTTTTCCCTCTAGTATTTGATAAAAATAAGTTGACATTTTTCTGAGCACTTTGGTTTTTATGTTTTTATTGTGGTCTTATTTTTCCGCTGTTTATTGCGACGATTAGATACCGTGTTTGACGAGGTTGCTGAAGAAGAAGGAGGGGAAGGATTTCAAGACCTTGAGGACCAAGCCAATCCAGGCAAGCAGCTCTTTGACCATGATACCCTTGTATTCCTCGGAACCCATTTATTTCCGAATGCATGATGATAAGAGTGACGGTGGTGACCTAGTTGAGAGCGACCACATGATGCATGCCTTACTCATGATCTTGCTATATGCTTAGATGCAATGCAAATGATTAGTAGTGATGCTTAGTGATGCATGTGTGCCATGAATCCTTCGTGGTTGCATTCTTTTCGAAAACCCCATCGGGTGCCCCTAATGCCCGAGGGTGATGTTGAGTTAGGTCATCACTTGAGGAAGAAGTGGTGTGCCAAGAAAGATCTTGTGTGGGGGTGAAATGATGGATTAGATTTATGTGTGACTACCATCCGAACCAAACATGTGCAACCACTCTACCCCTTATGGGACGGGGCATTATTGATTACTTAGGCAGATACTAGCATGGTGCCCACATTACTAGTGACGGAGAAGACTTGCGGTCTCTCCCGGGACGGGGTCGTGCTTGGATAGGCGACCATGACTGTTTTCACAGGGCACCGTACACACCGTTGGTTCCTTCGTGTATGCGTGACATTGTAAAGAGGGCAAGACCCATGATTTACCGTTTGTACACGAGGGATGTGCACCAACGAGTGGACCCTATGTTAGTGTCGTCTAGGGAAAGGTAATGACAGGGTGCTTCCCCCGAGTACTTGAGGTACTGCGGGATCGTGGGTGACACGAAAGCTTCCCGGATCTTGTGGGTAAAGTGTGCAACCTCTGCAGAGTGTAAAACTATTCGAATAGCCGTATCCACGGTCATGGACAGTTGGGTGGTGCTACTTAAACTATGTCCAGAATTTTACAATCTCGGTGAAAGTATGTGTGTGTTGAGTCAAGGTGGTGAATTGACTCGTTGAATTGAACTCTATTCTTGTTGATATCTGTAACCTGTCTTCAAGGTTACTCAAATTTAATTGATGCATGTTACATGATGGTAGAATATTTAATCTAGCTTGTAGCTATGTTGCTCGTTGTTGTATATTTGCATTGTTACCTTGAACCAAATCATGGGTTGCTTGCGAGTACATTCAAAGTACTCATTGGCTTGCCACTGGTTATTTAATTGGCCAGGCATGGAGGAGCAGGAATTTGAAGAAGAATTCTATGGAGACGAACATGCGAACTAGGACGCTTTCCCAGTCAGAATGCCTGTAGGGTTAAGGCAGATGGCATGGATTCTACTTATCTTCGAAGACTTCCGCTATTCGAGTTATTTGCTATTCAGCCCTTGAGGCTTTATCTATGTAAGACTTGTCCATAATGGTCATAATTTGTGTAAGACGGTATGTATGGATGTAAGACTCTTGTTATTCAGCTTCTGTGTGTTCAGTGAGCATTGATCTCTGGGATCACTGTACACGTGCATTCGGTGATCTCGACTCTTAAGTCGGGGTCCCCACAGAGCTGGTATCAGAGCCATCCTGACTGTAGGAAGCCTTAGTTAGCATGGGCGTTAGTTAGATGAGTCCCTTTTCAAAACCTTCTGAACCTCTCATCTTTTCTAAACCTTACCAACCTGAGATATCATCGGCTTATTAACCTCTCCTATTCAACCTTTGTAGATGGCCACTGTACCTGAAGAGCACCTGACCACTGGGTTTCCCTTGTTTCTCGAGGATAGCCTCCAGGAGTGCCAGTTCCACAGAGCACCCATCCTCACCTACCTTGAGCATTGGGTTAACAACGCTAAGGTGGAGTATCATGTGGAAGTGATCGTGAAGGCAAACAATCCTCCCACAAGTTGGTTCTTCGAGGGACCCCAGATGGCAACACTACCTCTCGCTGTCGAGGCTGCTGCACTCAAGGCACTAACCCGTCTCCGCGAGCTTCTTCCGGAGATGGCAGCCAAGATGACAACCCGCTTCTTGCCTTACCGGAAGGAAGGTGAAGATGAAAGCAACGGACAAGCCCCTCCACTGAAGGAAGGACTTCCACTTCGATTCCAGACCTACTTTAGCCTATGTGCCGACAGCTTGGCACAAGATTTGGCCTTGGAATCGATGAAGCTCCGATAAGAACTTCACAAGACCAAGGCACTTCTTCGTCGAGCTCAAGAGAAGACAGATAGGATCAAGAAGGAAGGTCCACCTCCCGGACAGTCCGCTATCGCGTACCGAGGCGGAAGGCCTTCAGGAGATGTATCTTCCAAGGATGAAGAACCACCCCGGCGACGCCATATGACGGCAAGGGAATATCGCAAGCTTTTCCCTGCACCACCGACAAAACACCACCGTATTCAACTCCTCCACTCCCCCACACCCTCAAGTGACAAGGGGGCCCAGCCAGATGAAGACAAGGAGGAAGACCCAGAAGAGCCAGAATACGCGACCGAGCATTCCGCCGCTTAGGCATTATTCGCAACTCGGATTTGCCAGTTCGTGACCTCTACAGTAGGATAGGTCGTGTAACCCCTATACAAAGTCGAGTCCTTGTATGGTTCATATGAAGCCATCTAGTGTTTGCTTTTGTTGTGTTTGGATGTACGTCGTATTCTCCCTTCGGGAATATGTAAACGACTGCATCACCCATTTGGATTTTAATGAATGTGTTTGGCCCTTCCGGCGCTTGCATGATTTGATTAGTGTCACACCCACCCCGTTACTAGGCACCCATCTTTATTGCTTTCCCTCCTCCTAATCATGAGACCTTTTACCGCTCCAACAGGATGCTTGATGTAACTCGTACTGGTACCTCTACCCAGCAACTTGAAGCCGGAGCATCCGCCCAATCAGAGGCCGACCACGACCAAACCAACGACCAAGCTCCACCACCACCACCTCCTCCGAACATGGACATGACTCAGCTTCTCCAAGCTTTCCGAGAGGAACGCCAAGCCAACACCACAACCCTTCAGATGATTGCTCAAGCTGTCACCAACAACCACCAGCCGGCGGGGAATGGCAATGGACGTTCCACGTTGGCAGAGTTCAAGAAGCATGCACCACCAACTTTCATCGAGACTGCTGAACCCCTGGATGCAGACGACTGGGTCCGCACCATTGAGGACTTGCTGGTGTTGGGGAACGTAGTACTTCAAAAATTTCCTACGATCACGCAAGATCTATCTACTAGATGCATAGCAACGAGAGGGGAGAGTGTGTCTACGTACCCTCGTAGACCGAAAGCGGAAGCGTTTATCAACGCGGTTGATGTAGTCGTGCACCTTCATGATCCGTCCCGATCTAGTACCGAACGTACGGTACCTCCGCGTTCAGCACACTTTCAGCTCGATGACGTCCTCGCCTTCTTGATCCAGCAAAACGGGTGAAGTAGTAGATGAGTTCCGGCAGCACGACGGCGTGGTGACGGTTGTTGATGAAGAACAATCTCTGCAGGGCTTCGCCAAGCACTGCAGAAACTAGACGGAGGATAAACTAGAGGGTCGGGGTTGCCGGCACACGGCTTGGTGTATCTTGATGTGTTCCAGGTGCTAGCCCCGCCCTCTATTTATATGTTGAGCCCTGGGGTCGAAACTTGGAGCAAAAGCCTCCTCAAAGTCGGTTTTGCCCGAAAGGCAAGAGTCCCACTCAGACTCCAGGACCAAACGCCACAATCCTTGGCGTATGGCCCAGACGCCACGGGCCACGGCATCTGGCCCAGGGCCAGACGCTAGGGTCTCTGGCGTTTGGCCCCCTGGCCTCCGCAAAACACCTTTTGCACCGACTTAATGCCCTGTGGGCTTGACCCCTTGTCCTAACCATATCATCCTATATATATATATATATATATATATATATATATATATATATCAAATTTTACCTCCGGACCATTCCGGAGCTCCTCGTCATGTCCGTGATCTCATCCGGGACTCCGAACAACATTCGGTCACCAACATACATAACTCATTCAATACTATATCGTCAACGAAACGTTAAGCGTGCGGACCCTACGGGTTCGAGAACTATGTAGACATGACCGAGACACTTCTCTGGTCAATAACCAATAGCGGAACCTGGATGCCATATTGGCTCCTACATATTCTACGAAGATCTTTATCGGTCGAACCGCATAACAACATACATTGTTCCCTTTGTCATCGGTATGTTACTTGCCTGAGATTCGATCGTCGGTATCATCATACCTAGTTCAATCTCATTAATGGCAAGTCTCTTTACTCGTTCCGTAATACATCATCTCCTGACAAACTCATTAGTCGTTTGCTTGCAAGGCTTATTACGATGTGCATTACCGAGAGGGCCCAGAGATACCTCTCCGACACTCGGAGTGACAAATCCTAATCTTGATCTATGCCAACACCACAAACACCTTCGGAAACACATGTAGAGCATCTTTATAATCACCCAGTTACGTTGTGACGTTTGATAGCACACAAGGTGTTCCTCCGTTATTCGGGGGTTGCATAATCTCATAGTCATAGGAACATGTATAAGTCATGAAGAAAGCAATAGCAATAAAACTAAACGATCATAGTGCTAAGCTAACGGATGGGTCTTGTCCATCACATCATTCTCCTAATGATGTGATCCCGTTGATCAAATGACAACTCATGTCTATGGTTAGGAAACATAACCATCTTTGATCAATGAGCTAGTCTAGTAGAGGCATACTAGGGACACTCTGTTTTGTCTATGTATTCACACATGTACTAAGTTTCCGGTTAATACAATTCTAGCATGAATAATAAACATTTATCATGATATAAGGAAATATAAATAACAACTTTATTATTGCCTCTAGGGCATATTTCCTCCAGTCTCCCACTTGCACTAGAGTCAATAATCTAGCTCACATCGCCATGTGATTTAATACCGATAGTTCACATCATTATGTGAATAACACCCATAGTTCACATCGCCATGTGACCAACACCCAAAGGGTTTACTAGAGTCAATAATCTAGTTCACATCGCTATGTGATTAATACCCAAGAGTAATAAGGTGTGATCATGTTTTGCTTGTGAGAGAAGTTTAGTCAACGGGTCTGTCACATTCAGATCCGTATGTATTTCGCAAATTTCTATGTCTACAATGCTCTGGATGGAGCTACTCTAGCTAATTGCTCCCACTTTCAATACGCGTCCATATTGATACTTAGAGTCATCTGGATTTAGTGTCAAAGCTTGCATCGGTGTAACCCTTTACGACGAACTCTTTATCACCTCCATAATCGAGAAAAATTTCCTTAGTCATCCAGTTACTAAGGATAATTTTGACCGCTGTACAGTGATCTACTCCTGGATCACTATTGTACCTCCCTGTCAAACTCATGGCAAGGTACACAACATGTTTGGTACACAGCATGGCATACTTTATAAAACCTATGGCTGAGGCATAGGGAATGACTTTCATGCTCTCTATATTTTTCTTCTGTGGTGTGGCTTTGAGTCTTACTCAACTTCACACCTTACAAGTCAGGCAAGAACTCCTTCTTTGACTGATCCATTTTGAACTACTTCAAAATCTTATTAAGGTATGTACTCATCAAAAGTCTTATCAAGCATCTTGATCTATCTTTATAGATCTTGATGGCCAATATGTAAGCAGCTTCACCAAGGTCTTTCTTTGAAAAACTCCTTTCAAACACTCCTTTATGCTTTCCAGAAAATTCTACATCATTTCCGATCGACAATATGTCATTCACATATACTTATCAGAAAGGTTGTAGTGCTCCCACTCACTTTCTTGTAAATACAAGCTTCACCATAAGTCTGTATAAATCTATATGCTTTGATCAACTTATCAAAGCGTATATTCCAACTCCGAGATGCTTGCACCAGTCCATAGATGGATCGCTGGAGCTTGCACATTTTGTTAGCACCTTTAGGATTGACAAAACCTTCTGGTTGCATCATATACAATTCTTCTTTAATAAATCCATTAAAGAATGCAATTTTGTTATCCATTTGCCAGATTTCATAAAATGCGGCAATTGCTAACATGATTCGGACAGACTTAAGCATCGCTACGGGTGAGAAAGTCTCATCGTAGTCAACTCCTTGAACTTGTCGAAAAACTTTCGCAACAAGTCGAGCTTTATAAACAGTAACAATACCGTCAGCGTCAGTCTTCCTCTTGAAGATCTATTTATTTTCGATGGCTTGCCGATCATCGGGCAAGTCAACCAAAGTCCACACTTTGTTCTCATACATGGATCCCATCTCAGCTTTCATGGCCTCAAGCCATTTTGCGGAACCTGGGCTCATCATCGCTTCCTCATAGTTCGTAGGTTCATCATGGTCCAGTAACATGACTTCCAGAATCGGGTAGCCGTACCACTCTGGTGCGGAACGAACTCTGGTTGATCTACGAAGTTCAGCAGAAACTTGATCTGAAGTTTCATGGTCATCATCATTAGCTTCCTCACTAATTGGTGTAGGAATCACTGGAACTAGTTTCTGTGATGTACTACCTTCCAATTTGGGAGAAGGTATAATTACCTCATCAAGTTCTACTTTCCTCCCACTCACTTCTTTCGAGAGAAACTCCTTCTGTAGAAAGGATCCATTCTTAGCAACGAATATCTTGCCTTCGGATCTGTGATAGAAGGTGTACCCAACAGTCTCTTTTGGGTATCCTATGAAGACATATTTCTCCGACTTGGGTTTGAGCTTATCAGTTTGAAGCTTTTTCACATAAGCATCACAGCCCCAAACTTTAAGAAACGACAACTTTGGTTTCTTTCCAAACCATAGTTCATAAGGTGTCTTCTCAACGGATTTAGATGGTACCCTATTTAACGTGAATGCAGCTGTCTCTAAAGCATAACCCCAAAACGATAGTGGTAAATCGGTAAGAGACATCATAGATCGCACCATATCCAATAAAGTACGGTTACGACGTTCGGACACACCATTACGCTGTGGTGTTCCGGGTGGCGTGAGTTGTGAAACTATTCCACATTGTTTCAAATGAAGACCAAACTCGTAACTCAAATATTCTCCTCCACGATCAGATCGTAGAAACTTTATTTTCTTGTTACGATGATTCTCTACTTCACTCTGAAATTCTTTGAACTTTTCAAATGTTTCAGACTTGTGCTTCATTAAGTAGATATACCCATATCTGCTTAAATCATCATTCAAGGTCAGAAAATAACGATACCCGTCGCGAGCTTCAACACTCTTCGGCCCACATACATCAGTATGTATGATTTCCAACAAATCTGTTGCTCGCTCCATAGTTCCGGAGAACGGAGTTTTAGTCATCTTGCTAATGAGGCATGGTTCGCAAGCACCAAGTGATTCATAATCAAGTGATTCCAAAAGTCCATCACTATGGAGTTTCTTCATGCGCTTTACACCAATATGACCTAAACGGCAATGCCACAAATAAGTTGCACTATCATTATTAACCTTGCATCTTTTGGCTTCAATATTATGAATATGTGTATCACTACAATCGAGATCCAATAAGAATAGACCACTCTTCAAGGGTGCATGACCATAAAAGATATTATTCATAAAAATAGAACAACCATTATTCTCTGATTTAAATGAATAACCGTCTCGCAATAAACAAGATCCAGATATAATGTTCACACTCAACGCTGGCACCAAATAACAATTATTTAGGTCTAAAACTAATCCCGAAGGTAGATGTAGAGGTAGCGTGCCGACGACGATCACATCGACTTTGGAACCATTTCCCACGCACATCGTCACCTCGTCCTTAGCTAATCTTCGTTTAATCCTTAGTCCCTGTTTCGAGTTACAAATATTAGCAACCGAACCAGTATCAAATACCCAGGTACTACTATGAGCATTAGTAAGGTACACATCAATAACATGTATATCACATATACCTTTGTTCACCTTGCCATCCTTCTTATCCGCCAAATACTTGGGGCAGTTCCGCTTCCAGTGTCCAGTCCCTTTGCAGTAGAAGCACTCAGTTTCAGGCTTGGCTCCTGACTTGGGTTTCTTCGCGGGAGTAGCAACTGTCTTGCTATTCTTCTTGAAGTTCCCCTTCTTTCCCTTGCCTTTTTTCTTGAAACTAGTGGTCTTGTTAACCATCAACACTTGATCGCTCCTTTTTGATTTCTACCTCCGCAGCCTTGAGCATAGCGAAGAGCTCGGGAATTGTCTTCTGCATCCCTTGCATATTATAGTTCATCACGAAGCCTTTATAGCTTGGTGGCAGTGATTGAAGAACTCTATCAATAACACTATCCTCGTCAACTTTGCAACCAAGTTGAGTCATATGATTGTAGTACCCAGACATTCTGAGCAAGTGTTCACTGATAGAACTATTCTCCTCCATCTTGCAGCTGTAGAACTTGTTGGAAATCTCATATTTCTCAATCCGGGAATTTGCTTGAAATATTAACTTCAACTCTTGGAACATCTCATATGGTCCATGACGTTCAAAACGTCGTTGAAGTCCCGGTTCTAAGCCGTAAAGCATGGCACACTGAACTATCGTGTAGTCATCAGACCGCGCCTGCCAGACGTTCAAAGCGTCTACATTAGTGGGAGGGGGCTTGTCACCTAGCTGTGCTTCAAGGACATAATTCTTCTGTGCAGCAATGAGGATAATCCTCAAGTTACGGACCCAGTCCTTGTAATTGCTACCATCATCTTTCAACTTAGCTTTCTCTAGGAATGCATTAAAATTCAAATGAACGGTAGCACGGGCCACTGGTCTACAACAACATAGATATGGAAAAACTATCAGGACTAAGTTCATGATAAATTAAAGTTCAATTTAATCATATTACTTAAAGAACTCCGACTTAGATAGACATCCCTCCGGTCATCTAAATGATCACGTGATCCAAATCAACTAAACCATGTCCGATCATCACGTGAGATGGAGTAGTTTCAATGGTGAACATCTTATGTTGATCATATCTACTATATGATTCACGCTCGACCTTTCCGTCTCCAGTGTTCCGAGGCCATATCTGCATATGCTAGGCTCGTCAAGTTTAACCCAAGTATTCTGCGTGTGCAAAACTGGCTTACACCCGTTGTATTTGAACGTAGAGCTTATCACACCCGATCATCATGTGGTGTCTCGTCACGACGAACTTTTGCAACGGTGCATACTCAGTGAGAACACTTATACCTTGAAATTTAGTAAGGGATCATCTTATAATGCTACCGTTGTTCTAAGCAAAATAAGAAGCATAATAAGATAAACATCACATGCAATCAAAATATGTGACATGATATAGCCATCATCATCTTGTGCTTTTGATCTCCATCTCCAAAGCACCGTCATGATCACCTTCGTTACCGGCGCGACACCTGGATCTCCATCGTAGCATCGTTGTCGTCTCGCCAACTATTGCTTCTACGACTATCGCTACCGCTTAGTGATAAAGTAAAGCAATTACATGGCGATTGCATTTCATACAATAAAGCGACAACCATATGGCTCCTGCCAGTTGCCGATAACTTTACAAAACATGATCATCTCATACAAAACCGTATAACTCATCATGTCTTGACCATATCACATCACAACAAGCCCTGCAAAAACAAGTTAGACGTCCTCTACTTTGTTGTTGCAAGTTTTACGTGGCTGCTACGGGCTTAGCAAGAACCGTTCTTACCTACGCATACAAAACCACAACGATGTTTCGTCAAGTATGTGCTGTTTTAACCTTCACAAGGACCGGGCGTAGCCACACTTGATTCAGCTAAAGTGAGAGAGACAGACACCCGTCAGTCACCTTTAAGCAACGAGTGCTCATAACAGTGAAACCAGGCTCGCGTAAGCGTACGCGTAATGTCGGTCCGGGCCGCTTCATCTCACAATACCACCGAAGCAAAGTATGACATGCTGGTAAGCAGTATGACTAGTATCGCCCACAACTCATTGTGTTCTACTCGTGCATATCATCTACGCATAGACCTGGCTCTGATACCACTGTTGGGGAATGTAGTATTTCAAAAATTTCCTACGATCACGCAAGATCTATCTACTAGATGCATAGCAACGAGAGGGGAGAGTGTGTCTACGTACCCTCGTAGACCGAAAGCGGAAGCGTTTATCAACGTGGTTGATGTAGTCATGCACCTTCACGATCCGTCCCGATCTAGTGCCGAATGTACGGCACCTCCGCGTTCAGCACACGTTCAACTCGATGACGTCCTCGCCTTCTTGATCCAGCAAGACGGGCGAAGTAGTAGATGAGTTCCGGCAGCACGACGGCGTGGTGACGGTTATTGATGAAGAACAATCTCTGCAGGGCTTCGCCAAGCACTGCAGAAACTAGACGGAGGATAAACTATAGGGTCGGGGTTGCCGGCACATGGCTTGGTGTATCTTGATGTGTTCCAGGTGCTAGCCCCGCCCCTCTATTTATATGTTGAGCCCTGGGGTCGAAACTTGGAGCAAAAGCCTCCTCAAAGTCGGTTTTTCCCGAAAGGCAAGAGTCCCACTCGGACTCCAGGACGAAACCCCACAATCCTTGGCATCTGGCCCAGGGCCAGACGCCAGGGTCTCCGGCGTTTGGCCCCCTGGCCTCCGCAAAACACCTTTTGCACCGACTTAATGCACTGTGGGCTTGACCCCTTGGCCTAACCATATCATCCTATATATCAAATTTTACCTCCGGACCATTCCGAAGCTCCTCGTCATGTCCGTGATCTCACCTGGGACTTCGAACAACATTCGATCACCAACATACATAACTCATTCAATACTATATCGTCAACGAAACGTTAAGCGTGCGGACCCTACGGGTTCGAGAACTATGTAGACATGACCGAGACACTTCTCTGGTCAATAACCAATAGCGGAACCTGGATGCCCATATTGTCTCCTACATATTCTACGAAGATATTTATCGGTCGAACCGCATAACAACATACGTTGTTCCCTTTGTCATCGGTATGTTACTTGCCCGAGATTCGATCGTCGGTATCATCATACCTAGTTCAATCTCGTTACCGGCAAGTCTCTTTACTTGTTCTGTAATACATCATCTCCTGACTAACTCATTAGTCGTTTGCTTGCAAGGCTTATTACGATGTGCATTACCGAGAGGGCCCAGAGATACCTCTCCGACACTCAGAGTGACAAATCCTAATCTTGATCTATGCCAACACCTCAAACACCTTCGGAAACACCTGTAGAGCATCTTTATAATCACCCAGTTACGTTGTGATGTTTGATAGCACACAAGGTGTTCCTCCGGTATTCGGGAGTTGCATAATCTCATAGTCATAGGAACCTGTATAAGTCATGAAGAAAGCAATAGCAGTAAAACTAAACGATCATAGTGCTAAGCTAACGGGTGGGTCTTGTCCATCACATCATTCTCCTAATGATGTGATCCCGTTGATCAAATGACAACTCATGTCTATGGTTAGGAAACATAACCATCTTTGATCAATGAGCTAGTCTAGTAGAGGCATACTAGGGACACTCTGTTTTGTCTATGTATTCACACATGTACTAAGTTTCCGGTAAATACAATTCTAGCATGAATAATAAACATTTATCATGATATAAGGAAATATAAATAACAACTTTATTATTGCCTCTAGGGCATATTTCCTTCAGCTAGAACTAGTCGGATGCACCGAAGACCACGAGAAGGTGGCTTATGCTGCCCACTGCCTCGGGGGGACTGCTAGAGCTTGGTGGGATGGATTCAAGGTCATGCATGCTGGGTAAGACATCACTTGGGACAACTTCAAGGCAGAATTCCACAAGGCCCATATTCCTTCCGGAATCATGGCTATAAAAAAGCGTGAGTTTCGAGCCCTGAAGCAAGGAAGTGGCACTGTCAAGGAGTACATGCAGAAGTTCAGTGTTCTGTCAAGGTATGCTCCTGAAGATGTCAGCACTGATGTTGCAAAAAGGGAGCGCTTCATGGAAGGCCTCAATCAGACTCTGCAGTACTCGCTTGTCGTGTGCAACTGCCCAACCTTCCCTGACCTAGTGAACAAAGCACTCATGCTTGAAGACAAGCGGCTTGCTCTGGAAGACACTCGCAAGCGCAAGATGGTCAGCAAGGGAAGTTCCAACAACCAGAAGCCTCGCCCGTGGCAGCCAGCCCCGGTCAAGCCAACCTACCAGCAACCAAGAGCTCCTGCACCTCGCACCAACTATCAGCCTCAGTAGTATGCCAACCCAAGGCCATCATTCAACCCCAATAACAGTGGTGGCAACAAGATCAATAATCCAAACCAAGTCACTTGCTTTGGATGTGGTCAGTCAGGACACATCTCAAGGGTGTGCCCCAATAAGAAGCCTGACGCCCCGCGCCCGAATGCGCAGAACCCAGGACAAGGCCGCGAGATGCCACCAAGGAACCAAGCTCCTCGTAACCCGCCTAACCATGGGAAGGGGCGTGTGAATCACATCACTGCTGAAGAAGCCCAGGAAGACCCGGACGTCGTGCTGGGTACGTTACTTGTCAACTCAGCACCTGCAACTGTCTTGTTTGATTCTGGAGCCACACATTCATTTGTCACTCAAATATTTGCATAAAAAGTGGCATGACCCCTACACCCCTGAATAACCCCATGGTGGTACAAACCCCCAGAGCAGAGATGAGAGCCAAGATAGGCTGTAAGGGAGTCAGTATTACCATTAACGGGGTAGATTTCCTAGCAGACCTTATCATCCTAAGATCGCAAGGCTTGGATGTGATCTTAGGGATGGATTGGCTCAGCAAGCACCAAGGCTTATTAGACTGTGCCAATCGAACTGTCACTGTGACCAATGACCAAGGAGTCGAAGTTAAGTTTGCTTCCCACTCCTCTTCCGCTTAAGCCGCTCAAGTCAACTGTCTGTCTGAAGTTGGACTGGAGCAAGTACCGGTAGTATGCGAGTATCTTGATGTCTTTCCGGATGAGCTACCGGGAATGCCCCCTGACCGTGACATTGAGTTCATCATCGAGCTCGTGCCCGGGGCAGGACCCATCTATAAGAAGCCTTATAGAATGGGGACGGAAGAATTAGCCGAGTTGAAGAAGCAACTGGAAGAGCAGCCGAGGAAGGGATTTATCCACCCAAGTGCCTCCCCTTGGGGATCACCTGTTCTGTTTGTGGCAAAAAGGGACGGTACCATCCGCTTGTGCATTGACTATCGTTCCCTCAATGAGGTTACAATCAAGAAGAAGTATCCACTTCCCAAGATTGAAGATCTGTTTGATCAACTCAGCGGAGCCAAGGTGTTCTCCAAGATCGACCTCAGATCTGGGTACTACCAGCTGAAGATCAGACCCCAAGATATTCCGAAGACGGCATTTGTAACCAGATATGGCATGTATGAGTGCACAGTCATGTCCTTTGGGTTAACCAATGCCCCAGCTTACTTCATGTATCTCATGAATAAAGTCTTCATGGAATATTTGGACAAGTTTGTTGTTGTCTTCATCGATGACATTCTTGTCTTCTCGAAGACGGAGGAAGAGCACGAGCAACATTTGAGGATGGTCCTAGAAAAGCTTCGAGAGCACCAACTATACGCAAAATTCAGCAAGTGTGAGTTTTGGCTACATAAAGTTGGATTCTTAGGTCATGTCTTGACCGAAGAAGGATTGTCAGTTGATCCCGTGAAGATCGAAGCTGTGAGCCAATGGAAATCTCCAACGACCGTCAAGGAAGTCAGAAGCTTCCTCGGACTTGCGGGCTATTACCGCAAATTCGTGGAAGGATTCTCTAGCATTGCCCGGCCAATGACTCAGCTCCTCAAGAAGGATAAGAAGTTTGAATGGACGCCAAAATGCGAAGAGAGCTTCCAAGAGCTCAAGAAGAGATTGACCACCGCCCCAGTTCTGGCAACACCTGATATTCACAAGGAGTTCGTGATATATTGTGATGCCTCTCGAACCGGATTGGGAAGCGTTCTGATGCAAGAAGGCCGAGTCATAGCTTACCTCTCCAGGAAGCTACGACCTCATGAAGAGAACTACGCTACTCACGATCTTAAGTTAGCAACAATGGTTCATGCCTTGAAGACATGGCGACATTACCTCCTAGGGAAACGGTGTGAGATATACACAGACCACAAAAGTCTGAAGTACATTTTCACCCAGAAGGAATTGAACATGAGGCAACAAAGATGGTTGGAACTCATCAAATATTATGACCTCAATGTTCAATATCACCCCGGGAAGGCTAACGTGGTAGCCAATGCCTTAAGCAGAAAGGCCTGCTCCCTGAATGCCATAATTCAAAGAAGGCAGCCAGCCCTGTTTGAAGAGCTGGAACAATTCAGTTTGGAATTGATCACCCCGGGATTTCTAGATCATATGGAAGTCAGACCAACCCTGATGGACGAAGTCAAGAAGGCACAAGGAGGGCATGCAAGCATTGAAGGCATCAAGAAGAAGATGAAGCTAGGCAAGGCCCCAGGATTCTCCGAGGACGAACACGGGATTGTTTGGTACAAAGGCCGCATCTGCGTACCAAACAAGATGGAGCTGAAGAACCTGATCCTGCAAGAAGCCCACGACACTCCATATTCCATCCACCCTCGAGGAACCAAGATGTATCAAGACTTGAAGGAAAGATTCTGGTGGCACGGGATGAAAAGAGATATTGCAACCTATGTTGCAAAGTGTGATGTGTGCCAAAGGGTCAAGGCTGAATATCAGCAACCCGCTGGATTGCTCCAACCACTCAAGGTTCCTGAGTGGAAGTGGGATAAATTCGGAATGGACTTCATCACTGGATTACCAAGGTCGAATAGAGGACATGACTCCATCTGGGTCATAGTCGACCATTTGACCAAGGTACCCATTTCATTCCTGTCAAGACTACTTATGATGGCAACCGACTGGCAGTTCTCTACATCGACAGAATCGTAAGCCTGCATGGTGTTCCCAAGGAGATTGTGTCAGATCGAGGAACCCAGTTCACCTCAAGGTTCTGGAAGAAGTTCCAAGAAGCCTTGGGAACCAAGTTGTCTTTCAGCACGGCTTTTCACCCGTAGACCGGAGGTCAGACAGAACGAGTAAATCAAATTCTCGAAGACATGCTCCGAACCTGTGTCTTGGCATATGGAGCCAAGTGGGAAGATTGCCTCCCTTTTGCCGAGTTCTCCTATAGCAATAGTTATCAGTCGATCCTTCAGATGGCACCGTTTGAGGTGTTGTACGGACGCAAATGTTGCACACCCCTCAACTGGTCAGAGACTGGAGAAGGGCTAGTCTTTGGACTAGATATTCTCCGCGAAGCAGAAGAGCAAGTCCAACTAGTCAGAGAACGTTTGAAGGCAGCCAAGTCAAGGCAGAAGAGCTATGCTGACACTCACCGCCGGGATATGAGTTTCCATGTCGGAGACCATCTGTACCTGCGGGTAACTCCTATAAAGGGAACCAAGCGTTTCCACGTTCAGGGGAAGCTCGCACCAAGGTTCATTGGACCCTTTGAGATCACTGCACGACGAGGAGAAGTGGCTTACCAGTTGGAACTACCACCTGAGTTATCCGATGTGCACAACGTATTCCACGTGTCACAACTCAGGAAGTGTCTCCAAGTTCCAAACAAGCCTGATCTCTACAAGGATGTTGATCACCAAGCTATTGATCTTCAGCCTGATTTAACCTACCGCGAGAAGCCCATTCGCATTCTGGATGAAGCAGAACGAGGGACGCGAAGCCGCACCATTAAGTACTTCAAGGTCCAGTGGAGCAACCACACGGAAGGAGAAGCAACCTGGGAACGTGAAGACTATCTTAGATCCGAGTATCCCGATCTCTTTTAAGACCTAGTTTAGGAATCTCGGGGACGAGATTCTTGTAAGGGGGGTAGGTCTGTCACACCCTGCATTTTGTAGCATGTCATTTGCATCAATAAAGCATGAAAATTTGGACCAGCAAATTTTTTTTGGCATCTTTTGGCTTTTATTTGGAATTAAGTTTTTCTCCCTGTGTTTTTCTAGTGCTCTTTAAAGTCAACTGCACCCTCTTGTAGATTTCATCTCCTTACCCAAAACTTCTGCCCAATGATCATACCTAGTGTTTATAGCAGTATAGTATTTTCTTATAAAATTAATTTGGCCAAAATGTATTTTCAAAAATTAGTTTTCCAAAAAAAACCCTAAATTGAGGTTTGCACTGCAAGTGCTTGATTTAGGGTGAGAAAATTACTTCAAAAAGTATATTTGAATCCTATTAGGTATAGGACTCCCATAAACCACAAAATTATAATTTTAAAAGTTATTTTCCTATTTTATTTAAAAGCTTTTTCTTAAGGCCAGAAATGGTCTTTAATAGGGAAAAATTATTTAGCTATTTCAAAAATATTTGCCAAAATTCAGGGAGACTCATAGGACATATATTGTCCATATATAAGAGTTTCAACACTTGGTCATGTTCAAATATTGGTCAAATCCCTCAGAAACCCTTTCTGGATATTTCAAGCTTTTGAAATATTTACAAAGGAAATATTCTCTAAAAATTCCAGGGAAATTCTATCATGTCATATATGACATACTTGATGATCTTGCCAAGCCCCATGCCTTGGGAAGCAAGAAAACATCATCAAAACCCCTCAAAACCATTTTGTCCATATCTGAAGTTTGAGCAACTTTACATTGCCAAACTTGTCCAAATGCTCTCAAACTTGGTACACATGCTGGAATGATCTAATAAGGCATCTAGACCAAATGGCACAAGCTTTGGAGAAGGGTAACTTGATCAGAGTACCCCAAAACCATTTCTGTTCAAATTCAAATTTGAACAACTTTACATTATCAACTTTGTACTTGGGGCTTCAAACTTTGTGGGCATGATCACAACCCCAAATGA
This sequence comes from Secale cereale, assembly GCA_902687465.1. NCBI lineage: Eukaryota > Viridiplantae > Streptophyta > Magnoliopsida > Poales > Poaceae > Secale > Secale cereale. The sequence goes on from LR738710.1 coordinate 145,450,869, forward strand.
TGACACTACACCAAGTGGTGCATCAAGTAGAGATGATTAGCTTGACTCAAACATGGTGAAACCATTTCTGTTGATTTCTAGGGTTCCCCAAAGTTACATTGGCAAGTTTCTTCAAATAAGCCCAAACTTGGTGAAACACCCTATTTCCATATGCCATTTAATCCTGTTAAGTGTCATGGCTAGTAGAGATAATTTGACTGCTCTAAACCACATCAAACACCTTCTGGTGATTTCCCAAAGTTACCATTTTCACCTCTTCTCCCGTTCTCCTTGAGCCTAACTTTCTACCACAGCTCCCCCAGGTCCCCTTGCACCTCCAGTAACTTCCCCATGGCTAGAGCTCAATAATTGAGGGGTGAAAACTCCATTTTACTTTGCTGGACAGCCCAGTTTTCACCTCCCCTCAACCTCCCTCCTCTTCCATTGGATAACCAGGGCATCCAAGACCGCAACGCACTTGTTTACTCCACCCCTGACCCCCCAGACAAGGTGGCCGCGTCCAGCAAGCCAACGACATGCCCTGGCATGCAATAGGCGTGCTCCAGAGCACTCTACAGTGCACGCCCGCACTGTAGCCTCCTCCAATCAGCCACCCCCGACCACCTCGTGCTTCCCCCTCGCGCCATTCGATGCTCCTCGACGTCCGCAACACGCCCCGGCGCTGTCCCCCTCCTCCTTCTCCCTCCTGTGGCTGCCCTCGCATGCGCGCCGGCCGCCCGCAAGCTCCAATCCTCGGCCTCACACGCGCGCGGCTCTGGAAGCTTTCCCCGCTCTCTCTCTTCCTCTCCCCAGCCCTGGACTGCATCCAGCAATTCCGCAGACACCACCCCAGCTCCTCCCGAGCCCTATGGCAACGAGCAGAGGCTCGCCGGCGCACAGGTCCACGACACCTCGTTGTTCTCCTATAAAAGGACCCCCCCTGAGCTCCTCCTCTCCTCACCAATCGCTCTAACACTCACCTAATCTCCCCTACGCCACACACCCCACTCCAGACAGGCCCGAGCTCGAGATCGAGCTCGAGCTCCGCCGCGGCGGCTCGCCGTTGTCCGCTCGGTACAGGTCATCCCAGCCGCTCCTCTCGCTCGATCTAGCACTGCAAGCCTCCACTGATCACTTTCCCCTCGTTTCCCCTCTCTGCAGCTGCTGGAAACGGCAGGAACCACCACCACCCGAAGCTCCTCCGCCGCGTTACCTCGCCGCCGGCGAACCAAGCCACTCCGGCACACACACCACCTCCACCAGATCGGCGACACCTCGCTAATTCCGTCCCTACCCTTAGCTCGCCCTGCCGTGCAATGAATCGTCGCCGGTGAGCTCGCTGGCCCTCTGCTGGAGGGTTAGGGATGACAGGCAGGCCCCGCCTATCAACCTCCCCTCGCCCTCGCCCCTTTCTCCTCTCACTGACGCCTGGCCCCGCCCGTCAGGTTTGAAAACTTGGCACACGCGCTGGCGCCCGTGCGGTGGGCTGATTCACCCTGGGCCTGCTGGACTGTGGCCATTCTGGCCCAGTTGCACAGGACCCTTTTTCTTTTTCTTTTCTGTGGGATTTTCAAATAATCCCACATGATTAAATATTTATCCAAATGAAATAATTCCAGTTCCTAAAAACTTGTAAAAATCCAACCTATTTAATGATGTCACTTTCACCCATATCCATGGACCTTTTCTGTTCTGTTCAAATTTAAATCCATATTTGAACACTAAAACATCTGTTCAAAAATTCATGTACCCCATTCCGTCACTCCAAAACTCAAACTAAGAATTTTTGCCATCTTAGTTTTCCCTCTAGTATTTGATAAAAATAAGTTGACCTTTTTCTGAGCACTTTGGTTTTTCTATTTTTATTGTGGTCTTATTTTTCCGTTGTTTATTGCGACAATTAGATACCGTGTTTGACGAGGTTGCTGAAGAAGAAGGAGGGGAAGGATTTGAAGACCTTGAAGACCAAGCCAATCCAGGCAAGCAGCCCTTGGACCATGATACCCTTGTGTTCCTCGGAACCCATTTATTTCCGAATGCATGATGATAAGAGTGACGATGGTGACCTAGTTGAGAGCCACCACATGATGCATGCCTTACTCATGATCTTGCTATATGCTTAGATGCAATGCAAATGATTAGTAGTGATGCTTAGTGATGCATGTGTGCCATGAATACTTCGTGGTTGCATTCTTTTCGAAAACCCCATCGGGTGCCCCTAATGCCCGAGGGTGATGTTGAGTTAGGTCATCACTTGAGGAAGAAGTGGTGTGCCAAGAAAGATCTTGTGTGGGGGTGAAATGATGGATTAGATTTATGTGTGACTACCGTCCCAACCAAACATGTGCAACCACTCTACCCCTTATGGGACGGGGCATTATTGATTACTTAGGTAGATACTAGCATGGTGCCCACATTACTAGTGACGGAGAAGACTTGATGTCTCTCCCGGGACGGGGTCGTGCTTGGATAGGGGACCATGACTGTTTTCACAGGGCACCGGACATACCGTTGGTCCCTTCGTGTATGCGTTACATTGTAAAGAGGGCAAGACCCATGATTTATCGTTTGTACACGAGGGCTGTGCACCAACGAGTGGACCCTATGTGAGTGTCGTCTAGGGAAAGGTAATGACCGGGTGCTTCCCCCTAGTACTTGAGGTACTGCGGGATCGTGGGTGACACGAAAGCTTCCCGGATCTTGTAGGTAAAGTGCGCAACCTCTGCAGAGTGTAAAACTATTCGAATAGCCGTGTCCATGATCATGGACAGTTGGGTGGTGCTACTTAAACTATGTCCAGAATTTTACAATATCGGTGAAAGTATGTGTGTGTTGAGTCAAGGTGGTGACTTGACTCGTTGAATTGAACTCTATTCTTGTTGATATCTGTAACCTGTCTTCAAGGTTACCCAAATTTAATTGATGCATGTTACATGATGGTAGAATATTTAATCTAGCTTGTAGCTAGGTTGCTCGTTGTTGTATATTTGCATTGTTACCTTGAACCAAATCATGGGTTGCTTGCGAGTACATTCAAAGTACTCATTGGCTTGCCACTGGTTATTTAATTGGCCAGGCATGGAGGAGCAGGAATTTGAAGAAGAATTCTATGGAGACAAACATGCGAACTAGGACGCTTTCCCAGGCAGAATGCCTGTAGGGTTAAGGCAGATGGCATGGGTTCTACTTATCTACGAAGACTTCCGCTATTCGAGTTATTTGCTATTCAGCCCTTGAGGCTTTATCTATGTAAGACTTGGCCATAATGGTCATAATTTGTGTAAGACGGTATGTATGGATGTAAGACTCTTGTTATTCAGCTTCTGTGTGTTCAGTGAGCATTGATCTCTGGGATCACTGCATTCGGTGATCTCGACTCTTAAGTCGGGGTCCCCACATCATGTGACTTTAATTAATTTTGTTGGGTTTTAATGATGATGCTTAATGGGGATTGAGAGGGTGTCTACACTCTCAATGTTTAACAACCACCATGATAGTTAAAAATAAAGTTATTCCTTTGTTGTAGGGAAAAATTGGCTTTATGTAAAAACTTTAACCTTACAGCCTCCACCAGCCAAATATGGCTGTAGTTATAGGCTTTGTTCATCATTATCATTACAGTGTGAAATTGCCAGTACATTCAATGTACTTACCTACATGGCTGCAACGTCTCATGTTGCAGGAGTTATTCGACGAGTAAGTGTTACGTTAGGGTTGCGCTATCTACACTCAACTTTGCCGTTGGTGTTGATGGACTCCAAAACCTTTGTTGCTTCGGCTATGATCGATTGAGGTAATAGTATTTACATTATTTTATACATGTGATTTACCTCTGTTATAAATCCTCGAGTACTGTGTGTGTCAGCATACCGATCCAGGGATGACACTTAAGCACAGAGACTTGATCCATTCGGGTCGGGTCGCTACAAGATGGTATCAGAGCACATGTTGACTGTAGGACGTGACCCTAGAAACTAGCAAGCCCGTAGGAAAGGATTTCTCTAAAACTTTCTTTTCAAAAAGATTCTTATCTCTCTTATTTTTCTGAGCTTTGTCAAATCTTCCCTTTGACCTTAAATAGTTAGACAATGCTTTTACCGTTTGGACCACTTCGGAGTAAAGAGAATTTTACCATACAATGGAAGTATTGAAGCTACAACAATGGATACTCCGAAGGTTTGAAGAGATGATGACCTTTAGAAGACCAACCCCCTGTTATGTACTTACGTTAGATGTGACGATTGTGAGCCGTCATTTGTTTGATTTTTTCTGACGGCCACAAACTAAAACACGTCTTTTCAAAAACTATTGTTTGTATTGAGTGTATCTCTCCTCACCTTCCGAATCTCATCCCAAAACCCTTGGACCCAATAGAAGATGACTGAAGATAGACTTGTATTCTCTAGAACGATGACCCAAACGGAGGCACAACCATGGATACAAAGCATGGAGGACAACTTCAGGAAGAATTTGGTAGCAAGGAAGTATGAGGTTCAATACGCTCTCCATTACTTTACAAAAAGTGCTGCAACATGGTGGGAGATGCATCAAGCCATACAAGGATGTAATAGAGCAAAAAATTGGGAAGAATTCAAGAAGACCCTGTTAAGATCCCGTCTCATCCGCAAGCGTGCTGACAACCCGAAGAAGAAACATTGTGCCTCCAGGATTTGTGGAGAAATAGGACACACCCAGGAGGAGCATAAAGGATGAATGCCCTAATTGTGAAGGAAGTCACCTAGCTGAGGAATGCCCAACTAGGCAGATTACTTGTTTCTTGTGTGAAGGGACTACCCACTACCCTGCTCAGTGCCACATTTTCCCGATATTACTCACGTGCTTGTTACTCATGTGGAAAAGAAGGACACCTTTCACAGTATTGCACGAAGGAAAGCCATGAGTACCTGGGAGACTTCCCGACAGAAGAGGTGGAGTTTGATCCACAAAAGATAGAAGAATTGGTTGGAACAAGGAAGTCGAGGAAGAGAAAGAGCATGTCTCCCAAGAACAACCCAATTTTTGTGGAAAAGGACATGACTCACATCACTTGTTATCGGTGCAAGGATTTAGGTCATTATGCTAGCAACTGCCCAACCAGGAAGTGAAGAAACCAGTGAATCAGGATAGTCACCATGAAGCCCTTAGATCTGTCTTATGACATTAGTTTACACTACAAGGAAGTAGAGCATTTTGCCAAGAGAAGGTTCAGACCAGAGGAATTGTTGAGAAGAGTAGTTGAGATCTGGGTATTAGAATGAAACATGTAGCTAAGCATGGAATACACTTTATTACAATGTTGAGTTGAGTTATGGAAAGAACATTGTAATAGTTCGTGAAGCAAAAGTAGTTGATATTGTTGGAAGCTAAGAAGGAAGGGTTATGAGTTGTTGGATGATTGTGAGTGCCTCTTTTGCTATCTCACCCCGACCAAAACCTAGAACCCATGGACCAGTTGACCCCAAACCATTCACGAACAAATGACCCCATTTTCCCCAAGGATGTTCATATGTTGTCCTAAGAACCCCTTTTGTCTTATCCTCACAGATGACAACCCTTTACGAGTCTTTTCTCAAAGGCCCGGAAACCATCATGACCCTGACTAGCGATCAGGATTACCCAAAGATCTTGAAGGACATGATGAAGCATATTCACCTGGAAGGAGATGCAGTTTACAAGGGTTATCCCTTCATGGAGAATGGAGTTGAACTTTGGTACGTGGAGGTACACCTCCATCGTGTGAAAGGAGTTTGCCCAAAGACTATGGGTCAATACTTTTTCATCTCTCGAGTACCATGAACAACATTCTTCGACTCTGTTCATGAAGCTGCTATGGAGGCCATACGTCAGATTGGAGAAATACTTGAAGCAAGACTTCGTTATAACCAGGAATGCCTGAGTAAGGTGCATGCAAAGATGATGGAGACGAAGCACACGACCAATAGGACGAAGCAAAAGATTGATGATTTCAAGAAGTACATTGCACAATTCCAGTGGGACTGAAGCGTCCTTAGCTAGGACAAAGGAATAAAGATGGGAGGCATGTTTGACCATACCCAACTAGGCGGATGGAAACATTTGTAGTGAAGCACCTTTGAAATTGAAGTTTCGAATACTGGTTCAGGAAGTAATAAAAGATTTTATATGAGGAGAATATGGATTATGGATGAACCAGTGCATTTTTTTGTTGAACCTTACGGAGTGAACCCTGGACCAATAGAAAGGAAAGTGTTGCTCCAAGGAGTAGAGTTTGCACAAATAAATTGGAGTTTATTTTTGATATGAGGCTTATCCCAAGAGTATGAAGGAAAGAAGTACAATTGGATTTTTAAGAGGGTGTAAGGCTGGAGTATGGAACTATAGTGACCCCAAGGATTGAGTTATGGATATACAAGTTCTGACATGGACCCTTTAGCCGAGCACCTAAGGAGGCTACATAACCACAAGGGAACCACAAGACTTGTCAATAGTTATGTGTATCTGCTGTAGTAAAACAGTGCCCTTTGCTAGTGATTGTCTCAAGTAGAAGGAGACTTGTGCTAAGTAGTTGAATTGAAGCCTGCAATGAAAATGCAGTAGACTGTAGTAAGTTGAGAATCGGTGAAGTTAGCAGCCTGGTATTGATTTTGGATTTTATGAGTTGTTACTCTATAGTGATGAGTGAAGACATGATGCGTGGAAGGAGATTTTAAAGAAAACTAGTGTTATTCATTTTAAGTGTGGTAGAATCCAACACCGTTACCCGAATACACTAGCTAGTGGTTAGCTACGTCAGACTTGGAATGGATTGCCCAAGGATGAGTATGAGTAATTACGCTCAATTTGGTACCCAGAGAAGAAAGGGATACCAAACAAAAATTGGATGGATTTGAGAATACTAGGAAGTGGGATGTTGGAAGAATGATCAGTTGCGACCTGATGATGAGACCAAGTGTTGCTAGTGATGAGATGAGCCACAACCCACAGGCCCCAGGACCTATCAAGGAAGCAAGCACATTCTTGCTGAAGGAAAACCCCTGGAAGAAGTTACGGCTTTGCCAACATACGATCTTATAGGTGTTTACGCAAAACTCGAGGGTTGCGAAACACGATAGATGGTTGTTTGGCTTGCAGAATCAATGGATTTATCCGAACTTAGTTCGTTGACAAGAGAAAATTCTGCAATGCTTGTGAGGATGACCGAGTGTTAGAATTCGAGATTCACTAAACCATATACAAGGTAATGATTTGGGTGCGGGGTAGATTGATCACCATACCGACTTACTCTTATTATTCGCCTCTTTTATACGGGATGGTAAATCTGAGTGACTTACCTATAGTAGAGAGACGGCGATGCCAAACTTTGTTCAAACCTTAGAATGGTATAGAAATTTTTCCCTGGTACACGACATGCTGTTGCCAACCGTAGGATATACGGTGAGGATGAAGCCCAGACCCATTTTCTGCAGGGACCTAACAAATTGTTTGATGACCCCCATGAGATATCGATATTGTATAGAATTGGCGCCATACCTGTCAGCTAAAAAGGACCAGTCTCGAAAGAACCGTACCAAGATGAAAGAACACAAGAATTGAGGACAAAGGTTATGCCACTATCGAAAGAGCCCAGAGAAGGAATTATCCCGAAGATTTGAGAAGACCGACACTGTCAACAATAAGGATGGAGTACTTGAGTTTTGAAGGAACCGTCACCATCATTCTAAGTGTCGTAGCACACTAGGCCACACCAATCAGTGGATTTGTTAGGAGACCCCCAAACCCCAACCTATTTCTTGCTAGCCTCTCCGAATCTCGAGGACGAGATTCATTTTAAGTGTGGTAGGTTTGTAACATCCCAAAATTCTAAATTTTGGAATGTTATAATAAACAGATAGATTTGATTGTTGTTTGATGTGTTGTGTGAAATTGAGTGGAATTTGAAACTTTTGAAAGTTAAATGAGAGGGAATAAAATGACTTCCCAAAACTTTCACTTTTCTTTTTGATCTCCGGAGAATTCAAATTCTTTTCAACACAAAACCCTAGAGTGAAAATAATATGACTTCTTCCATTTATTTTAAATGATAAAGGGCTTTGAAAGGATTTTGAATTTCATCCTCGAAATACTTTCAAATTCAGAAACTTTATGCAACCCAATGATTTTCCCGAGAGAAGATAAAATGACTTCTTCAAATTATAGGAAATATGAGTTGGAGGTTTTCTGAAATTTTCTATAACTCATTTTTAATATTTGAATTATTGGGTTTTATTCAAATTATTTTTCTCCAAAAATAAATTATATATAAAATAGGGTAACATGATTCCCTATAGCAGAAAATTGGAGAGAAATAAATTTGAACTCTTTTTGGTATTTTAAGGTGGTTTTTATTGGTTTTTATTTGCATCAGTAGCACCTTTTGATTTATTTGAATTTGTGGGCATTTTATTTGACAATTGGAAAATGTCCATCTTGTAGGATTTCTTTTTCTGCAAATTTTGATATATAATATGCCTATATTATATATTGAAATTATTTTCATTTTCTTTTATTTTCGTCGTGTGGGAAAAAATGTTGTTAAAAAAAATAGTTCTCAGCCGAACTGGGCCGGCCCCGCTGCTGCCAGGCCAAGGCCCAGCCCAGCTCACCCGTCCCCGAGCTCCCGACGGAACCGCAGCCGCCACTCCTCGGCGTCTGTGCCCGGCACGTCTCGCCGCCGCCTCTCCCCCCTTGCCCCTTTCCCACGACAGCACCTCCCCCTCCTCCTATAAAAGGGCGCCGCCCGAGCCCCGTTCCCCTCTTCCCCGCCGCCACCGCACCTCGCTAGCGCCGCTGCCACCGCAAAACACCGCCGCCGTCACTGACTGCTGCCGCCGCCGCTGCAGGCTGTTGCTGCCTCCCCTCGCCCCTCGCGCCGCGCCCCGCCTGCGCCCTCGCTCAGCGCCGCCGCCACCGCAGCCGGGCCTCGCCGAAGTTCATCGCCGGCGGGATCCAACCCGCCCGACTGGAACCCGGTTCGCCCGAACCGCCCGAACCCGTGGTTCTTAAGGAAAAACCGCTAGGTAAAACCCTGGTTCTCTTTTCTTCGGTTTTCTATTTAGATCGGTTTTATTTTTTTAGGTTTAGCTAATCAGTGAACGATCAATAGTTAGGCATAAAAAGTGAGCATTCGCTCGGTAGCCTTTTTTCTTTTTCTATTTCTTTTAGTTTCGGCTAGGGACCTGTCTGTAATTATTTCTTTTACAGATTTGCCCCTAAACTTCAAAAGGCCATAACTTTTTACTAGTTGGTCCAAATCCGACGAAACCAACGCCCACGTCTTCGTTACAATCCCCTCTTTCCATTAATACAACTTAAACATGTTTTTGAAAATTTTAAAATTTGAATTCAACTAGTTTTAGATTCAAACTTCGTTTGTTCATAACTTGAGTTTCGTAACTCCGATTTAGTTGATTCTTTTTGCAAATCGAAGCTCTTAACCTAAACTTTATGATAAGGCCAAATTCACATAATTTTGGTACTGTTGGAAATTGTTTTATGTTTCAAGAGTCATTCGTTTGTTTTCGAAGTTTCTCCGAAGTGTTTTATTTGTTCTGTCCGATCTTTCTGAGTGATTGCTTATGTGTGGTTACCATTGCTTGCTTACGATAGATTGACCGGAGTGTGACGAGTAGATCTATCACGAGTTCTAAGTGAAAATCTTCTACATCGTCGGTACAAGGCAAGTTCACACTTTGATCATACTTTCCAATACCCAGTTTTCATTGCATTAGTTTTATCCTCAAACACTTGCATGAGTAGGATCTATTAACTTGTGGGACTGGGAAGTAGATTGAGGTAGAACCTATTACCTGCATTGTTTTTCAAACCCTTGGGAGTTACTTCTACGTTTGTTAATAGGTTATGCTATGCTCGTAGACGTGGATTGGGTGAGTGTATCCATGACAGATGTGAGATTATTTAATTAATGGTTCAACTTAAGGTGGCAACTTAAATACACATCTGGGTGGATTGAGGCACCTAGGTATTCCAGCGATTGCCTGTTTTTCTTTGTGGACCGCCACCCAGGCTCAAAGGGATCATGAGATTATTCATACTAGAAACTTTCGTGTGCAGCCACAAGCTATTATGGGCTCTAGCATAGTTGACTAAGTCGTGCGAACTCTTATAGTGGTGGACTAGTAGATGTAGGGGATGTAGGTTGGTACGGTCCACCCGGACGTAAGGTGCTAGTGCTTCTGAAAGACTGTGTCTCGATCATCCGTTTCTCAACCAACCTGTAGTGCGAGAATTCCAACGGAGGCGATTGAGTCTTGTGGGGAAAAGTGCACAAACCTCTGCAGAGTGTACAAACTAATAATGATTAGCCGTGTCCCCTGTTATGGACGTCTTGAGTATCTAGTACTTGGATTATCATGTGACTTTAATTAATTTTGATGGGTTTTAATGATGATGCTTAATTGGGATTGAGAGGGTGTCTACACTCTCAATGTCTAACAACCACCATGATAGTTAAAAATAAAGTTATTCCTTTGTTGTAGGAAAAAATTGGCTTTACGCAAAAACTTTAACCTTACAGCCTCCACCAGCCAAATATGCATGTAGTTGTAGGCTTTGTTCATCATTATCATTACAGTGTGAAATTGCCAGTACATTCAATGTATTGACCTACATGGTTGCAACGTCTCATGTTGCAGGAGTTATTCGACGAGTAAGTGTTACGTTAGGGTTGCGCTATCTACACTCAACTTTGCTGTTGGTGTTGATGGACTCCACAACCTTTGTTGCTTCCACTATGATCGATTGAGGCAATAGTATTTACGTTACTTTATACATGTGATTTACCTCTGTTATAAATCCTCGAGTACTGTGTGTGTCAGCATACCGATCCAGGGATGACACTTAAGCACAGAGACTTGATCCATTCGGGTTGGGTCGCTACAAGATGGTATCAGAGCACATGTTGAGTGTAGGACGTGACCCTAGAAACTAGCAATGGGACATGTTCTAGATCTTTTGAGGAAGCACATGCAGCTCGGCTTACCGAGGAGAATGGGACATTGGGAGACATACGGGAGATAGTTTTGGGCAGAGATCTTGTGCTTTTGTTCATCTCAGATTCTGCACAGGTGCGCATCATGCTAACTAGCTTTGTGCATGATTTTAAGCTTTCCTTTGTCAAGTGTTTGTCTAGATTAGGCTCACTTTCAGGATGATGTTTCCTTGCATCATGTTAGTATAATTAATTAAGTTAACTTGCATACTTTGTATGGTGCATACTATGAATCATTCACTGCATGATACATTTTTCGAGTCCCGCCATCACTCTATTCTATCCTTGTAACTGAAGTTATCATCGATGCAGGCAATTTTTATTATTCATTTTTGTTATTCAAATCTCTACATGGTCGGCATAGATACTTCTATTACATGGATTCGTCACTATTTTTCATGCTTTGTTGTAAACAGAACTCCCTCTGTACTTATATATTTGCGAAGAGGGAGTAGTAGACAGTAAGCTTCATTTCACGTAGGAGAGCTCCCGTCACATTGAAGTTAATTAATCTCAATATGAATTAAGAATTTAATACTCACATGAATTTCACAAGCTGCTTTGATCGAGACGTGCGTTGCACGTGCATACTTACTAGTGTGTTGGAAAGTGAAACCTAATGCGTTGACGAGGCTGTTGTCCTGAATTTCAGCGGAGCTCAAGCATTGTGGATCTGTTGCCCTGAAGCTGTTCGCTCCTGGCCACGTGGGGAACTGGAGAAACACATCCCTGTTTGGGCGAAACATGATGGTATCCCCCGGGGCAGTCATGTAGTACATTTTTCGTCCTCTCGCCATTCGTAAAGGCCTCACTGCCGGCAGAGGAAAACATGTACCTGTGGTAGCTCTCTACTCAAAACACGCATCACACAACATAATAGCATGACTGCCCGTTTGCCAAGATAGGACAATGGCCTAGTGAAGCACATGCCACTGGAAAGTAGACTTGGAGTTAAATGGTGGCCAATACTTTTGTGGTCATGGTCAGGTTTTTGGTGTTTGTCTAGATTGTTGCCAATTTGGTTTGCCAATGACAATTTGGCAACTCTAGTTCATTTTTCTAGCCAATGTTGGTGAACTTATGGATAAATATAAGTGTGACCAAAATATATTGGTTATCTAAATATTTAGTAGGGCTAACTTGGGCTCAAACCAAACACCCATGTGACATGACCGAGATGAATGCCCTGAGTGGGTTAGCCAAATATTGACTTGATCAAGACAATCGGACCATCGCTTCCATTGATCTTGGTTCACACCCCACCGTGGGAAAGAGAGCCCCGAGTGCGGTGGGAATGAACAGTCACATTGTTCAAGTAGTACTCTTCAGGGATCTTTTTTTCTAGTTCTTCAACCCCCACCCCCTGGCGTTGTCTCCTTCGAGGCGACTCGGGGGCAAACCTTAGCCACCGCCTAGCCCCCCAGCACCCTCACTCCCTCCGCCGCCGCCAGAGGTGGCCATCGGCGCGGCCGGTCGGCACCCATGAAGGCGGCGATGGGGACCTCTGCAGCTCCGGCCTGCATGGAGAGCCTCGGCTTCAGGGCGGCGGCCAACGGCTTGGCCTATGTGGTGGGCGGCGCCGTAGGGTGCAGGTGGACCGTCTCCCAGGTCGCGCGAGAGGCACGGAGACGGCGGACGTTGGCGGCTGTAGCGGCCTCCCGCAGGTTGGCTATCCCTTGGAGAATCGCCGTCCCCAGTCTCGATCTGCTCCAATCCAAGCCGCCCCCTATCCCTCGTGGCTCTGGTCGCCATTCCGGATGGCGGTGGTGTGGATTTGGTGGTTGGGTGCAGATCCGGGGGAAACCCTTGGCCGGCACGGCAGCCACACCGAAGACGTCGCCTTTGGGCGCCGTTCCCCTTGCTGAAGGCTTCAGTGAAATTCCCTGTACCTCCCAACCACTCTGCAGCTCAGGTGAAAGCCTCAGTTTCTCAGTTCATGGCGACGCCGGCACCTTGGTGATGTGATCCTTCCTAAAGGCGTCGTTCGGGGAGTGCTTAAGTGGTGGTGGAGCAGGTGGTGGTTCGACGGAGAATTGTACTGGTCTGATCTCATCTTCGGTAGCCTGCTCGGGTCGAGGTGTGGAGGTCTCCAATCGCTGGTGCGAGGGGATCGGGGTCCCTTACTCGGTACCAGTGATGGGCTTTGGAGACTCCTAACCTTGACCGATGCATGGTGCTGCATCCATTTGGCCTTCTCCGGGGTTTCAGCGCCTTCGTTTCGACAACTCTCGTCCGGTGCTTTGCCTTGTTGTGGCCTGCGATGGTGCTTGGGCGATCGGCTCTCCGTTTCATGTGGGGTTGTTCCTGGTGCCTCTCCTTTGGCAGCTTGGGATCTTTGTTCTGGGTTCTAGGGTGAACCGCTCTGTCGGCCGCCGGTGCGGCACCCGTCGAGCCCGGGTGAAAGGGTAGGGACCCTTTGCAGCGGCGGAGCCAGATCATGTGCTGCCCATGTCTTCCTCGGATGTCAATCAGTGACACAAAACATGCACGGTGGTGCCTTCCTCCCGTAGCCTTAGTAGGTTTGCTAGTTTTTGCATTCGATGGCCTTTTCTTTGCCTTCGAGTTGTTCTACTGAGCACATTGTATCTTTATTTCCGCTTTCTATTTTCTTGTTGTATGTGGCAGACGTGTAATCCTGGTTGGTTGATGGCTTTGTTAATTCAAAGTGGGGCTCTTCTTGAGCCTTCGTTCTAAAAAAGTACTCTTTTGTTCTTTGCACAAACCTATCTGTCATCATTTGACTTGTACCAACTGAGGCATCAAGCAATCCATTCATCCAAGCAAGGCACAAAGCAATGCCCTCTTGGCTACGCTAGTTCATTGAGCTTGCCTTCTTCATGCTTGTTTGTGTCTCTACAAGATCACCGACCTCCTCCACTCGAGATTATCCTCCTCCCTCTCATGATCTTCCTCCCTCGTACGAACATCAACCATGGACATCTTTATGTCATCGAGGTCGAGTATGTGTGATTCATCCAACTGATACATGAACCTTGCAACATCATATTCACCCGCACTACAGTCATCAAGAACAAACATGTCACATGATCATTGCCGCATTGCACCACTGAAATCCCTAGCTAAAAATGGAAAATGCTTTTGTACCTTCGAGGCACCACCTCGAACACTAGTTGGGCATGATCCTCGTTGACCGCTAAGGTGGTCGTAGGTGGCGGCGGAGGAGGTGAGTGCAGGAAATATGCCCTAGAGGAAATAATAAAGTTATTATTTATTTCCTTATATCATGATAAATGTTTATTATTCATGCTAGAATTGTATTAACCGGAAACTTAGTACATGTGTGAATACATAGACAAAACAGAGTGCCCTAGTATGCCTCTACTAGAGTAGCTCATTGATCAAAGATGGTTATGTTTCCTAGCCATAGACATGAGTTGTCATTTGATCAACGAGATCACATCATTAGGAGAATGATGTGATGGACAAGACCCATCAGTTAGCTTAGCACTATGATCGTTTAGTTTTATTGCTATTGCTTTCTTCATGACTTATACATGTTCCTATGACTATGAGATTATGCAACTCCCGAATAATGGAGGAATACCTTGTGTGCTATCAAACGTCACAACGTAACTGGGTGATTATGAAGATGCTCTACAGGTGTTGTAAGTGCATCTAGTGCCACCCCTAGTGGTTTTGGAGTATTGACGACAAACCTGGTTGAGGGACTAATATGTTTGTGAGAATTGCAAGATAACACATGTAGTAGTCCCTCATTGATTCGGTTAACCTACCGGAGATGACCCCTAAAAATGTATGAAGACATTGATGTCAGTGGTGGTATATGAAGATAATCATATTGAAGACTATGACATGAGAAGACATTGTGTGAAGACTATGGAGAGCGAAGACGTAGATGTTTCGTTGTTTCCTTTTCTTCTTTGTTGAGTCATAGGAACCACCGTACTGTTAAGTGGGGTCCAAGTGAACTAAGTCAGAGTGACTGAAGTAATGCTTAACAAATCCTATGTCTTCGAGCGAAGACTATGAGAGCAAATCTTATCCAGAGGCGGATGAGTCAGCTTTACTTGGAGCTCAAGTAAAGTTGATGTGTGTGTTTGAAATCTGACCGTTGGAACACGTGTTAGTTCCTTAGTGACCTAGGGTCACTTCGGACAAATCAAGACGGGTTGCCCAGTGGCTATAAATAGCCCACCCCCTACACCATAAATTGGTGGCTGCTCATAGTTATTGCACGGCTTTTGTCGTTTGAGAGCATCCCACCTCCGAAGCATTTGAGAGAGAAATCCTTGCGAGGACAAAGCCCAAACATCCAGAGCCAAAGAGTGTTAGGCATCACTGAAGTCTTTCTGTCTGTGTGACCTAAAGACTTATTACACTTGAGGACTGTGTTTCCTCCAGCCGGTTAGGCGTCGCGTTCTGAGCATCCAAGAGTCATTGTGCATTGCCGGTGAACGAAGTCTGTGAAGGTTTGGAAGTCTACCTTGAAGACTTAGCAGAGTGATTGGGCGAGGACTAGGTGTCCTCAGCTCAAGGGGAACAAGGTGAAGACGCGGTCTTCTGAGTTAAATCTCAGCCTCCCTAACCAGACGTACAGTTGTCACAGCAACTGGAACTGGTCTAACAAATCACTGTCTTCCCCGAGCTACTGGTTCTATCCTTTCCTTCCCTTTACTTACTGCTTTATGTTGTGAAGACATTGCATGCTTGCCCTATCTGATTGTCTTCACTGAGTATCTACTTGTTATGATTGGCTTCATTCCTTCTTCCTTTATGATCACTACTGCCTAATTGCTATTAGTCTTCATGCTTTCACTTCATCGAATACATGACTATGGCTTATCTAGTGTAGTCCACTCTCCGCTGCATACTAATAGGCTTGAGCTTATCGTTTGTCTTCGAAACTACCATGTTTTGAAGCATTTCATAAAAATCGCCTATTCACCCCCCTCTAGTCGATATACCGCACTTTCAATTGGTATCAGAGCAAGGTACTCCCTTATTCTGTGTGATTCGGTTTAACCACCTGGAGTTTTAGCTATGTCGACTGCAGGGTTAATCAAAGTCTCCGCTGCGTGCCCCGTCTTCGATGGCACCGAATATCCCTACTGGAAGAACAAGATGCGCATGCATCTTGAAGCCATTGACGTGGACCTCTGGTTTGTCGTCAAGAACGGCGTTCCCAAGACTGGTGAAGGTATCACCCCTGCTGATGTCAAGAGGCTCGTTCAATTGGATTCAACGGCCAAGAACATCATCTGTGGTCATCTGACCAAAGGACAGTACGGTCGTGTAAGTGCTCTGGACACGTTAAAGGAAGTTTGGGACTGGCTCTCAAAGGTCAATGTAGGAGTCTCTACCCAGAGAGATCAAAGGATCAGCGTCCTTCGCAATCTCTTCAATCGCTTCAAGAGACATGACAATGAGAATCTCCAACACACTTTTGATCGTCTCACTGACATCACAAATGAGCTTCAAGCACTTTGCGCCACTGAGATTACCAAGCATGAAATCGTCAAGACCCTCCTGAGATCACTCGACAACTCATTTGATATCCTTGCCCTGATGATTCAAGAACGCCCTGACTTCAAGACTCTCGATCCGTCTGACATAATTGAGAGGCTCAACACACATGAGTTCCAGCTATCTGAGAAACGTGACATCTATGGTCCCAACTAGACCTGGCCATCTACCGGGCCGGGCCGGGCTTCGGGCCGGGCCTACCAAAGCCCGTCGCAAAAACCTCAGGCCCGAGTCCGGCCCGGCCCGACTGTCGGGCCTGAAAATTGGGCCCGAGCCCGGCCCATCTAACAAAAAGCCCGACGGGCCACGGGCCGGGCCTCTTCGTTAATGCGTAAATATGCCGGGCCCGGGCCCGGCCCGGCCCGACTGTCGGGCTTAAATTCTAGGCCCGAGCCCGGCCCGTGGACACGGTTGGGGCGGGCCGGGTCGGGCTTTTTCGGGCCGGGCCGGGTCGGGCCGACCGGGCCGGGCTGCCCATGGCCAGGTCTAGTCCCAACTATGGCCGATCTCGCGCCTTAAAGGCAAAACCTGTTTCCTCATCTGAAGAAGAATCTGACTGCAGTTCTGATGATCCTGAAGACATTGGAAAGGAGCTTGCCATGCTTGTGAAGAAGTTCCAGAAATTCACTAGGAAGAAAGGCTTCAGAAAGTCTTCAAGATCCAGCTCAAGAAATGATGAAGCATCTACTCATGACTACAAGAAGAGAACATGTCATAAGTGCAAGAAACCTGGTCACTACATCTCTGAGTGTCCTCAGTGGGACAACAAGAAGAAGAAAAAAAAGAGCAAGGAATATGATTCTGATGAAAAGAAAGAGAAGAAATACTCAAAGTCTTCTTCAAAGTCTTCATCAAAGTATTCATCACACAAGAAGAATTCATCTGGCAAGGCTCGCGCATTTGTTGGCAAGGAGATGGATTCTGAGGAAGAGTCTGCTTCTGAAGAGGCGGAGGTGGAGTCGGAGGAGGAGTCTGATTCTGGTGCTGCAAGTCTGGCTTTAGCCACTGCCTACGTGGACAAGTCCATCTTCAACACTGAAGACAATGGCCCCGTCCCCAACAATGATGATGAGGACGACGACTCTGCTCCCACCTTCTGCTTCATGGCACGCGGTGCCAAGGTAAAATCATGCGATGCTTACTTTCAAACATCTAGTGAAGATGACTCTGATTGTGAATCAAAACTTGGCTACAAAACACTTGCTAAAATTGCCACTGAACAACAGAAAGCCATGGAACATATTCAAAAACTGTCAGACAAAAGCGATGACCTGTTGGACGCGGAAATGACCTGTTCTCAGTCCTTAATTGAAGACATAAAAAATCTTCATGTTAAGTACAAGGAACTTGAAGGTTTTTATGAATCGCTCTCAAAAACTCATGAAAAGCTTTCCCACGATTACATTCAAAGGAAACGAGAACTTGAGAAATTGAAAGTGGTTCATGAAGATCTTAAAAAGGAGAATGATTCACTCCGCGCACAACTGATCAGCTCCACTCACGAAGAGTTTGAACCACCATGTCTAAAATGCATTGAGCGTGATAACGCTACATCTGTTGCTGGTTGTTCTACTGCTGCCACTATTGCAATATCTTCAACTATTGATGTGGTAACTAACCCCTCTGCTGAGGAAACCACTACTATTGCTGATGAAAATGCTAGGTTGAAGACTTTGCTTGAAACAGGGATGTACAAAAGCCTCAAAGGACATCAGATACTATGTGATGTCCTCAAAAAGCAGATACTGAACCGAAACCCTAGGAAAGAGGGTGTTGGGTTCGACAGGAAAATGAATGTTGATGGTTCATACTGGAAGCCTGAGCAGTATCCCAAAACCACATGGGTTGCTGCAAAGGGACCTTCAGTGGATCCATCTACCTTATCTGGCTTCACTTGTGCTAATTCTGTTACCATTGATGAATCCTTTGATGCAAACTATAAATTGTTTAAGAATCAAAATGGTGAAGTGTTTGTCAGGTATATTGGTATTAACTGCAGGAATGGACCACCTATGAAGAAGATCTGGGTACCCAAAGGTTGTCTTGAGAAGCTTCCAGCAAATACTATCATGACACCTCCTGGGATGAAGACAAATCCCAGACCAAAGGCTTCATATTGTCCTAAGGCTTCATACTGACAAAGGACTCATCTGAGTCACCCTAACGCGAATGTTTTACAGGGAAACCATACTCAGACCCATGAATATGAGCTTGTTTCTTCAAACCGCTATGTTCATAAATCCAAGAATTTTTCTGCCTATTCATATGAGTATTCTTCTCCTCCTGCAAGACTATTTGCTAGGGCCCCAAAGCCAAAATTCTCAGATGCTGCTCTTAGACTCATTGCTTCTAAGCCACCCCTGAAGATGTGGGTGGTTAAGAAGAACTAACTTTCTCTTGCAGGGAAAGGTCTCCAGCCTATGATCAAAGGCTTCTGATGCTATTGCTGGGGACCAAAAACACTTGTAGGGCACAAGATCAAATGCCCAAAATGACTTGCTGCTCATACTATTCATAAATCACTTGCTGAACATCTCATCAGTCTTAACCTTCATCTAAGATTTCATAATCCACTTATGCATCAAATGTTTATGCTTCACAATGGCTTTTGGTGAAGCCTATCCTCCTAACTGCATTGTAGGGAGCGACACCAAAGTCTTCAGAATGGATTATGGACAGCGGGTGCACAAATCATATGACTGGTGATCGAAATCTTCTCATGGACTCAACTTTACGTCCATCTAACAAGAGTCACATCACATTTGCTGATACTGGTAAAAGCAAAGTGTTGGGTCTAGGTAGAGTTGCAATCTCAAGAGATCAACACATGGATAAAGTCATGCTTGTTGAATCTCTTGGCTTCAACTTAATGTTTGTCTCAATGCTTTGTGACTTAAACATGATAGTGATCTTTGGTAAATTTAGTTGCATTGTACTAATGGAATCTGACAAGTCTTTAGTATTTGAAGGATACAGAAAAGGTGATTTGTATATGGTAGATTTCTCAGCAGGACCGCAGATGGCCGTATGTCTTCTAGCAAAAGCTTCAGAGTGCTGGCTCTGGCATCGGAGGTTAGGACATGATGGCATGATGAACTTCCACACTCTCGCAAAGAAGAAGCATGTAATAGGCATCAAAGAAGTTAAGTTCAAGAAAGATCATCTATGCGGTGCCTGTGAAGCTGGGAAGATGACTAGAGCCAAACACCCCTCGAAGACAATCATGACGACATCCAAACCCTTCGAGCTGCTTCACATGGACTTATTTGGCCCTACTCACTACTCCACATTCTCTACCACAGCCTGTCTCTATGGCTTAGTCATCGTTGATGATTATTCAAGATACACATGGGTGCACATAATACTCTACAAGACTGAAGTGCAAGATGTCTTCAGACGCTTCGCCAACCGTTCCATGAACAACTATGGCATCAAGATCAAACATATCAGAAGTGACAATGGCACTGAATTCAAGAACACTGTCCTCGATATTTATCTGGATGAGATGGGAATCACTCATGAATTCTCAGCCCCATACACACCTCAGCAAAATGGGATCGTTGAGCGCAAGAACATAACTCTAATTGAGATGGCTCGAATGATGCTCGATGAGTACAAAACACCAAGAAGGTTCTGGCCCGAAGCTATTGATACTGCATGCCATATCATCAACCGTGTTTATCTTCACAAGCTTCTGAAGAAAACATCCTATGAACTCCTCACTGGAAAGAAGCCAAATGTAAGCTACTTCAGAGTATTTGGAGCTAAGTGCTGGATCAAGGATCCTCATCATAAGTCAAAATTTGCACCCAAAGCTCGTGAAGGCTTCATGCTCGGATATGGAAAGGACTCACACTCCTACCGAGTCTTCAACATTTTTCTCTATAAAACTGTTGAAACTGTGGATGTGAGGTTTGATGAGTCAAATGGTTCACAAAGAGAGTCCCTACCAAATGTGCTAGATGAAGCTTCACCAAATGAATCTATCAAGCTAATGGGAACTGGTGAGATCATGCCTTCTGAAGCACAACCTGACGAGGAACTCATCATCTCTGCTCCAAATCAACCAGACGACAATGCTCAGCCTGAAGACAATACTCCTGATGAAGACAATGTACAGCAAGAGCAAAATCTTCGTCCAACTCATCCTCGTGTTGCAAATGAAGTACAAGTTGAGAAGATAATTGATAGCATAAATGCTCTTGGTCCACTCACTCGCTCAAGAGCAACACAGCTTGCAAATTTCTGTGGGCACTTTGCTTTTGTCTCAATATCTAAACCCAAGAAATTTGCTGAAGCTTTTATGGAGCCTGAATGGATTGAAGCAATGCAAGAAGAGCTTCAACAGTTTGAGCTGAACAATGTGTGGGAACTTGTCAAGCGTCCTGATCCTCGAAAGCACAACATAATAGGCACAAAATGGATCTATCGCAACAAGCAAGATGAGCATGGTCAAGTGGTCAGAGACAAAGCTCATCTCGTTGCTCAAGGATACACTCAAGTTGAAGGGATTGACTTCGATGAAACATTTGCTCCTATGGCTAGGCTTGAAGCTATTCGTATACTGCTAGCCTATGCAAATCATCACAACATACTTCTATATTAAATGGATGTGA
Source organism: Secale cereale (assembly GCA_902687465.1). Classification (NCBI taxonomy): domain Eukaryota; kingdom Viridiplantae; phylum Streptophyta; class Magnoliopsida; order Poales; family Poaceae; genus Secale; species Secale cereale. Next base: position 145,471,995 of record LR738710.1, read on the forward strand.
AGAGTGCCTTTCTCATTGGAAGAATTGAAAAAGAAGTGTATGTTGCACAACCACCTGGCTTTGAAGACCCAAAACGTCCTGATATGGTATACAAGCTCAACAAGGCACTGTATGGCCTCAAACAAGCGCCTCGTGCTTGGTATGACACCCTCAAAGACTTTATGAAGAGCAAAGTCTTCAAACCTGGATCCCTAGATCCCACACTCTTCATGAAGACATATGATGATGAGCTATTTGTCTGCCAAATCTATGTGGATGACATTATCTTCGGCTGCACGGACAAGAAATACAGTGATGAGTTTGGTCACATGATGCAAGAGCAATATCAAATGTCCATGATGGGTGAGCTGAAGTTCTTCCTTGGTCTTCAAATTCGTCAGCAAAGCAACGGCATCTTCATATCTCAAGAGAAGTACCTTAAAGATTGCCTGAAGAAGTTTGGAATGCAAGACTGCAAAGGGTACTCGACGCCATTGCCTGCTAAACATCATCTGGGTCCCGACGCCAATGGTAAAGAGTTTGATCAACAGGTATACCGCTCCATGATTGGTTCTTTACTTTATTTATGTGCATCTAGGCCAGATATTATGCTTAGTGTTTGCATGTGTGCTCGATATCAAGCGGCACCAAAGGAGTCGCATCACTTAGCTGTGAAGCGAATACTTCGATATTTGGCGTACACCCCAACACTAGGATTATGGTATCCAAAGGGCTCAGAGTTTGATCTAGTAGGATTTTCAGATGCTGATTATGCTGGTGACAAAGTAGATCGCAAGTCCACATCAGGCACATGTCACTTTCTAGGATGATCACTTGTCTGTTGATCTTCAAAGAAGCAGAACTGTGTATCACTCTCCACTGCTGAATCTGAATACATTGCTGCTGGATCTTGCTGCGCTCGGCTTCTCTGGATGAAGCAAACACTCAAGGACTATGGAGTTCATCTGAAGCATGTGCCACTCTACTGTGATAATGAAAGCGCAATCAAGATTGCCAACAAACCAGTTTAGCACTCGAAGACAAAGCACATTGAAATTCGTCATCACTTTCTCAGAGATCATGTTATGAAGGAAGATATTGATATCATACACGTTAACACTGAAGAGCAACTGGCAGATATCTTCACAAAGCCCTTGAATGAGAAAAGGTTTTGCAAGTTGCGGTGTGAGCTAAATATCTTAGAATCCTCAAATGTCCTGTAATCAGGCACACATCCTAACACTTATGCATATTGACGACTTAGATGTGCAACACACGAAGTAAAGTATATCTTCAATTAATGAAGACTTACATTCTAAGTGTGAATACATTAACATGGAATTTGACTTCGGAGTGCCACGATAATTGTGCGCCGTGTCTGGGTCTAATACTTCCTATACGGTGGGTAATGCCACCACCAAATTCTTGTTTGAAGCGTTTCTCGTGGCGTTACATTTGCAAAGTCTTCGCACTTGGTTTATCTTCATATAGGACATATATATATATATATATATATATATATATATATATATATATATATATATATATATATATATATATATATATATATATATATATATATATATATATATATATATATATAATTGTGTTCTGTCCTCAACAACATTCACTTATCGTTATGTCTTCATATTTGAATCTTTCGGACTAAGTGAATGTGATCGGACCCAAACCTCTCTATGCTTTCTCATCTCACACTCTGTCTGTCCAAATCATATGCATTCTGTTGAAACTGTCGAATATCTTCTCTGCGTTCTTTTCAGCAGAAGATACGGAGACAAACTTTAAATCTGATTTTAATGCTCCATTCGTTATGCCTGAAACCCGGAGAAGCCGGAACGACCACTCCGACAGTCGTGGTGTACGTGGGATCGTGGGACAACTCCCAATGCATTACATGACCGCCACGTGTCACTCGTACGTGAACCGTCAGGGGCGCCTGCGTAATTGCGTTGTGCCGTCTCCCATGCCTATAAATGCACGTCCCATCACAGTCAAAAGTTTCTTCTACCACCTCTCCACCTCGACCAACCCTAGCGCCTCTACTAGCTTTCGACGACGCCGGCGACGAAGCGCTTCGCTGCCGCAACTTTGTCGACGCCGTCCTCACGCCGGCCACGGACATCTTCTACTCCGCCGTCGCCGTAGCTGTCCTCCGTCGCCAAGTTAGGGCACGGAAGACCGAACTGCTGGGCATCCAACTCCTCTCCGTCTAAGCAGTTCATCGTGTGGTAAATAAAACTTGCTTTTTACCATCTTCTAGATCCATAAAGATTCATCTATGTTACCACAAGAGGTTTCTGCCTACTTAGATATATAGATCTATCCTTTTTGCATCTTATATCTTGTCTAGTACATTCACATATGCTTCAACCATAGTTAGATTCCTCACTTGTACTTATTCGTGGATTTGTACAAATCTGGAACCAACTCCCATGAGTGAATGTCTTCGCACTATGAGGTCAAAGTCTTCAAAACTGTTTTAATCTTCAAAACTTCTAAGAATGCATATGACCTCTCCCCCTTCCCTCGCATCTCTAATGCTGTCACAGGTACATGTCCGTGGGAGAATCCCTTGGTTCTCATAGTCTGCATTCATTTGCAGAGTTTGCAGCGTCACATTCACTCCCCTGAAGACAGTTCCTGTCTGACCAACAGACCGAAGCATATGCCTGTTTTGAAGCCATTCAATTTGAAGCCCTTCAGGTTGAAGCAAATGGCAACTAACAAGACAGTTAGAAAGGGTGGCAAACAGCGGCGTGGCAACACCTCCATTGATTTGCCTCCTGATCTCAGTGAGATATACAAGACTGATCCAGAGGAGGATTACAATCAGAGGAAGACACGAATCCAATGGATTCGAAGATACTGGGCTGAACAGTGGTTTAAGTATAGGTTCGTGACCCAAGAGTATGTTGAGAAGAACGCCATCAAGCATCCATGGGGAGATATCACTTATAAGAATCTCCCCCCCAAGACTCGTGCTGAAGCCATTGCTCAAGGCTTCTATCCTTGCATGGTCAGAGGACCTCAGCCTGCTGATGCTGATCCAAGCTCTCTGCTCTGGTGTCGCGACGACAATCTGTTCAAGCAAAATCTTCAATTCGCCAAGAACTCGGCCAAAGAGAACAAGAAGCTGTGGGGATTAGACTTCAATCCTGGCCCCTCTGCGCCCCGCGCTGATGGCACGCGCGAAGCTGAACCGAATCTGGTTAGGCCCTTCTACAACCTAGAGGGCCTCATCAGTCACATAAGGGTTCAAGGGGCAGATGTGGATCAGCCTGAAGCAGATGCTGATTCTGAAGAAGCACCTGCAACACCGAAGCCCCAGAAGAGGAAATCAAAGGCTTCAAAGACTACTCCACCAAGGGCTTCTAGAGTGAAGCCTTTGGCCACTGCTCCACCTGCACCAAGTGTGCAATCTGAGGAACACTCTCGTATCTCCAAGAGCAGACAGCTGAAGAGAAAGCCATCACACAACCCCAGTCCAGCTCTCACTCCTGATGCAGTACTGAAGACTGCCAATGATGCCCTTGATCTCTCAAGTGATGAAGATCTTGGTGATGATGCTCTGGAGCTATTGATCAAGAGCAAGCAAGATGCTAAAATCTTCAATGATTTGCCGCTCTTTGACGTTGAAGTGCTCAATAACTTCATTGATGAATGGTTTGACACACCTAACCTGAGCTTCGACGATCTTCAACTTCCAGTTGGCCTCAGCGTCTCCTTCCATGGCTCCATTGCTTCTGAGATGGCTCTTGCTCAGAGAATTGTTGAGCTGAAGCAAAAGATAGACTATGAAAAGGCTCAGTTCAAGAAGCATGTGGACAACCTTAGCGTGCAAGAAATTCAAAACTTCAAGGTTATGATGCACGAGCTCAAGGAAGCCTTTCGCCAGCGGCATGAAGAAGCTAAAGGTTCTCGTGAGCGAATCAAGGACTTGGCTGCCAAATGCGTTCAAGCATTCAATGAAGCTGAAAAGCGCAAGGCACTTGGGCGTCCTGGCATTGATCCAAGGATGGCTGCCAAGAAGAAGAAGAAGCAACCTGTGCCCGAAGCTGAAGAATCTGGGCAGGAAATGCCTCGCATAGTCTTCCCTGCTAGCATGACTGGCACGAAGCCTAAGGCAACTCCAACCGCTTCAAAGCTCAAGAAGACTAAGGTGGCTGAAGCTGAAGCTCGCAAGCGTAAGCAATCTACTGATGAAGCTCCACCCACCAAGAAGCGCAAGACCAAGAAGGATAAGGCTGCTTTCAAAGAGCCTATCTTAGTCGAGCCAATCTCAGTTGCTCGCCCTGCATCTGCCCAGAGAGAAGGAAGACTGACTGTTCATGAGCCTGCTCCCAAAGAGGCTGAAGACATTCCAGCTGTTGACCCCACCGCAACTGAAGACATTGGTCCTCAAGACAATGTTGAAGATGATGATGTCCTTCCTCAGATCGAATACAATATTGAATCTTTGCCTGTTCTTACGAACAGCGAATGCATCAGCATTGGTCGTCCATTGACGCCAATTGCTCAGGATGACTCGTGGGCTGATCACCCACAAGATACACAAGCCACACCCCAGCAAACTCAAGACACCAATACGGTGCTTGAAGATGAAGACTTTGAGGCCCAACAACCTCCATCTCCTCAGGCATCGCCAGCTTTTCGCAGGCTTCGCAAAGGACCTAGGCCTCAAGTCGCTGCCCCAAGTGTTCCAAAAGGAGTAGAGCAACCATCTGCACCTGATGCTGCTCCTACTGCGAACCCCTCAAAATCTGAAGCCAAAGCGGCTGAAGATATCCCGGCTGCATCAGCCGAAGAAGAACCACCCCAACAAGAAGAAGAACAACCCCAAGTTGAAGAAGAACGTACTGCCACACCCCCTGTTCTCGAGGAGAACATGTCCGACCCTCCAGCTCCTGAAGTGGAGGCAACAAATTCAGAGGCTGCCACCACCAACACTGAAGCCAATGACGTGGTCATGGCTGAAGCCAATGTGGTACCTGAAGATGCTGTGGCGCCTGAAGTGAATGCGCCTGAAGTAACTGCACCTGAAGCAAGTGATGTGCCTAAAACCAGTGTTGCGCCTGACGCTACTGCTGCACCTAAAGCAAATCTGCAGCTTGAAGATAATGCCTCTGCTCCTGTTCCACCTCCACGGCCCCATACCATTGAGCAAGCATACAACAAGGATGATCAGCTTGTTACTGTCTGGTGGCCCATTCTGATTCAGCCACCTACAACTGAACCGCGTGCTGCTGGCCCTTAGTTTGATCATCATGTTGCTCACAGGCCCCAAGTTCAGAAGCCTAAGCCAAGACTGCCAAGGTTTCCAGGTATTGCAACATCTTCAGGGTCATTCAATGCCAATAGCTTCACTGCGCACAACACCTTCTTTGACAGCGCCAAGAACCCATATTCCAAGCCAAGAATATCATCAGATAGGTTTTGGAGCCATCAGCAGTGCAGCTACTACTCACGAGTACTCTATGATCAAGGGCGCATTTTCCCTCATATGCGTCTTGACACTGAAGCTATTGCTGGTCTGCCTTGCCTGGAGGAAGCTCTTGACTGCTTCCGTGATGCTGGCCTACTCAATTTTGTCACAGATAAAGAGCATTGGAATGAAGAGCTGCCTCTGCAATTCTATGCAACACTCCACATCCGAGGCTACAGCAGGGATCCGAAGACATGGGTCCTTGAGTGGATGACAGGCAATGTGCATCATGAAGCTAAAGCCTTTGATCTCATTGAGCTTACTGTCCTGCCCACTCCAGGAGATATATATGAACCTGGCTGTCAACTGCACACTGAAGCCTTGGAGAATATCTTTCAGAAGCGTCAACTCAACATGAGCCAAATGCTCAGCATGATGAAGCCTCTGCCAAGTGATGCTGAATACCCTAAGGAATTCTTTGTTGAAGACCTAGAGTACCTGCCGCGTACCATCTATCACATCATAAGGCGTACTCTATGGCCAATCAAAGGACATTCTTCATCAGCCAAGCTTGAAGGCGCTATGAAGACCTTGTTCTTCTATATCTTCAATGGCATCAACTTCAATGCTCAAGATTTCTTCATCAGGCAAATGGCTATGTCTGGAGCTGATCTATTTGGTCTGAAATTCTATGCCCCTTGGATAATGCGCCTCATCAAGTTGCATTCAGCTGTCACCTATCAGCCCTCTGCTCGCAACCATCAGATTTTCTTGCCTGAGGTTGATATGTCAGCTGAAGCCATCTACCAAGAGCCTGCTAAAGAGCCAGTTAGTCTTCACAACGCTGATCACCAGAGCTTCACTCAGCAGATTGAAGGGGTTCCAGCAGTCTCATGCGTCTATCCTCTGGCTGGCCGTACTCGTCTACCTCGACACGCTGAAACCGAAGCCACTGAAAGCACCATCACTCAAAGGCCTCAGAAGCGATCTCATGTCCTGAACAACCGAGAGCTTCTGGTAGCCCTTCATCAGAAATAGGACAAGCATCACCTCTGGTTAAAGCGTCAGATGCAAAGCCTCTTGGTGGATGTCAATCGCATTCGCAATCTTGCCACCAAGAATGCTTTTGTTGCTCATGAAACATGTCGGAGGTCTTGGAAGAGTTTGACCTTGCTGAGTGCTGAAGCAGATCTTCAAGACGATGGCTTCACTGAGAGATTCAAGTTTGACAACACTCCTCCAAGGACTGCTGTTATGCATCGAACTCCATCTCTTGAAGATTCTGAATACTCCTCCTCCGCTGCAACCATTGACGCCAGAGTGATCGATGATCAGGATGATGCTACTTCACCGCCTCCTACTTCAGCGCGCATCGACCCTGCACCAACCACTTCTGCACCGCCAAACAACAACACCGACCCTGCATCCTCTTCTGCTCCAACTGGGAATGAGTAGAGGCTCTATGTCTTCAAACCTTTTTGGTCCTTACTGACAAAAGGGGGAGAAGCATATGAGTTGATAGTCTTCAAGCGGGTCCATATGGGCGGGTGCTTTATAATTTGCCTAGTGTTTACAACTCTCGTTTTGCTACATTTGGTTCTTTGAGTTGTAACACTTAAACTGATGGTCGTCTGCTACGTTTTTATGCTACTCTGTAATGCGATGATAAATTCTACATCTGCTACCTTATATTCCGCACTTAGTCATTATTGCAGACGTCCATTTTTCATTATGCATGTCATTATCTTCGACATATCATTTATGCATGATGAATTGTCTTCATAAGTTGAAGAGGATCTCCACAAGTACAACCTGCCATGTGCATTTGCATTCAAAGGCAAATCAACTATATGCACATCTTCAGGGGGGGGCCTTTTGCTACTTACGAAGACAATACCTTTATCCTTTACAATTTCACATATCTTTATCCCCGTTGAAAACTTCAACCAGTTTGTCATCAATCACCAAAAAGGGGGAGATTGTAAGTGCATCTAGTACCACCCCTAGTGGTTTTGGAGTATTGACGACAAACCTGGTTGAGGGACTAATGTGTTTGTGAGAATTGCAGGATAACACAGGTAGTAGTCCCTCATTGATTCGGTTAACCTACCGGAGATGACCCCTAAAAATGTATGAAGACATTGATGTCAGTGGTGGTATATGAAGATAATCATATTGAAGACTATGCCATGAGAAGACATTATGTGAAGACTATGGAGAGCGAAGACGTAGATGTTTCGTTGTTTCCTTTTCTTCTTTGTTGAGTCATAGGAACCACCGTACTGTTAAGTGGGGTCCAAGTGAACTGAGTCAGAGTGACTGAAGTGATGCTAAACCAAATCCTATGTCTTCGAGCGAAGACTATGAGAGCAAATCTTATCCAGAGGCGGATGAGTCAGCATTACTTGGAGCTCAAGTAAAGTTGCCGTGTGTGTTTGAAATTTGACCGTTGGAACACGTGTCAGTTCCTTAGTGACCTAGGGTCACTTCGGACAAATCAGGTCGGGTTGCCCAGTGGCTATAAATAGCCCACCCCTACACCATAAATTGGTGGCTACTCAGAGTTATTGGACCGCTTTTGTCGTTTGAGAGCATCCCACCTCCGAAGCATTTGAGAGAGAAATCCTTGCGAGGACAAAGCCCAAACACCCAGAGCCAAAGAGTGTTAGGCATCACTGAAGTCTTTCTGTCTGTGTGACCTGAAGACTTATTACACTTGAGGACTGTGTTTCCTCCAGCCGGTTAGGCGTCGCGTTCTGAGCATCCAAGAGTCATTGTGGATTGCCGGTGAACGAAGTCTGTGAAGGTTTGGAAGTCTACCTTGAAGACTTAGCAGAGTGATTGGGCGAGGACTAGGTGTCCTCAGCTCAAGGGAAACAACGTGAAGACGTGGTCTTCTGAGTTAAATCTCAGCCTCCCTAACCAGACGTACAATTGTCACAGTAACTGGAACTGGTCTAACAAATCACTGTCTTCCCCGAGCTACTGGTTCTATCCTTTCCTTCCCTTTACTTACTGCTCTATGTTGTGAAGACATTGCATGCTTGCCCTATCTGATTGTCTTCACCGAGTATCTACTTGTTATGATTGGCTTCATTCCTTCTTCCTTTATGATCAGTACTGCCTAGTTGCTATTAGTCTTCATGCTTTCACTTCATTGAATACATGACTATGTCTTATCTAGTGTAGTCCACTCTCCGCTGCATACTAATAGGCTTGAGCTTATCGTTTGTCTTTGAAACTACCATGTTTTGAAGCATTTCATAAAAATCGCCTATTCACCCCCCTCTAGTCGATATATTGCACTTTCAGGTGTCTCCGAAAGTGTTCGTGGTGTTGGCATAGATCAAGAATAGGATTTGTCACTCCCAGTGTCGGAGAGGTATCTCTGGGCCCTCTCGGTAATACACATCATAATAAGCCTTGCAAGCAAATGACTAATGAGTTAGTCACGAGATGATGTATTACAGAACGAGTAAAGAGACTTGTCGGTAACGAAATTGAACTAGGTATTGAGATACCGACGAACGAATCTCGAGCAAGTAACATTCCGATGACAAAGGGAACAACGTATGATGTTATGCGGTTTGACCGATCAAGATTTTCGTAGAATATGTAGGAGCCAATATGAGCATCCAGGTTCCGCTATTGGTTATTGACCGAAGATGACTCTCAGTCATGTCTACATAGTTCTCGAACTCGTAGGGTCCACACGCTTAACATTTGATGACGATCGATATTATGAGTTAATGAGTTTTGATGTACCGAAGGTAGTTTGGAGTCCTGGATGAGATCACGGACATGACGAGGAGTCTCGGAATGTCCGAGTCGTAAAGATCGATATATTGGAAGGCTATATTCGGACATCGGGAAGGTTCCGAGTGGTTCGGCCATTTTTCCGGAGTACCGGGAGGTTACCGGACACCCCGGGAGAAGTTATGGGCCTTATGGGCCATAAGAAGGAAGCACACCAGCCCACAAGGGGCTGGTGCGCCCCCCTTGGGCAGGAGGCCGAATTGGAAAAGGTTTGGGGGGTGGCGCCCCCTTTCCTTCTCTCCTACTCCTCCTTCCCTTCCTCTCTTACTCCAACAAGGGAAGGGGGAATCCTACTCCCGATGGGAGTAGGACTCCTCCTAGGCACGCCATAGAGGGCCGGCCTCTCCCCCTCCTCCACTCCTTTATATATGGGGGTGGGGGTGTAATGCCCAGTATGAGATTATACCTCCTATGTGTCGAGGCACGACTTAAAGGTATAAGCTCATAGTAGAATGATCTCAAGTATGGTATCTTTGCACGACTCATGTAAAATAGGGATGAAATTGCAAAAGAATAGTTGGCTTACACTCGCCACATCACACAATACATTACATAAGCAATCATCATCCAAATAACATCACAGTCCGACTATGGACGAAGATCCAAATGAAAGATACCAAATAAATAAAGCCACAAGGTCCGAATCACCCCTAGTAGAAGCCACTACTGATCATCGGGATAGTACACGTAGTATCGCCCACGTTCTTCGTCGAACTCCTAGTACAGCTTGGTGCCGGCACCTGTGTAGTTCACCATAGTACCTGCATCTAGTGTTGTGTAGAATCTGTGAGCCACGGAGGACCCAGCAATCCCGTTCCCGGGTAGCAAAACTGTCTAAACCTTGGGTGTGGAACAAGGCTGAAAAACAATGGTTGCAGCTGCACTAGCACTAGCTTACGTGTTTAGAGCGAGAAGAGAAGTGCCACGAGCGACAAAGTGATCACGAAGTGATCCTATCTAAGCACGTCAAACATAACCCCAACCGTGTTCCCTTCCCGAACCCCTTTCGGAAAATGACCGTCACGGTTACTCACGCTGGTAGTGTGTTCTGAACATGGTGTCAAGTTTTCTACAACCGGATATTAACAAATTCCCATCTGCCATATAACCACGGGCACGGCTTTCGAAAGATCAAACCCTGCAGGGGTGTCCCAACTTAGCCCTTCACAATCTCACGATCTGCGGAGTCGCAACCCCAAGGTGGGAAGACCCGAGTATTCTCGGAATCCCATGCTCAAGATATTCCGACTAAGGTAAAACTAATCCAGCAAGACCTCCCGGCGTGCCGACACCCTGACAGTAGCCGCGCGTATCTAGTCTCAGGCCATGACCGGATGGGACAGCCTACAAGAAAATACCAATCCTCGAGTTTCCTCGTGGTGGCCCCGCAGTCTACCCGGTTGGACCAACACTCATGTGGAGCACTGGCCCGGGTTGTTGATTAAGAACTTGGGTTTGCAACGCCTTATGCAAGTTTTAGTTGTTAGGCAATAGAACCAATGTTGGGCCTTGCTGGAAAAGCTTTAGCGCTAAGCGGGTTATCAAGGGGGGCCCATAAACCCCAACCGTGTTAGGGACGCAAAATCAAGGAACATAACACCGGTTTATACGGTTCCTAGGGCGGCATGTGTGGAACAAAACACCAAGCAAGAGGCTTAGCCTTCCATCCATTACCAATATATAGATGATTTAGTTGACATATTATATAGTGTGATATCCCAACAATAACTTCAACATGAAGCAAGAATCTTCAAATCTTCTCCTGCAACTAGCAATGCTATAAGAGGGGCTGAGCGGAGCTTACGTAGCCAAAACAAAGGTTTGCTAGGTTGGGTGGTTAGAGAGATTCATGGCTACAATAGGAGGCTGACAAACAAACATGGGCATCGAGGCAATAAGCTAAAGAGTGAGACATCTAGCAATAGTCAAAGATAGTAATGATATCTGGGTCAGGTCATCTTGCCTGTCAAGTCGTCGATGGGATCGTAAGACGGCTCCTCGCACTCAACCTCGGTAGGACCCTCGTTCTCGGACTCGGCTCCCGACTCTACTCAACACAAGAACACGACATGGCACAACATCAAACAAGGTGCAATGCACAATCAACATGATTCAAGTATGATACATTTCATGGCAAGGGATGAAGCACACAAGAACAACACAAAACAACAAGTTTAAATGAGGCCGGAATCAACATATAGCAAATCCGGTAAGTCCTCATATGCATATTTTGAAATTGGTCCAGATCTGAAAAAACCTTAAGTTAAAGTTGTTAAACAGCAAGTTACCATGCACCATGATGATATACACGAAATTCTAGTCAAGTTTCATATAAAGTTTGTTTAATTCGCAGCTACGGTCTAGAAGATATGAGCAAAACAAGACAAGCAAGGCAACGCTGCAAGATGCACCCAAACATCAAGAAAAATCACTCCAAACATGTAAACAATATGATAATATGATTCTATATGAGAAATCACACAAGTTTCATATAAGGCACACCCAAAACGGAGCAACGGGCTAAAAGATACGAGCAAAACAAGTTACAATGCAAAGTTGAAGCTAACAGTCACATAACAACTTTGGAGCAAGGTAAATATATGCTACAACACCCAAACATGGTGACAAGAAGCATGGACATGAAGTAGACATGTTACTTAGCAAGTATGAACTTAGAACACAACCAAAAACCTACTGGAACACAGTTAACCAAGCATGGCAAGTTGCAATAAAATTATCCAGACTTAGACAAAATCTGGGAAGGCAAAACATCATCACGATGCTGCCTTCGGAGGCACAAAACAACATGCATATCAACTCCACTAAGCATCTAAAGATAATGTACATGTAGTAGACATATCCTACAGCAAACAACTCCATTGGAGCAACTCCATAGGAGGCATGGATCGATAGCAACAAGCTACACCAAATTGATCATGCTGTTAAAAACCTGACAGGCATAATTTATAGCAACTTGAGGGCAAGAAATAAATAAGCTACAGCAATCCATATGTTCAAGTGAGGGCATGAATGGATAGACAAAAACATGGACAACAAGGAATGATCATTGGCCACTCCAAAACTAGCATGGATTTGAGTGGGGCATCAAGCAAACATAGCAACCAAATAACAAGTAACAGCAGTTTATAACAAGTAGCACTCTTGTCACGATGATTAGGACCTCTAGATGGACTCAAACAAGCATGCCAAAATGGAACAAAATGTAGAGCACATCACCACGATCATTTTGATATATCATATGCACAATTTGGACAAGCACACTAAAAGTTATAGCCATGCAAAGTATGCAACATATTATGTCAGAAAAAGACTTGGCAGTTTTTCAGGCAAGGGAAAAAAACACAGGCGAGCGATGAATAACTAAATAGCGCGCCGAGCGGGGCTTAGCGGCTCACCTAGCGGGCTCGGCCCGAGTCAGTGAGGCAGGCTGGGGCAGGAGGGGTGGATCTAGGCCGACGGTCGGAGCCGGGCCACGACCCACTTGGCCGGCGCGCTGGGCCCGGACGAGGCCAGAGGAGGGCGCGGCTGGGCCGGGAGGTGTGCGGCGGAGAACCAAAGGCGGGCCTCGCGGGCCCGCGGTGGCGCGGAGGAAGATCCGGTGGCGGGGCGACACATGTGGTGGCCTGATTGGCTAGCCGATGGCGGGCGGACGTGTCCGGCGGCGCGGAGGGACGAAAATTAGGGTTTTGCCCGAAAAATGGACGCGGGGGACTAATTTATAGGCATAGGGAGCTAGGAGACTCCAAATGGGGTGCGGTTTTCGGCCACGCGATCAAGATCCGACGACCGAGAGGATGGGAAGGGTTGTGCTGGGTTAGTGGGTTGTTGTGGAGGGGGTCTTCGGCCTTAAAGAAGAGGTACCTTTAGCCCACTAGGTTAACCGTTGGAGTACCAAACGAACTCCAAACGCGACGAAACTTGACAGGCGGCCTACACGTACCAAAACAACAACGCACGACAAGTCTCACATCATTTCGGGAACGTTACACGGCCAGACACGAAAGAAGGACTCGGGGATGCCACGGGCACGTGTGTGAGCGTCAGAACTCGAAACGGACAACGGGAAGAGGCGAGTGGAACCGGGTGCAAGTGACAACACGGATGCAATGCAATGCACATGACAACATGACATGGATGAAATGCACACACGCACATGAAAAAACGAATTAACCCGAAATGAAAGAAGAGCCCGGAATGGAATTGGTGAAGTCAAAGTTTCATATATTGCCATAATTGGAAAGTGTTACATCTGGGGCATTACAAACTCTCCTCTACTACGAAAAGATCTCGTCCCGAGATCTAGGACTAGAAGAAGTAAGGATACTCGGAACGAAGGTGATCTTCTCGTTCCCACGTAGCTTCTCGGTCGATATGGTGTGACCACTTAACTTTCAAGAACTTGATTGACTTGTTGCGGGTCTTGCGCTCGGTTTTTCAAGAATAGCAACAGGGTGCTCACGGTAAGACAAGTCTTGTTGAAGATCAATCTCGTCAAACGGAATGGTGCGTTTAGGTGTCTTGAAGCACTTGCGGAGTTGAGACACGTGAAACACATCATGAACATTTGCAAAGTTGGAGGGGAGCTCAAGTTGATAGGCTAGATCGCCTCTTTTGCCAAGAATCTGGAAAGGGCCCACATATCTAGGAGCAAGCTTTCCTTTGATACCGAATCTTCGGGTTCCTTTCATAGGAGAAACACGGAGATAGACATGATCTCCAATGTCGAAAGCCAAATCACGATGCTTGCCGTCATAGTAACTCTTCTGACGCGACTGAGCGGCCTTGAGATTCTCACGTATGACTTTGCACATTTCTTCGGCTTCTGAGATCAAGTCATTGCCAAGAAGTTGACGTTCACAAGTCTCGGACCAGTTGAGAGGGGTACATCACTTTCTGCCATAGAGGATTTCAAAAGGAGCTTTGCCGGCACTTGCTTGGAAACTGTTGTTGTAAGAGAACTCGGCAAATGGAAGACAATCTTCCCACTTCATGCCAAAAGAGATGACACAAGCCCTGAGCATGTCTTCGAGGATCTGGTTCACTCTTTCGACTTGACCACTAGTCTGAGGGTGAAACGCAGTGCTGAAACGGATCTTAGTGCCCATGGCTGACTGAAAGGAGTCCCGGAACTTGGATGTGAACAAACTTCCACGGTCTGAGGAGATAACTTGAGGAATGCCATGCAACGACACAATTCTGGAAGTGTACAACTCTGCCAACTGAGCTGCATTGATGGATTCTTTGACTGGAAGGAAGTGAGCTACTTTGGTTAGCTTGTCAATCACAACAAACATAGAATCATTCCCCTTCTTGGACTTAGGGAACCCAGTGACGAAATACATTTCAATGTGGTTGAATTTCCACTCGAGAATAGTAGAGGTTGGAGGAGACCGGCTGGATATTGATGCTCTGCCTTCACTCTTCTGCAGACATCACATTCATTCACGAATTGGGCAATCTCCCTTTTCATGCGAGTCCACCAGTAAGATTGCTTGAGGTCTTGGTACATCTTGGAACTTCCGGGATGAATCGAGAGGAGGGAGTCATGTGCTTCATTCATTATGAGCTTCCTGAGATCACCCTTGGGAACCACAATTCCGTCCTTAAAGAACAAGGTGTCTTTCTCATCAACGCGATAGCACTTGTATTTAGGAGTACCCTTAGCAATACCATGTTTCACTTTCTGCACCATAGCATCACTGAGTTGGGCCTCACGGATCTGATCTTCCAAGGTAGGAGCAACTTGAAGATTTGCAAGAAAGCCTTGCGGAACAACTTGGAGGTTGAGCTTCCTAAATGATTCACAAAGCTCAGGCTGAAACGTCTTGAGAAGGAGACTGTTGCAATATGCCTTTCTGCTCAAGGCATCTGCAATGACATTGGCCTTGCCAGGTGTGTATTCGATGCTTGGATCATACTTTTGGATCATCTCAACCCAACGAGTCTGTCGAAGGTTCAGGTTCGGCTGTGTGAAGATGTACTTCAAGCTCTTGTGATCGGTGAAGATGTCCACTTTTCTTCCCAACAGAAGGTGTCTCCACGTGATCAAGGCGTGTACCACTGCTGCTAGCTCGAGATCATGTGTGGGGTAGTTCTTCTCATTTGGCTTCAATTGACGAGAAGTGTAAGCCACAATCTTCTTGTCTTGCATTAGAACACCACCAAGTCCTTGTAGAGAAGCATCACATAATACTTCATAAGGCTTGGACTCATCCGGAGGAGTAAGAACCGAAGCAGAGATGAGCTTTTCTTTGAGTGTTTTGAATGCCACATCACAATCAGGAGACCAGTTGTACTTGACATTCTTCTGCAGCAAGTTGGAGAGAGGCTTGGCAATCTTGGAGAAGTTCTCAACGAACCTTCTGCAATAGCTAGCGAGACCAAGGAAGCTTCGGAGTTGCTTGACGTTCTGCGGGGGTTCCCAGTTGACAATCGCTTCAACTTTCTCGGGGTTGACAGAAATACCCTCAGCAGAAATGATATGGCCAAGATATAAGACCTTATCGAGCCAGAATTCACATTTGGAGAACTTCGCATAGAACTTGTGTTCACGGAGCCTGTCCAGGACCAAACGGAGGTGCTTGACATGGTCTTCTTCATTCTTGGAGAATACCAATATGTCATCCAGATAGACGAGAACAAATTCATTGGTGTAGGGGTTGAATATGTAGTGCATCATCCTCAAGAAGGTGGGTGGAGCATTTGCGAGGCCAAAAGACATGACCGTGTATTCATAGGAGCCGTAGCTCGTTCTGAATGCGGCCTTGTGAATATCTTCTTCACGGATACGGATCTGGTGATAACCCATCCGGAGATCGTGCTTTGAGAACACCTTTGCTCCTTTGAGTTGCTCGAACAATTCATTGATATTGGGGAGCAGATACTTGTTCTTTATTGTCTTCTTGTTCAATGGCCGGTAATCAACGCAAAGGCGCTCCGTGCCATCCTTCTTCTTGACAAATAGAACACCACAGCCCCAAGGAGAAGTACTAGGCCTGATTAGACCCATACGCTCTTGCTCATCGAGTTGTCTCTTCATCTCCTTCAACTCTTCAGGAGAAAGCTTGTACGGACGCCGACATGCTGGCTCGGTACCGGGCTCGAGTTCAATGACGATTTCAACTTGACGATGCGGAGGCATGCCTGGAAGCTCTTCAGGGAAAACATCTTCATATTCATTGACCACCGGAATTTGAGAGATGGCATTAATCTCTCCCTTGTCATTGAGAGAGAATAGCCTGATTGTGTTATCTCGAGAGGCAAAGATAATCACGTCTTCGTCAGGATGAGTAAGCTTGACTTCCTTATTTGCACAATCAATGTGAGCATCATGCTTGGAGAGCCAATCCATCCCAAGAATAAGATCAATGTCGGAATTGCCGAGAATAACCAGAGAAACCAGAAAATTGTAATCACCCATATGAATAGATACATCTGGAGCCTTTGCGGTGGAAGTCATGTGTTTACCCGGAGAAATAATAGATAACCTCTTTGCCAAGTCCAATGTGCCCACGTTATGCTTAGATGCAAATGGACATGACATGAAGGAAAGTGATGCACCAGAATCAAACAAGACCTTTGCAGGAATAGAGTTAACTAGAAGATTACCAATTATCACATCAGAAGAATTTTATGCTTCAGCTGCACTCATCAGGTTCACTCTTGCATGCTTGGGATTGTGCTTGACAATAACAATGCTGACAGGTGGAGAAGGCGGAAGGCGCCTCTGGTTGGTGCACTTGCTGGAATAATGACCCTTCAAACCACATTTGTAGCAAGTGACCTCAGAAACTGGACGAGGAGGAGGAACACTTGGTCTTGGATCTTGGTACTGCGACTTGGACTGATTGCCTTGGTTGTGTGGGTGGGAGAAACCACGGCCACCAGAATGCTTGTTGTTGTTGTTGGAAGGTCGGATCACTGGAGGAGGTGGAAGCCAAAACTTATGCTTCTTTGCAACCACTTGGGAAGAAGAGGAGGAGTTGACAGCATCTCTGATTCGCTTTTTAGAAGCTTCAACCTTGAGCTGGGCTGCCTCTTGCTTAAGTGCCATGTTATAGAATTGATCAAATTCATCAGGCTCGAACAAGGTGAGAGCTAGTTGGAGTTCATCCTTCAGACCACCACGGAACTGATAAATCTTGCTCTTGGCATCTAGGATGTCTTGCTTGGCATAGCGGGCAAGGTTCTGGAACTTGACATTATATTGATAAACAGACATGGTGCCTTGCTTCAGGTTGCGGAATTGCTCACGTATGCCTTCGATGACACTAGTTGGAATGTGGTGAGAGCGGAAATCCTTGCAAAAGTCAGTCCACGAGATTTCAGTCCCTCTCTGGAATCTTTGTATTGCTGCCACCAATCAGCGGCTTGGTCCTTGAGTTGGAAGGCGGCACACTTGACATAATCCTCAGGTCTCACGTTACTGCATTCAAAGTGCTTCTTGATGTCTGTTATCCAGTCTTCACCATCTAGCGGATCCACACAGTAACTGAATGCCTTCAATTGGTTTGCCAGGAACTGGTTGAGTGTAGCAAAGTGAGGTGGATTGAACAAATTGCCTTGGCCTTGGTTCCCATGACCACCTTGATTTGCTTGGTTTGCTTGAAAGTCCTGCATCATTTGCATAAGCATCTAGGTGTTCTGGTTTGTCGCTTGCATAATTGCTCTTCAAGCCTCAGACGGAGGAGGAGGGGAAGGAGGACGATCAGGAACTTCTTCACCCTCTAGGTTAGCGTTGGGAACCCTTTTAGGAGCCATCCTGAATGAGATGACAACCATTAGCCATTGATTGAAATATATAAGCTGAATTAACGGCTAGAATTGCAACATAAGTCTTGACAAGAACATTCGAACAAAATGAACGAATGTAATCCACAGTTTAATGGTAACAACAATCTTCTTGAGAAGCCACTTGGGAGAACAAAAGGTAAATAAAAACAACATGGAGCAGATAGAACAAATACAAGATAGAAGCTTCGTTCGACATATTCGTGCTGAAAGCTTATGGAACGTGTTACAAAAGGGTTTTGCAATCCCCTGATCAGCATAGCCAAGGACCCTTTAAGATGCAACTCCCGATCGAAACAAAGCCCATAAAACCACTTCACTCAATGTAGAACCCCGAACTCCATATCATGCATTCGTTGGAAGAATGCCTGCGAGCTACTAGATGAACCCACCTATTAATTTCCGAAAGTTTCCAGTTATGCAATCAGATGTTGGGGATACAGGGGAAGCATCGCGCACTCAACTCTAATCCTACATCCAGCTGTATCCATCCTTCAACACATAACCAGTTATTTCTGGAAACCGTTTACCTCGGACCTTCGAAACGCATCTGCTATACAAGCTATGGCAATACTCCCGAACTACCTCCCCAGTACTGGGTGCTATCGGGGTTATCTTGCCACTAACCGCATAGGAGAGTTTTCGATGTCGGCCGTCTTAAGTATTCGAGAACTGCTGCGATATATTTGTGACGACAACACCTCGGAGCTCAACTCCCCGGGACACTGCCACAACCCCTAAATGACAGGAGGCATCGAGAACAATGTTCTCGTCACAAAGACATCGAAACAATCCTAACAATACTCGCGTGATCCTAAAAAAAATTTAGTGAATTTTTGAGAGTAGAAGAGATAAGAGTAATCGTCAGGAGTCCTCACCAGAGTGAAAAGGGATGAGGAGTAAAAGAAATCCTACTCTCCGATATATAAAACATTTTCAAGTGTGTGCCTAGACTCAACCGTCAACGATTCGATCAATCGGTGGGGGCTTCTAGGTCGGAGAAGGCTCTGATTACCAACTTGTAATGCCCAGTATGAGATTATACCTCCTACGTGTCGAGGCACGACTTAAAGGTATAAGCTCATACTAGAATGATCTCAATTATCGTATCTTTGCACGACTCATGTAAAATAGGGATGAAATTGCAAAAGAGTAGTTGGCTTACACTCGCCACGTCACACAATACATTACATAAGGAATCATCATCCAAATAACATCACAGTCCGACTACGGACGAAGATCCAAATGAAAGATACCAAATAAATAAAGCCACAAGGTCCGAATCGCCCCTAGTAGAAACCACTACTGATCATCGGGATAGTACACGTAGTGTCGCCCATGTTCTTCGTCGAACTCCCAGTACAGCTCGGTGCCGTCACCTGTGTAATTCACCATAGTACCTGCATCTGGTGTTGTGTAGAATCTGTGAGCCACAGAGGACTCAGCAATCCCGTTCCCGGGTAGCAAAACTATCTAAACCTTGGGTGTGGAACAAGGCTGAAGAACAAAGGTTGCAGCTACACTAGCACTAGCTTACATGTTTAGAGCGAGAAGAGAAGTGCCACGAGCGACAAAGTGATCACGAAGTGATCCTATCTAAGCACGTCAAACATAACCCCACCGTGTTCACTTCCCGAACCCCTTTCGGAAAATGACCCTCATGGTTACTCATGCTGGTAGTATGTTTTGAACATGGTGTCAAGTTTTCTACAACCGGATATTAACAAATTCCCATCTGCCACATAACCGCGGGCACGGCTTTCGAAAGATCAAACCCTGCAGGTGTGTCCCAACTTAGCCCATCACAAGCTCACAATCTGCGGAGTCACAACTCCAAGGTGGGAAGACACGAGTATTCTCGGAATCCGTGCTCAAGATATTCCGACTAAGGTAAAACTAATCCAGCAAGACCTCCCGACGTGCCGACACCCTGATAGTAGCCGCACGTATCTAGTCTCAGGCCACGACCGGATGGGACAGCCTACAAGAAAATACCAATCCTCGAGTTACCTCGTGGTGGCCCCGCAGTCTGCCCGGTTGGACCAACACTCATGTGGAGCACTGGCCCGGGTTGTTGATTAAGAACTCGGGTTTGCAACGCCCTATGCAAGTTTTAGTTGTTAGGCAAATGTAGAACCAATGTTGGGCCTTGCTGGAAAAGCTTTAGCGCTAAGCGGGTTATCGAGGGGGGCCCATAAACCTCAACCATGTTAGGGACGCAAAATCAAGGAACATAACACCGGTTTATACGGTTCCTAGGGCGGCTTGAGTGGAACGAAACACCAAGCAAGAGGCTTAGCCTTCCACCCATTACCAATATATAGATGATTTAGTTGACATATTATAAAGTGTGATATCCCAACAATAACTTCAACATGAAGCAAGAATCTTCAAATCTTCTCCTGCAACTAGCAATGCTATAAGAGGGGCTGAGCGGAGCTTACGTAGCCAAAACAAAGGTTTGCTAGGTTGGGTGGTTAGAGAGATTCATGGCTACAATAGGAGGCTGACAAACAAACATGGGCATCGAGGCAATAAGCTAAAGAGTGAGACATCTTGCAATAGGCAAAGATAGAAATGATATATGGGTCGGGTCATCTTGCCTGTCGAGTCATCGATGGGATCGTAAGACGGCTCCTCGTACTCAACCTCGGTAGGACCCTCGTTCTCGGACTCGGCTCCCGGCTCTACTCAACACAAGAACACGACATGGCACAACATCAAACAAGGTGCAATGCACAATCAACATGATGCAAGTATGATGCATTTCATGGCAAGGGATGAAGCACACAAGAACAACACAAAACAACAAGTCTAAATGAGACCGGAATCAACATATAGCAAATCCGGTAAGTCCTCATACACATATTTTGAAATTGGTCCAGATCTTTACAAACCTTAAGTTAAAGTTCTTAAACAGCAATTTAACATGCACCATGATGATCTACATGAAATTCTAGTAAAGTTTCATATAAAGTTTGTTTAATTCGGAGCTACGGTCTAGAAGATATGAGCAAAACAAGACAAGCAAGGCAACGGTGCAAGATGCACCCAAACATCAAGCAAACTAACTCCAAACATGTAAACAACATGATATTATGATTCTATATGTGAAATCACACAAGTTTCATTTAAGGCACACCCAAAATGGAGCAACGGGCTAAAAGATACGAGCAAAACAAGTTACAATGCAAAGCTGAAGTTAACAGCCACATAGCAACTTTGGAGCAAGGTAAATATATGCTACATCACCCAAACATGGTGACAAGAAGCATGGACATGAAGTAGACATGTTACTTAACAAGTATGAACTTAGAACACAACCAAAAACCTACTGGAACACAATTAACCAAGCATGGCAATTTGCAATAAAATTATCCAGACTTAGACAAAATCTGGGAAGGCAAAACATCATCACGATGCTGCCTTCGGAGGCACAAAACAACATGCATATCAACTCCACTGAGCATCTAAAGATAATGTACATGTAGTAGACATATCCTACAACAAACAACTCCATTGGAGCAACTCCATAGGAGGCATGGATCAATAGCAAAAAGCTACACCAAATTGATCATGTTGTTAAAAACCTGACAGACATAATTTATAGCAACTTGAGGGCAAGAAATAAATAAGCTACAGCAATCCATATGTTCAAGTGAGGGCATAAATGGATAGAAAAAACATGGACAACAAGGAATGATCATTGACCACTCCAAAACTAGCATGGATTTGAGTGGGGCATCAAGCAAACATAGTAACCAAATAACAAGTAACATTAGTTTATAAGAAGTAGCACTCTTGTCACGATGATTAGGACTTCTAGTTGGACTCAAACAAGCATGCCACAATGGAACAAAATGTATAGCACATCACCACGATCATTTTGATATATCATATGCACAATTTGGACAAGCACACTAAAAGTTACAGCCATGCAAAGTATGCAACATATTATGTCAGAAAAAGACTTAGCAGTTTTTCAGGGAAGGAAAAAAAAACACAGGCGAGCGATGAATAACTAAATAGCGTGCCGAGCGGGGCTTAGCGGCTCACCTAGCGGGCTCGGCCCGAGTCAGTGAGGCGGGTTGGGGCAGGAGGGATGGAGCTGGGCCGACTGTCGGAGCCGGGCCACGGCCCACGTGGCCGGCGCGCTGGGCCCGGACGAGGCCAGAGGAGGGCGCGGCTTGGCCGGCCCACATGCGGAGGAGGGGCGAGGAGGCCCAGGCGGCGGCGTCGTCCCGATCGGATCGGAACCGCCGACGGCGGGCGATGGCTTGGCCGGCGAGGAAGCCGCGGGGGCCGGCGGCGGCGAGGCCAGCGGTGCCAGCCCGCGGCGGAGGCGGAGAAGGTGGCGCAGGGGGGCGGCGTCGGGCCGGAGGTGCGGCGCACCGGCGGCGGAGCGTGGCGCAACGGCGGCGGGGATCCGCGGCGGGAGGCGGAGGCGCGTGGAGGCGGCGGGAGGCGGAGGCGCGTGGAGGCGGCGGGACGAGCTCACCGGCTACGGCGGAGCTCGCCGGCGGCGGGGGCGGATCGGCCCGGGAGGCGGGCGGCGGAGGGCCAGGGGCGGGCCTCGCGGGCCCGCGGCGGCGCGGAGGAAGACCCGGCAGCGGGGCGACACGTGTCGTGGCCTGATTGGCTGGGCGACGGCGGGCGGACGTGTCCGGCGCGTCCGGACGTGTCCGGCGGCGCATAGGGACGGAAATTAGGGTTTTGCCCGAAAAATGGACGTGGGGGGCTAATTTATAGGCATAGGGAGCTAGGAGACTCCAAATGGGGTGCGGTTTTGGCCACGCGATCACGATCCGACAACCGAGAGGATGGGAAGGGTTGTGCTGGGTTAGTGGGTTGTTGTGGAGGGGGTCTTGGGCCTTAAAGAAGAGGTACTTTTAGCCCACTAGGTTAACCGTTGGAGTACCAAACGAACTCCAAACGCGACGAAACTTGACAGGCGGCCTACACGTACCAAAACAACAACGCACGACAAGTCTCACGTCATTCCAGGAACGTTACACGGCCACACACGAAAGGACTCGGGGATGCCACGGGCACGTGTGTGAGCGTCGGAACTCGAAACGGACAATGGGAAGAGGCGAGTGGAACCTTGTGCAAGTGACAACACGAATGCAATGCAATGCACATGACAACATGACATGGATGAAATGCACACATGCACACCACAAAACGAATTAACCCGAAATGAAAGAAGAGCCCGGAATGGAATTGGTGAAGTCAAAGTTTCATATATTGCCATAATTGGAAAGTGTTACATCTGGGGCATTACAGGGGGCACCCCATAGACACACAAGTTGATCAGTTGATCTCTCCCAACCGTGTGCGGTGCCCCTTTCCACAGAAACACACCTCGGTCATATCGTTGCAGTGCTTAGGCGAAGCCCTGCGCCGGTAGCTTCATCATCTCCATCACCACGCCATCGTGCTGACGAAAATCTCCCGCGAAGTTCTACTGGATCAAGAGCTCGTGGGACGTCATCAAGCTGAACGTGTGCTGAACGCGGAGGCTCCGGCATTCGGTTCTCGAACGGTTGGATCACGAAGAAGTTCAACTACATCAACCGCGTCACTTGACGCTTCTGCTCCCGGTCTACGAGGGTACGTAGACACACTCTCCCCTCTCATTGCTATGCATCTAGTAGATAGATCTTGCGTGATCATAGGAATTTTTTTGAAATACTACGTTCCCCAACAGTGGCATCATGAGCCAGGTCTATGCGTAGATGATATGCACGAGTAAAACACAAGTGAGTTGTGGATGATACTAGTCATACTGCTTAACAGCATGTCATACTTTGATTCGGCGGTATTGTTGGATGAAGCGGCCCAGACCGACATTACGCGTACGCTTACGCGAGACTGGTTCTACCGACGTGCTTCGCACACAGGTGGCTGGCGGGTGTTAGTTTCTTCAACTTTAGTTGAATCAAGTGTGGCTACGCCTGGTCCTTGTGAAGGTTAAAACAGCACATACTTGACAAAATATTGTTGTGGTTTTGTATGCGTAGGTAAGAACGGTTCTTGCTAAGCCCGTAGCAGCCACATAAAGCTTGCAACAATAAAGTAGAGGACGTCTAACTTGTTTTTGCAGGGCATGTTGTGATGTGATATGGTCAGGACATGATGAGTGATACGTTATTGTATGAGATGATCATGTTTTGTAAAGTTATCGGCAACTGGCAGGAGTCATATGGTTGTCGCTTTATTGTATGAAACACAATCACCATGTAATTGCTTTACTTTATCACTAAGCGATAGCGATAGTCGTGGAAGCAATAGTTGGTGAGACGACAACGATGCTACGATGGAGATCAAGGTGTCGCGCCGGAGACGATGGCGATCAGGACAGTACCTTGGAGATGGAGATCAAAAGCACAAGATGATGATGGCCATATCATGTCACATATTTTGACTGCATGTGATGTTTATCTTATTATGCTTCTTATTTTTGCTTAGTACGACGGTAGCATTATAAGATGATCCCTTACAAAATTTCAAAATACAAGTGTTCTCCCTGAGTATGCACTGTTGCGAAAGTTCGTCGTGGCGAGACACCACGTGATGATCGGGTGTGATAAGCTCTACGTTCACATACAACGGGTGCAAGCCAGTTTTGCACACACAGAATACTCGGGTTAAACTTGACGAGGCTAGCATGTACATACATGGCCTCGGAACACTGGAGACCGAAAGGTTGAGCGTGAATCATATAGTAGATATGATCAACATAAGATGTTCACCATTGAAAACTACTCCATCTCATGTGATGATCGGACATGGTTTAGTTGATTTGGATCACATGATCATTTAGATGACTAAGGGATGTCTATCTAAGTTGGAGTTCTTAAGTAATATGATTAATTGAACTTTAATTTATCATGAACTTAGTCCTGGTAGTATTAGCATATCTGTGTTGTAGATCAATAGCTCGCGATGTAGCTCCCCGTCTGTTTTTTATATGTTCCTAGATAAAACTAAGTTGAAATATGTTAGTAGCAATGACGCGGACTTGTTCCATGATCTGAGGATTTTCCTCATTGCTGCACAAACATATTATGTCCTTGATGCACCGCTAGGTGACATATCTATTGCAGGAGCAGATGTAGACGTTATGAACGTTTGACAATCTCGATATGATGACTACTTGATAGTTAAGTGCGCCATGCTTTACGGTTTATAACCGGGACTTCAAAAATGTTTTGAACGCCACGGAGCATATGAGATGTTCCAAGAGTTGAAATTAGTATTTCATACTCATGCCCGTGTCGAGAGGTATAAGACCTCTGAAAGTACTTTGCCTACAAGATGGAGGATAATAGCTCAACCAGTGAGCATGTGCTCAGATTGTCTGGGTACTACAATTACATGAATCAAGTGAGAGTTAATCTTCTAGATAAGATAGTAATTGACAAAGTTTTCTAGTCACTATCACCAAGTTAGTAGAACTTCGTGATGAACTATAATATGCAAGGGATGATGAAAGTAATTCCCGAGCTCTTCGCGATGCTGAAATCGGCGAAGGTAGAAATCAAGAAAGAGCATCTAGTGTTGATGGTTAAGAAGACCACTTGTTTCAAGTAAAGGGCAAAGGGATAGAAGGGGAACTTCAAGAAGAATGACAAGCAAGTTGTCACTCCCGTGAAGAAACCCCAAGCTAAACTCAAGCCTGAAACTAAGTGCTTATACTGCAAAGGAAATGGTCACTGGAAGTGGAACTTCCCTAGATACTTGGAGGATAAGAAGGATGGCAAAGTGAACAAAGGTATATTTGATATATAGATTATTGATGTGTATTTTACTAGTGTTCATAGCAACCCCTGGGTATTTGATACCAGTTCAGTTGCTAAAATTAGTAACTCGAAACGAGAGTTGCAGAATGAACAGAGACTAGTTAGAGGTGAAGTGACGATGTGTGTTGGAAGTGGTTCCAAGATTGATATAATCATCATCGCACACTCCCTATACTTTCGGGATTAGTGTAGAACCTAAATAAATGTTATTTGGCATTTGCGTTGAGCATGAATATGATTTGATCATGTTTGTTGCAATACGGTTATTCATTTAAAGTCATAGAATAATTGTTATTCTGTTTACATGAATAAAGCCTTCGATGGTCATACACCCAATGAAAATAGTTTGTTGGATCTCGATCGTAGTGATACACATATTCATTATATTGAAGCCAAAAGATGCAAGGTTAATAATGATAGTGCAACTTATTTGTGGCACTGTCATTTAGGTCATATTGGTGTAAAGCGCATGAAGAAACTCTATAGTGATGGACTTTTGGAATCACTTGATAATGAATCACTTGGTGCTTGCGAACCATGCCTCATGGGCAAGATGACTAAAACTCCATTCTCCGAAACAATGGAGCGAGCAACAGATTTGTTGGAAGTCATACATACTGATGTATGTGGACCGATGAGTGTTGAAGCTCACGGCGGGTATCATTATTTTCTGACCTTCACTGATGATTTGAGCAGATATGGGTATATCTACTTGATGAAGCACAAGTCTGAAGCATTTGAGAAGTTCAAAGAATTTTAGAGTGAAGTAGAGAATCATCGTAACAAGAAAATAAAGTTTCTACGATCTGATCGTGGAGGCGAATATTTGAGTTATGAGTTTGGTATTCATTTGAATCAATGTGGAATAGTTTCACAACTCACGCCACCCGGAACACCATAGCGTAATGGTGTGTCCGAACGTCGTAACCGTACTTTATTAGATATGGTGCGATCTATGATGTCTCTTACCGATTTACCACTATCGTTTTGGGTTATGCATTAGAGACAGCTGCATTCACGTTTAATAAGGGCACCATCTAAATCCGTTGAGACGACGCCTTATGAACTGTGGTTTGGCAAGAAACCAAAGTTGTCGTTTCTTAATGTTCGGGGCTGCGATGCTTATGTGAAAAAGCTTCAACCTGATGAGCTCGAACCCAAGTCGGAGAAATGTGTCTTCATAGGATACCCAAAGGAAACTGTTGGGTACACCTTCTATCACAGATCCGAAGGCAAGATATTCGTTGCTAAGAATGGATCCTTTCTAGAGAAGGAGTTTCTCTCGAAAGAAGTGAGTGGGAGGAAAGTGGAACTTGATGAGGTAATTGTACCTTCTCCCTAATTGGAAAGTAGTACATCATAGAAATTAGTTTGAGTGATTCCTACACCAATTAGTGAGGAAGCTAATGGTGATAATCATGAAACTTCGGATCAAGTTACTACTGAACTTCGTAGATCAACCAGAGTACGTTCCGCGCCAGAGTGGTACGGCAACCCGGTTCTGGAAGTCATTGTACTAGACCATGATGAACCTACGAACTATGAAGAAGCGATGATGAGCCCAGATTCCGCAAAATGGCTTGAGGCCAGGAAATCTGAGATGGGATCCATGTATGAGAACAAAGTGTGGACTTTGGTTGACTTGCCCGATGATCGGCAAGCCATCGAAAATAAATGGATCTTCAAGAGGAAGACCGGCGCTGACGGTAATGTTACTGTCTACAAAGCTCGACTTGTTGCGAAAGGTTTTTGACAAGTTCAAGGAGTTGACTACGATGAGACTTTCTCACCCGTAGCGATTCTTAAGTCTGTCCGAATCATGTTAGCGATTGTTGCATTTTATGATTATGAAATCTGGCAAATGGATGTCAAAACTGCATTCCTGAATGGATATCTTAAAGAAGAGTTGTATATGATGCAACCGGAACGTTTTGTCGATCCTAAAGGTGCTAACAAAGTGTGCAAGCTCCAGCGATCCATCTATGGACTGGTGCAAGCATCTCGGAGTTGGAATATACACTTTGATGAGGTGATCAAAGCATATGGTTTTATACAGACTTTTGGAGAAGCCTGTATTTATAAGAAAGTTAGTGGGAGCATGCTACTTCTCGAGCTTGCGTTGTATTCCCTCGAAGAGGAAAGGGAGATGCAGCACAATAGCGTAAGTATTTCCCTTGGTATTTGAGAACCAAGGTATCAATCCAGTAGGACACCACGCGCAAGTCCCTCGCACCTGCACAAACAAATAAGAACTTCGCAGCCAATGCGATAAGGGGTTGTCAATCCCTTTACGGTCATTTACGAAAGTGAGATCTGACATAGATGATAGTTTATATTTTTGGTATTTTTGTTTATAAGAACAGAAAGTAAAAGCGATAAAAGTAAAGTAGATGTAGATTGATATGTTGAGAATAGACCCGGGGGCCATAGTGTTCTCTAGTGGCTTC
This sequence comes from Secale cereale, assembly GCA_902687465.1. Lineage (NCBI taxonomy): Eukaryota > Viridiplantae > Streptophyta > Magnoliopsida > Poales > Poaceae > Secale > Secale cereale. Next base: position 145,500,296 of record LR738710.1, read on the forward strand.
TCTCATGATTGCGATATTCTACGGCGGGTAAATAAATTACTGTCGAGCAATTGATAGAAAAGCGAATAATTATGAGACTATCTAGGCATGATCATTGTATATAGGCATCACGTCCGAGACAAGTAGACCGACTCCTGCCTGCATCTACTACTATTACTCCACACATCGACCGCTATCCAACATGCATCTAGTGTATTGAGTTCATAAGAACAGAGTAACGCCTTAAGCAAGATGACATGATGTAGAGGGATAAACTCAAAGCAATATGATATAAACCCCATCTTTTTATCCTCGATGGCAACAATACAATACGTGCCTTGCTGCCCCTACTATCACTGGGAAAGGACACCGCAAGATTGAACCCAAAGCCAAGCACATCTCCCATTGCAAGAACTATAGATCTAGTAGGCCAAACCAAACCAATAATTCGAAGAGACTCGCAAGGATATTATGAGCACACACAAAAAGTTCAGAGAAGAACCAAATATTTCTCATAGATAATCTTGAACATAAACTCACAATTCATCGGATCTCGACAAACACACCACAAAAAGAGATTACATCGAATAGATCTCCTCAAAGACCGAGGATAACTTTGTATTGAGATCCAGAGAGAGAGAAGAAGCCATCTAGATACTAGCTATGGACCCGAAGGTCTGTGGTAAACTACTCACAACTCATTGTGAGGGCGATGATGATGATGATGAAGAAATCCGTGATGGATCCCCCTCCGGCGGAGCTCCGGAACAGGCTCCCAGATGGGATCTCACGGGAATAGAAGGTTACGGCAGTGGAATTAGGGTTTTCTCTCTGTTGCTGATGGTTTCGGGGTACGTATACTTATATAGGAGGAAGGAGGACACCAGGGGAGTCAAGGGGGCACGCCCCCCACCCTCGTGGGCCCCTCGTGGCTCTTCTGACGTGGTTCTCAAGTTCTCCGAGCGTGATTTTCTCGAAAAATATCTCTCGCGAAGGTTTCATTTCGTTTGGACTCCGTTCGATATTCCTTTTCTACAAAACCCTAGCAAAAAACAGCAATCTGGACTGGGCCTTTGGGTTAGTATGTTAGTCCCAAAAATGATATAAAAGTGTAAGATAAATCCCATTAACATTCAAGACTTCATAAATAATAGCATGGAACAATAAAAAATTATAGATACGTTGGAGACGTATCAAGCATCCCCAAGCTTAATCCTCGAGTAGGCAAATGATAAAGAAAGAATTTTTGATGTGGAATGCTAACCAACAAAGTTTCTCAATGTAATTCTCTTAATTGTGGCATGAATGTTCAGATCTAAAAGATTCAAGATAAAAGTCTATATTGACATACGAAATAATAATACTTCAAGCATACTAACAAAGCAATCATGTCTTCTCAAAATACTATGGCTAAAGAAAGTTATCCCTACAAAATCATATAGACTGGCTATGCTCCCTCTTCATCACACAAAATATCCATATCATGCACAACCCCGATTTCAGCCAAGCACTTGTTTTCATACTCTATCTTTTCAAACCTTTCAACTTTCATGCAATACATGAGCATGAGCCATGGACATAGCACTATGGGTGGAATAGAGGTGGTTGTGGAGAAGACAAAAAGGAGGGAGACAGTCTCACATCGACTAGGCGTATCAACGGGCTATGGAGATGCCCATCAATAGATATCAATGTGAGTGAGTAGGGATTGCCATGCAACGGATGCACTAGAGCTAAATATGTATGAAAGCTCAACAAAAGAAACTAGTGGGTGTGCATTCAACTTGCTTGCTCACGAAGACCTAGGGCATTTGAGGAAGCCCATCGTTGGAATAGACAAGCCAAGTTCTATAATAAGAATTCCCACTAGTATATGAAAGTGACTAAGCATGAGACTCTTTACAATGAAGAACATGATGCTACTTTGAAGCACAAGTGTGGAAAAAAAGATAGTAGCAATTGTCCTTTTTTTGGCCTTTCTTTTTTTGCGAAGGGGCTTTATTGATTTAGCCTTTCCTCCCATGGGACAATGTTCTAATAATGATGATCATCACACTTACATTACAACTCGATACTAAAACAAAGTATGACTCTATATGAATGCCTCCGGCGGTGCATCGGTATGTGCAATAAAACAAGAGTGACATGTATGAAAAGTTATGCATGGTGGCTTTGTCAGAAATACGATGTCAACTACATGATCATGCATGGCAATATGACAATATGAAGCGTGTCATATGAACGGAACGGTGGAAAGTTGCATGGCAATATATCTCAGAATGGCTATGGAAATGCCATGATAGGTAGGTTTGGTGGCTGTTTTGAGGAATAATATGGTGGATGTTTTGAGGAAGGATATATAGTGGGTTTATGGTACCGGCGAAAGTTGCGCGGTACAAGAGAGGCTAGCAATGGTGGAAGGGTGAGAGTGCGTATAATCTATGGACTCAACATTAGTCATAAGAACTCATATACTTGTTGCAAAAATCTACGAGTACTTGATGACCCACAACCGTAAGGGATCTATTGCAGCGTTTTTGATAAGTAAGAGTGTCGAACCCAACGAGGAGCAGAAGGTATTGATAAGTGGTTCTGAGCAAGGAATAACTGCAAGCACTGAAAGATAACTTTTTAGGGGTTTTCTTGATATAAGCAACAGGAAGGTAAAAGCGAGCAAAGTAAAAGGCAATGGAGAGTAACAAGTGGCCCAATCCTTTCTGAGCAAAGGAGAGGCCTAGCAACTGAACTTATAAAGGCTAAAGTGTTCTTGAGGACACACGGGAGAGGTAGTCATGTGCTTTCGCCATATTCAGTATCGGTACTATGTGATGTGTTGATAAGTGCTGAGTGGGTGGATCTATGCTAGTACACTCTCTAGACTAAGATGAGTGCACTCTTATGATTAAACACCTTGCAAGCATCCGCAAATACAAGATAGTATTTAAGGCAAAAGCCTAACCATAGCAATACGATCGATGATCCATTGTTCCCTTGTGCAAAAGCGTGCGAACTAGGGTTCAGGTTTCTGTCACTCCGGCAACCCACCGTAAGAACTCTTTGTACACAATGTATTCCCCTAGGTCCTTAATAAGGCGAAGTGTTGAGTGTTCGACTCACACAACACCACTAGGAAAAAAACACAACTTAAGTATCAAACAACACATATTACTTCAACATCATATGACTACTAACAACAAGACTTTTCCCATGTCCTCAAGAACTAAAGTAACTACTCACAAGACATAAAAGAGATCATGATCAGTGGAGATAAATGGATGATAAACAATCCAAACATAATGATATTTCTCCAACAAAACTCAATAGCATTCACCACAAAGTAGTAATCAACACCGATAGAGTAGAGAGGATAGATAGTACGGATTACAACACAAGTTGCAATGGTGAGATGAGATTGGATGAAGATGGAGATGGTGCTGATGTTGGGGATGATGTTGATGATGATCTCGATGATGCCCGTGACGATAGTGATGACGATGGCGATGATCTCCCCTTCCGGGAGGTGATTTCCCCGGCGGAATGTGCCCGCCGGAGATGGCTTTTTCTTCTCTGTAGGTTTTCGCCATGGAGCGGCGGCGGAACTCCGTCCAAAACTCTCCTTTTTAGGGTTTTTGGATGACGAGGAGTATATAGGCAAAAGGGGGCAGCCAGAAGTGGGCCAGGGGCTCCAGGCGCCCCCCCGGCGCGGCCAGGGTGGGGGCCGCGCCAGGTGGCCGCCTGGGCGCCCTGTGGCCCCCCTCTGGTTGCTCTTTTGCGTGCCTTCGTGATCCGTCTGGAAAATACCCTCCGTCGATTTTCAGGTAATTTGGAGGTATTCTTCTTCAGCAACTTAGCGTCCACTTTTTACCGCTGAATCCTGCGTCTGCTGCTTCGGCACCGGAAAGTTGCAAACTGTGTAAAATAGGCCAAAAAAACATAAGAACATCATCGTAATGTGAAATATATCAATGAATAAGGATGAATTACGATATAAAATAGTGATGCATTTTGGACGTATCAACACCCCCAATCTTAGACCTCGCTTGTTCCCAAGCGAATACTGAGCTCGGTAAACCTGTCCACAAGTTTAGAGAGTGAAGTGTCGATAAATAGATTACGGACACGAAGCATCACAGTCTCTTCACCAAACTCAAATATCCTCAACAGCAATCTTCAACTCATAAGGCCCTTATAAAAGAGTGATAACACTTATAATCGAAAGTAGGGCTAAGGAAACTCATCAAATCATGGCAAACATCTCCTTTGGTCAAAGAACAACTAATAGCTTTTACTTTTGCTCTTTCTCTTTATGTTTTGATGAGATTAATTGAAGCTTTTGAAAGAACATGTTATTAGGCAAGAAGTGAAAGTGTTAACACAAAGGAAGATGTTTGCTTTAGCTGGGCTTGACAAACAACTTACTTATCAAATGATAATGTCAACAAGGATATGATATGACAAATCTTAATGCAACTTTATATGAATGAATCCTCGTCAACATCAAATGTCTGCTCTCTTTAAGAATAGAAGGAAGTGGGAATAACTGACTCAACCTAAAACTAAGAGATAGCCCCTGCTCTAGGGAAGTCGGGAAAACTCATGTGCTATCATTAAATCAAACAGAATGAAAACAAGTTTTGAGAGGTGCATGATTCGTCAACGAATGCTAATAGATAACTCAATTACTTCTCGAGCTGGACATGTTTCGAGGAACGGCTCCCACACGGGGACGATCACATCCCCTTAATCTCCTTTGTTTATTGCTGCCAAAAGTTTTCTGATTTCACAGGAACAAAGCGTGAAGGAGGGTTTGTTTGTTGTATTATCTTTTATGAGCCGGGCGCACTCATGCCAGTTCCTTCTCGTATTAGGGGTTTGCAGATTAAACATGCAATCCCGGGGTAAAACTTGTCCAACTTAAAAAGATCATGAATTAACTATTACTTCCTCATGAGCTAAAACAGGGGCACAAAATAGAAGATTTTGAACATTTAAGGATAACACACAAATTCTATACTTTAGGAGGTGGTAGTGGAATACCACCAATAGGAAGGTATGGTGGACTCATATGGAAGGTATTGGTTTAAGGGTATGGATGCACAAGCAGAATTCCGCCTAGTACAGAGTTTAAGCTAGCAAAGGCTTTGAGAGAACAGACAATTGATGATGACTAAGATGCAAAGCAATATAAAGCATAAACATTAAAATAAGCATAATACATCAAGTTGTCTTCCTTGTCAGCATAACACTTCAAGCATAATAACATAAAGGTTTTGGCTATGTCGCTACTTTAAGAAAATCATGCTTGTTGTTATGACCAAAGCTATGTTTGCCAAGATTAAATAAAGTTTCAAAGCCATACCTGATATAAGGTCAATACTCCCCATAAGAATCATCATATAAGGTCGATTGCGTGAAGAGAATACGAGTGCAGCAAAGGAACCAATAGACTTCTCATTAATATTCCATCATAGACGACTCCACACTCACGGATACAATCTCTCCACAGAAGGAGTGATAGACCTCAATGCACACACCTATTTCATATAATAACCTCCCTAGACTTGATACGACTCTACTTGACTCTAAAAGACAAAATACTAAAAGACAAAAGATAAAGATAAAGATACCGGGCACTCCCCCAAGCTTGGAACAAGCCAAGGGGATGCCATTACCCAAGGATATTTCACTCCTCATTCTTGTTGACGTTGATCACGTAGTCCTCGGCGAAGCGCTTCCATGGAAGGGGTTCTCCAGTCTCATATGAGAAGTTTGTCTCCTTTCAAGCATTTGGTCGATGAACGGCAACGGGTAGTGATCCTTCCTGGTTGCCTTGTTCAGCTTCCTGTAATCAATACACATTCTATATCCAATAATAATTCTTTGAGGTATTAGTTCATTCTTATCATTAGGAACCACAGTTGTACCTCCTTTCTTAGGAACATAATGTACCGGGCTTACCCACTTACTATCAACTATAGGGTAGATAATACCTGCGGCTAGAAGCTTGAGAATCTCAGTTCTTACAACATCCATCATCTTCGGGTTCAACCGTCGTTGATGATCAACAACTGGTTTAGCATCGGGCTCAAGGTTGATAGTATGTTGACAGATAGATGGACTAATCCCCTTAAGGTCATCAAGGGTATAGCCAATTGCACCTCTGTGTTTACGAAGTACTTCCAATAGTCGCTCTTCTTCATATCCTGAAAGGTTAGAGTTGATAATAACAGGATATACTTTCTTTTCATCTAAATAAGCATACTTGAGCGTATCAGGAAGAGGTTGAGATCGAACACCGGGTCTTCTTTTGGTTTTGATAAAATTCCCAAAGGTTCAACCGGAAGGTTGTGCTTCAGGATAGCAGGTTGTCTCAAGAATATTTCATCTAGTTCATTTCTTTCCTGCATATGCAAATCATTCTCGTGGTCCTCCATATATTGCTGCAAAGGATCATTAGGGGGAATAGCAATAGAAGCAATACTTTCAATAATTTTCTCATCACTAGGTAAATCGGTACCACGAGGCTGCTTAGAGAACTTGGAAAAATTAAATTCATATGGCTCACCATTGAATTCAACAGAAACTTTACCTTTCTTGCAATCTATTATAGCTCCACAAGTTCTAAGAAAAGGTCTACCAAAAATAATAGGACAAATTTTTTCCCTCAATGAACCAAGTACTAGAAAGTCGGTAGGGTATTTTACCTTTGCACATAGGACTTCAACGTCTCTCACAATTCCGATAGGAGAGATAGTTGCTCTGTTTGCAAGATGAATGGTAACATCAACTTCTTCAAGTTCACAAGGTGAAATCTCACCGATGATCTCTTGATAAAGTGAATAGGGGATAGCACTAGCACTCGATTCCAAATCGCATAGCCCATAATAATTGTGATCTCCTATTTTAACAGATACTACTGGCGTACCTGAAATTGGGCCTTTATTCTTGGCTGTGACAAGGTTAGTGGAAACAGCACAAAAATTTACATTGGAATCCAAAACATCATTAGTAACAAGGTCTTTAACCAATGCAACTTGAGGATCGACCTTGATCTGGTCCTCAGGCTCATCAATTCTTCTCTCACTTTTATTTATTATGCCTGTCACAAGAGAGTGCTCCCTTATCCTTGCGGGAAAAGGAGGCTTTTCATATATAACTGCAGGCAAAATAGGGTCAGCAACATGAATATCAACAGGTAACTCTTTGAAAGGTTCATGATGCTGATCTCTCTTCTTTTAAAAGAATCAACGTGAGAGGCAAAATCCTTACAGAAATCAATCATTAGATGGGAATCAAGACCAATCTTAGAGCAAAAGGTATTGAAGTAATCAGTTTTCACATAGCTCTCAATATAATCATGCTCATAATTTATAGTGGGTTCAATACCTTTATCGATTTCCCAATCTTTGGTATTCCTCTGGATCCTTTCAAGGAGATCCCACCTTTCTTCAACACTCTTCGTCTGAATACCCCACTAGAGGAGGCATCCAGCATCTCCTTATCCTGACGGGGAAGCCTGGCATAAAAATTTGTAAGTATAATTTCCTTGGGGAGCTCATGAATAGGACATTTGAGCATTAGGGACTTCAATCTCCCCCAAGCTTGAGCAATGCTTTCTCCGTCACGAGACCTAAAGTTATAGATATAGTTCCTGTCTCGATGAATTTCACGAAGAGGATAAAACTTGGTATAAAAGAGAGACATAAGCTCTTGCCAATCAAGCAAGTGTGAGTTATCGAGAAGCTTATACCAATCTGAAGCTTTATCTATAAGCGATACGGAGAACAATTTCCTCATGACAAACTCCATTGATACACCTGCAAGCTTAAATAATGAACATAGTTGTGACAGATATAGCAAGTGTTCACCGGGATGTCTGTCTCCTGCATAACGATTAGCCAAAACATAATCGATAATACCAGCTGGTATTTTATAGGGCACAATTTCAGTAGGGGGAGGAGCAACCACCATAGATGTGAGGCGTCTTCCCTCGAGCAACGATCCAATAGCAAGGTTGTCCATAAGGACAAAGAGCAGCAACAGCAAAATAAAAATAGAAATATAAAAACTTCCTTACCAGTTAACTTTACCAATAGCGCTACACTCCCCGGCAACGGTGCCAGAAAACGGTACTTGATGACCCACAACCGTAAGGGATCTATTGCAGCGTTTTCGATAAGTAAGAGTGTCGAACCCAACGAGGAGCAGAAGGTATTGATAAGTGGTTCTGAGCAAGGAATAACTGCAAGCACTGAAAGATAACTTTTTAGGGGTTTTCTTGATATAAGCAACAGGAAGGTAAAAGCGAGCAACGTAAAAGGCAATGGAGAGTAACAAGTGGCCCAATCCTTTCTGAGCAAAGGAGAGGCCTAGCAACTGAACTTATAAAGGCTAAAGTGTTCTTGAGGACACACGGGAGAGGTAGTCATGTGCTTTCGCCATATTCAGTATCGGTACTATGTGATGTGTTGATAAGTGCTGAGTGGGTGGATCTATGCTAGTACACTCTCTAGACTAAGATGAGTGCACTCTTATGATTAAACACCTTGCAAGCATCCGCAAATACAAGATAGTATTTAAGGCAAAAGACTAACCATAGCAATACGATCGATGATCCATTGTTCCCTTGTGCAAAAGCGTGCGAACTGGGGTTCAGGTTTCTGTCACTCCGGCAACCCACCGTAAGAACTCTTTCTACACAATGTATTCCCCTAGGTCCTTAATAAGGCGAAGTGTTGAGTGTTCGACTCACACAACACCACTAGGAAAAAAAAACACAACTTAACTATCAAACAATACATATTACTTCAACATCATATGACTACTAACAACAAGACTTTTCCCATGTCCTCAAGAACTAAAGTAACTACTCACAAGACATAAAAGAGATCATGATCAGTGGATATAAATGGATGATAAACAATCCGGACATAATAATATTTCTCCAACAAAACTCAATAGCATTCACCACAAAGTAGTAATCAACACCGATAGAGTAGAGAGGATAGATAGTACGGATTACAACACAAAGTTGCAATGGTGAGATGAGATTGGATGAAGATGGAGATGGTGCTGATGTTGGGGATGATGTTGATGATGATCTCGATGATGCCCGTGACGTTGGTGATGACGATGGCGATGATCTCCCCTTCCGGGAGGTGATTTCCTCGGCGGAATCTGCCCGCCGGAGATGGCTTTTTCTTCTCTGTAGGTTTCCGCCACGGAGCGGCGGCGGAACTCCGTCCAAAACTCTCCTTTTTAGGGTTTTTGGATGACGAGGAGTATATAGGCAAAAGGGGGCAGCCAGAAGTGGGCCAGGGGCTCCAGGCGCCCCCCCCGGCGCAGCCAGGGTGGGGGCCGCGCCAGGTGGCCGCCTGGGCGCCCTGTGGCCCCCCTCTGGTTGCTCTTTTGCGTGCCTTCGTGATCCGTCTGGAAAATACCCTCCGTCGATTTTCAGGTAATTTGGAGGTATTCTTCTTCAGCAACTTAGCGTCCACTTTTTACCGCTGAATCCTGCGTCTGCTGCTTCGGCACCGAAAAGTTGCAAACTGTGTAAAATTGGCCAAAACAACATAAGAACATCATCGTAATGTGAAATATATCAATGAATAAGGATGAATTACGATATAAAATAGTGATGCATTTTGGACGTATCAGTCATCAAAACAAAGCAATCAACGCATGCTCCTAGGGAGGGGGTTGGTAGAGTTAACCATCGCGCGCCCCCGACCTCCACACAAAAGTTGACACTTTACAAATACCTCATGCTCTAACTTCGTCACATAGCGGTTCACCATATGTGCATGCTACGGGAATCACTAACCTTAACACAAGCATTTCTAAATTTCATAATAACTCCACTAGCATGACTCTAATATCACTATCCTCATATCTCAAAACAATTATCAAGCATCCAACATCTCATTCTATTCAATGCACTTAGTGTGAATTTTTTTACTACATTGACATTGGATGTCTATCATGTGAAGACTAGTTTTATAGCCTAAACACATTACCATGCTGTTTTAATAGACTCTCAAATAGATATAAGTGAACCATGAGAGTTCAACAATTTCTACAAAATATAACCACCACCGTGCTCTAAAAGATATAGGTGAAGCACTAGAGCAAAAACTATTCAACTCAAAAGATATAAGTGAATCACATAGAGTGTTCTAACAATTCCTAGGTCATATTTAATTCTCTCAAATTGGTGTGTCCAGCAAGGATGATTGTTACAAACTAACAAGCAAAGACTCAAATTATACAAGACGCTCCAAGCAAAACACATATCATGTGGTGAATAAAAATATAGCTCCAAGTATAGTTACCGATGGATGAAGACGAAAGAGGGAATGCCTTTCCGGGCATCCCCAAGCTTAGGCTTTTGATTATCCTTGAATTTTACTTGGGGTGCCATGGGCATCCCCAAGCTTAGGCCTTTGCTACTCCTTGTTCCATAGTCCATCAAAGCAATATTCAAAACTTGAAAACTTCACAACACAAAACTTAGACAAAAAATTTCATGAGCTCCGTTAGTATAAGAAAGCAAACCACCACACAAAGGTACTGCAATGAATTCATTCTTTGTTTATATGGGTATTAAACCTACTGTATTCCAACTTCTCTATGGTTCATACTTGGCAATACTACTCATAGATGCATTGAAATAAGCAAACAACACACGAAAAACAGAATCTGTCAAAAACAGAACAGTCTGTAGTAATTTGCAGGTTTCGCATACTTATGTAACTCCAAAATATTCAAACTAAATTGGTAAATGTGAGGAATTTGTCTATTAATCATCTTCAAAAAAAATCAGCTAAATAACACGCTTCATTAAAATCTGACGACCATTCTAGCGAGCGCTAACGATTCTGTTTTTCACAGCAAGATCACATAAACTTCACACACATCCTCCCAAAGGTTCTACTTGCACAAACACTAAACAAAACATGAAACCACATCTAAACAGAGGCTAGATGGAATATTTATTCACTAACAACAACAAAAACAAAAAAAAATATAAAATTGAGTTGCCTCCCAACAAGCGCTATCGTTTTACGCCCCTAGCTAGGCACGATACAGGATAAATCTAGGTATTGCCATCTTTGAAAGGCAATCCATAAGTGGCTCTCATGGTAGATTCATATGGTAATTTGATTTTATTCCTATAAAAGTGATCCATGCCTTTCCCTAACGGAAGTTGGAATCTAATATTTCCTTCCTGTTTGACACGAGAAAAACATCTAGGGACTCCGGAGAGAAGGGAACAAGGGTGTGTTTCTCTCGTACGCCGGGAAAGGGAAAAGTAAAAATGCGGGCGTGCCAGTGTACTATAGTACACAAAGAAAAAGATGCGGGAAACGAGTATTTCATTAATCTCATTTGTAGAAACAAAAGAACAAGATCCCGTAAACAAAAAGTGCGCTACATGGCCTACTAGCGCGGCCAACCTGACTGTGGCGATTGAGGTCCCCTGGTTCCTGGGGCCTCGGAAGGCTCCCGGTTAATTACTCCCGCGGGTTACTCCGCGAGATACCTCCGATTAAGCTGTGTGGTCGTCTTCGTCGTCTTCGCTTCGCATTCTTCATGCATGATGATGGTGGTGTGTGTGGGCGGCGGCAGATCCCGTGTCCTCGTCGGTACACGCGCCGCAAGTAGCGTGGCCTTTGCGGTGGCCACGCCCGCCCTCGCCGTCGTGCCTCGTCGGTCTTTGCGGCGTTGGAGTAGTTGGTGTTGGGGTAGCACGGGTCGCGGTTTTCTCAGACTTCTTGATGACATGTTGCTTCATCGGGGTGTTCAAGGGGCTACGCCTTGCGGGAGTAACGGTTTGGGGAGACCGGCGTCGGTGTAAAAATAAACTGACACACGCTCACATTGGCGTGGCTTGTGTGGTTGGCGCCTCATCTTGGCTAGACGCCAAGTATTTGGAGGTCTGCCAACGCAAAGGCGCCGCCTCACAGGTTCGTGGAAAGTGGTGTCGCAGAGGCCGCGTCGCGTTGGGCTGGTGCTACGCCAAAGGGTGACATGTACACCGGCGACGCCGTGGACCTGTTCGCCCTGGTGGGTGCACCTCTCGAAGAAGGGACCGGTCTTGTACTGCGTCGCTGCAAACTCCGGCTCGGTGAAGGATCTGTACGCCATTGACCTGTTCATCGGGGACGCGGGCCTCATGAAGGAGGTGCCGGTAGTGAGCCGCGTCGCTGTGGACACTGGTTCCGTTGAGAATCTGTACATCATGAAGGTAAAGGCGCGTCTCGAGCTGCGTTGTCGGCGAGCTCCGGTTCCGCCACGCCGTCTCCTCCAAAAGCGTGGGGCAAAATTTGTACGCGTGTGTATCCTCCGCCATGAACCTGTTCACCGTGGCCCTGTTCGTCGCATCCGTGCGCCGCTTCCTGTACACCATGGGCTATTCGCCGAACGCCATCTAGGCCGCCATGGTAGAACGCCGGGGCTAGCGGTTGGGCTGCGTTGTTGAAGAGCTCCGGCTGCTCCCGAGTAATCTTGAGCCAAGAACATGACACCTGAAAAATAAAGGGCTTGGCGTAGACAGTGTCGGTGCAGTTTTCTGGTCCGGCGAAGTCGTCTTCGGCAGCGGCGATGACGCGATCACACGAGCATCGTCCCCAGCACGTACTCTCGATGTAGTGCATGCATGCTGGATGAGGGAGAGAGAGAGACAAGAGAAAAATTAGACGTTCATCTCACCATTCGGAAAAGTGAACTTGGTGTTCATGTCGATGCAGCCGAGGTTCCTTGTGTGTAGATGGATGGGCGTGATGGCTGGCTGGTGAGCTGGATGGATGCGTGCTTGATGGCTGGTGAGTGCGCGGGCGACGGATGGATGTGGCGGTGGCGAGTCTTCTCCTAAGACGTGCGTGGTGAATGAATGGATCTTCTGATGGATGGGTGTGTGCTACGTGATGGATGGATCTACTGGATTGATGTGTGTGTTGGTGAATGGATGGATGTGTGCGGTTGGTGAATGGCGGTGGCCTTGTGGCGTCTCTCGTCCCTGGGTGTCCCCTCCCCTTTTTTCTTGTGGGCTGGATGCCTTGCTATTTATAGGCAGCTGGAGAAGGTAGGGCGCTGGCCGTCGTGCCGTTCCGATTTTTGTGGACGCGATATATATGTAACGCTGTTTAAGATAAACGTATCTCCACTTCAACCCCTCGAGCAAGTTGGAGTTTGTTTAAATCTTTTGTCTCTCCAGCCGGTACAGGAAATCTTGACCGAGGCCTTTGATAATTCATGTGTTAATTGAGCTCACGGGCTGGCTAGCTGTCTATACGTATTTGTGTACGTACACACGGCCAGCTTGCCGGCTGGAGCGTGAATACTCAAATACTTACGCATACCCTGACGATCAAGCGAATACATGTATCGATGCAAAAAAAAAAGTGAATACATGTATTCTAGCTTGGTACGACCCGGTCCATACACTTACACATGTTGACTGCACCAAATCAAATGCACGTACGTGCCTTGGTCATGCATGGCCGTGCAAGACCATGCACTGCGGGCATGCACGTAAGTGTCATCTAATCGCACACCCGAGGAGATTGTGCACTTAGAAAATCCATTCGTTTCGAAGAATATATTTTCTTGCTAAATCACGTATGAAAGTAGGTCGAACACTTCTTTCATATCAATAATTGCACCAATCGTTCTTAGGAAAGGTCTACCAAGAATAATAGGACATGAATGATTGCAATCTATATCAAGAACAATGAAATCTACGGACACATAATTCTTATTGGCAACAATAAGAACATCATTAATCCTTCTCATAGGTTTCTTAATAGTGGAATCCGCAAGATGCAAATTTAAAGAACAATCATCAAGTTCATGGAACCCTAGCAAATCACACAAAGTTTTTGGGATAGTGGAGACACTAGCACCCAAATCACACAAAGCATATCATTCATGATCTTTTATCTTTATTTTGATAGTAGGTTCCCACTCATCATAAAGCTTTCTAGGGATAAAAACTACTAACTCAAGTTTTTCTTCATAAGATTGCATCAAAGCATCAACTATGTGTTTGGTGAAAGCTTTATTTTGGCTATAAGCATGCGGAAAATTTAATACGGATTGCAACAAGGAAATACAATCAATCAAAGAGCAATTATCATAATTGAATCCCTTGAAATCCAAAGTAGTGGGTTCATCACTATGAAAAGTTTTAATCTATTCACTCCCACTTTTAACAATTTTAGCATCAAGATCTAAAAACTTCGAATCATTGGGATACTTTAAAGCAGAATCATCTCCAATCCTATCTTCATCAAAATTTATACTAGAAAATAAGGATCTAATAGAAGACACATCAATAACTTTCAGATCTTCATCTTTATTTTCATGATAACTAGAAGAACACGCTTTAATATAATCCTCTCTTTTAGCACGCATCATAGCGGTTCTTTCTTTGCATTCATCAATGAAAATTCTCATGCCCTTGAGAGACTCATTAATATCATGCTTAGGTGGGATAGATCTAAGTTTCAAAGAATAAACATCAACCTTAAACAATTTTTCTTCAAGCATAGCATTGAAATTTCTTTTGCGAGATCATAAACTCCTTAACACTAGTTTCAAATTAAGAAGGCATCTTTCCATAAGAGTTGTTGTAGGAATTACCATAATTATTAGAGGAATAACTAGGAAAAGTCCTAGGATTAAATTACCTCTATAAGCATTATTACCAAAATTATTCCTACCAACAAAATTCACATCCAAAGGTTCATTGTTATTCTCAATCAAAGTGGACAAAGGCATATCATTAAGATCAGAAGAAGCACTTTTAGCAGCAAACAGTTTCATAAGTTCATCCATCTTTCCACTCAAAACACTAATTTCTTCGATAGCATGCACCTTTTTACTAGTATATCTTTCGGTGTGCCATTGAGAATAATTAACCATAATATTATCCAGGAGTTTGGTAGCTTCTCCTAAGGTAGTTTCCATGAAGTGCCTCCTGCGGCCGAATCTAAAAGAGTTCTAGAAGCAAAATTCAGGCCAACATAAAAGTTCTGAATAATCATCCATAGATTCAAACCATATGTAGGGCAATTACATATCATTAATTTCATTCTCTCCCAAGCTTGTGCAGCATGCTCACGATCTAGTTGCTTAAAATTCATCATATCGTTTATAAGAGAGATGATCTTAGCAGGAGGGAAATACTTAGAGATAAAAGCATCTTTGCACTTATTCCACGAATCAATACTATTTCTAGGCAAAGAGGAAAACCAAGTTTTAGCATGATCTCTAAGTGAAAACGGAAATAACTTCAATTTAACAATATCGTTATCTGTATCCCTTTTCTTTTGCATATCACACAAATCAACAAAGTTGTTTAGATGGGTAGCGGCATCTTCACTAGGAAGGCTGGAGAATTGATCTTTCATGACAAGATTCAACAAAGCAGCATTTATCTCACAAGATTCAGCATCAGTAATAAGAGCAATCGGAGTGCTAATAAAATCATTGTTGTTGGTATTGGAGAAGTCACACAATTTGGTATTGTTCTGAGCCATAGTGACAAGCAAGTAATCCAACACACACAAGCAAACAAGAAGCAAGCGAACGATAAACACACGGCGGAAGAAGGAACATAAAACGGCAAGGGTGAAGTGGGGGACTGGAAAACGAGAGGCAAATAAATGTAATGCGAAGGATAAGGGTTTGTGATAGGTAGTTGGTATATGACTTTTGCGTAAGCCTCCCCGGCAACGGCGCTAGAAATTCTTCTTGCTACTTCTTGAGCTTGCGTTGTATTCCCTCGAAGAGGAAAGGGAGATGCAGCACAGTAGCGTAAGTATTTCCCTCAGTTTTTGAGAACCAAGGTATCAATCTAGTAGGAGACCACGCGCGAGTCCCTCGCACCTGCACAAACAAATAAGAACTTCGCAGCCAGCACGATAAGGGGTTGTCAATCCCTTTATGGTCACTTACAAAAGTGAGATCTGATAGAGATGATAGTTTATATTTTTGGTATTTTTGTTTATAAGAACAGAAAGTAAAAGAGATAAAAGTAAAGTAGATGTAGATTGATATGTTGAGAATAGACCCGGGGGTCATAGTGTTCTCTAGTGGCTACGGTCATGATAGTGATATTCTACGGCGGATAAACAAATTACTGTCGAGCAATTGATAGAAAAGCGAATAATTATGAGACTATCTAGGCATGATCATTATATATAGGCATCACGTCCGAGACAAGTAGACCAACTCCTGCCTGCATCCACTAATATTACTCCACACATCGACCACTATCCAGCATGCATCTAGTGTATTCAGTTCATAAGAACAGAGTAATGCCTTAAGCAAGATGACATGATGTAGATGGATAAACTCAAAGCAATATGATATAAACCCCATCTTTTTATCCTCGATGGCAATAATACAATACGTGCCTTGCTGCCCCTACTGTCACTGGGAAAGGACACCGCAAGATTGAACCCAAAGCCAAGCACTTCTCCCATTGCAAGAACTATAGATCTAGTAGGCCAATCCAAATCAATAATTTGAAGAGACTTGCAAGGATATTATGAGCACACATAAAAAGTTCAGAGAAGAACCAAATATTTCTCATAGATAATCTTGATCATAAACTCACAATTCATCGGATCTCGACAAACACACCGCAAAAGAGATTACATCGAATAGATCTCCTCAAATACCGAGGAAAACTTTGTATTGAGATCCAGAGAGAGAGAAGAAGCCATCTAGATACTAGCTATGGACCCGAAGGTCTGTGGTAAACTACTCACAACTCATGGTGAGGGCGATGATGATGATGATGAAGAACTCCGTGATGGATCCCCCTTCGGTGGAGCTCCGGAACAGGCTCCAAGATGGTATCTCACGAGAACAGAAGGTTACGGTGGTGGAATTAGGGTTTTCTCTATGTTGCTGATGGTTTTGGGGTACATAGACTTATATAGGAGGAAGGAGGACACCAGGGGACTCACGGGGGCCCCACGAGGCAGGGGGCGTGCCCTGGGAAGGGGGGCGCGCCCCCACCCTCGTGGGCCCCTCGTGGCTCTTCTGACGTGGTTCTCAAGTTCTCCGAGCGTGATTTTCTCCAAAAATATCTCTCGCGAAGGTTTCATTCCGTTTGGACTCCGTTTGATATACTTTTTCTGCAAAACCTTGAAATAGGCAAAAAGCAGCAATCTGGACTGGGCTTTGGGTTAGTAGGTTAGCCCAAAAATGATATAAAAGTGTAAGATAAAGCCCATTAAACATCCAACACTTCATAAATAATAGCATGGAACTATCAAAAATTATTGATACGTTGGAGACGTATCAGAGCACTACATCCTTTTCCGATAAGTATATGTGAATGAAATATTGTCGATCAGAAATGATGTAGAATTTTCTAGAAAGCATAAAGGAGTGTTTGAAAGGAGTTTTTTGTAATGCCCCGGATGTAATACTTTCCCTTTTGGGTATATAATATATCTCCGGCTTCATCTATTTCCTTTCCGGGTTCTTTGTCTTTCGGGTTTTCGTCGTTTTGTTGTGGGAGTGTGTGGCATTCATTCATATCATGTAGACATGTGCATTGCATTGCATTTGTGTTGTCGGTTGCATTCGGTTCCGCGCGTTCCTTAGGCCTACTTTGTTGTTTGGGCGTGTAACGTTACCGGTGTGCCGCGAGGTTGTTGTGTGTGTGTTGTTGTTTTCTTGTGTGCAACCCGCCTCTCAAATCTCGTCACGTTTGGACTCCGTTGGCTATCCCATCAGTTATTCGTGTGGGTCCAAAGTGCCTTCACTTCGTGTCCCAGAAACACCCCTCAGCAGTCCACTACCTTCTCCTAGGCCCTTCTAAACTACCCCGCGATCGGATCCGTCGGATCGCGATCGGAGGGCTCTAAACATCCCCTAACCCTAAATCTGCTATATTTAGACCCCCTAGTCTATTTTGGCATCCCTAACCCTAGCCCCTCTAGCTCCTCTCTCCCCCTCATTTTTTCTTCAGATCCACAAATCTCCACTAGCCACTTGGCAGCTTCCTCTCGCAAAAGATCAGCGCCGACCGCTGCAGCCTCGAGCCGCCGACCCCTGGATCGGCCTCTCCTTCGATCCCAGGTGGGATCGCTCAGGTCAACGCCTGAGTCGACCGCCTGGCTGCCCCTTCGCTCCGCCGATCGGATCGGGCAGAAGGCCCGATCGATCCAGCCTCCCCGAGCCGGCTGGGCTTCCTTCGCCGCCCCAGCAGCGAGTGTGGACCACATCGCCGATCCGGCCCGTACGCCTCTCCAGCCGACAGCGCCGCGCCAGGAAGCCCGCACCGCCAGCGCCAGTCCACTCCACCGCAGGCCCACCTCGACGCCTCGGCCTCCCCCGATCGGGACCACTTCACCGAGCCGATCCGAGCGGGCCGCCCGCCTCCCGTGCCCCTCCAGGCCGGTCAGGCCACTTCCTCAGCCGCTCCACCCGCCGAGGCCCGAGGCCCAGCTCACGCGCCACCGAGCCGCCGGCGTCTCCTTCGGGCCGCAAGCCCCAGGCCGGCTGCTGTGGGCCGCCGCCTCACCCGCCAGGTGGCCGCCGCCTCCGCGGGCCGCCACTTCCTCGCCGGCCCGAGACCCCTAGCAGGCCGGATCCGTCTTCCCAGCCGCCTGGGCCTCTCCTCCAGAAGGGCCGCTGCGCCAGATCCATTGGCCCAAGCCCGTTTCCTTAAGATCTGAGGTGGTTTGCATTTTCCACTAAGTCCCAGTTTATTTAGTTGCTGATGCTGTTTTCAAACTGTTGTAACTTCTAGTGTGGTGCTCCGTTTCGCGCATGTAGCATGTCCAGACGTTCGTGGGATCGTGCACTACGTTTTATCTTTTGTTGTCATGCATGTTAGAGATCATCTAGGTGCTTGTTTTGCTGTTGCAAAGTGCATCGTGATATAAACTGCTGCTATGTGATGTTTTTATGCCATCTTTGTCATGTGATATCTTTTAGCTCGTTTGTCCGAATGATGCAAATGACATGTCCACGTGTTCGTCTTGCCATGCTCTACATGTTGTATGTGCTAGGTAGCATGATAGATTATTTCTTGCCATGTTTATCATCGTGGCAAAGTGCCATGTGGCTGTGATGTTGTTTCACTTGTTATGAAATGCCATCTTGTTGAGCTCGTTGCTATCGTTGTGTTTATCTCCATGAAGCATGCTTGTGTGTTTCGGAATCACCATCATGCGTACTTTGATGAGGTGCTTACCACTTGCCATGTTTAGTTTCGAGGTGACTTAAACATGCTCTTTTATATGCCATGATGAAATTGCTGTTTTAGGACTTAGTGGATTTTCACCAAGTCTGAAATCTGTAACGTTCCGATGCCATGTTCGTGTGATGTTCTAGGTCAAAGCATGTTAGTTTTGGATTGGATCTTGATTGTTCCTTGTAGTATATATTGTTGGCTTTCCATCCATGTCCTCACATGCCTATTTAAGTGGATGTAGCATGTTTATCTTTTGCTCCAAAGTTTCAATAAAATTCTTCTACCAGAATTTTATTGTCAAGTTCAATATGTCCAAGTTCATTGCTAATGAACCGTGACTCCTTTGGGGGTGCACCTTTGGACTTAGTTGCTGTAGTATATGTCTAGTTTGTGTTCTAGGTCTTTGCCATGTTGTTTGAATGCTGTAGCTCAATTATTTTGAGCTCCGAAGTTGCTATGTTGCTGTAATTTTCAGCTTTCGCTCATTTCTTGTTTCGGGCATAACTTTTGGTCCGTAACTCCGATTTCAGCGAGTCTTACATGAAACTTGATTGATTTTCCGTGTAGAATCATAATCTCCTGTTGTTATCATGTTTTGAGGTGTTTTGCTTGAGTGCTATTTTACGTGCTCCGTGTGCATCCTTAGTGCATCCATCATGCATCCATCTTTTTCGAGTGCGCATTGCATCTTGTTGATTTGTGCTTGGTGTGATTGTTTTATTTAGAGCCGGAAGCTGAGACCGAGTACGAGTACGAGCACGAGGTTACCAACGAGGTTGAGCACGCGGACCCTTCTTACGATCCGAACGACTTCACTTCAGGCAAGATGACCGAACCCCGATAACATTACTATCCTTGCCTATTGCTAGTAGTCTCGATCTATAGTTTTGCCTCGATGCCCATGTTCTTCCTGTCAGCCTCCTACTTGTAACCAATTGCCATGTTTAACCAACCTACCTACGCAAACCGTTGCTTGGCTAAGTACGCTTCGCTCAGCCCTTCTTATAGCATTGCTAGTTGCAGGTGAAGATCGAAGATGCTTGCTTCATGTTGAAGTTTGGTTGGGTTATATCACTCTATATAAATGCTTAAAATGAAATCATCTATATATTGGCAAGGGTGGAAGGCTAAGCCTTTTGCTTGGTGATTTGTTCCACTCATGCCGTTAGGAACCGTATAAACCGGTGTTATGTTCCTTGATTATGCGTTCCTAACACGGTTGGGGTGTATGGGACCCCCTCGATAAACCGCTAAGTGCTAAGTCTTTTCCAGCAAGTCCCAACATTGGTACTATTTGCCTAATAACTAAATAACTTGCATAGGGAGTAATTAACCCGAGTTCTTAATCAACCACCCCGGGCCAGTGCTCCACATGAGTGTTGGTCCGAAACGGGGAGTCTGCGGGGTCACCACGAGGAAACTCGAGGATTGATATAAACCTGTAGAATCGCCCATCCGGTCGTGTCCTGAGACTTAGATACGCGCGGCTACTATCAGGGTGTCGACACGCCGGGAGGATTTGCTGGATTAGCCTTACCTTAGTTCGGTATATCTTGACCACGGGATTCCGAGAATACTCGGGTCTTCCCACTTTGGAGTTGCGACTCCGCGGATCGTGGGCTTGTAATGGGTCAAGTTGGAACACCCCTGCAGGGTTTGAACTTTCGAAAGCCGTGCCCGCGGTTATGTGGCAGATGGGAGCTTGTTAATATCCGGTTGTAGATAACTTGATACAATGTTTCTAATACACTACCAGCGTGTGTTCCGTGACCGTCAATTTTCGAATAGGGATTCGGGAGTTGAACACGGAGGGGTTATGTTTGTTGAGCTTGTAACTAGGATCACTTCGTGATCACTTCTCGTCCGAGGCTTTCTCTTCTCGCTCTCACTCACGTAAGCTAGTTGCTAGTTGCTGCTGCAGACACTTATTCTTTTCTTCAGCCTTATCCTCTCCCAAAGGCTTAAATAGTCTTGTTACCCGGGAACGAGATTGCTGAGTCCTCTGTGGCTCACAGTTACTTCACCACACCAGATGCAGGTCCAGTTGTGAGCTATCCAGGTGATGGCACCGAGCTGGATTGGGAGTACGACGAGGAGCGTAGTGGGTACTATGTTCGATATCCGGATGATCAGTAGTGGAGACTCCTACTAGGATTCGATCCGCCTGTGGTTTATCTATTTAAGTTTGGTATCTTGACATTTGGTTTTTGCCCTTAGAGGGTTGTGATATTCTTAATGTATGATGATTGAGACATGTTATGTAATTGTGTGACGTGGCGAGTGTAAGCCAACTATTTATGTTTACAATCCCCTCTTTTACATGAGATGTGCAAAGATTACCAAACTTGAGATCATTCTAGGATGGATTTATGCCTTTAAGTCGTGCCTCGACACGTAGGAGGTATAACTCCATCCTGGGCATTACAAGTTGGTATTCAGAGCCTTCTCCGACCTAGGAGCCCCCACTGTTTGATCGAATCATTGACGGTCGAGTCTAAGCACACACTAATAAACTTTTGAGTCCTATATTATATCGGAGAGTAGGATTTCTTTGCTTCTCATCCCCTTTCTCTCTGGTGAGGACTCCTGACGACTACTCTTGTCTCTCCTATTTTCAAAAATTGCACCAAATTTTTTATTTAGGAATCCCGCGAGTATTCTGGAATTGTTTCGATGTTCTTGTGACGAGGATATTGTTCTCGATGCCTCCTGTTCCCGGGGAGTTGAGCTTCGGGGTATTGTTGTCACAAGCATATCGCGGCAGTACTAAATACTTAAGACGGCCGACATCGAAAATCTCTCCTATACGGCCAGTGGCAAGATAACCCCGACATCACCCAGTACTGGGGAGGTAGTTCGGGAGTATTGCCATAGCTTGTTATAGTGGATGCTTTTCGAAGGTCCGAGGTACACAGTTTCCGAGAAAGACTGGTTATGTGTTGAAGGATGGATACACCTGGATGTAGGTTTAGAGTTGATTGCGCGGTGCTTCCCGTGTATCCCCAACACCTGATTGCATAACTGGAATCTTTCGGAAATCTATAGGTGGGTTTATCCAGTAGATCGTAGGCATTCTTCCAACGAATGCAGGTTAGTGAGTTCGGGGTTCTACATTGAGTGAAGGGGTTATATGACCGATGTTACTATCAGGAGTTGCATCTGAAAGGGTCCTTGGCTATGCTGATCCGGGGATTGCAAAACCTTTTCGTAACGCGTTCATATGCTTTCAGCACAAAGATGTTAGAACGAAACTCCTCTCTTGTGTTTGTTCCCATCCGTACCTTGTCGTTTTTCTTATTTTCCTTTTTGTCCCCTATGTGGCTTCTCGTGAAGATTGATGTTATCATTTAACTGAGAATTTCATTCGTTCCTCTTGTTCAGATGATTTCATTCGTTCTATTGTTCGAATGATTATTATGAAGACTTGTTGCAATTCATTCCATTGATTCAGCTTATACCTTTTGTCAATCAATTGCTGATTCGTGGTCATCTCTTACAGGATGGCTCCGAAAAGGGTTCCCAACGCTAACCCAGAGGCGGAAGAGGTTCCAGAACGTCCTCCTTCCCCTCCTCCTCCGCCTGAGGCTTGGAGAGCGATTATGCAGACTACTGCTCAGAACACTCAGTTGTTGATGCAGATGATGCAGCAGATGCAAGCTAATCAAGCTAATCAGGGTGTTCCAGGGAACCAAGGCAACTTCTTCAACCAGCAGCACCATGCTACTCTCAACCAGTTCTTGGCCAACAATCCTAAAGCTTTCAGTTACTGTGTCGACCCTCTTGATGCTGAAGATTGGTTAACCGACATAAAGAAGCATTTTGAGTGCAGTAACGTGAAGGAAGATGATTATGTGAAGTTTGCAGCCTTCCAACTGAAAGATCAAGCAGCTGACTGGTGGCAGCAGTACAAAGACTCCAGGCCAGGTCAAGTGATCTCTTGGGAGAATTTCTGCAAGGATTTTCGCTCGCACCACATTCCTACAAGTGTCATCGAGGGTATGCGTGAGCAATTCCGCAACCTGAAGCAGGGCTCCATGACAGTCTATCAGTATAATGTCAAGTTCCAAAACCTCGCTCGCTATGCTAAGCAAGACATTCCTGATGCCAAGAGTAAAATCTACCAGTTCCGTGGAGGTCTCAAAGATGAACTTCAGCTTGCTCTCACCTTGTTCGAACCGGATGAATTCGACAAGTTCTATAACATGGCTTTGAAACAAGAAGCAGCTCAGCTTAAGATGGAGGCTTCTAAGAAGAGAATTCGAGATGCCGTTCACTCTTCCTCATCATCTCAGATGGTCTCGAAGCATCAGAAATTCTGGCTTCCTCCTCCTCCAGTGATTCGAGCTCCATACAACAACTCCAACAACTCCAAAAACAAGAACTCTAGTGGTCGTGGTTTCTCCCACCCACCCAACTCCAACAAGCAGTCCAAGCAACAGTTCCAAGCTCCAAGACCGAGTGTTCCTCCTGCCCGTCCGCTTTCTGAGGTGACTTGCTACAAGTGTGGCCAGAAGGGGCATTATTCAAACAAGTGCAACAACCCAAGGCACCTTCCGCCTCCTCCTCCTGTCGGTACCGCTATGGTCAAGCATGATCCAAAGGCAGCAAGGGTCAATCTGATGAATGCAGCACAAGCGGAGAATTCTTCTGATGTCATTTTGCGTAACCTTCCAGTTAACTCTTTTCCAGCTAAAGTGTTATTTGATTCGGGTGCTTCATGCTCTTTCATGTCTCAACCATTTGCATCCAAGCACGATATTGTCACTTCAAATTTGCCTCAGAAGTTGCAAGTTGTTTCTCCGGGCAGGATTATGACTTCTAGTGTCTATGCTCCGGATGTTTCTATTCGCATGGGAGATTATCACTTTCTGGCTAAACCGGTGGTCCTTGGTAATTCTGACATCGACCTCATCCTCGGAATGGATTGGCTTTCTCAGCATGATGCTCACATTGATAGTGCTCAAAAGGAAGTCAAGATGACTCATCCTGATTGAGATGTGATTATCTTTGCCTCCAGGGATAATACTATGAGGCTTTTCTCTCTCAATGATAAGGGCGAAATTAATGCCATATCTCAAATTCCGGTGGTGAACGAATATCAAGACGTCTTTCCTGAAGAACTTCCAGACATGCCTCCACACCTCTAGGTGGAATTCGTTATTGAACTCGAGCCGGGTACTGAGCCAGCATGCCGGCGTCCGTACAAGCTCTCTCCGGATGAATTGAAGGAATTGAAGAAGCAGCTTGATAAGCAGGAGAGTATGGGTCTCATCAGGCCAAGTACGTCTCCATGGGGCTGTGGTGTCTTATTTGTCAAGAAGAAAGATGGCACGGAGCGTCTCTGTGTTGATTACCGGCCATTGAACAAGAAGACGATTAAGAACAAGTATCCGCTCCCCAACATCAACGAACTCTTCGAGCAGCTCAAAGGAGCTAAAGTGTTCTCTAAGCTTGACCTCCGAATGGGCTATCATCAAATTCGCATTCGCGAGGAAGACATTCCCAAGACGGCCTTCAGAACGAGCTACGGTTCATACGAGTATACCGTCATGTCCTTCGGTCTCGCCAATGCTCCTCCTACCTTTTCAAGGATGATGCATTACATCTTCAACCCCTATACTGGCGAGTTTGTGATTGTGTATCAGGATGATATTCTGGTGGTTTCCAAGAATGAAGAAGATCACGAAAAGCACTTACGTCTGGTTCTTGATCGACTCCGAGAGCATAAATTCTATGCCAAGTTCTCCAAGTGTGAGTTTTGGCTCGATAAGGTTTTGTACCTGGGCCACATCATCTCAGCTGACGGCATTGCGGTTAATCCCGAGAAAGTTGAAGCAATTGTCAACTAGGAAGCTCCTCAGAACGTCAAGCAGCTCCGCAGTTTTCTGGGTCTTGCCAGCTATTGCAGAAGGTTCGTTGAGAACTTCTCCAAGATTGCCAAGCCTCTTTCCAACTTGCTTCAGAAGAATGTCAAATACTTCTGGTCTCCAGAGTGTGAAGTGGCATTCAAAACTCTCAAAGAAAAGCTTGTCTCTGCTCCAGTTCTAACTCCTCCAGATGAATCCAAGCCCTACGAAGTATTCTGTGATGCTTCTCTTCAAGGTCTTGGTGGTGTGCTTATGCAAGATAAGAGAATTGTGGCATATACTTCTCGGCAGCTCAAGCCAAGTGAGAAGAACTATCCCACACATGATCTCGAACTAGCAGCTGTGGTACATGCTTTGATTACGTGGAGACATCTGTTGTTGGGCTGAAAGGTCGACATCTTCACTGATCACAAGAGCTTCAAGTACATCTTCACACAGCCGCATCTGAACCTCCGTCAGACTCGTTGGGTTGAAATGATCCAAGAGTATAATCCCAGCATTGAATACACTCCTGGCAAGGCGAATGTGATTGCAGATGCTTTGAGCAGAAAGGCATATTGCAACAGCCTTCTTATCAAGCCGTACCAGCCTGAGCTTTGTGAAGCATTCAGGAAACTCAACCTTCAAGTTGTCCCGCAGGGTTTTCTTGCAAATCTTCAAGTTGCTCCTACCTTGGAAGATCAAGTCCGTGAGGCCCAACTCAGGGATACCATGGTGAAGAAGGTGAAACATGGTATTGCAAAGGGCACTCCAAAATACAAGTGCTTCCGTGTTGATGAGAGAGATACCTTGTTCTTCGAGGACAGACTCGTTGTTCCCAAAGGTGATCTCAGGAAGCTCATAATGGAAGAAGCTCATGATTCTCTCCTTTCCATTCATCCTGGCAGTTCCAAGATGTATCAAGATCTCAAGCAATCTTACTGGTGGACACGCATGAAAAGGGAGATTGCCCAATTCGTGAATGAATGTGATGTGTGCAGAAGAGTGAAAGCAGAACATCAACGTCCAGCCGGTCTTCTCCAACCTCTTCCTATTCCCGAGTGGAAGTTCGACCACATTGAAATGGACTTCGTCACTGGTTTTCCTAAATCCAAGCGAGGGAACGATGCTATCTTTGTGGTGATTGACAAGCTTACCAAAGTCGCTCACTTCCTGCCAGTCAAAGAATCAATCAATGCAGCTCAATTGGCAGAGCTGTACACTTCCAGAATTGTGTCCCTACATGGCATTCCTCAAGTTATATCCTCAGACCGTGGAAGCTTGTTCACATCAAGGTTCTGGGACTCCTTTCAGTCCGCCATGGGCACTAAGATCAGGTTCAGCACTGCATTTCACCCTCAGACTAGTGGTCAAGTCGAGCGCGTGAATCAGATTCTAGAAGACATGCTCAGAGCCTGTGTCATATCCTTTGGCATGAAATGGGAAGACTGCCTTCCATTTGCCGAGTTCTCTTACAACAACAGCTTTCAAGCAAGTGCAGGCAAAGCACCGTTTGAAATCCTATATGGCAGAAAGTGCCGTACCCCTCTCAACTGGTCTGAAACAGGCGAACGTCAACTTCTTGGCAATGACTTGATCTCAGAAGCCGAAGAAATGTGCAAAGTCATACGTGAGAATCTCAAGGCCGCTCAGTCGCGTCAGAAGAGCTACTATGACGGCAAGCATCGTGATTTGGCCTTCAACATCGGTGATCATGTCTATCTCCGAGTTTCTCCGATGAAAGGCACCCAAAGATTCGGTATCAAAGGAAAGCTTGCTCCTAGATACGTCGGGCCTTTCAAGATTCTTGGCAAGAGAGGCGATCTAGCCTATCAACTTGAGCTCCCTTCAAACTTCGCCAATGTTCATGATGTGTTCCATGTGTCTCAACTTCGCAAATGCTTCAAGGCAACTGAGCGCATGATTCCGTTTGAAGAGATTGATCTTCAACAAGACATGTCCTACCGAGAGCATCCAGTTGCTATTCTCGAAGAAACCGAACGCAAAACCCGCAACAAGTCCATCAAATTTCTGAAAGTCAAGTGGTCACATCACACAGACCGAGAGGCTATGTGGGAACGAGAAGATCATCTTCGTTCCGAGTACCCTTCCTTTTTCCAGTCCTAGATCTCGGGACGAGATCTTTTTGTAGTAGAGGAGAGTTTGTAATGCCACGGATGTAATACTTTCCCTTTTGG
Source organism: Secale cereale (assembly GCA_902687465.1). NCBI lineage: Eukaryota > Viridiplantae > Streptophyta > Magnoliopsida > Poales > Poaceae > Secale > Secale cereale. The sequence goes on from LR738710.1 coordinate 145,527,541, forward strand.
GTATATAATATATCTCCGGCTTCATCTATTTCCATTCCGGGTTCTTTGTCTTTCGGGTTTTCCTCGTTTTGTTGTGGGAGTGTGTGGCATTCATTCATATCATGTAGACATGTGCATTGCATTGCATTTGTGTTGTCGGTTGCATTCGGTTCCGCGCGTTCCTTCCCGTTGTCCGTTTCGCGTTCCGGAGCTCCCTCACGTGTCCGTGACGTCCCGTAGGCCTACTTTGTTGTTTGGGCATGTAACGTTACCGGTGTGCCGCGAGGTTGTTGTGTGTGTTGTTGTTTTGTTGTGTGCAACCCGCCTCTCAAATCTCGTCGCGTTTGGACTCCGTTGGCTATCCCATCAGTTATTCGTGTGGGTCCAAAGTGCCTTCACTTCGTGTCCCAGAAACACCCCTCAGCAGTCCACTACCTTCTCCTAGGCCCTTCTAAACTACCCCCGTGATCGGATCCGTCGGATCGCGATCGGAGGGCTCTAAACATCCCCTAACCCTAAATCTGCTATATTTAGACCCCCTAGTCTATTTTGGCATCCCTAAACCTAGCCCCTCTAGCTCCTCTCTCCCCCTCATTTTTTCTTCAGATCCACAAATCTCCACTAGCCACTTGGCAGCTTCCTCTCGCAAAAGATCAGCGCCGACCGCTGCAGCCTCGAGCCGCCGACCCCTGGATTGGCCTCTCCTTCGATCCCAGGTGGGATCGCTCGGGTCAACGCCTGAGTCGACCGCCTGGCTGCCCCTTCGCTCCACCGATCGGATCGGGCAGAAGGCCCGATCGATCCAGCCTCCCCGAGCCGGCTGGGCTTCCTTCGCCGCCCCAGCAGCGAGTGTGGACCACATCGCCGATCCGGCCCGTACGCCTCTCCAGCCGACAGCGCCGCGCCAGGAAGCCCGCACCGCCAGCGCCAGTCCACTCCACCGCAGGCCCACCTCGACGCCTCGGCCTCCCCCGATCGGGACCACTTCACCGAGCCGATCCGAGCGGGCTGCCCGCCTCCCGCGCCCCTCCAGGCCGGTCACGACACTTCCTCAGCCGCTCCACCCGCCGAGGCCCGAGGCCCAGCTCACGCGCCACCGAGCCGCCGGCGTCTCCTTCGGGCCGCAAGCCCCAGGCCGACTGCTGTGGGCCGCCGCCTCACCCGCCAGGTGGCCGCCGCCTCCGCGGGCCGCCACATCCCCGCCGGCCCGAGACCCCCAGCAGGTCGGATCCGTCTTCCCAGCCGCCTGGGCCTCTCCTCCAGACGGGCCGCCGCGCCAGATCCGTTGGCCCAAGCCCGTTTCCTTCAGATCTGAGGTGGTTTGCATTTTCCACTAAGTCCCAGTTTATTTAGTTGCTGATGCTGTTTTCAAACGGTTGTAACTTCTAGTGTGGTGCTCCGTTTCGCGCATGTAGCATGTCCAGACGTTCGTGGGATCGTGCACTACGTTTTATCTTTTGTTGTCATGCATGTTAGAGATCATCTAGGTGCTTGTTTTGCTGTTGCAAAGTGCATCGTGATATAAACTGCTGCTATGTGATGTTTTTATGCCATCTTTGTCATGTGATATCTTTTAGCTCGTTTGTCCGAATGATGCAAATGACATGTCCACGTGTTCGTCTTGCCATGCTCTACATGTTGTATGTGCTAGGTAGCATGATAGATTATTTCTTGCCATGTTTATCATCGTGGCAAAGTGCCATGTGGCTGTGATGTTGTTTCACTTGTTATGAAATGCCATCTTGTTGAGCTCATTGCTATCGTTGTGTTTATCTCCATGAAGCATGCTTGTGTGTTTCGGAATCACCTTCATGCGTACTTTGATGAGGTGCTTACCACTTGCCATGTTTAGTTTCGAGGTGACTTAAACATGCTCTTTTATATGCCATGATGAAATTGCCGTTTTAGGACTTAGTGTATTTTCACTAAGTCTGAAATCTGTAACGTTCCGATGCCATGTTCGTGTGATGTTCTAGGTCAAAGCATGTTAGTTTTGGAGTGGATCTTGATTGTTCCTTGTAGTATATATTGTTGGCTTTCCATCCATGTACTCACATGCCTATTTAAGTGGCTGTAGCATGTTTATCTTTTGCTCCAAAGTTTCAATAAAATTCTGCTGCCAGAATTTTATTGTCAAGTTCAATATGTCCAAGTTCATTGCTAATGAACCGTGACTCCTTTGGGGGTGCACCTTTGGACTTAGTTGCTGTAGTATATGTCTAGTTTGTGTTCTAGGTCTTTGCCATGTTGTTTGAATGCAGTAGCTCAATTATTTTGAGCTCCGAAGTTGCTATGTTGCTGTAATTTTCAGCTTTCGCTCATTTCTTGTTTCGGGCATAACTTTTGGCCCGTAACTCCGATTTCAGCGAGTCTTACATGAAACTTGATTGATTTTCCGTGTAGAATCATAATCTCCTGTTGTTATCATGTTTTGAGGTGTTTTTCTTGAGTGCTATTTTACGTGCTCTGTGTGCATCCTTAGTGCATCCATCACGCATCCATCTTTTTCGAGTGCGCATTGCATCTTGTTGATTTGTGCTTGGTGTGATTGTTTTGTTTAGAGCCGGAAGCTGAGACCGAGTACGAGTACGAGCACGAGGTTACCAACGAGGTTGAGCACGCGGAGCCTTCTTACGATCCGAACGACTTCACTTCAGGCAAGATGACCGAACCCCGATAACATTACTATCTTTGCCTATTGCTAGTAGTCTCGATCTATAGTTTTGCCTCGATGCCCATGTTCTTCCTGTCAGCCTCCTACTTGTAACCAATTGCCATGTTTAACCAACCTACCTACGCAAACCGTTGCTTGGCTAAGTACGCTTCGCTCAGCCCTTCTTATAGCATTGCTAGTTGCAGGTGAAGATCGAAGATGCTTGCTTCATGTTGAAGTTTGGTTGGGTTATATCACTCTATATAAATGCTTAAAATGAAATCATCTATATATTGGCAAGGGTGGAAGGCTAAGCCTTTTGCTTGGTGATTTGTTCCACTCATGCCGTTAGGAACCGTATAAACCGGTGTTATGTTCCTTGATTATGCGTTCCTAACACGGTTGGGGTGTATGGGTCCCCCTCGATAAACCGCTAAGTGCTAAGTCTTTTCCAGCAAGTCCCAACATTGTTACTATTTGCCTAATAACTAAATAACTTGCATAGGGAGTAATTAACCCGAGTTCTTAATCAACCACCCCGGGCCAGTGCTCCACATGAGTGTTGGTCCGAAACGGGGAGTCTGCGGGGTCACCACGAGGAAACTCGAGGATTGATATAAACCTGTAGAATCGCCCATCCGGTCGTGTCCTGAGACTTAGATACGCGCGGCTACTATCAGGGTGTCGACACGCCGGGAGGATTTGCTGGATTAGCCTTACCTTAGTTCGGTATATCTTGAGCATGGGATTCCGAGAATACTCGGGTCTTCCCACTTTGGAGTTGCGACTCCGCGAATCGTGGGCTTGTAATGGGTCAAGTTGGAACACCCCTGCAGGGTTTGAACTTTCGAAAGCCGTGCCCGCGGTTATGTGGCAGATGGGAGCTTGTTAATATCCGGTTGTAGATAACTTGACACAATGTTTCTAATACACTACCAGCGTGTGTTCCGTGACCGTCAATTTTCGAATAGGGATTCGGGAGTTGAACACGGAGGGGTTATGTTTGTTGAGCTTGTAGCTAGGATCACTTCGTGATCACTTCTCGTCCGAGGCTTTCTCTTCTCGCTCTCACTCACGTAAGCTAGTTGCTAGTTGCTGCTGCAGACACTTATTCTTTTCTTCAGCCTTATCCTCTCCCAAAGGCTTAAATAGTCTTGTTACCCGGGAACGGGATTGCTGAGTCCTCTGTGGCTCACAGTTACTTCACCACACCAGATGCAGGTCCAGTTGTGAGCTATCCAGGTGATGGCACCGAGCTGGATTGGGAGTACGACGAGGAGCGTAGTCGGTACTATGTTCGATATCCGGATGATCAGTAGTGGAGACTCCTACTAGGATTCGATCCGCCTGTGGTTTATCTATTTAAGTTTGGTATCTTGACATTTGGTTTTTGCCCTTAGAGGGTTGTGATATTCTTAATGTATGATGATTGAGACATGTTATGTAATTGTGTGACGTGGCGAGTGTAAGCCAACTATTTATGTTTACAATCCCCTCTTTTACATGAGATGTGCAAAGATTACCAAACTTGAGATCATTCTAGGATGGATTTATGCCTTTAAGTCGTGCCTCGACACGTAGGAGGTATAACTTCATCCTGGGCATTACATTTTTTCAAAGAAAGACCTCGGTGAAGCTGCCTACATATTGAGCATCAAGATCTATAGATATAGATCGAGACGCTTGATAAGTTTTTTTAATGAGTACATACCTTGACGAGTTTTTGAAGTAGTTCAAAATGGATCAGTCAGAGAAGGAGTTCTTGCCTGAGTTGTAAGGTATGAAGTTGAGTAAGACTCAAAACCCGACCTCGGCAGAAGATAGAGAAAGAATGAAAGTCATTCCCTTGCCTCAGCCATAGGTTCTATAAAGTATGTCATGCTGTGTACCAAACATGTTGTGTACCTTACCATGAGTTTGGCAAGAAGGTACAAAAGTGATCCAGGAGTAGATCACTGGACAGCGGTCAAAATTATCCTTAGTTACTGGATGACTAAGGAAATGTTTCTCAATTATGGAGGTGATAAAGTGTTCATCGTAAAGAGTTACACCGATGCAAGCTTTACACTAATCCAGATGACTCTAAATATCAATATGGATGCATATTGGAAGTGGGAGCAATTAAGCTAGAGTAGTTCCATGCAGAGCATTGTAGACATAGAAATTTGCGAAATACATACGAATTTGAATGTGTCAGACCCGTTGACTAAACTTCTCTCACAAGCAAAACATGATCACACCTTATTACTCTTGGGTGTTAATCACATAGCGATGTGAACTACATTATTGACTCTAGTAAACCCTTTGGGTATTGGTCACATGGCGATGTGAACAATGGGTGTTGTTCACATAACAATGTGAACTATCGGTATTAAATCATATGGAGATGTGAACTAGATTATTGACTCTAGTGCAAGTGGGAGACTGAAGGAAATATTCCCTAGAGGCAATGTGTGAATACATAGACAAAACAGAGTGTCCCTAGTATGCCTCTACTAGACTAGCTCATTGATCAAAGATGGTTATGTTTCCTAACCATAGACATGAGTTGTCATTTGATCAACAGGATCACATCATTAGGAAAATGATGTGATGGAAAAGACCCATCCGTTAGCTTAGCACTATGATCATTTAGTTTTACTGCTATTGCTTTCTTCATGACTTATACATGTTCCTATGACTATGAGATTATGCAACTCCCGAATACCGGAGGAACACCTTGTGTGCTATCAAACACCACAACGTAACTGGGTGATTATAAAGATGCTCTACAGGTGTCTCAGAAAGTGTTCGTGGTGTTGGCATAGATCAAGAATATGATTTGTCACTCCGAGTGTCGGAGAGGTATCTCTGGGCCCTCTCGGTAATACACATCATAATAAGCCTTGCAAGCAAATGACTAATGAGTTAGTCACGAGATGATGTATTACGAAACGAGTAAAGAGACTTATCGGCAACGAGATTGATCTAGGTATTGAGATACCGAAGATTGAATCTCGGGCAAGTAACATACCGATGACAAAGGGAACAACGTATGTTGTTATGCGGGTTGACTGATAAAGATCTTTGTAGAATATGTAGGAGCCAATATGAGCATCCAGGTTCCGCTATTGGTTATTAACCGGAGATGAGTCTCAGTCATGTCTACATAGTTCTCGAACCCGTAGGGTCTGCACGCTTAACATTTGATGACGATCGGTATTATGAGTTTATGAGTTTTGATGTACTGAAGGTAGTTCGGAGTCCCGGATGAGATCACGGACATGACGAGGAGTCTTGGAATGTCCGAAATGTAAAGATCGATATATTGGAAGGCTATATTGTAACACCCCAAAAATTTAACCATGTTTCAACAATTAAAATTTTGCCAAGTAATTAAAAGCTTGCAGTTTACTGGTTGTTTCTTTATATTCAGAACCTTTCTGCTTCTTTTATGTTAGAGTTTATACCACTAGTAAAAACTTCCCAATTATTGTTAGACTCTCATATTCACTCTTTATAACTTTTCTGATATCAGTAGAATTAATTATATAACTGCCTCCCTAAATATTATCTCCTTTAAAAATGGTTTCCTTGGTTTTAGGGTCCCATTTTGAACTGCAACCCCTTGATATATTTATCTAATTTTCCAACCAAAATATGGAGATGTCATGTGATGTTGTTGGATCACTTTTATGCAAGAATATATTTATTTCATTAAATAATTTGAGCTCCACACCTTGATTTCCAATCTGGTCCAGTAGGCAGTTTTGCACTACAACCCCATTAAATATTTCCTTAGAGCTTCCACCAAAATTATGGGATGTTCATAGGAGTATACTATCCAACTTTGTGCAAAAACCCAAAGTAGTCCCTTGGAAAATGTGAGTGTAACAACATCATTTCAATTCTGGTCCAGTTTGGTATTTTGCACTGCAACCCTAGTTTATTTTGCTCCAGTGCCCTTGAGCTTCCTCCTGCTTATAACCATCCTTGCAAAACCCTTAAGTCCAGGAGAGTGGACCCATTGGAAGAATTTTGATTCATGAAACAATGCCCTTCATTTCCTGTCCAGAACTGAAGATTTGCAAAACTTGCACTAGCAAGTTTCTGGTCTTGCCCAACTAGCTTTGCCATCATCACATTCACCTAAAGAGACTCTCATCTGGAGATTTTGGCCACCAAAAGAGATGCCCACATGCCCATGGCATTCTGTCGAGCACCTGGTGTGCATGGCCAGTTCTGGCATGATTTTTGCTTTGCACTGTGATCTTGGCCCTCAGTGCATAATGTCATGTCCACTAATCTCCCTTAAGCTCCCAACCCAGACTTGCTAAATTCCAGCTTCATCCAAACTCTGTAGCAAGCGTTGGCATTTTGTCGAGCGGCTCACGTGCGTGCTCTGGGCGCGCCCAGAGCGCATGTTTTGCACGCGCGCGCACCTTGCCGCCGCATCCCTCTGCCGACGCCCCGCACCCGTTCTGGCCGCTCCCCTCGCACAGCCAGCATGCCACCTTTTCCCCTCGCTACAGAGATAGCTCTGGAGCTCCACAGGGCCACCGTCAGGTCGGCCGCGGCAGCTAGCGGGCAGCCACAGCAGCTCCTGCCATGGACAAAGCTGCCCAGGCCACCAGCGCTCGCCACCTGCCCCCTAGAACAGCTCCAGTTCAACAGCGAGCTCGTCCCCTAGCGCACGTCGCCGCCACGTCGCCCTAAGCTACAGAACGTCGGTCGCCGGCGTCCTTATCCACGGCCGCCGCGGAACCGCCATCGCCCACCTATTTAAGGATGCCCCGAGCCCCTCCGCAGCCTCAGTCGACCTCTAGCCACCCCACAGGGCGCCCCCATAGCAACCAATCGCCCCGAGGAGGTTTTCTTCTCCAACTTCGGCAAGTACAGCCGCCGCCGCCCTCCAGTCCAATACGTCGCAGCCCGAGCCCCTCCCATTCAGCCAGCGCCGCCGTTCGACTCCCTATGATCCCGCGGAGCCGCCCATCATCTCAAACCAGCTCGGGAACCACCGTAGGGCGAAGCCCCAATTTCACCCGAGGCCGCCGTCCGCCGCGAAGCTCGTCGCCGGCGTTTTCCTCCACCTCCGTCGCCCCCTCGACCACCGCGAGGACCGTCCCAGTCTAGCGAATCCATCCCCGCCCTCGGATGCCCTCGAGGAGCCGCCGTTCGCCGGCGTCGATCGCCGGAGCCGCGCCTCTGTTCGGTCAAAGGAAGAAGGAGGCGGGGGCGACTGGTCAAACCTGACCAGTGGGCCCCTTGGGCCCTCTGTCAGCGAGACAACACCAGCTCACGCGTGCATAAGTGAAGGCGCAAACCCCCGAGTACGTCTCCCCCGCTCCGAAAGCGTAATCCGATCGAAACGTTTCCTAATTCTGTTTTTTTATTCTAAAAACATATTTGACTAAACATTGACTGGCGATATCTTTTTAAATATCAATCCAAATGATTTGATTCTTTTTCTGTTGTTCTCCAAATATTGTCTAGTTTATTTTCATATTTATATGAAAATTTTCTAGACAACTTTTTTGGGCTGCTTTGAGTCTATGTATTGATTGCATATTATTTTCGATTAGGATTTTGAAGAGGGAGAAAACTTCCAAAAAATTTGGAATGCATTTCTCCTCCCCTCTACCTGAAGGCAAGCACTTTTGAACCCTGGTTTATTGCATGCAGTTGCAGTTGACAAAATTGCATTAATGTGAAGGCTTTCATTTTCATTTCATATGTGATGATATGATCGTAACCATGAGTGCATGGGTACACCCTTGCTAAGAATGATTTGTATGCATGACGGTGATCCCCTCCGTATGCCTTTTATGCCTAACGGAAGGAAGCCGTGAAAGTCGTGGTCTTGTGTAGACATGAGCTTGTCACTAGCTCCCCGTCGGGACGGTGGAATCCGGTACGGCTTGGTAAGGCATGACAGATAGTGTTTCCGACTGTTGTTGCAAAACATATCGGTTTTGACTAATCATAAGAGTAATGCTGAAACCTCCTGAGTCGACCGTAGATCGAGTCTTGTTCCAGTAACCCCCATACTTGTTATGTGCTACCACTTGTCCCTTCCACAGGTAGGGTACGGTTCAGTAAGTGTCAACCCCTGTCCTAGCACACACCGTACAGAGAGGCCATGGTGGAAGATATCGACTGCATCCGGTAGGCGTGCCACTTGGTCCGGGAGCATGGGTGTTTCCGGTTGGGACCGAGAGGGGGGCACCCCTTAGAGCGCGCAATAGAAATTTGATCCCATGCTACGCGAGGTTGTAGCCTCCCCACTCAAAGTTTGTTTTGACAGGTGTCATGGGTGATTCCAGGCACAGGTAAAACTAAGCTGGTGTGTGCAAGTCAGGCGGGTTTTTGACTAAAAGGCCGTAGACGGTATTAGTCCGATGGACTAAGGAAAACCGTTACTCGTGGGTAAAGAGTACACCCTCTGCAGAGATACTAAACCTATTCGAATAGCCGTGTCCATGGTTAAGGACTACAGTCTGGGATGGGTCAAGTGTCGGTCTTAGAGTCGGTCTTTGGAGGAGAAACTACTTAACCGGAACCTTGACCATGATCTGTAATATGTGGTATTTACAATTATCTTTGTGGACTAACCATTTGTGTCTTATGAATAAATGAGTATCCCTGGGACGGTTCTACCTCCTGGATACTCAGCATGAATTACGTTTATTCCTTATAAGCCCTTTCTGTGATGTCGCTCAGACGTCCGACTGTGGCATTCTTGTTATTTTCCTTATAAGCCCTTTCTGTGATGTCGCTCAGACGTCCGACTGTGGCATTCTTGTTATTTTCCTTATAAGCCCATTCTGTGATGTCGCTCAGACGTCCGACTGTGGCATTCTTGTTATTTTTCTTTATAAGCCCTTTCTGTGGTGTCGCTCAGACGCCCGACTGTGGCATTCTCGTTATTTTCTTTATAAAGCCCTTTCTGCGGTGTCGCTCAGACGCTCGACTGTGGCATGCTTGTTTTTTATTTTTCCTTATAAGCCCTTTATGTGGTGTCGCTCAGACGCCCGACTGTGGCAGGTTTGCTTTTTATTATCACTCTCTGATTGCATATGCCTTTTTATACAAAAGACCTCCTTGCATTATGGGCCGTCATATCAGTATTATCATCGTGATCAACTTTATTCTCGAATATGTTTATAGTTCACCCATGCTCAAAATGTTTGCGAGTACATTCAAAGTACTCACTGGCTTGTCCCTGGCTATTGTCTTGGCCAGATTCCTTGCACGGGAAGGAACGATGCGAGGAAAGCCCCGGAACCTACACGAATGGAATTAGCAGCCTCGCGAGGATAGGAGTTAACCCGGTCAGCTGTTCCCGTGGGAAATGGAGTCCCATAGTTACCGTTGAACCACAAACCGCTTCCGCAATCAGCCACTATAAATCTTGTGTTGTACTCACAGGCCAGAATGGTCTTGTACTACATAGCTTGTATTTTTGCTTGGAGATTCTATAACCAGTTGGTGCCTCATCAGCTAACAGTAAATCCTGGGGCTGGTGAGCACAAGGCCCGCTTTTGGGAAGTTTATATCCCAAAAATCCGGTCCTGACAACCTTGGTATCAGAGCCATGCTGATCGTTGGCTAATCCTATCTTAGCCAGGTCAAAAAAAACCTAGGTTTACCACCACACCAGACCATATCCTAACCCCGGCCAAGCTTCTCGCGTAAGATACCCGCACAGAGGGCCGACACCTTTGGTAGTCGGTGCCCAACCTATCAGTCTAGCCTGTCGATCACCGTCAGTGACCGACACCCAAACAGTTCCCTTCGCAAGCGTGCGAAGGAAGACTCCGTCCTTTCCTATAAATAGGACGCACTAACCCCCAAACCAACCCAGCCACTACCCCCGGACTTAGCTAAAATGCCAGGACCCATTGTCCACAATGAAACCACAGCAACCAACCTTGGAGGTTTTGTGACCGTGCTCGCAAACCTCACCCGTCGTGCCTTTGCGTTAGAAGAGCCCCCAGAATATGTTGTGTACCAAGAATCCATGGGCGGTGAAAGCCGTCAATTCTGGGCCACTGTGCATGTCTATGGTAAGGGTTTGTCGCCAGAACGCCCCTACAAGTTCACCGGAAGGACAACTTCCTTTGAGCCACAAGCTATCCAACTAGCCGCCCGAGAAGCTATAGTTCAACTCCGGCACCTGTCGCCCAGAGTTACCTGTCGCTCATTCTACTACTACCCCAGTTGCAATGGGTATGATAGGCCTCCTCGAGTTGCGAGCGGAGACCACGAGACAGATCCTGCATTATTGCATCTGGTACGCTATGTTAGTGTGCTCGAGGAACTGTTTGATCAAATCACTCTTGACCTGATCGCAGCTCGTGGAGAACTGCTTGGCCGAGCCCCGGCACGAGGCGGAAATGAGTTCGGCACCAAAAACCCAGTCGTGCTGTTCGGACAACCAATGGAGTCCCCGAGACCTGCCTCGGTCATTGACCAGAATGCCTTGGTGTCTCCAGAGGTGATGCGTCGCCTGTTTGGCACACGCTCCAACGGGATTGTAGCCAGCAATCCCCGCGAGGGACATCATCACTACCCCGACTCTGCACCCCCTCAGCCACCACCAGCCAATCCCAACAATGAAGCTCTCGGAGAAGCTTCAGCATCCACAAGGAAAGGCCGTTGGGATATAAACGAGGTTGATTAGATCACCCGAGTAGTACCAAGCTTTATCTTGTCTGCACCCCGTGGTCTTGTAACCTGTATGCCAATATGTATATTCAGTTTAATTTTGCACCCTTATAGCACCCGTGCACAACTATGTCAGTATTTTTTCAGGAGTGACTTCCAGAGACCTCACCGACAACCCCTACAGTAAACACGTCACTTTGCGAGACGTGAGTACCTGTAGCATTGACCCCGACCTCAAAAAGCGACTCCAACAATATAGCGGCCCCTCACTGTGATTTTATAAACCAGCTCGGATGCTATATAAAAGGCCACACCGTGACCTTACCAAGCATCCCTCACCTGGTATTCTGCTCTCACAGCCATTTCCTGCACCATGCCGATCCCTAGTATTTACCTGAGAACCCCAGAGGCATCCCCAGGTAGCTTTGTGAAGATATTGTGGGATTTTACCTGCAGTACCATGAGTGCCACCCGTCCACCCCAGTATGAGCTGCTCAAATCGAGGATCACACCTTCCACCTCGAAATATTGGGCAGTGGTACACATCCCGCCCGCAAACCCAAACCAAGACCCTAAAGAGGTTTCCTTCATGGGGAAATCCATGCCAACTCCCCAGATGGCCATAGAGGCTGCCGCTTATGAAGCGCTTGCTCGCCTTCGATTCGCGGTGCCCTATGCCAGCGAACGAGGGTATTATTACTTTCCAAGCCGCGCAGCACCCGGAGAAGCAGCATCTTTTCCTGGTGGGCAAATTGAGAGAGACCCAGTGCTAGCCAACCTTACGCAGTATGTCATCGCGCAAGAACGTCTGACCCAGCGGATAATGAGTTATCTCCAGAGCCTCGCCGATTTAAACCCTCGGATCGCCATCGGCAGACCACTGAGCCCGGGCAGTAGAAGCACATCCATCGACTAGTCAACCCGCTTCCACCGATAGAAGAAGAGTGTCCCCCAGCGCCAGAGACTTTTTCCCAGGACCCTGTCCATTTACCGTTTATATTTTAGACGTAACTGTTATGTGGTTATCCCCATACCTTTTGTGGATGGGAGCGGTGTATCGTATCGTGTGTTAATTAATTTTTCCCCTGAGTTGTTGCAACATATCTCTCTGCATAACGTAGGCATTTTAATTCATCGCGCAACACCACGACAACAGACTCACAACTCCGGCCACTCCACACAGTACACTAAGTTACTAATCCACATACACCTGCTTCCTCTAATTAACCACCATCTAGCGCACCACAGTCTCTTGAAGAGAAACGCATGGGAGTTTATTCAAGCACTAGTCGCCTACCGCGCACTAACCACCGTTAGCACCCGACACCCACGCCTAATCCTCGTGATCGCCGCCGCCACGAAGAGCTAGCACTCTTGCCGTCGCATCACGACGATCGTCAAGGATCATCGCGCACAAGAGCACGGATACCCCCAGCAATGCCACCAACCCCGCACACACTAGGATCATGCACCAGTCCGGCACCACCTCCGCCATTAGAGCCTCGACCTGAGCTCCTGCAGACTCAAATGGAGGAGAAGGAAGAAAGGAGAAGAAGCGAGGCCAGGCGTGAGGAGGAAGAAGGAGCACCTCGGTCATTTTATAGCTCGAGATCGGTGTACGGTGGGCGGAGTCCACCAGCGCCGCTCGTCGCTCGACCGCCGGTGTTCGGAGGCGAATTCGCGAGCAGTGCCGACAGCGCGCTGGCCCGCGAGGTGAGTGCACGCTGCACCGGCAGCTAGCGTGCCGCGCACTACGGCAGTATGGCCTAGATGCCCTACGAGCTAGCCGTCGCCGATGGAGAAAGCGCGGGAGAGAGGAGAAGAGAGAACCGGAGGTAGAAGAAGAGACTGACAGTGGGCCCAGTGCTCACCTGTCAGCCAGTGAGAGCACTGTGCTCTCGGGTGCAACCAGCGTATTTGAAAATTTAGAACTATCATTTCTAAATTTACTATAGCCCCGAGTAGAAATATCTCGTTCTCCACGATCGTAGATTTTTCCATGCCGCACCAATGTTTAACACTGCAGTTTACATCACTTATTGGCCATACACTGTAGTGGCATGTATTTACAGAACGGCTAATTTTTGGTAGTATCTTTTGTGGCAGTAGATTTCTTTTCGGATGCAACCCTTAACAAATCTCGATGACGAGATTTTTCTTAAGGGGGGTAGTGTTGTAACACCCCAAAGATTTAACCATGTTTCAACAATTAAAATTTTGCCAAGTAATTAAAAGCTTGCAGTTTACTGGTTGTTTCTTTATATTAAGAACCTTTCTGCTTTTTTTATGTTGGAGTTTATACCACTAGTAAAAACTTCCCAATTATTGTTAGACTCTCATATTCACTCTTTATAACGTTTCTGATATCAGTAGAATTAATTATATAATTGCCTCCCTAAATATTCTCTCCTTTAAAAATGGTTTCCTTGGTTTTAGGGTCCCATTTTGAACTGCAACCCCTTGATATATTTATCTAATTTTCCAACCAAAATATGGAGATGTCATGTGATGTTGTTGGATCACTTTTATGCAAGAATATATTTATTTCATTAAATAATTTGAGCTCCACACCTTGATTTCCAATCTGGTCCAGTAGGCAGTTTTGCACTACAACCTCATTAAATATTTCCTTAGAGCTTCCACCAAAATTATGGGATGTTCATAGGAGTATACTATCCAACTTTGTGCAAAACCCCAAAGTAGTCCCTTGGAAAATTTCAGTGTAACAACCTCATTTCAATTCTGGTTCAGTTTGGTATTTTGCACTGCAACCCTGGTTTATTTTGCTCTAGTGCCCTTGAGCTTCCTCCTGCTTATAACCATCCTTGCAAAACCCTTAAGTCCAGGAGAGTGGACCCATTGGAAGAATTTTGATTCATGAAACAATGCCCTTCATTTCCTGTCCAGAACTGAAGATTTGCAAAACTTGCACTAGCAAGTTTCTGGTCTTGCCCAACTAGCTTTGCCATCATCACATTCACCTAAAAAGACTCTGATCAGGAGATCTTGGCCACCAGAAGAGATGCCCACATGCCCATGGCATTCTGTCGAGCACCTGGTGTGCATGGCCAGTTCTGGCATGATTTTTGCTTTGCACTGTGATCTTGGCCCTCAGTGCATAACGTCATGTCCACTAATCTCCCTTAAGCCCCCAACCCAGACCTGCTAAATTCCAGCTTCATCCAAATTCTGTAGCAAGCGTTGGCATTTTGTCGAGCGGCTCACGTGCGTGCTCTGGGCGCGCCCAGAGCGCACGTTTTGCACGCGCGCGCACCGAGCCGCCGCATTCCTCTGCCGACGCCCCGCACCCGTTCTGGCCGCTCCCCTCGCACTGCCAGCACGCCACCTTTTCCCCTCGCTGCAGAGACAGCTCTGGAGCTCCACAGGGCCGCCGTCAGGTCGGCCGCGGCAGCTAGCGGGCAGCCACAACAGCTCCTGCCATGGACAGAGCCGCCCAGGCCACCAGCACTCGCCACCTACCCCCTAGAACATCTCCAGTTCATCAGCGAGCTCGTCCCCTAGCGCACGTGGCCGCCTCGTCGCCCTAAGCTACAGAACGTCGGTCGCCGGCGTCCTTATCCACGGCCGCCGCGGAACCGCCATCGCCCACCTATTTAAGGATGCCCCGAGCCCCTCCGCAGCCTCAGTTGACCTCTAGCCACCCCACAGGGCGCCCCCATAGCAACCAATCGCCCCGAGGAGGTTTTCTTCTCCAACTCCGGCAAGTACAGCCGCCGCCGCCCTCCAGTCCAATACGTCACAGGCCGGGCCCCTCCCATCCAGCCAGCGCCGCCGTTCGACTCCCTATGATCCGGCGGAGCCGCCCATCATCTGAAACCAGCTCGGGAACCATCGTAGGGCGAAGCCCCAATTTCACCTGAGGCCGCCGTTCGCCGCAAAGCTCGTCGCCGGCGTTTTCCTCCACCTCCGTCGCCCCCTCGACCACCGCGAGGACCGTCCCAGTCTAGCGAATCCATCCCCGCCCTCAGATGCCTTCGAGGAGCCGCCGTTCGCCGGCGTCGATCGCCGGAGCCGCGCCTCTGTTCGGCCAAAGGAAGAAGGACGCGGGGGCGACTTGTCAAACCTGACCAGTGGGCCCCTTAGGCCCTCTGTCAGCGAGACAACACCAGCTCACGCGTGCATAAGTGAAGGCGCAAACCCCCGAGTACGTCTCCCCCGCTCCGAAAGCGTAATCCGATCGAAACGTTTCCTACTTCTGTTTTTTTATTCTAAAAAGAGATTTGACTAAACTTTGACTGGCGATATCTTTTTAAATATTAATCCAAATGATTTGATTCTTTTTCTGTTGTTCTCCAAATATTGTCTAGTTTATTTTCATATTTATATGAAAATTTTCCAGACAACTTTTTTGGGCTGCTTTGAGTCTATGTATTGATTGCATATTATTTTCGTTTAGGATTTTGAAGAGGGAGAAAACTTCCAAATTTTTTGGAATGCATTTCTCCTCCCCTCTACCTGAAGGCAAGCACTTTTGAACCCTGGTTTATTGCATGCAATTGCAGTTGACAAAATTGCATTAATGTGAAGGCTTTCATTTTCATTTCATATGTGATGATATGATCGTAACCATGAGTGCATGGGTACACCCTTGCTAAGAATGATTCGTATGCATGACGGTGATCCCCTCCGTATGCCTTTTATGCCTAACGGAAGGAAGCCGTGAAAGTCGCGGTCTTGTGTAGACGCGAGCTTGTCACTAGCTCCCCGTCGGGACGGTGGAATCTGGTACGGCTTGGTAAGGCATGACGGATAGTGTTTCGGACTGTTGTTGCAAAACATATCGGTTTTGACTAATCATAAGAGTAATGCTAAAACCTCCTGAGTCGACCGTAGATCGAATCTTGTTCCAGTAACCCCAATACTTGTTATGTGCTACCACTTGTCCCTGCCACAGGTAGGGTACGGTTCAGTAAGTGTCAACCCATGTCCTAGCACACACCGTACAGAGAGGCCATGGTGGAAGATACCGGCTGCATCCGGTAGGCATGCCACCTGGTCCGGGAGCATGGGTGTTTCCGGTTGGGACCGAGAGGGGGGCACCCCTTAGAGCGCGCAATAGAAATTTGATCCCATGCTACGCGAGGTTGTAGCCTCCCCACTCAAAGTTTGTTTTGACAGGTGTCATGGGTGATTCCAGGCACAGGTAAAACTATGCTGGTGTGTGCAAGTCAGGCGGGTTTTCGACTAAAAGGTCGTAGACGGTATTAGTCTGATGGACTAAGGAAAACCGTTACTCGTGGATAAAGAGTACACCCTCTGCAGAGATACTAAACCTATTCGAATAGCCGTGTCCATGGTTAAGGACTACAGTCTGGGATGGGTCAAGTGTCGGTCTTAGAGTCGGTCTTTGGAGGAGAAACTACTTAACCAGAACCTTGACCATGAGCTGTAATATGTGGTATTTACAATTATCTTTGTGGACTAACCATTTGTGTCTTATGAATAAATGAGTATCCCTAGGATGGTTCTACCTCCTGGATACTCACCATGAATTACGTTTATTCCTTATAAGCCCTTTCTGTGATGTCGCTCAGACGTCCGACTGTGGCATTCTTGTTATTTTCCTTATGAGCCCTTTCTGTGATGTCGCTCAGACGTCCGACTGTGGCATTCTTGTTATTTTCCTTATAAGCCCTTTCTGTGATGTCGCTCAGACGTCCGACTGTGGCATTCTTGTTATTTTTCTTTATAAGCCCTTTCTGTGGTGTCGCTCAGACGCCCGACTGTGGCATTCTCGTTATTTTCTTTATAAACCCTTTCTGCGGTATCGCTCAGACGCCCGACTGTGGCATGCTTGTTATTTATTTTTCCTTATAATCCCTTTATGTGGTGTCGCTCAGACGCCCGACTATGGCAGGTTTGCTTTTTATTATCACTCTCTGATTGCATATGCCTTTTTATACAAAAGACCTGCTTGCATTATGGGCCGTCATATTAGTATTATCATCGTGATCAACTTTATTCTCGAATATGTTTATATTTCACCCATGCTCAAAATGTTTGCGAGTACATTCAAAGTACTCACTGGCTTGTCCCTGGCTATTGTCTTGGCCAGATTCCTTGCGCGGGAAGGAACGATGCGAGGACAGCCCCGGAACCTACACGAAAGGAGATAGTAGCCTCGCGAGGATAGGAGTTAACCCGGTCAGCTGTTCCCGTGGGAAACGGAGTCCCATAGTTACCGTTGAACCACAAACCGCTTCCGCCATCAGCCACTAGAAATCTTGTGTTGTACTCACAGGCCAGAATGGTCTTGTACTACATATCTTGTATTTTTGCTTGGAGATTCTGTAACCAGTTGGTGCCTCATCAGCTAACAGTAAATCCTGGGGCTGGTGAGCACAAGGCCCGCTTTTGGGAAGTTTATATCCCAAATATCCGGTCCTGACATATATTCGTACATCGGAAAGGTTACGAGTGGTTCGGGCATTTTTCCGGAGTACTTACCGGACCCCCCCTGGGAGAAGTTATGGGCCTTATGGGCCATAGGAAGGAAGCCCACTAGCCCACAAGGGGCTGGTGCACCCCCTTGGGCAGGAGGCTGAATTGGAAAAGGTTTGGGGGTGGCGCCCCCCTTTCCTTCTCTCCTACTCCTCCTTCCCTTCCTCTCCTACTCCAACTAGGGAGGGGGGGATCCTACTTCCGATGGGAGTAGGACTCCTCCTAGGCGCGCCATAAAGGGCCGGCCTCTCCCCCTCGTCCACCCCTATATATACGGGGGTGGGGGGCACCCCATAGACACACAAGTTGATCAGTTGATCTCTCCCAACCCTGTGCGGTGCCCCTCTTCACAGAAACACACCTCAGTCATATCGTTGCAGTGCTTAGGCGAAGCCATGCGCAGGTAGCTTCATCATCTCTGTCACCACGCCGTCGTGCTGACGAAAATCTCCCGCGAAGTTCTACTGGATCAAGAGCTCGTGGGACGTCATCAAGCTGAACGCGTGCTGAACGCGGAGGCTCCGTACGCTCGGTGCTTGATCGGTTGGATCGCGAAGAAGTTCGACAACATCAACCGCGTCACTTGACACTTCCGCTCCCGGTCTACGATGGTACGTAGACACACTCTCCCCTCTCGTTGTTATGCATCTAGTAGATAGATCTTGCGTCATCGTAGGAATTTATTTGAAATACTACGTTCCCCAACACTGAGGGAGTGGCCGGAGATGGAGGAGAAGATATTGGAGTCAATGGATATGGAGAAGGTGCCAAAGTGGGCAGCTTATTCCTCTTCTTCGTTGATGCCTTCTTGAGGGCCTTGCCTGCCGGCGTCGGCTTCCTTGCCCCCTTGCCGTCGGCAGGAACAATCGAAGGGCGGATGGTTGTCTCCATTGACGATGTGGCCTTGCCGCCAACCATCACAGACAATGTGACAGAGTGCACGACAGTCTTCGTCCCGAGCCACTTCCTTGGCGCGGGCGGCAGCGTGTTCTAGTGGTGGTGGGGGAAGGGTTGCGAAGGCGGTCGCTCGTTCAACTCTCGTCAAAATTGGGCCCTCCGATGGTCGTAGGGGTGACATTCTATGGCGGATGTGGGAAGAGGATGCGTCGCAGGTGGGAGAGAGGAGAGGGAATATTTTGCTTAGAAGTTGTGGTGGCTGCTCAAAATTGAGATAGTGGTGAAGATTTTTGGGCTTAACTTTTAGGAGTTAATAGTTTGAGAGTTCGGTTAGATGTTGCTTAACTCCTAAAAACGGAATCTTGTGAGGAGTAGCCATTTTTTAGAGTTCGGCTAGAGATTCTCTAGTAGCCTATAGTTGTCTAAAGCTTTAAATTAAATCATTTCCTAAAAAAGGAAAAAAGGTAGGAGTTGAGCCATTCGTCTCAAGATGTTACTCTTTGTTGTAAGTTGTACAATTACTCTGAAGCGATATGTTCATGCTATGATTTTAAGGGAGATCAAGCTTTGTGTAGCGTTACTCTGCCAATAGCTCTTGCATACAGTGCAAGAAACCCAACGGGAACAAGCTGTCAAGTTCTTGAGATTGTATGGGTTGTTATCTCTTATATCCATTCCATTTTATTGTGTTTTTTGGAGATCCTTGTGAGTTTTTTTTTTGCGTTGAGATGCTTGTGAGTTTATTATGCATTTCTAGACCAGTAAGTGATACTCCCTCCGTTCACAAAAATAAGATGTTTTAGATATTTCAATATAAACTACATACGGATTGAAATGGGTGAACAAACACGCTAAAATACATCTATATACATCCGAATCAGAAAAAAGACAGAACATCTTATAATAATTAATGGAGGGAGAATTTTAAAGAGTTTTTTCCTCATATTTGCAGGCTGATGTTGTTTCCGACTGTTTATTCTCATTTCTAGAACAAACTAGCTCTAGTCAGCTCATATTTTGAAAGCTCATTAATTGGATTTGATAATGAAGCACACTTGCGGAACATTCTTCTGTGCAGTAAAGTGCCCTAAACACTTGTAGTTTTTTTATATTGGGAAAAAATTGTGTATCCTCAAAAGGCAAATTATAGAGCACTAAACTTATTTCCTTCACATTTGCAGAAAATGACTCTCTCATGAACACATTAGACTCAATTGATATGACTAATCGTTTAAACATTCATTCTTAACATCTAGTTGTCCAAGTATTTTCCGATGTTCTCTCGCAGTAATTGTTACACATACTTCATTTATCAAAATTCAAAATAAAATAAAATAAAATATGTGGTGTTGTAGTCACGTACAGAAAATCATTGATGCGTCCTGATCACTTTATTTCGGAGATACTCCCAAAGCCCACTCACCTACTTTTGCGTTGTATACCTTACTCCTGGTCTTGTCATGGAAGATGTACAAAACATTGAGACTCATATATACCATACTTCTTCACGCTTCTACTTAGCGATCCATCCTCATGCAACTCTCCTTTCGACCCAAACACAATGATAGATAATGCTTGACATTTACGAATGGTGATGAGAGGACGAAGAGAGTACGAAGGTCAAGGAATTCTTTTTCCAATTTGGGACCTTCTCGGTTAGGGACGGTTCTCAGGTTCGATTCTGGGAAGATATCTGGCTAGGGAATAACCCACTAGTGGTGCAATATCCGAGCTTGTACAGAATTGTTAGACATAAATTCGTCACAATCAAACAAGTTTTAGGACAAGAAAACCCTGATATTTCTTTCCATAGGGACCTTTTTGGCCCTCGCCTGACAACATGGAATGAATTACTCACTCGCTTGGAGGGCATTCAACTGTTAGGTGAGCCGGACATTTTTTGATGGAACTTGCATCAGAATGGCAAATTTGTAGTCAAATCCATGTATGATGCAATGGTTCATTGCGAAGTTCCAGTTGATAACTGGAAATTTTGGAAGCTCAAAATCCCTCTAAGAGTGAAGATTTTCCTCTGGTTTCTTAACAAAGGAGTCATCCTAACTAGAGATAATTTGGCAAGACGAAACTGTCATGGTTCCAAGACATGTGTCTTTTGCCAACATGACGAGTCTATTAAACACTTATTTTTTGAGTGCAAGTTCGCTCGGGTAGTTTGGACTATAGTTCAAGTAGCTTCGAATCTACACCCACTACGTAGTGCACGGAACATGTTCGGCAACTGGTTGCGGGGTATTGATAAACAATTTTCTGCACATATTCTTGTGGGAGCGGCGGCCTTATGCTGGGCACTGTGGCTTACCAGGAATGATGTGATTTTTAATAACAAATGTGTCGCGTCTCCTATGCAGGTTATTCATGTGTGTACACGATGGCTCCGTACTTGGTCTATCCTGCAGAGGTCGGAGGACAGAGACCTTTTTATGATGGCATCTACACGGCTGGAGCGTACGGCCAGGGAGGTTTTCTACCCCATGGATGATTGTGTGACCTACGGATAAGATCTGCCACTCCTTAGGCTGGACATGTTTTTTTTTCATTGGCTTTGCATCGAATTATTTTTTGCTTTTAGGGTACTCTGGATTTTTTTGGCTGTGTGCATCTAGCTATACAGAGGCCGGGCTTTCTTTTTGATGCGATTGTATCACCTCGATATATCTATTCAATGAAATGTCCTTTATCAAAAAAAGATAATGCTTGACATGTTTGTATCCTGATCACGCATAGAAATGAAAGGTATCAGGAATGTGCATAGGTGCAGCTTCCTGCCTACACTATGTTCTTTTGTTCGAGTCTCTTGCTTGACCTGTTTCTTGCCTAGGTGCAGCTTCTTGCCTCTCGCTGCTACTATTTGTGTTCAGGTCCATATCACCCAGCTTTCCTTCAATGGTCCATATCAACTGGTGTCTTTATTCTTTTATATTTAATAAGGATTTGATTAAACCAGCTGGTTTTGCTTGGGTTTGCGCTTGATACTTAGTTTAGATTCAGAGAGGGGCAAGGTCACTGAATTCTTCTTGGAGATATTTTTTTCTTTCATCGAATTTCTTGAAAAACTTGAGAATCACATGGCTCTGTTCGCGCGGAACGTGATTAAATCTGAGAACAGTTTTTAAAAAACTGGTTAAAATAGTTTGGTTTTTCCTCTGGGCTTAATTGGTTGAGGTTTTATTTGGTTGAGTTTTTTTTGGTTCAAGTTTGGTTTGGGTATATAGAAAAACCAGTTTGGGTTTAACTGGTTACGGGCTTAAAGAGTTTGGGCCTAACTGCTGAAAACTACGGTTCCAACCCGGTTTCTCGCCTCGAAGGGCCTGTCGAGCTAAACCCCATCGAGCCCCATAGAGCGTCGAGCCTGTCGAGCTAAATCTTCCTCCTCCCGGCTCCCCCTCCCCCTCCCCGCCGCCACCGCCGCCAAACCTACCGCCGCCACCGCCGCCGGCCTCCCCATCTCCTTCACACGGTCACACCTCGCCGGCCTACGCCCTCTCCCCTCCCCTTCCCCTCACAGA
>LR738710.1:145549807-145577924 GCA_902687465.1 Secale cereale
CCCCTCATCCTCCTGCTCGCCTTCCTCACCCCCACCTCGACGTCCTCGTCGGCAGCGTCGGGCATCATCCGGCTGCCGTTCGCCGGGTCCTGCGCCGCGCCGGCTAACCCGGCCATCTATCTCAACTCCTACATCTTCACGCACCTGGGCGAGCGGCGACAGCGTGGCTGGGAGGATCAGAGCTTCCTACGGCGCACCAGGGCGACGGCAGCTCCACCTCCTACATCGGCGTCTCCTAACTCAAGTTCGTCGAGGCCGGCGGCGCCCGCACCGTGCCGCTCATCTACAACGAGCCCGTGAGCGCCTCCTCGAGGTCACTGCCTCCAGATCCCCACCTCCCTCCCCTTCGTCTCTTATTTTACTCCAGAAATTCCAGTTCTTTGGAAGTCAATCCGAAGTAGATGTACCGATTATTTGGACATGCCGTGCATATTCTATGCCTTGTTTAGGTTAAGAGTTTGTTTTTTGGTTGCTTGCTTGGCAACCTGGCTCTTTGTTTGGGTATAATTTTTCTTGTCCTGGCCACAGATGGTGCCACCAGAATATATATCCAATTAAGATTTCCAAATAGTCGAGTTTAATGGTTTTGTTGGTGGATGCCCAATGTTGGAATTAGCATTATCATGACGAATTAATTTGGTTAATACCCATGGATTTGCAACTTCATTCCCGTTCTATTTTTGTACTGCTGGTTTCTATGAATCCAAGACTCCCAAGTTTTGGATTCTGTGAATTATAAGAATCCAAAATTTCCAAGCAGTCTAATATGATGGTTTTGTTGGTGGATGCCCAATGTTGGAGTTAGCATTATCATGACGAATTAATTTGGTTAATACTCATGGATTGCTGTTTCAAGAAAAGAGAGCGGGGCTTGAGCTGGTATTTTGTTTCAGTTTTGTGGCTGTGCACAACAGCATGGTTCTTTTTGCCCAAACTATGACAATGCTTTGTTGTCGCAGTTTGAATTCTATTCTCCATATTGATCACTTTTAGATGGCAGTGGGTTCCTTCAAAGTTTAGAAACAATGTCACACAGCTGTACAGTACTCATTTTATTCCATTTATATATAGTGGTCTGCACAGTACTCATTTTTTTGCAATCTATATATGCCTTGTACCTCTTTCTTGAGCCGAAGAATTGATCTTACCTCTTGATCTAGTGGTCTTCTTAATACTCATTTTTTTAGTGTGTTACCTGTTTGTACCCTTTTGTTGTAGCTGACAATGATAAGAGGCAGATTTCATCTTGGTTGACTTGCAAACTGCACCTAACTTGTCGGATACCTTGGAGCACTGCTAGTTAAATCAAATGCTTCCATATTGCATCATAATAGTCAACTTCTCAATGATGTGTTGGCTGTTGAGTGATGCCCTTTCTCTTTCTGCCTAGTTTTCGTATCTAGTGGCTTTCTTAATAGCCATAATTTAGGGTGTTTGTTGTTTCTACCATCTGTGACAATGAAAAGAGGCAGATTCTCCTCTTTGTTGGTTGCAACTTTCCAAGCCGCATTTATATTTCTGACTTGTAGATCCTATGCTCGAGGGCTGGGAGCTGCTGCATATTCATCATCAAATAGATATTGATTACCTTTTGGGGAATTCAAAAAATGTTCAAAATATAGACCTACATCTACTATCTCTTTACGGGAGAAAGGTAGAAAGAAAAGAAAGCTGCTAGAAATTGAGCAGCTAATAGCAATAATCAATTTATATTTCTGTTGATTGTTTGAATTATAGAAACTATTCGAGCATTCTCTAACAATAATCTTCCGTATGTATTTTCACATGCAGTGTGCTCTGAAATTTGAGACATGTCTACCTCAGAGGTTTCCGAGAGTGCCGATTCCATGGATGAGGATATGAGTCAAGTACCGCGTGCTAGAAGGTCCAAGGTGTGGGAGCATTATGAGCAAGATCTGGTTCGCATACATGGTGATCTCAAGGCTGTGTGCAAATATTGTGGAACACAACTTCACACCAAGTTTGGGACTACGAGTTTGAGAACCCATATTGCAGAGTCTTGCAAATCAATTGAGGATGGTTGCAGAAAGAGTTTTCTTTTGACTATGAAAACAACAACATCCGAAGGTCCGTTTGTGTTTGATGAAAAAGTTTGTCGTGAACTCATGGTCAAGTATTGCATCCATGCAGAGATCCCCTTTCTTAAGTTTGAAGATCCCCACCTTCAACCATGGATTGACTCAATGCAGCCAGCGTTTCAAATCAAGGGTCGTCACACAATTCGTGATGATGCAGTGAAGATGTATAAGGGAATGAAGAAAGATATCGAAGTAGAGCTACACAATTTGGATTCTCGCATTTGCTTAACATCTGACATGTGGACATCATCACAGGAATTGGGCTACATGTGCATCACCGCCCATTATATCAATGCAGAATTCAACTACAAGAAGAAGACCATAAGTTTTGCAGAAGTGAAGTATCCCCACACAGGTTATGCGATAGAAGAAGAAATAGTTCGTTGCTTAACAGAATGGGGCATAAGGGGCAAATTATTCACTTTGACACTAGATAACGCCAGCAATAATACTAATGCATGTGAGGAGTTAATAAAATATCACAAACATGAGCTGCTCCTTGAAGGTCAACATTTGCATGTCAGGTGTTGTGCGCACATTCTTAATATCTTGGTTCAGGATGGAATGAAAATAATCCATGCAGCTATTGACATGATACGTGAGTTGCTGAAGTATATTGACTCTTCTCCTTCAAGACTTCAAGATTTCAATACAATTGCAAGTGGGATGGGTCTACGTGCAAAGAAAGGCATCTCTGTTGATACACCAACCAGATGGAACTCAACATGGAAAATGCTTGTAGAAGCATTGACGTACAAATCTGTCCTCACTAGTTATGCCAATAGAAAGATGATAGAGTCTCCAAGTGAGGAAGAATGGGAGAAGGCAAAAGCTATTTGTGAGTTTCTAAAAGCTTTTGAAGAGCTTACCTTGATTGTTTCAGCTCATAGGAAGCCAACTTCCCATAAGTTTCTGCCAGTTGTGCTTTCTATTCGCCATGCATTGAAAGATCCGGTTTGGCAGACCTCTGATGTGTTGAAGGAATTGGCGGCAGTGATGCAAACAAAGCTCGATAAATATTGGGATCCCGAGGAGAAGGAGAATGCAGATCCTAACCGTCGTAGAAAAAGCAAGGGCATTGAGTTTAACCATGCACTTGTCATTGCTACATTCCTGGATCCAAGGAGGAAAGAAGATTACTTGGATTTTTTCTATTGCAAGTTGTCTACCAACACGGAGCAGATTACAAAACAAGTGGAGATCGCTTTAGAATGGGTGAGAAAGTATGTCAAGGAATATGAGCTACTTGCAGCGACAAGCACTGCACACTCGACACCTTCTAGTCAAGGCGATACCACTATTGGATCACCTATTGCAGGGAAAAGGAAGTTGGAAGAAGAGTTTGCCCAGCACAAGTCTCGTCGGAGGTCACGTGTACACAAATCCGAGCTTGATGCATACTTGGAAGAAGCATCCGAGAAGGTCGGTGATGACTTTGATGTCTTGGGTTGGTGGAAGAGGCATGCCGAAAAATTTCCTATATTGGCATCTATGGCCCGTGACTTTCTTGCAATTCCTTTGAGCACAGTGGCATCTGAATCAGCCTTCAGTTGTGGTAAGAGGATACTAGGCGACAAGAGAAGCTCTTTGAGCCCTGATATGCTAGAAGTGCTTGTTTGTGCTAAAGATTGGTTGTTCAAACCAAAGGTTCTACCGCTTACATTCTGGTTCTACCGCTTACTTGTATACAAGTGTTCATATGCCTTTAAATTAATTCTTTGTTTCATTTGCAGGAGATGGACAGTAAGGATGCAACTGTAGCAGGTTCGTACAGTTTTTCTTGTGACCCAGTTTGTTCTTGTTTTACTTATTCAGCTGATCTCTAGTCTCTAGATATGTTCTTGTTTTATTTTAGTTGTCAAAAATTTAAGATGAGAAAAGTTGGATGCTACCTGATCGTTCGTGAAGGGTAATATGATTTTCCTTTGACCTTGTTTTGTTCATTTGATCACCAGTTCAAGACTATACATCGATGTATGAATATTATATACTCCCTTTGTTCCAAAATAGATGACTCAAATTTGTACTAACTAACTTAACTTAGTACAAAGTTTCACTCTTGGTTCAGATGCAACACCCGTCAGCCTATCACTCTTTCAGATTTTCTTAAACAAGTAAATGACACCTCTTTCGTAAGTTGTTGCTTTACCTAACCAAAATTTGTTTTCTTTCAGTCGATGCTTGGTAATGCAATTTTGGTCTGATGTAATACAACATATATTCAGTATTATGCTTTAGTTCAGTAGTATACTTTCCTGTGATGCCCCGCCACTGTTTCAGGCTTTTGGCTTGTACTTGAATAAGATAGCACTTCCTTTACTGTGCATATTTTTACTTAATAGACCAGCCTTTTCTTCTAAATAAAATGAAAATGGAATTTGCGTTGTGACTGGGGCATTGCCGCTGGGATATTGCACAGGAGAAATTGGGAACCCAATTCTCTCATAGTTAGTATACTCTTTCAGCTATCTCAAAAAACAAAACAAAAGTACACTCTTTCTGCTGATGTAGGTGTTTCTAGTTAGAGGAAAGGAATCAAAGAATCTTCTTCTATGTCATAGTCATCCACCTCATTATCTTGGAGAAGTAGTGCTTAACATACTATCTAGTCTCATTTGGAGTTAGTATTTTACGAGTTAGGATGCCAAGTAAATGATGCTTAGTGTACTGTTTACTGTGACTATTTTTACCAGCTGCAAGAAGCACAAATGCATAGCTCAAGGTTCGGTGCTTTCGCGAATGTATTGTCACTAAGTTTATTTCTGTATGATGGATTTATGGTTGCCTTCAGATTCATAGTCTGATATTGTCACTAAAAATTGCGTCTTTTCAGATCAAGGTACAAGCTGACTGGAGCGACTGCTACCGCCATGAGAACTCGGTGACATCCATCGTCGGCAGATGGTCGGCTGATGGCGTAATGCAATCCTAGCTTGGAGTCAATCATCATCCTTAATTCAGCTTAGTTTGTTATTACCTCTGCACTTCAAGTGTTGGTAGTGCAGAATATGTAAGCTGTGTCAAGTGTAATATCTGTACTTCAGAATCTGCGTTTTGTACTGCAGAATATTTAAGCTGTCAAGTGTCATATCTGTATGTGTTTTAAGCTG
The DNA here is from genome assembly GCA_902687465.1 of Secale cereale. Classification (NCBI taxonomy): domain Eukaryota; kingdom Viridiplantae; phylum Streptophyta; class Magnoliopsida; order Poales; family Poaceae; genus Secale; species Secale cereale. The sequence continues at coordinate 145,555,017 of LR738710.1, forward strand.
GTGTCATATCTGTATGCGTTTTGTACTGCAGAATATTTAATCATGCCAGGATTGTACTTTGTATGGGTGGGGAACTGATCTAGAACCATAGGCTAAAACCATAGTTCCTACAATGGTTTAGTTCTGGTTTGGTAAATTTCTCTTGTGGTTTAGTTTGGCCTGGGCGCCAATGCCAAGTACGTGGGTTTGGTTTAGGTTTGGTTCCAAAATCTCATCACGTGGGTTTAGTTTAAGTTTGGTTCAGTTACCCACCCATTCACAGATTTAAACGTGATAGTATCTCTCCCAGATCGGCAATGTAGTACTCTCTTCGTCCTCTCGTCACCATTCGTAAATGTCACGTTGTCGGCAGAGCAAAACACATACCCAAAGGCCAAAGCACATAATTGTGGTAGCTCCGTATACAAAACACAGATGGCTCCCCCTGTGATGCCCCTGCGCGGCTCCCCCTCCGGCCCTACCATGACGGTCGTGGCTGGGGCGCCTGTGCTGGTTGGGACTGAAGCCTGGGACGATTCCGACACGGGCGTGGGGCTGGCATTAAGGCTGGGGGCGCTCTCCCTCGGCTCCCCCCCTCCGGGGTTTGGCTCGGCCACGCACGGGCCATCCTCGTCTCGCCCTGCTGCTGCGGACATCTGCATGTCCCCTGACCGCCCCTTGCCGGCTACGATCGTGCAGCGCGCCACCCCGACCACCCCCCGTCCAGGCCGCGGTGGCCTCCCCTGCACCCGTGCGTCCCCCGTCCGCACCCTGGAGGCTACGCCCCTGCCTGCTTCCGCGCTGGTGGGACCTTTCCCGAGGGTTGCGGCCACGGCGCTGGGCACCGATGTTATCTGTGGAGATGCTGCCCTGCCTACCTTGGGGGCTCTGGACTTTTTCCTTGGCACGGTCGTCGGCCCCCCTGCTGCCGACTCCGGTGCAAAAGCCGCCCAGGGCCAAGGGCATCAATCCGTCCTCGCCTCGGAGAAGTGGTCGTTTGGCCCAAAAGAAGACCAGGCGGAGCCTCCAGGGCAGCTCGGTGGTGCAGGAGCTGCTGGCCCGGGCTTACGGCCTGCTTGGGCCTGACGAGGTGATGAACGAGGGCGTGAAGAACGCCTATGTGGCTCTCTTCAACACGCCCATGGCCGCGCCGGTGATCCAGGCGATTGAAGCCCTTGCCAAGCACGTCAAGGCTGGAAAGAAGAAGCAGGCCCCCAAGAGTGTTCAAACTGTTGCTGATGTTTAGTTCTCCTACATGCAGTCTGTTAGTGCTTGTGTCTGCCGTCCGTTGCTGTGTTGTTTTTCCTTCCTGTAACCGCATTTCATCAAGACTCCGAGTGCAAGTCTTCGTCCCTGCAATCAAAAAACGGCTTCCCCGCGCCCATCATTAGCCTCGACCCGAAGTTTTCTGTTACCCCTGCGTGTCCCTTGTTTTCCCATATGGCGCAACCTGACGTCAAGATCATCTGTTGGAACGTGCGTGGCCTAAACACGCCTGCCCACCGCGACGCGGTGCGGGATATCGTCCGAGACTGCAAAGCCTCCATCGTGTGTCTCCAAGAGACTAAGCTGGCGATCGTCGATGACGCGTTAATTACAAGTATGCTTGGGCCCTCCTTCACTGCGAACTATTTGGCACTCCCCGCTGCGGGCTCCAGGGGTGGTATGATCATGGCCGTCTCAGACGCTTTCTTCAAGATGTCTGATTTCCACATCACGCCTGGATCGATTTCGGCCACAATCACCATGCTTGCCGAGGGCCTGGTCTGGACCCTATCTTGTGTATATGGCCCTCAAGGGGAGCAAGAAAAGCAACTCTTCATTGATGAGCTTAGGGGACTGAAGAGCGTCGTGAAGCCTCGGTGGCTCATCCTTGGTGACTTCAACCTAATCACCAAGGCGGCTGACAAGAACAATCAGAACATAAACAAGCGCCTCATCGGACGCTTCCGGACTACGCTAAACCACCTGCAGCTAAAGGAGATCTGGCTATCCGGTCGGAAGTTCACATGATCAAATGCTCAGGAAAACCCGGTGCTGACTAAAATAGACCACTTCTTCCACACTGACGATTGGGACATGTTGTTCCCCAATGCGCACCTCCAAGCCATCTCATCCGCATGTTCAGATCATGCCCCTCTTTTCCTGCAAGGGGACACTGAGGTGCTGCGCAGGCCTTCCTTCAAGTTCGAAGAGTTCTGGCTTCGGCTTCCAGGCTTCAAAGACACGGTGGCTGCGGCCTGGGGGAAGCCTGTTCGGGCACTAAATGCCATCCGCGGAATCCACATCAAGTTAGCGCGCACCGCAAAGACTCTGAAGAAATGGCAACGGGAAAGTGTTGGGGGTCCTTAAAACCCATATTGACATTGCAAAGGAGGTGATCTGGAGGCTTGATCTTGCCGAGGAGGGGAGATCCCTCTCCCCTGCCGAGCTAGAGCTTCGACGCAGATTGAGGAAGTCGTACCTCGGCATGCTGTCTTTCCAGAAGGTGAAGCTTCGCCAGCGTTCTCGCCTCACTGGGATCAGACTTGGGGACGTCAACTCAAAATTCTTTCATTCGAAGATAAATGGCCGCCGGCGAAAAAACTACATTCAGACGCTTCACACGGCCCAGGGTTTTGCTATCATGGCCGCAGACAAGGAGCGGGTCCTCCTCTCTCACTTTCGCGATCACCTCGGAACGCCGATGCCCCGAACCACGAGTCTTATCTGGGACAACCTCGAGATGACGCCGCATGACCTTTCTGAGCTGGATGCTCCCTTCCGCGAGACCGAGATCAAAGATGCGGTTTTTTCACTGCCCTCTGTAAAAGCGCCAGGTCCGGATGGTTTCATTGGAGCCTTCTTCAAGTCATGTTGGGAGATCATCATGCAGGACATCGTGGCAGCTATTTTGCAGCTTGCCAGCCTACGTGGTGACTGCGCCTCCCTCGTCAATTCGGCCAACATCATTCTCCTACCCAAGAAGGCCAGTGCTAGGGTCATTGGGGACTACACATCAATCAGCCTCATTCATAGCCTTTCCAAGATTTTCTCCAAGTTGCTAGCAAACAGGCTGGCTCCAATTCTGCCCACCCTCGTTTCCAATTGCCAGAGTGCTTTCGTGCAAAAGCACTCAATTCACGATAACTTCATGCATGTTCAGAACCTCATCAAAGACCTACACCGCCGAAACATCCCGGGCCTCTTCCTCAAGCTTGATATTTCAAAGGCTTTCGACTCTGTCAATTAGGTATTCCTGCTGCAGGTTCTCCAACGTCTGGGGTTCGGCCAGCGTTGGCGCGGCTAGATCTACCTGTCTCTGTCTACTTCGTCTTCTAGAGTCCTTCTCAATGGAAACCCGGTCATGAATTTCTGGCATGCAAAGGGTCTTCGTCAGGGAGACCCTCTATCACCGATGTTGTTCATCCTGGCCATCGACCCGTTGCAGCAGCTTCTCCGGCTCGCCACCCAGAACAGCATTCTTAAGCCCATCAGAGCACGCTCTGCAAGATGTAGAATTTCACTCTACGCGGATGATGCTGGCATTTTCGCGAATCCGGATAAGGACGAGCTCCGGACCATTTCTGCTATCCTCTCGACCTTTGGGAGGGCTGGCGGCCTAGTCACAAACCTGTCCAATTCCGAGGTTTTTCCGATCAGCTGTGGCAACATTGACCTTCAGGACGTGCTGGCCGACTTCCCAGCCAAGATCGTTGCCTTCCCGGGCCACTACCTCGGACTACCCTTGCACTTTCGCCAGTTGCGCGGGATTGACCTGCAACCCTTCATCGACAAGATTGCGGGCAGGCTACCGGGATGGAAGGGCAAGCTTTTCAACAAGATCGGCCGGGTCGCCCTGGCTCAGTCGATCCTTATGGCCATGGCAACTTTGCACATCACCGCCCTAAGAATACCAAAGGGGACCCTGCGCAAGGTTGACAAAATAATACGTGACTCCGTCTGGCAAAAAGAGGACCAAACTCAGACATCTGGTGGGCACGCCTTGGTTAGTTGGAAGACGGTCTGTCGCCCCAAGCATCTGGGCGGTCTTGGGAGATTTAGCCGGGCGCTTCGCCTCCGTTGGCCTTGGCTTCAATGGACTGACCCAGACAGGCCTTGGGTGGGTTCCGAGCTGCCCTGCGACCAAGCTGACCTGAACCTATTTTGCGCCTGCACTACCATCTCGTTCGGCAATGGGAAAAAGGCCCTCTTCTGGCATGACAACTGGAGTGGTAAAGGGCCCCTCAAGCTTATTGCACCTGAGCTTTTCAAGATAGCCTCTAGGAAAAACACAATGGTGCACAAAGAATTATCGAACGAGAGTTGGATCAGGGCGGTCTCTAGCCTTCGGTCCATGCACCAGCTGGGGTAATTCGTGTCTGTATGGGAGTGGATCAGCCAGACCACCCTGTTACCGACCAACGAGGACCACATTTCCTGGAACCTGACTACCAACGGGGCTTACTCCTCTGCGTCGGCATATGGGGCGCAATTCTATGGCTCTCATCCCAGGTTTATCCCCTCCAAGGTCTAGTCCGCTGATGCCGAACCCAAGTGCAAATTCTTCGCCTGGCTGGCCCTCCATGGGAGGATTTTGACTGCGGACAGGTTGGCATTGTGTGGCTGGCCCCATGACCCCAGATGCCAGCTCTGCCTTCAGGAGCTAGAAACTGCAAGCCATCTCTGCAAGGACCGCCCCTTTGCAGTCGCGGTATGGAACCAAGTGAACACATGGAAAAATGAGGGCTTGCCGATATCGGGGTTCCTACCTGAGCTCGGAAGCGTGTCAGATTGGTGGGATACTTTGCTTGCAAACCAATCAAAGCAAGTGCGTCGGCGACGCATCGGGAGGATCATCTACACCTTATGGTCAGTATGGAAGGAACGAAACAGGCGAGTTTTCACCGGTATTCGTTCGACGCATACGCAGGTTGCCATGCTGGCCTTGGAGGCAATTAAACAACGCGAATTGGCGTTTGCCGGATCCAGGCCAACCGAGGGGATTGGCTAATTTAGCTTTGGGTTAGTACCGTGTTCTGGTGGTTTATGCCGCATTCCCTAAACATGTACGCCCCTCTGTACATCGCGTTTCTCGCTTTCCTTCTATAAAGAAAAGGCAGTGCTCCTGCCGGTTCCTCAAAAAAAAACAAAAAAAACACAGATGACACATCATAGCAATCCTTCTATTCGAGAAATGCAAGTGGAACCGATGCCATACTGCTCGTTCGACAGAGGGATAAGACATGTGGCCCAACAAAGCAAGTGCCACAGCAAAGTAGACATCGAGTTAGCACAGCTGTGGACATGTCAATGGTGTTAGTCAGTCGGTGTAAGTTCATATGTCTATGCGGTTCTTGCTGAATGGAGGCAGGGATCACTTCAGGCCTTCAGGGCCAGGAGGGTAAGAGCATCTCCAATCGTCGGCCCTTCAAAGGGCGCCTAAAATCGTCGTCTGGGGGTGAGCCAGCGCAAAAAAACGCCCTGGGGGCGAGTTGGTCCCCAGCCGCCGGCCTCAGGGTCAGCCCCAGACGCGTCTAAATTTTTTCAAAAAAGAAAACGTTCGGCGAAATTCGACTAAACACGTCTAAAATTCTGCAGGCTTTTACATAGCAAATATATTTTAAAAAGGAACTGGCTGAACGCGGAGTAGTTGCCGTCGTCGCCGCCATCTTCACCGCCGTCGTCATCGTTGGCCTTCTCCTCCTTGACGCGGCCGTCCCTTGTGTACCCCTGACCGGCGTCACCAACGCGGACTGGCAGCGGCGGTGCGTCATCCTCGTCGTCGCTGTCTTCGATGACGAAGACTCCTCCTTTGTCACGGCCCCGGCGGAGCTGCTCGAACCGCCGCAGGGCGGCGCACTGGCGCTCCATCGCCATCTTCAGGGCGTCCTTGCGCGCCCATTCCAGGGCCACGTCGTTGTCGAGCTCCACGTCGCCGCGCTCCGTCTTCACGGCGGGGAGACCCGGCTCCGTTTTCACCGATGCAAGCTCCGGTTCCGTCTTTGGCTTGACGAAGCGCGGAGGAGCCGCCGAGGAGGCGCGCCGGCCGCCTCGTTGATGATGATGTCGGCACTGCGAGTGCGCCGGCCGAGCGGCGTCTCCGCCGCGGGATCGGCCTTGATGACGCCGAGCATCGCCGGAGTGCCGGAGGAGTGGGAAGAAGAGTGCGAGGAGGAAGACGAGGAGGAGTCGAACCTCCTGGGCATCCATTGCCCGGCGCGTTGACGGTGGGCCGGGGCGGCCGCCCTCGCCGGGCGAGGGTACGCCAGCGGCGGGTTGTTGCCGCCCTCAAGGTGCGCCCGCACGCCCTCGAGTGTGCGGCCGGGGACGCCCCACCACAGGTGGCGCCCCTCGCTGTTCTTCATGCCGCCCACCACCGGCGCCCCGATGGTGGACGCCAGCCTCTGCTGCTGACGACGCTCGAAGTACGCCGTCCACGCCGCGTGGCTGTCGGCGGCGTACTGGGGCAGGGCGAGATGCTCGTCGGTGAGGGAGGAGCGCACGATCTCTACCTCGGCGGCGAAGTAGGCGGGGCGCGCCACGGCTTCGGGCAATGGGGGAATGGGCATTCCCCATTGCTGAGCCTCCACCCCGTCGGCCCGACGCGCATGTCCGACGGCGCCAGGATGTTGGCCTCGAACAGGAGCCACGACTCCTGTTCGCGGAGAGAGTGGCGGCCGAAGCCTTTGGCCGCCACCTTGTCACCGGGAAAACATTCGGCCATCGGAAGAGGGAGATGGAGGGCTCGGCGGCGGTGCACAGGAGAGGGAGGGCTCGGCGGCGGCGCACGGGAGAGGTAGAGCTCGGTGGCTAGGGCTGGTGTGGCCACCAGCTTATATAGCCGCGCCCGTGTGTACGCCGACCGTGAGGAATCAATGGCAAGGCTGACCGGCGGCGGCAGCGCGGCAGCCTTGGCATTGATTCCCGCGGGAACCGAGGCGATGAGGCGACGAAGCGCCCGTCTCGCTGACTCGGCGTACCCGCGGCTGTTTCGAGCCAAAACAACTCGCCCCGGCGCCCCCGGGCGCCCCCAGCGCGCCGGGTTCGGCCTGGGTCCGCCGGCGCTGATTTCGGCCCAGGCCGGCGAAAATCGGGCTCTTGGGAGCGCGACCGAGCCGTTTTTTCGGCGTCGGCACAAAAAAAATCGCCCGCGGAGGCCTTTCTGATGGTGCGGCTGAAGATGCTCTAACTAGGTGACACGCCCGAGTGAATTCCTCCATTGCCAGCGGAACCGTAGCTGAACCGAGGAAAATGGCAGCACTTTGGCAAGAAACGCTACTTCCAGAGAAAAAAATGTTCCATAAAATAGAGTTTCCGAATGAGTGCATTTTGTGTGTAGGTTGGTGTGCAAGTGAAATAGCAGTGCCGCAATAATACCCTTAATTTTGGGCTGGCAAAGAAATTCAAGGTTGCCTTTTCCAAAATGAAATCAAGTTCTCCACATGATGCAGATTGACATACATTGGTGGCGTATGGAACAAATATAATAGTTCTCATTAACGATATAGATAGAGCCATAGAAGATAGCAACAAAAAGAAAAGGGGAATACAAGTTATTTTATATAGATTGTTCTTTTGATTTATGTGTTCTTATTGCAGTCACGGGAAATGCAAACTCAACTGGGATCAAGAAATTGCTATTGTAGCTTGGCCTCCATAAAACTCGATTTTGCAAATAGGTCAAAACTAAACTTTAAAGTTTCAAAAACATCTAACCAAATTACACACGTATTTTCATGACCTTTTTTCTATAGCTCAAAAAAATTTACAAACATATAGTATACATCCCACGGATCTGCATACTAAAATAATGTAAGGGCGTCTTCAACGTGGACCCCTAAAACAGACATGGTATCCATCCACGTACATCCGCGGACAGTGATGCGGGAGACGACAATCCAACCGTGACCACATACATTTCAAACATGATTTGAACAAACCAGACGGTTTTGATGCAAACCGGATGAATTTCAATTAAATCGGACCACATTCATTACATTTTTGACATATTTCATTAAGCAAAAGCGTCGGGAAGTTAACCTAGTTTAAATCAGCGCCGGCGCCCGTCCTCCAAGTCCTTGTTATTCCTCTCATGTCCCTGTCCGGCAGCCGTGAGCCCCGGGAAGTGGAGCTGCGATCACCAGCGAGGAAGAGTAAAACATGGGACACGAACTGAGTCACATGGGAAACGAGGCGGCGCTGTCTATCATGTCCTACTCTTCCTCGTCGGAGTCTGCCACCTAGCTGTCGTCGGTTGAGGTTAGGTTGACGATGGTCCTGGACGGACTTGCATCATGGTCATAGTGGCACCAATGGCGCGCAATATCCGGCGTTCCCGTTCATGATCACTTGTGCCGCCTGTGCATCCCCGCCGTCACATGAGCGTTGCGTACATGCCCGTAGAGCGCGCTGCTCCTCGATGATGATAATGTGGTCACGTACCGAAAATCACTGATGCATCGTCCTGGCCACTTTATTTGGAGAAGATAGTCTCATACTCGCTCACCGACCTTTGCGGTGTATACCTTAGGGCATGTACAATGGTTCTATCTTAAGAGTGCCACGTAGGATAAATGATGAGGTGGATGAGAGAGAAATCATAAGAGAAGGCTTGTCTTCTCTTATTTAAGAAAAGCTAAGAGATGATCTCTTAGCACAATTTGTCTCACCATGTTTTTAGGAACAACTAATTATTGAAGATAAGGCTAAGAGATGACCCATTGAAGACATCTTTTTTTGTCATATCTAATTTACATGCAAAACTTAAGATAAGACTATCTTATCAACCATTGTACATGCCCTTACTCCTGGTCCTATTATTCAACATTTCTTATGTTGGAATTCATGGTGCCACAATGTGCTCACGGAGATCTCTATGCTGATGTCGTAGCTCATCTGACTTCACGTAGCTCGAGAAACTTCATGGACCCCGTTGCGCTAAAGCAGTTCGGTCCTAGGCTGGTGACTAGATTACGCCGGCGCCTTCAGGTAAACAGAGACGCGAGTTCAGGAAGTTTTCACATCATCCAGCCAGGATTAGTGTGCCTGAGTGGACAAGCTAATAGCCAATGGCATGTAAGACATATGATTTGGAAACTGCTCGACACCCCTAATCCGGGATGTGTCTATCTCATTATATAAAGGTAACCAAGGGGTACAATACAATGTTACAATACAGATATACAGAGGCTACATATATACAGTCTAACACCCTCCCTCAATCTTAACTATGTCCTGAAGTACAAAGCAAGTTAAGATTGCGCCTACAGCCTACAAACTGTGGTTGTGGAAGAGGCTTCGTGAAGATGTCAGCAAGTTGATCTTTTGATGAGATGAACTTGATACAGAGTAGCTTCTGTGCAACACGTTCCCGAACAAAGTGATTATCCACCTCAATGTGTTTTGTCCTAGCATGAAACACCGGGTTAGAAGAAAGACATGTCGCACCAATGTTGTCACACCACAGGACCGGAGGACGAGCTTGAGGAACACGCAACTCTCTCAACAGAGACTGTACCCATATGATCTCAGCAGTTGCATCAGCAACAGCTTTGTACTCAGCCTCAGTACTACTGCGAGACACAGTTGCATGCTGATACGTCCAAAACGTATCTATAATTTCTGCTTGCTCCATGCCACTTTTGGGTGATATTGCTATGATATTCATACACTTCCATACACTTTTGATCATATTTGGACTAACTTACTAATCCAGTGCACCCCAGTGCCAGTTTCTGTTTTTGGCTGTTTTTGTATTTCAGGTTTTCACGTTTCGAGATCTGCCCAGAAAAATCCAGAAAAATTATATAAAAAATCAGCGAACCGGAAACAACACTGTGTCCGAAGGGCAGCCTGGGGGGGCCACAGGGGCTCCAGGCGCCCTGTGGGCGCGCCCCCCCCCCCTGGGCCACGCCGGGGGGGCGCCTGGGCCCCCCGAGGCTCCCCCGGTGCCCTACTTTGGCATATATTTAAAGGGTTCCCCGTAACCCTCAGAACAAGACTTCTTTTCGCGATCCCATCTCTGTTCCGCCGCCGCCGCCGCTTCCAAGATCAGGAGCACCAGGAGAACTCTTCCCGGCACCCTGCCGGAGGGGAGGATCACCACCGGGAGCTTCTCCACCACCATGGACGCCTCCCGGATGACTCGTGAGTAGTCTCCCTTGGACCATGAGTCCATGACCAGTAGGTATGTGATGTTCTCCTCCCGTTCTTGTGCTTCACTAATTAGTCCTCATGAGCTGCCCTACATGATCGAGGCACCTATGTAATCCTTATGCTGTTGCTATGTTGAGTTTGCTGGGATCCGATGGATTATGAGATTATGTTCAGATAGATCTTGAGTAATATATTTGATTCACCTCTTTTATATTTTAGTTCATAAGTAATTCTTGCATGTTCTCCGTTGTTATTTATTGCTTTGGCCGAGTAATAGGTAGTGACTCCAAGAGGGAACGTTATGCTCGATTGTGGGTTCATGCCCCTCGATGACTAGCTTGAGTGACAGAAACATGAGTCTAGGAGATGTGCTGTTGCCACAAGGGGGAAAACAACGGTGCTTGTGCCCGCGGGTGCAAGGATTGTTTACTTTACGCAAAGTTCTTTTAATGCAGTTGTCTGTTGCATTGAGTTTACACTATGGGTGGGACTCGCAACTTAATACCAGCGAGATGTTCTGGATAGATATCTCAAGGTGGATGATTAGTAGTAGATATTGATGGATTTCGGTTTACTTACTTTGGCGTACCGCCCATGCTTTGAACCTCAACCTTTCTTGCAATGTAGTCAGCATTGGTTTGCGTTCGTGGTCCTGTCAATTGCCCAGCTGTAATTTGTTTACCTCACATAGCTGTTTTATCGTCTTTTGGGAGAGAGACATCACTATTGAACATCATGAGACTCCGGTCCATATTACCATCATTGATCACATACACTATTTACTTTTCCGCTATTTACTTACTATTGCAAAACAATATCTATCACTACTATCATATTGCTTTTAACCCTTTGTGAACTACAAGGTCGGAGAGATTGCCAACCTCTCTGTACTCGTTGGGAGCAAAGTTAATTGTATCTGTGTGCAGGTCCACGTTGATTGCTAATTGCGCCGTTAGCAGTTGACACCTACCTGTTGAACCTAGGAGTCTCTGGGATTCGATCCTTGGCATCTTTGCTAGGGGAAAACACTTCTACTTACTGCATCTTACACCTTCCACTTGGGGTAACCAACGAGGGGTTCGAGGCCCATCAAGGAGTATTTTCTGGCGCCGTTGCCGGGGACTCCACTCTTCAGGATAGGGGAGTTCCATGCTATCTTTTACCTTTGCTTTTTAGTCTTGTTAGTTTACTTTTCATATTTGCTTTAGTTCCTTTTATCGAAAATCACAAAAATAGTTATCTTGCTTGCTTGCTACTATGGGTTCCACCGAGAACACCAAGTTGTATGACTTCACTAGTCACAACAACGATGACTTTATCAGCACACCTATCACTACACCTGCCACTTTAGCACCTTTATATGAGATTAAACCTGCTTTACTGAACTTAGTCATGAAAGAACAATTCTCCGGTGCTGGAGATGATGCTGCTTTACACTTGAACAACTTTGTTAAACTTTGTGATATGCAAAAGTACCAAGAAATAGATGGTAATATTGTTAAGCTTAAGCTTTTTCCTTTCTCTTTGAGAGGAGGAGCTAAAATTTGGTTTCAGTCTTTGCCTAGAAATAGCATAGATTCATGGGATAAGTGCAAAGATGCTTTTATAGGAAAATACTATCCACCTACCAAGATTATCCAACTTAGAAGTAACATCATGAATTTTAAACAATTGGATAATGAACACGTTGCCCAAGCTTGGGAACGTATGAAATCTCTTATCAAGAACTGCCCTACTCACGGTTTGACTACTTGGATGGTTATCCAAACTTTTTATGCAGGCTTGAACTTTACCTCGCGGAACTTGTTAGATTCGGCCGCGGGAGGAACTTTTATGTCAACTACACTTGGTGCTGCCACAAAGCTTCTCGATGAGATGATGACCAACTATTCCCAATGGCACACCGAACGCGCTCCAACAGGTAGGAAGGTAAACTATGTCGAGGAGATTTCCTCCCTCAATGAAAAAGTTGACTTGATCATGTCTCTACTTTCGAAGCAATCTACTGTTGATCCTCGTGATGTTCCTTTAAATTCTTTGATTTCTCAAGAACAAGTAGATGTTAACTTTATCTCTAGAAACAATTTTAACAACAATGCTTATAGGAGTAACTTTGGTAACAATTCTAGACCGTTCCCCTCTAACTCTTATGGGAACAACAATGCTTATCCTAGTACCAAGAACTCCAATACTGAACTAGAGACCATGCTTAGAGATTTCATCACTACCCAAAAAGCCTTTAATAAGAATGTAGAAGAGAAACTACATAAACTAGATGATCTTTCTTTTAAGGTAGACCACTTAGCCAATGAGGTAAAATTGCTAAAAATTGAAACTTCTCCTCTTAAGGAGAGGGAAGTCATCCCTGTTAATGCTACTCAAGTGCAAATTAATGAAAACATTAGGATGATGGCTAAGCTTAAAGAGAGATGGGCTAGGGAAAGGGAGGAAGAGGAAAGAATTAAGAGCCTTCCTACCCACCACACTGTTGCTACTATCCAAGTTATTGAGGATGTTCACACTCTTAGCACCCAATGTACTCCTGGTCCTAGTGGACCTATTAATGGTGATGCTATATCAACTACCAAACAAGTGAACCTTAAGGACACCACTACTACTTTACTTGATGCTCGTGACCTTGATTTTGATAATTGCACTCTTACAGAAGTTATTGATTTCCTTCACAAAATGTCTAGAGATCCCCGCACTAGCACGCTTAACCTTGCCTTCACAGAGCATATCACTAATGCTCTCATCAAAGCTAGGGAGGAGAAACTTAGAGTATAAGCCTCCATACCTAGAAAGCTAGAAGATGGTTGGGACCCTATGATAAAAATTAATTTGAATGACTTCTCTTGTTATGCATTATGTGATGTTGGTGCTAGTACCTCTGTTATGCCCAAAAGAATATATGATATGCTTAAATTGAAACCTTATGATTCTTGTTCTTTTGGTGTTCGTCTCGTTGATTCTTCCATAAAGAAACCTTTGGGGAGGATCGACGATGTTCTTATTGTTGTCAATGATAATTATGTGCCCGTTGATTTTACTATCATGAATATTGAATGTGATCCTTCATGTCCAATTATTTTGGGACGTCCCTTTTTGCGCACCGTTGGTGCTGTCATTGACATGAAAGAGGGTAATATAAAATTTCAGTTTCCTCTCAAGAAAGGGATGGAACACTTCCCTCGTAAGAAGGTCAAGTTACCTTTTGAGTCCGTTGTACGGGCTAGCTATTCTTTTACTCTTGATAAAACTTGATCTTTGCATTATGCCTAGCTTAAAGGCATAAAAGAAAGCACTTTTGGGAGGCAGCCCACATGAATAAATTTTTTGCTTTTGTTGTGTCTTGATGTTGTTTACTGCTGTAGCATCATCATTGTATCTTTACTTTTCATATTTGTGCCAAGTATAGCCTCTGATTGCTAGAAAGTTCAAAAGTTGTGAGGTCCTGTCCAGGAAACAGATTCTGTCCTTGGATAGAAAAATTCGTATAAAATCACCAGATCATCTTTTTGGTCTGAATTTTTTCGACAGCGTTCTCTATATAATTTTCTTTCGTGCGCCAGTTCTGAGTTTTTTTATTTGAGTTGCAGAAGTATCCCGAACAGGTCAATTACTGCCTGCTGTTCTGTTTTTCACAGATTCTGTCCTGTTTTGCCTTACCTTCACTTTGCAAATTAAGAACTTGCTTTTTCTTTGCAAAAACCTTTTGGCAATCTTGAGAAACAGTAGAACTTCAAGAATATCCTTATTTCCAGCAAGGTATAATTATTTTATTAAGGGTACTAACCTCGCTAATCAGATTATGATGAGTTGTGTATGAAGGGAGTTTTCAAGTGTGCGAGGGAAGATGATAAAAAGATTCAGGAGTGTCAAGCGCTCAAGCTTGGGGATGCCCCCGTGCACCCCCAAGAAATATTCAAGGAGACTCAAGCGTCTAAGCTTGGGGATGCCCCCGTGCATCCCCTTCTCCATCAACATTATCAGTTCGTCTTTCGTTCCGCTATATTTTTATCACTTCATGTGTTATGTGCTATGCTTGGAGCGTCGTGCTTTTAGTTTTCTTTTTAGTTTTTCATGACGAGTCGGAACTCAACATTCCTTTATGTGGGAGAGAAACACGCTCCACTTCTACCTAGAACATAACATAGAATTTTCATGTCTATCTTTGCTGTGTGTGTTCTTCGTCTTTTAAATAGCTACTATCATGCTCTGCTCTTAGTATTCATGCTTATCTTTTCAAGAGCTTTTATTTAGTTGGTTGCTTGAACTCTCTTTAATTACCATGCTCACCTTATTAAGAGAGTTTGCTTCCGTAGCATGGGTTAATGTGTCTATGGTAAAGATGCTACTTTCATGATGGTGCTTAGTAGTTCAGGTTTTCTTTTGGTTAATCTCAAATAGCTGGGGGGTTCCCAATGTGTTATTGGAGTACCAACTTGGTTTGTTTGCCTATGATGTGGTATGGTTTAGTAATATCTTCCTTCGAGAATTTATTTTGATTGACTTGGCGTATGCTCACGCATATTCCAGACTGTAAAGAAAGTCTGTCAAGCCTTGGTGATCTTTTGTTTCTAAGTAGCGATATAACTACCATGCCTGATTCAATATTGCTTTGTCGCTCTGCATGATTATGACCATCATTGCTCTCTTAGTTGGTCGCTCCCAGTCTTTTGCTAACCTACACCTGCACTAAGCAAATTAACCATGCAATACATAGCTCATGGGAAAGTAGCCTTAAAACTATTGTGGTAAAGAATATGTTGCCTATGTATCTTATTTCTTATGAGTTGCTTGCTGAGCGGTAACCATGTTTCTGGGGACGCCATCAACTGTCACACTTTTGTTGAATATCATGTGAGTTGCTATGCATGTTCATCTTGTCTGAAGTAAGGGTGATTTACCGTGGGTTGAATTAATATGCATATTGTTAGAGAAGAACATTGGGCCGCCAACCAAAGCCATGCATCATGGTGGAAGTTTTAGCTTGGACCTTAATCCTCAATCTCTCATGAGAATATGCTTATGCATTAAAGAGGAGTCCATCATCTATTTTCTATGTTGTCCCGGTATGGATGTCCTCAAGTTGAGATATATCAAAAACGAGAAATCAAATGCGATCTATCTCCTTGGACCTTTGTACAGGTGGCATAGAGGTACCCCTTTGTGACACTTGGTTAAAACATATGCAATGCAATGATAACCCATGGGGGATCCGAGCTAATTAGGACAAGGAGCGAGCACTATTGGTATTCGATGCATGAGGCTTGCAACTTATAGGATGTTTTATGCATGACACATATGAAGTACTACTACCGTTGACACAATTGCTTCCATGTTTCGAAATAAAAAGCTCTAGCACTTCAAGCACCAACTACTGGGAGCATGATTGTCATTCTGAGTGTAATGTGCATTGTTCCAAAGTAGCATTGTCTTTTGCATGATTGTGATATCGTTTATTCTGAAATGATTGTATCTAGTCATCACTTAAACCTTGAAGGTGCCCTTGCATTTATGTTTTGCATCACTAAAGGGGGCAAGCTAGATATCACTTTATCATATTTGCACATCATGTTCATTGCAAATCTTTTTGATGTTTCAGTTTCATGTTGTAAAACTTTCAGTCATTTGTGATTTTCTCTTGAGACAACTTAATTACTTTAGAATCATTGTCTCAGTAAGCTTTTGTCATATGACTATGAGAAAGTCCTATATGGTTAATAGCATGTCACCACAGAAATTATTCTTGTTATCATTTACCTACTCGAGGACGAGCAGGAATTAAGCTTGGGGATGTTGATACGTCCAAAACGTATCTATAATTTCTGCTTGCTCCATGCCACTTTTGGGTGATATTGCTATGATATTCATACACTTCCATACACTTTTGATCATATTTGGACTAACTTACTAATCCAGTGCACCCCAGTGCCAGTTTCTGTTTTCGGCTGTTTTTGTATTTCAGGTTTTCACGTTTCGAGAACTGCCCAAAAAAATCCAGAAAAATTATATAAAAAATCAGCGAACCGGAAACAACACTGCGTCCGAAGGGCAGCCTGGGGGGGGCACAGGGGCTCCAGGCGCCCTGTGGGCGCCCCCCCTGGGCCGCGCCGGGGGGCGCCTGGTCCCCCCGAGGCTCCCCCGGTGCCCTACTTTGGCATATATTTAAAGGGTTCCCCGTAACCCTCAAAACATGACTTCTTTTCGCGATCCCATCTCCGTTCCGCCGCCGCCGCCGCTTCCAAGATCGGGAGCACCAGGAGAACTCTTCTCGGCACCCTGCCGGAGGGGAGGATCACCACCAGGAGCTTCTCCACCACCATGGACGCCTCCCGGATGACTCGTGAGTAGTCTCCCTTGGACCATGAGTCCATGACCAGTAGCTATGTGATGTTCTCCTCCCGTTCTTGTGCTTCACTAATTAGTCCTCGTGAGCTGCCCTACATGATCGAGGCACCTATGTAATCCTTATGCTGTTGCTATGTTGAGTTTGCTGGGATCCGATGGATTATGAGATCATGTTCAGATTGATCTTGAGTAATATATTTGATTCACCTCTTTTATATTTTAGTTCATAAGTAATTCTTGCATGTTCTCCGTTGTTATTTATTGCTTTGGCCGAGTAATAGGTAGTGACTCCAAGAGGGAACGTTATGCTCGATTGTGGGTTCATGCCCCTCGATGACTAGCTTGAGTGACAGAAACATGAGTCTAGGGGATGTGTTGTTGCCACAAGGGGGAAACAACGGTGCTTGTGCCCGCGGGTGCAAGGATTGTTTACTTTACGCAAAGTTCTTTTAATGCAGTTGTCTGTTGCATTGAGTTTACACTATGGGTGGGACTCACAACTTAATACCAGCGAGATGTTCTGGATAGATATCTCAAGGTGGATGATTAGTAGTAGATATTGATGGATTTCGGTCTACTTACTTTGGCGTACCGCCCATGCTTTGAACCTCAACCTTTCTTGCAATGTAGTCAGCATTGGTTTGCGTTCGTGGTCCTGTCAATTGCCCAGTTGTAATTTGTTTACCTCACATAGTTGTTTTATCGTCTTTTGGGAGAGAGACATCACTAGTGAACATCATGAGGCTCCGGTCCATATTACCATCATTGATCACATACACTATTTACTTTTCCGCTATTTACTTACTATTGCAAAACAATATCTATCACTACTATCATATTGCTTTTAACCCTGTTATTGATATTTCCTTATATCCTGATAAATGTTTATTATTCATGCTAGAATTGTATTAACCGGAAACTTAGTACATGTGTGAATACATAGACAAAACAGAGTGTCCCTAGTATGCCTCTACTAGACTAGCTCATTGATCAAAGATGGTTATGTTTCCTAACCATAGACATGAGTTGTCATTTGATCAACAGGATCACATCATTAGGAAAATGATGTGATGGAAAAGACCCATCCGTTAGCTTAGCACTATGATCGTTTAGTTTTACTGCTATTGCTTTCTTCATGACTTATACATGTTCCTATGACTATGAGATTAGGCAACTCCCGAATACCGTAGGAACACCTTGTGTGCTATCAAACATCACAACGTAACTGGGTGATCATAAAGATGCTCTACAGGTGTCTCCGAAAGTGTTCGTGGTGTTGGCATAGATCAAGACTAGGATTTGTCACTCCGAGTGTCGGAGAGGTATCTCTGGGCCCTCTCGGTAATGCACATCATAATAAGCCTTGCAAGCCAAAGACTAATGAGTTAGTCACGAGATGATGTATTACGGAACGAGTAAAGAGACTTGCCGGTAACGATATTGAACTAGGTATAGAGATACCGACGATCGAATCTCGGGCAAGTAACATACCAATGACAAAAGGAACAACGTATGTTGTTATGCGGTTTGACCGATAAAGATCTTCGTAGAATATGTAGGAGCCAATATGGGCATCCAGGTTCCGCTATTGGTTATTGATCGGAGATGAGTCTCGGTCATGTCTACATAGTTCTCGAACCCGTAGGGTCCGCACGCTTAATGTTTGATGACGATCGGTATTATGAGTTTATGAGTTTTGATGTACCGAAGGAGTTCGGAGTCTCGGATGAGACCGGGGACATGACGAGGAGTCTCGAAATGGTCGAGACGTAAAGATCGATATATTGGACGACTATATTCGGACATCGGAAAGGTTCCGAGTAATTCGAGTATTTTTCGGAGTATATGGGCCTTATTGGGGCATACAGGAATAGAGGAGAAAGGCCAAAAGGAAGGAGGCGCGTGTTGGGGAACGTTGCATGGGAAACAAAAAATTTCCTACGCTCACCAAGATCAATCTAGGAGATGCATCTACGAGGGAAGAGTCGGATCCACATACCCTTGTAGATCGCTAAGCGGAAGCGTTCAAGAACGCGGTTGATGGAGTCGTACTCGCCGCGATTCAAATCGCCGAAGATCCCAGCACCGAACGGGCGGTGCCTCCGCGTTCAACACACGTACAGCTCGGGGACGTCTCCTCCTTCTTGATCCAGCAAGGGGGAAGGAGAAGTTGACGGAGAAACCCAGCAGCACGACGGCGTGGTGGAGATGGTGGTGGAGGAATTCCAGCAGGGCTTCGCCAAGCACTGCAAACTAGACGAAGATATTCGTGGGAGAGAGAGGGCAGCGCCGAGGCACGAACTTGCGTTGCTGCCTTCCCTCTGCCTCTCTTTATATAGGGGGGAGAGAGGGGAGGGGGCGCCCCTAGGGTTCCCCCTAGGGGGCGGCGGCCAAGGCCAGATGGGGCCGGCCAAGGGGGGGGCGGCGGCCAGGGCTAGGGTTTCCCCCCCCCCCCCAGGCGCCTTGCCCCCCAAGCCAAGGGGGTGCGGCTGCCCTAGGGGGGCCCAGCCCCTTAGGCGCAGGTGGAGGGGCCTAAGTGGGGCGCACAGCCCCTGTGTGGGCTGTTGCGTCTCCCCACTTATGGCCCATAGGGCCCGTAACCTTTACCGTGGCCCCCGAAACACCTTTCGGTTCTCCGATTCCTTCCCGATGTTCCCCGGAACAATTCCGGACTCCGTTCACTCTCATCCTATATATCAATCTTCGTCCCCGGACCATTCCGGAGACCCTCGTCACGTCCGGGATCTCATCCGGGACTCCGAACAACCTTCGGTTACCATGCACTGTTCTCACTAACAACCCTAGCGTCACCGAACCTTAAGTGTGTAGACCCTGCGAGTTCGGAAACTATGCAGACATGACCGAGACACTCCCAGGTCAATAACCAATAGCGGGATCTGGATACCCATATTGGTTCCCACACGTTCCTCGATGATCTCATCGGATGAACCACGATGTCAAGGATTCAGGCAATCCCGTATATAGTTCCCTTTGTCTCGTCGGTATGTTACTTGCCCGAGATTCGATCGTCGGTATCTCTATACCTAGTTCAATCTCGTTTCCGGCAAGTCTCTTTACTCGTTCCGTAATACATAATCCCGTGACTAACTACATAGTCACTTTGAGCTCATTGAGATGACGTATTACCGAGTGGGCCCGGAGATACCTCTCCGTCACACGGAGTGACAAATCCCAGTCTCGATCCATGTCAACTCAACAGACACCTTCGGAGATACCTGTAGAGTACCTTTATAGTCATCCAGTTACGTTGCGACGTTTGGCACACACAAGGCACTCCTACGGTGTCAGTGAGTTACATGATCTCATGGTCATAGGAACTTATACTTGACATGCAGAAAACTATAGCGACAACTGATACGATCAAAAGCTATGTTTAACGTTTGGGTCTCGCCCATCACATCATTCTCCCAATGATGTGATCCCGTTATCAAATGAAAACTCATGTCTATGACCTGGAAACCGCGGTCATCTTTGATCAACGAGCTAGTCCTGAAGAGGCTTACTAGGGACACAAAGTTTGTCTATTTATCCACACATGTATTTAAGTTTCCAATCAATACAATTATAGCATGGATAATAAACGATTATCATGAACAAGGAAATATAATAATAACTCTTTTATTATTGCCTCTAGGGCATATTTCCAACAGTCTCCCACTTGCACTAGAGTCAATAATCTAGCATTACAAGGTAATGAATCTAACACCCATAGAGTCTTGGTGTTGATCATGCTTAGCCCGTGGAAGAGGCTTAGTCAACGGATCTGCAACATTCAAATCCGTGTGTACTTTGCAAATGCTTATGTCCTCCTCCTTGACTGAATCGCGGATGGAATTGAAGCGTCGCTTTATGTGTCTGGTCCTCTTGTGAAACCTTGGTTCCTTGGCTAGAGCAATGGCACCAGTGTTGTCACAAAACAGAGTCATTGGGTTCAATGCACTAGGCACAACTCCAAGATCTGTCATGAACTCCTTCATCCAGACACCTTCCTTTGCCGCCTCCGAGGCAGCTATGTACTCCGCTTCGCATGTAGAATCGGCTACCACGCTTTGCTTGGAACTGCACCAGCTTACCGCTCCCCCGTTGAGAATATATACGTACCCGGTTTGAGACTTAGAGTCATCCGGATCAGTGTCAAAGCTTGCATCGACGTAACCCTTTACGACGAGCTCTTGATCACCACCATAAACGAGAAACATTTCCTTAGTCCTTTTCAGGTACTTCAGGATATTCTTGACCGCTGTCCAGTGATCCATACCAGGATTACTTTGAAACCTTCCGGCCATACTTATGGCAAGGCTGACATCTGGTCTTGTGCACAACATTGCATACATGATAGAGCCTATGGCTGAAGCATAGGGGATGACACTCATCTTTTCTCTATCTTCCGCAGTTACTGGGCATTGAGTCTTACTCAACTTTGTACCTTGCAATACCGGCAAGAACCCCTTCTTGGATTGATCCATTTTGAACTTCTTCAAAACTTTATCAAGGTATGTACTTTGTGAAAGTCCTATCAAGCGTCTCGATCTATCTCTATAGATCTTGATGCCCAATATGAAAGCAGCTTCACCGAGGTCCTTCATCGAAAAACTCTTGTTCAAATACCCCTTCACGCTATCCAAAAGTTCTATATTGTTTCCAATCAGCAATATGTCATCCACATATAATATTAGAAACGCTATAGAGCTCCCACTCACTTTCTTGTAAATACAAGCTTCTCCGTAAACTTGTACAAACCCAAACGCTTTGATCACCTCATCAAAGCGAAGATTCCAACTCCGAGATGCTTGCACCAGTCCATAAATGGAACGCTGGAGTTTGCAAACTTTGTCAGCATTCTATGGATCGACAAAACCTTCCGGTTGTATCATATACAACTCTTCCTTAAGAAAACCGTTAAGGAACGCTGTTTTGACATCCATCTCCCAAATTTCATAATCGAAATATGCAGCTATTGCTAACATGATTCGGACGGATTTAAGCATCGCTACGGGTGAGAAAGTCTCATCGTAGTCAACTCCTTGAACTTGTGAAAAACCCTTTGCCACAAGTCGAGCTTTATACACGGTGACATTGCCGTCAGCGTCCGTCTTCCTCTTAAAATCCATTTATTCTGAATGGCCTTCCGCCCTTCAGGTAATACTTCCAAAGTCCATACTTTGTTTTCATACATGGATCCCATCTCGGATTTCATGGCCTCTAACCATTTGTCGGAATCCGGGCCCACCATTGCTTCTCCATAGCTCGCAGGTTCACTGTTGTCCAACAACATGACCTCCAAGACAGGGTTACCATACCACTCAGGTGCAGTGCGTACCCTTGTCGACCTACGAGGTTCGGTAGTAACTTGATCAGAAGCTTCTTGATCATCATCATTGGCTTCTTCTTCAATCGTTGCAGGCTCCACAAAAACATCTTTCTGTGCTGCGCTACTCTCTGGTTGAAGCAGAGGTTCAATAACCTCATCAAGTTCTACCTTCCTCCCACTCAATTCTTTCGAGAGAAACTCTTTCTCGAGAAAGGACCCGTTCTTAGCGACAAACACTTTGCCCTCGGATCTGAGATAGAAGGTGTACCCAACCGTCTCTTTTGGGTATCCTATGAAGACACATTTGTCCGCTTTGGGTTCGAGCTTTTCTGGCTGAAGCCTTTTGACATAAGCATCGCAACCCCAAACTTTGAGAAAAGACAACTTAGGTTCCTTACCAAACCACAGTTCATACGGTGTTGTCTCAACGGACTTGGATGGAGCCCTATTTAAAGTGAATGCAGCTGTCTCTAACGCATATCCCCAAAATGATAGTGGCAAATCGGCAAGAGACATCATAGAACGCACCATATCTAATAGGGTTCGATTACGACATTCGGACACACCATTACGCTGTGGTGTTCCAGGTGGCGTCAACTGTGAAACAATTCCACATTGTCTTAAGTGATTGCCAAACTCATAACTCAGATACTCTCCCCCTCGATCAGATCGTAGGAACTTGATCTTCTTGTTACGATGATTCTCAACTTCACTCTGAAATTGCTTGAACTTTTCAAACGTTTCAGACTTATGCTTCATTAAGTAAATATACCCATATCTACTTAAGTCGTCAGTGAAGGTGAGAAAATAACGATATCCACCGCGCGCCGTGACACTCATCGGGCCACACACATCAGTATGTATGATTTCCAACAAGTCACTTGCCCGTTCCATTGTTCCTGAAAACGGGGTCTTAGTCATCTTGCCCATGAGGCACGGCTCGCATGTGTCAAGTGATTCAAAATCAAGAGACTCCAAAAGTCCATCAGCATGGAGCTTCCTCATGCGTTTCACGCCGATATGACCCAGACGGCAGTGCCACAAGAAAGTGGTACTATTGTTATCAACTCTACATCTTTTGGCATCAATGTTATGAACATGTGTAT
>LR738710.1:145586079-145665189 GCA_902687465.1 Secale cereale
GACGGCAGTGCCACAAGAAAGTGGTACTATTGTTATCAACTCTACATCTTTTGGCATCAATGTTATGAACATGTGTATCATCACTATCGAGATTCAATAAGAATAAACCCCCTACTTCGGGTGCATGACCATAAAAGATATTACCCATATAAATAGAACAACCTTTATTCTCTGATTTAAATGAGTAACCGTCTCGCATTAAACAAGATCCAGATATAATGTTCATGCTCAACGCAGGCACTAAATAACAATTATTCAGGTTCATAACTAATCCCGATGGTAATCGAAGAGCGAGCGTGCCGACGGCGATCACATCAACCTTGGAACCATTCCCCACGCGCATCGTCACTTCGTCCTTCGCCAGCCTCCGTTTATTCCGTAGTTCCTGTTTAGAGTTGCAAATGTGAGCAACCGAACCGGTATCAAATACCCAGGCACTACAACGAGTGTTGGTAAGGTACACATCAATAACATGTATATCACATATACCTTGCTTGTTGTTGTTGTTGTTGGCCCCCTTCTTGTCTGCCAGATACTTGGGGCAGTTCCGCTTCTAGTGGCCGTTCCCCTTGCAATAGAAACACTCAGTCTCTGGCTTGGGCCCAGCCTTGGGTTTCTTCACTGGATGAGCAACTGCCTTGCCACCCTTCTTAGAGTTACCCTTCTTGCCCTTGCCATTCTTCTTGAAACTGGTAGTTTTATTGACCATCAACACTTGATACTCCTTCTGGATGTCTGACTCAGCGACTTTGAGCATTGCAAACAGCTCGGCGATGGATTTGTTCATCCCTTGCATGTTATACTGCTGCACGAAGCTCTTTTAGCTAGGTGGGAGTGACTGGAGAATTCTGTCAATGATAGCCTCCTCTGGGAACACAAGTTCCAGATCAGCTATGCGGGTATAGTACCCAGACATCTTCAGTAAGTGCTCACTGACAGACGAATTCTCCTCCATCTTGCAAGCAAAGAATTTATCGGTGGTCTCATACCTCTCGATCTTGGCATTCTTTTCAAAGATGAACTTCAACTCCTGGAACATCTCATATGCTCCATGACGTTCAAAACGCCTTTGAAGTCCTCCTTCCAAGCTATACAACATGGCACACTGCACTACTGAGTAGTCATCCGCACGCGACTGCCAGGCGTTCATAACGTCCACAGAGGCCGGAGCGGGGGGTTCACCTAGCGGTGCATTTAGGACATAAACCTTTTGGGCAGCTGTGAGGATGATCCTCAGATTGCGGAGCCAGTCCACAAAGTTGCTCCCATCATCTTTCAGCTTAGTTTTCTCTAGGAACGCATTAAAATTCAGGGGAGCTATTGCGGGAGCCATCTACAACAAAAGATTTGCAAAGACATCTTAGACTATTGTTCATGATAAGTGAGTTTTAACTAATCAAATTACTTATAACTCCCACTCAAATTGACATCCCTCTGGTCATTCGAGTGTGGCATGATCCAAATCCACCAACCCAAGTCCGATCATCACGTGAGATGAGGTGGTGTCAATGGTGAACATCTTCATGTTGATCATATCTACTATATGACTCATGCTCGACCTTTCGGTCTTCTGTGTTCCGAGGCCATGTCTGTACATGCTAGGCTCGTCAAGTCTAACCCGAGTGTTCTGCATGTGCAAAACTGGCTTGCACCCGTTGTATGCGAACGTAGAGTCTATCACACCCGATCATCATGTGGTGCTTCGAAACGACGAACCTTCGCAACGGCGCACACTCGGGGGGAACACAATTTTATCTTGAAATTTTAGTGAGGGATCATCTTATAATGCTACCGTCGTCCTAAGCAAAATAAGATGCATAAAAGGATTAACATCACATGCAAATCATAAGTGACATGATATGGCCATCAACTCGTGCTTTTGATCTCCATCTCCAAAGCACCGGCATGATCTCCATCGTCACCGGCGCAACACCATGATCCCCATCATCATGATCTCCATCATTGTGTCGCCATCGGGGTTGTCGCGTGCCCACCATGCTCTTACTACTATTGCTACCGTTTAGCGATAAAGTAAAGCATTTACATAGCGCTTAATGATTGACACGCAGGTCATACAAAAATTAAAGACAACCCTATGGCTCCTGCCGGTTGCCGTATACATCGACATGCAAGTCGATATTAACTATTACAACATGATCATCTCATACATCAAATATATCTCATCATGTCATTGGCCATATCATATCACATACATACCCTGCAAAAACAAATTAGACGTCCTCTAATTTGTTGTTGCATGTTTTACGTGGCTGCTATGGGTATCTAGCAAGAATGCTTCTTACCTACGCAAAGCCACAACGGTGATATTTAAGTTGCTATTTAACCTTCTACAAGGACCGCCTTTGTCGAATCCGATTCAACTAAGATAGGAGAGACAGACACCCGCCAGCCATCTTATGCAACAAAAGTCGCATGTCTGTCGATGGAACCGGTCTCATGTACGTGGACATGTAAAGTTGGTCCGGGCCGCTTCATCCCATAATGCCGCTGAATCAAGAAAGACCAAGGAGGGAAGCAATCTAAACATCAACGCCCACAAACCCCTTTGTGTTCTACTCGTGAAAACATCTACGCAAGATCCTAGCTCATGATGCCACTGTTGGGGAACGTTGCATGGGAAACAAAAATTTTCCTACGCTCACCAAGATCAATCTAGGAGATGCATCTACGAGGGAAGAGTCGGATCCACATACCCTTGTAGATCGCTAAGCGGAAGCGTTCAAGAACGCGGTTGATGGAGTCGTACTCGCCGCGATTCAAATCGCCGAAGATCCCAGCACCGAACGGACGGTGCCTCCGCGTTCAACACACGTACAGCTCGGGGACGTCTCCTCCTTCTTGATCCAGCAAGGGGGAAGGAGAAGTTGACGGAGAAACCCAGCAGCACGACGGCGTGGTGGAGATGGTGGTGGAGGAATTCCAGCAGGGCTTCGCCAAGCACTGCAAACTAGACGAAGATATTCGTGGGAGAGAGAGGGCAGCGCCGAGGCACGAACTTGCGTTGCTGCCCTCCCTCTGCCTCTCTTTATATAGGGGGGAGAGAGGGGAGGGGGCGCCCCTAGGGTTCCCCCTAGGGGGCGGCGGCCAAGGCCAGATGGGGCCGGCCAAGGGGGGGGCGGCGGCCAGGGCTAGGTTCCCCCCCCCCCCCAGGCGCCTTGCCCCCCAAGCCAAGGGGGTGCGGTTGCCCTAGGGGGGCCCAACCCCTTAGGCGCAGGTGGAGGGGCCTAAGGGGGGCGCACAGCCCCTGTGTGGGCTGTTGCGTCTCCCCACTTATGGCCCATAGGGCCCGTAACCTTTACCGTGGCCCCCGAAACACCTTTCGGTTCTCCGATTCCTTCCCGATGTTCCCCGGAACAATTCCGGACTCCGTTCACTCTCATCCTATATATCAATCTTCGTCCCCGGACCATTCCGGAGACCCTCGTCACGTCCGGGATCTCATCCGGGACTCCGAACAACCTTCGGTTACCATGCACTGTTCTCACTAACAACCCTAGCGTCACCGAACCTTAAGTGTGTAGACCCTGCGGGTTCGGAAACTATGCAGACATGACCGAGACACTCCCAGGTCAATAACCAATAGCGGGATCTGGATACCCATATTGGTTCCCACACGTTCCTCGATGATCTCATCGGATGAACCACGATGTCAAGGATTCAGGCAATCCCGTATGTAGTTCCCTTTGTCTCGTCGGTATGTTACTTGCCCGAGATTCGATCGTCGGTATCTCTATACCTAGTTCAATCTCGTTGCCGGCAAGTCTCTTTACTCGTTCCGTAAACATAATCCCGTGACTAACTACTTAGTCACTTTGAGCTCATTGAGATGACGTATTACCGAGTGGGCCCGGAGATACCTCTCCGACACAAGCCGTGACAAATCCAAGTCTCGATCCATGTCAACTCAACAGACACCTTCGGAGATACCTGTAGAGTACCTTTATAGTCACCCAGTTACGTTGCGACGTTTGGCACACACAAGGCACTCCTACGGTGTCAGTGAGTTACATGATCTCATGGTCATAGGAACTTATACTTGACATGCAGAAAACTATAGCGATAACTGATACGATCAAAAGCTATGTTTAACGTTTGGCTCTCGCCCATCACATCATTCTCCCAATGATGTGATCCCGTTATCAAATGACGACTCATGTCTATGACCTGGAAACCGCGGTCATCTTTGATCAACGAGCTAGTCCTGAAGAGGCTTACTAGGGACACAAAGTTTGTCTATTTATCCACACATGTATTTAAGTTTCCAATCAATACAATTATAGCATGGATAATAAACGATTATCATGAACAAGGAAATATAATAATAACTCTTTTATTATTGCCTCTAGGGCATATTTCCAACAGCGCCCCCCCCCCCCTCTGGTCCGAATTGGACAAGGCGTGCAACACCCTTTTCCTTCTCCCTCTCCACCTCTTTCCTTCTCTCCTACTCCGGAAAGGAAAGGGGAATCCTACTAGGACTTGGGAGTCCTAGTAGGACTCCCCACACTTGGCACGCCCCCTCTAGGGCCGGCCTCTCCCTTGCTCCTTTATATACGGGGGCAGGAGGGCACCCTAGGACACACAATTTGAATTGTTTTAGCCGTGTGCAGTGCCCCTGTCCACAGAAACACACCTCGGTCATATCGTTGCAGTGCTTAGGCGAAGCCCTGCGCCGGTAGATACATCATATCTGTCACCACGCCGTCGTGCTGGCGAAACTCTCCCGTGAAGCTCAACTGGATCAAGAGCTCGTGGGACGTCATCAAGCTGAACGTGTGCTGAACGCGGAGGTGCCGTACGTTCGGTGCTTGATCGGTTGGATCGCGAAGAAGTTCGACTACATCAACCGCGTCACTTGACGCTTCCGCTCCCGGTCTAAGAGGGTACATAGACACACTCTCCCCCTCGTTGCTATGCATCTAGTAGATAGATCTTGCGTGATCGTAGGAAAATTTTGAAAATACTATGTTCCCCAACAGTGGTATCAGAGCCAGGTCTATGCATAGATGATATGCACGAGTAGAACACAATGAGTTGTGGGCGATACTAGTCATACTACTTACCAGCATGTCATACTTTGCTTCGGCGGTATTGTGAGATGAAGCGGCCCGGACCGACATTACGCGTACGCTTACGCGAGACTGGTTTCACCGTTATGAGCACTCGTTGCTTAAAGGTGACTGGCGGGTGTCTGTCTCTCTCACTTTAGCTGAATCAAGTGTGGCTACGCCCGGTCCTTGTGAAGATTAAAACAACACATACTTGACGAAACATCGTTGTGGTTTTGTATGCGTAGGTAAGAACGGTTCTTGCTAAGCCCATAGCAGCCACGTAAAACTTGCAACAACAAAGTAGAGGATGTCTAAGTTGTTTTTGCAGGGCATGTTGTGATGTGATATGGTCAAGACATGATGAGATATACGGTTTTGTATGAGATGATCATGTTTCGTAAAGTTACCGGCAACTGGCAGGAGCCATATGGTTGTCGCTTTATTGTATGAAATGCAATCGCCATGTAATTGCTTTACTTTATCACTAAGCGGTAGCGATAGTCGTAGAAGCAATAGTTGGCGAGACGACAACGATGCTACGATGGAGATCAAGGTGTCGCGCCGGTGATGAAGGTGATCATGACGGTGCTTTGGAGATGGAGATCAAAAGCACAAGATGATGATGGCCATATCATGTCACATATTTTGATTGCATGTGATGTTTATCTTATTATGCTTCTTATTTTGCTTAGTTCGACGGTAGCATTATAAGATGATCCCTTACTAAATTTCAAGGTATAAGTGTTCTCCCTGAGTACGCACCGTTGCGAAAGTTCGTCGTGCCGAGACACCACGTGATGATCGGGTGTGATAAGCTCTACGTTCAAATACAACGGGTGTAAGCCAGTTTTGCACACGCAGAATACTCGGGTTAAACTTGACGAGTCTAGCATATGCAGATATGGCCTTGGAACATTGGAGACCGAATGGTCGAGCGTGAATCATATAGTAGATATGATCAACATAAGGTGTTCACCATTGAAACTACTCCATC
The DNA here is from genome assembly GCA_902687465.1 of Secale cereale. Taxonomy (NCBI): domain Eukaryota; kingdom Viridiplantae; phylum Streptophyta; class Magnoliopsida; order Poales; family Poaceae; genus Secale; species Secale cereale. The sequence goes on from LR738710.1 coordinate 145,592,146, forward strand.
TCACGTGATGACGGACATTGTTTAGTTGATTTGGATCACTTGATCATTTAGATGACTAGAGGGATGTCTATCTAAGTGGGAGTTCTTAAGTAATATGATTAAATTGAACTTTAATTTATCATGAACTTAGTCCTCGTAGTATTACCATATCTATGTTGTAGATCAATAGCTCACGATGTTGCTCCCCGTTTATTTTTTATATGTTCCTAGAGAAAACTAAGTTGAAAGATGTTAGTAGCAATGATGCGGAATTGTTCCGTGATCTGAGGATTATCCTCATTGCTGCACAGAGAATTATCTCCTTGATGCACCGCTAGGTGACATACCTATTGCAGGAGCAGATGTAGACGTTATGAACGTTTTGACAAAAGCTCGGTATGATGACTACTTGATAGTTTAAGTGCACCATGCTTTACGGCTTAGAACCGGGACTTCAAAAACGTTTTGAACGCCACAGAGCATATAAGATGTTCCAAGAGTTGAAATTAGTATTTCATACTCATGCCCGTGTCGAGAGGTATAAGACTTCTGACAGTACTTTGCCTACAAGATGGAGAAGAATAGCTCAACCAGTGAGCATGTGCTCAGATTGTCTGGGTACTACAATTACTTGAATAGAGTGGGAGTTAATCTTCCAGATAAGATAGTTATTGACAAAGTTCTCTAGTCACTATCACCAAGTTAGTAGAACTTCGTGATGAACTATAATATGCAAGGGATGACGAAAGGAATTCCCGAGCTCTTGGCGATGCTGAAGTCGGTGAAGGTAGAAATCATGAAAAAGCATCAAGTGTTGATGGTTAACAAGACCACTTGTTTCAAGTAAAGGGCAAAGGGATAGAAGGGGAACTTCAAGAAGAATGACAAGCAATTTGTCACTCCCGTGAAGAAACCCAAAGCTAAAACTCAAGCCTGAAACTAAGTGCTTCTACTGCAAAGGAAATGGTCACTGGAAGTGGAACTGCCCTAGATACTTGGCGGATAAGAAGGATGGCAAAGTGAACAAAGGTATATTCTGATATACAGATTATTGATGTGTACTTTACTAGTGTTCATAGCAACCCCTGGGTATTTGATACCGGTTCAGTTGCTAAAATTAGTAACTCGAAACGAGAATTGCAGAATGAACAGAGACTAGTTAAAGGTGAAGTGACGATGTGTGTTGGAAGTGGTTCCAAGATTGATATGATCATCATCGCACACTCCCAATACTTTCGGGATTAGTGTAAAACCTAAATAAATGTTATTTGGCATTTGCGTTGAGCATGAATATGATTTGATCATATTTGTTGCAATACGGTCATTCATTTAAAGTCATAGAATAATTGTTATTCTGTTTACATGAATAAAACCTTCGATGGTCATACACCCAATGAAAATAGTTTGTTGGATCTCGATCGTGGTGATACATATATTAATAATATTGAAGCCAAAAGATGCAAGGTTAATAATGATAGTGCAACTTATTTGTGGCACTGCCGTTTAGGTCATAATGGTGTAAAGCGCCTGAAGAAACTCCATAGTGATGGACTTTTGGAATCACTTGATTATGAATCACTTGGTGCTTGCGAACCATGCCTCATGGGCAAGATGACTATAACTCCGTTCTCCGGAACAATGGAGCGAGCAACAGATTTGTTGGAGATCATACATACAGATGTATGTGGACCAATGAGTGTTGAAGCTCGTGGCGGGTATCGTTATTTTCTGACCTTCACTGATGATTTGAGCAGATATGGGTATATCTACTTAATGAAGCACAAGTCTGAAACATTTGAAAAGTTCAAAGAATTTCAGAGTGAAGTGGATAATCATCATAACAAGAAAATAAGAGTTTCTACGATATGATCGTAGAGGTAAAATGTTTGAGTTAGCGAGTTTGGCCTTCAGTAAAAACAATGTGAAATAGTTTCACTACTCACGCCACCTGGAACACCACAGTGTAATGGTGTGTCCGAACGTCATAACCGTACTTTATTAGATATGGTGCGATCGATGATGTCTCTTACCGATCTACCACTATCGCTTTTGGGGTTATGCATTAGAGACAGCTACATTCATGTTAAATAGGGCACCATCTAAATCCGTGGAGATGACACCGTATGAACTGTGGTTTGACGAGAAACCTAAGCTGTCATTTCTTTAAGTTTGGGACTGCGATGCTTATGTGAAAAAGTTTCAACATGATAAGCTCGAACCCAAATCGGAGAAGTAAATCTTCATAGGTACCCAAAAGAAACTGTTGGGTACACCTTCTGTCACGGATCCGAAGGCAAGGTCTTTGTTGCCAAGAGTGGATCCTTTCTAGAGAAGGAGTTTCTCTCGAAAGAAGTGAGTGGGAGGAAAGTAGAACTTGATGAGGTAATTGTACCTTCTCCCAAATTGGAAAGTGGAACATCACATAAACTAGTTCCAGTGATTCCTACACCAATTAGTGAGGGAAGCTAATGATGATGATCATGAAACTTCAGATCAAGTTTCTGCTGAACTTCGTAGATCAACCAGAGTTCGTTCCGCATCAGAGTGGTGTGGCAACCCAGTTCTGGAAGTCATGTTACTGGACCATGATGTACCTACGAACTATGAGGAAGCAATGATGAGCCCAGATTCCGCAAAATGGCTTGAGGCCATGAAATCTGAGATGGGGTCCATGTATGAGAACAAAGTGTGGACTTTGGTTGACTTGCCCGATGATCGGCAAGCCATCGAAAATAAATGGATCTTCAAGAGGAAGACTGACACTGACGGTAATATTACTGTTTACAAAGCTCGACTTGTTGCGAAAGTTTTTCAACAAGTTCAAGGAGTTGACTATGATGAGACTTTCTCACCCGTAGCGATGCTTAAGTCTGTCCGAATCATGTTAGCAATTGCCGCATTTTATGAAATCTGGCAAATGGATAACAAAACTGCATTCTTTAATGGATTTATTAAAGAAGACTTGTATATGATGCAACCAGAAGGTTTTGTCAATCCTAAAGGTGCTAACAAAATGTGCAAGCTCCAGCGATCCATCTATGGACTGGTGCAAGCATCTCGGACTTGGAATATACGCTTTGATAAGTTGATCAAAGCATATAGATTTATACAGACTTGCGGTGAAGCCTGTATTTACAAGAAGTGAGTGGGAGCACTACAACCTTTCTGATAAGTATATGTGAATGACATATTGTCAATCGGAAATGATGTAGAATTTTCTGGAAAGCATAAAGGAGTGTTTGAAAGGAGTTTTTCAAAGAAAGACCTTGGTGAAGCTGCTTACATATTGGGCATCAAGATCTATAGAGATAGATCAAGACGCTTGATAAGACTTTCGATGAGTACATACCTTGATAAGATTTTGAAGTAGTTCAAAATGGATCAGTCAAAGAAGTAGTTCTTTCCTGACTTGTAAGGTGTGAAGTTGAGTAAGACTCAAAACCAGACCACGGCAGAAAAATATAGAGGGAATGAAAGTCATTCCCTATGCCTCAGCCATAGGTTCTATAAAGTATGCCATGCTGTGTACCAAACATGTTGTGTACCTTGCCATGAGTTTGTCAAGGGGGTACAATAGTGATCCAGGAGTAGATCACTGTACAGTGGTCAAAATTATCCTTAGAAACTGGATGACTAAGGAAATGTTTCTCGATTATGGAGGTGATAAAGAGTTCGTCGTAAAGGGTTACACCGATGCAAGCTTTGACACTAAATCCAGATGACTCTAAGTATCAATCTGGATGCTTATTGAAAGTGGGAGCAATTAGCTAGAGTAGCTCTATGCAGAGCATTGTAGACATAGAAATTTGCGAAATACATACGGATCTGAATGTGACAGACCCGTTGACTAAACTTCTCTCACAAGCAAAACATGATCACACCTTATTACTCTTGGGTATTAATCACATAGCGATGTGAACTAGATTATTGACTCTAGTAAACCCTTTGGGTGTTGGTCACATGGCGATGTGAACTATGGGTGTTATTCACATAACGATGTGAACTATCGGTATTAAATCACATGGCGATGTGAGCTAGATTATTGACTCTAGTGCAAGTGGGAGACTGAAGGAAATATGCCCTAGAGGCAATAATAAAGTTGTTATTTATATTTCCTTATATCATGATAAATGTTTATTATTCATGCTAGAATTGTATTAACCGGAAACTTAGTACATGTGTGAATACATAGACAAAACAGAGTGTCCCTAGTATGCCTCTACTAGACTAGCTCATTGATCAAAGATGGTTATGTTTCCTAACCATAGACATGAGTTGTCATTTGATCAACGGGATCACATCATTAGGAGAATGATGTGATGGACAAGACCCATCCGTTAGCTTAGATCATTTAGTTTTACTGCTATTGCTTTCTTCATGACTTATACATGTTCCTATGACTATGAGATTATGCAACTCCCGAATACCATAGGAACACCTTGTGTGCTATCAAACATCACAACGTAACTGGGTGATCATAAAGATGCTCTACAGGTGTCTCCGAAAGTGTTCGTGGTGTTGGCATAGATCAAGACTAGGATTTGTCACTCCGAGTGTCGGAGAGGTATCTCTGGGCCCTCTCGGTAATGCACATCATAATAAGCCTTGCAAGCAAAAGACTAATGAGTTAGTCACGAGATGATGTATTACGGAACGAGTAAAGAGACTTGCCGGTAACGAGATTAAACTAGGTATAGAGATACCAACGATTGAATCTCGCGCAAGTAACATACCAATGACAAAAGGAACAACGTATGTTGTTATGCGGTTTGACCGATAAAGATCTTCGTAGAATATGTAGGAGCCTATATGAGCATCCAGGTTCCGCTATTGGTTATTGACCGGAGATGAGTCTCGGTCATGTCTACATAGTTCTCGAACCCGTAGGGTCCGCACACTTAACGTTTGATGACGATCGGTATTATGAGTTTATGAGTTTTGATGTACCGAAGGAGTTCGGAGTCCCGGATGAGACCGGGGACATGACGAGGAGTCTCGAAATGGTCAAGACATAAAGATCGATATATTGGACGACTATATTCGGACATCGGAAAGGTTCCGAGTGATTCGGGTATTTTTCGGAGTATATGGGCCTTATTGGGCCATACGGGAATAGAGGAGAAAGGCCAAATGGAAGGAGGCGCGCGCCCCCCCCTCTGGTCCGAATTGTACAAGGGGTGCAGCCCCCTTTTCCTTCTCCCTCTCCACCTCTTTCCTTCTCTCCTACTCCGGAAAGGAAAGGGGAATCCTACTAGGACTTGGGAGTCCTAGTAGGACTCCCCACACTTGGCGCGCCCCCTCTAGGGCCGGCCTCTCCCTTGCTCCTTTATATACGGGGGCAGGGGGCACCCTAGGACACACAAGTTGAATTGTTTTAGCCGTGTGCGGTGCCCCTCTCCACAGAAACACACCTCGGTCATACCGTTGCAGTGCTTAGGCGAAGCCCTGCGCTGGTAGATACATCATATCTGTCACCACGCCGTCGTGCTGGCGAAACTCTCCCATGAAGCTCAACTAGATCAAGAGCTCGTGGGACGTCATCAAGATGAACGTGTGCTGAACGCGGAGGTGCCGTACGTTCGGTGCTTGATCGGTTGGATCGCGAAGAAGTTCGACTACATCAACCGCGTCACTTGACGCTTCCGCTCCCGGTCACTTGACGCATCAAAGAAAGCTGAGAGCTCATATGACGGTGCAGACTGAAGAAGCAAACCATAGGAGGCACTAAGACTGACATAGCGCAAAATACGCTTCACAGCTGACCAGTGAGACGTCCTAGGTGCATGCAAAAACTGACAGACACGGTTGATTGCATAGGAGATATCAGGCCTGGTAATAGTAAGGTATTGCAGACCACCAACGATACTGCGATACTCAGTAGCATCATCAGACAAGAGAGGATCGCCATCAAGTGCAGACAACCGATCAGTGGCAGACATCGGAGTGTTAACATGTTTGCATGTGAGCATTCCAGCATGACGCAACAAGTCCAAGGCGTACTTTTTCTGAGTGAGAGTCAAACCAGTAGAGGAGCGTGAAACCTCAAGACCAAGGAAAAAAATGAAGAGCACCCAAATCCTTGACAGCAAAATCATCACGGAGAGCAATCACAAGGCGATCAGCAGCAGCAGCAGAGGAACTGATGAGAATGATATCATCAACATAGACCAAAAGATACATCGTAACCTCAGGGCGCTGGAGGAGAAACAGTGACATATCAGTAGTGGATGGAGTAAACCCAAGAGCCTGAAGAACAGATCCAAGGCGAGCATGCCATGCATGAGGAGCCTGTTTGAGCCCATACAGTGCCTTAACCAGACGACAGAGATGATGAGGTCGTGTCGGGTCAACAAAACCAGGTGGCTGACGCATATAAACCTCCTCCTCCAGAATGCCATGTAGAAAAGCGTTCTGCACATCAAGCTGACGAAGGAACCATTCGCGAGTAACCGCAAGAGACAGTAGTAATCCAATGGTAGTAGGCTTGATGACGGGACTGAAAGTGTCTTCATAATCAAGACCATACCTCTGTTTGAAGCCCTTAGCAACTAACCGTGCCTTGTAGTGTTCAATGGAGCCATCAGCATGTCTCTTGACTTTGAAAACCCACTTGGAATCAATGACATTGACACCAGACACTGGAGGAACTAGGCGCGAAGTATCATTCTGGTGGAGGGCCTGAAACTCTTGTTCCATTGCAGCACGCCAATGAGGAATACTCAGCGCAGCCTGAAAGTGACGAGGCTCTGCAGTGGGATCGCCAGCAGTGTGAGCCATGCACGCAGCAAGCCATGCAACCGTGCCATCCGTCCACTTCTTCGGACGAAAGACACCGGACTGGCTCCGTGTGCGAGGACAAAGAGTGACAGCAGGTTCAACTGGCAAAGTCGGTGCAGCAGAGGAGGTTGACGAGACCGACACCGAGTCGGACGAGTCGGGCGTACCGGCGACCGAAGCAGGGCTGGTCGGTGACCCCAGCGCCGAGACGGACCGGGCCAGAATAGGTGACGAGGCCTCCGGGCTGGCGGCAGCAGCAGCCGGCCCGGGTGAGAGACCCGCCAGCCTGGGTGAGCCACATGAAGCTGGCGCTGGTGAGGCCTGCACGCCGGGCGAAGCGGGCGCTGGCGAGGCCTGCGAGCCGGGCGAATTGGGTGCTGGCGAGGCCACTGGTGCTGACGAGGCCAGCGAGCCAGGCGAGGCTGGCGCTGGCGAGCCCAGAGCCCGTGGAGCCAGCGTGGAGCCAGGCTGACCCGGCGCCCACGAGGCAGTCGGGTGGGACTCCATAGGCGAGATGGTGACGGGTTGGCGGGTGCCGCCCGTCATGCATGGCACATGCACGTCCCGACCAGGAAGCTCATCGGTGACCTGTTCATCAAGTAGCTCGAGCCAGGCACCGCGTCCAATACCTGCAGCATGATTAGGAAGCAACGCAGGGGCATATGCAACATCCACAAATTGATCAGGCGTAGGTGTGGACACATGCACCGGTGGTGTAGAAGTGGTAGGGTTAGTCGGAAGTGCACGAAAAGGGAAAACATTTTCATCAAACATGACGTCACGAGAGATGTAGACGCGGTTGGTAGGAACATGCAAGCACTTGTACCCTTTGTGAAGAGAACTATACCCGAGAAAAATGCACTTCTTAGACCGAAACTCTAGCTTGCGTTTGTTGTAAGGACGTAAGTGAGGCCAACATGCACAACCGAACACTTTGAAAAAAGTGTAGTCTGGAATCTCATTAAGAAGAAGTTCAAGACAGGTTTGCATTTTCAGAAGTCTTGAGGGAAGCCTGTTTATGAGAAAACAAGCTGTGGAGAAGGCATCACTCCAGAACCGAAACGGGACGGAGGCATGAGCGAGCAAGGTTAGACCAGTTTCAACAAGATGGCGATGCTTACGCTCGACAGTACCATTCTGCTGATGTGTATGAGGACATGACACGCGGTGTGAAATCCCAAGTTTGTTAAAAAACGAGTTGAGGTTGTGGTATTCACCCCCCCCTAGTCGGATTGGACATGGATGATTTTCTGCTTAAGAAGACGCTCAACGCGTGCTTGAAACTGAATGAAGACATTGAACACATTAGACTTACGTTTAATAAGATATAACCAAGTAAACCGGCTGTAAGCATCAATGAAACTGACATAATAATTGTGACCACTAACGGATGTCTGGGCATGACCCCATACATCAGAAAACACGAGCTCAAGAGGATGTTTCACAACACGACTAGACTCTGAAAAAGCAAGTTGATGACTCTTGCCCTGCTGACAGGCATCACAAATAGTTTCAGCAGTTTTATTGGACACAACTGGAAGATCATGACGATGCAAAACATGTCGAACTATGGGAGCCGCCGGGTGACCAAGGCGCGCATGCCAGTGTGTAGGCGACACACGAACACCACTGAACACCTGAGGAGAGGACGGCTTGGAAGGTGGGAGCGGCGCATCAAGTGCATACAGGACATGGTGAAGACGACCGCTAAGTAGAACGGCCCTCGTGTCCTGATCCTTGATAAAGAAACGAAAAGGGTGAAACTCAGCAAGGACATTATTATCACGAGTAAGTTGAGGAATAGACAACAAACTACGCGTAGCAGAAGGAACACGAAGGACATTAGAGAGATGCAATGTGCGAAAATTGTGTGCAAGGAGAGAGGCCTGACCAACATGGGAGATGCGCATACCTGCTCCACTGGCGGTGTGCACCTGATCATGACCACGATATGGCTCCTGAGTGGAGAGCTTACCCATCTCACCGGTGAGGTGGTTGGTAGCTCCAGTGTCCATGTACCATGTAGGATCAATAGAGTAAGACGGAGTACGGCCATGGTCATGACTCGTCACGGCAGCGGCGGCTTGCTTGTCGTTCCCCTTGTCGTTGTTGTTGAGGCCCAGAAAGTCTTGCTTGTAGAGACGATGGCAGCGAGAGGCAATGTGGCGCTCAAGACCACACAACTGGCAGACCTGTTGGGCACCACAAGAAGAACAGTACGCCACCGACCGGTTACCACCTGTGATGGTCGGAGCACTGCCCCGCGAGGCCGGTTGTGAAGGCAGCGCCGGTCTGCCTCCTGAAGATGATGATCGCTGGGGCTTGCCATGAGTTGCGGCATTGGCAGAGGCGAAACTGGGGGAGGCTCAGCGCGCCTTAATGCGCTGCTCACGGCCAAGCAGACGTGCATAGAGCTCACGAGGTGGAAGCGGGTCATCACGGCCATGAACATTCTCGATGAGATTGTCATAATCATCATCAAGCCCATTAAGCAGGAAGTTGTTGAACTCCTCATCCTGCAGCGACTGGCCAACCGAGGCCAACGTGTCGGCGTGGCCCCGCATCTTGTTGAAGTAGTTGGTGATGCTGAGGTCACCAAGCTTCGTCTCACCCAGCTCGATGCGTATAGAGTGAGCACGCGCGTGAGACTGAGAGGCAAAACTGGTGTGAAGTGCCGCCCACGCCTCCCGGGACGTAGCAGCGAAGATGACCAGCGACGAGACGCTCGGGGTGAGCGAGGACTGGATGGCGGAGAGGATGGCCTGATCCTGAGCCACCCAGGTGTGGTACGCCGAGTGATGAGGGGGCGGACACGGGGTGGATCCGTCAACGTAGCCCTCCAGATAGCGACTCTGTAGAAGAGGGAGCACCTGGGCACGCCAGGACAGGTAGTTGTCCGGCGCGAGCTTCACCGGCAGCAGATGTGAGAAGTAGAACGACGCAGGCACCGTGGCCGAATCAACATGGGCATGCGGCGATGCATACAGGCCCATTGACGAGGCTGCCCCAGGATGCACGGGATACACCGAGTAGGGCGGGTAGGAGCCGGGGGATGCCGCCCTGGGAGCACCATAGTGTGTCGCGGGGGCACCGTAGGGTGCCGCGAGGTCACCGTGGTCAGCCGCGGCCGAAGCCGCGGTCGGCGATGCAGCCTCAGCTCCGTGCGGGTGCAGGGAGGACGCCAGGTAGGGTTGAGGCGGCGCGGGCGCCGAGTAGGGTTGCGGCGGCAGAGCGCCGTAGTAGCAGTGAGGTGGCGGGGCGCCGTAGGGCTGCTGCAGGGGCGGCGCCATAGGGTTGGGGCAGCGCCGGCCAAGACGACGGCGGCGGTGGCCCACCATGGATCGCGGGAAGGCCGCCCGCAGGATGAGCAACGCCAGAGGGAGCACCGATCGGGGCGGCGCCGCGGTCTCCCGATCCGATCGGGGAGCGAGGCGACGACGAGGCACCATGGGCCATCGCGAGAGGCTGCGAGGCAAGGAACGGCGAGGCAGTAGCAAGAGCCAGCATCGCGGCGGCGGCGGGAACCAAGGCCTGCGCGACGGCGGCGGTGGCGGCGGCAGCGGAAGACATCGTAACCTAAACTGATACCATGTAAGACATATGATTTGGGAACTGCTCGACACCCCTAACCCGGGGTGTGGCTATCTCATTATATAGAGGTATCCAAGGGGTACAATACAATGTTACAATACAGATATACAGAGGCTACGTATATACAGCCTAACATGGCATTTGTCTATTCGTTGGTTTTGACGTGTTGTAGTTCCAGCTGTCAGGTGTGTGGCCAAGTTAAAGACTGTAATAGTGTAAGCATTAGCTGCCGTTTGGCCAAAAACTCTAAGCCTGCATCCCATGGGCTAGAGGTAATACTATCAAACCACTAGTGCTGCTCTGCCTACAGTCTGTTCTTCTGTTCTAGTCTCTTGTTTGTCATGTTTCTTGCGTAAGTTCTACTCCCTTCGTTTGAAAAAGCTTGTTCCAATCTTGTTCGGATGGAGGGACAAGCTTTTCAGGACAGAGGGAGTACTACTTGCTTCCTGCTTCTACGATTTGTGTCCAGGCCCATATCACCTAGCTTTTCTTCCATGGTGCATAGTTCAACCAGTGTCTTTTCTGTTCCTTTTTAATTGATATACGAATGTTTTTTTAGATCAATTTAAGGATTGATAAACCATCTAATTTTGCTCCGGGTCGTGATTGATGCTCAGTGTAGATTTAGAGATGGACACAGCCTTTGAACTCTTCGTGGGCAACTCAAGAATCACATGCATCTGTTTGCGCAGAACATGACTTTTCATCCTCTCCTTACCATTTGTAAATGTCTCGTTGTCGGGAGAGCAAAACACGTACCGAAAGTAGGTACATGCTGCAACTCTGTATTAAAAACACACAACGCATAGCATAACAATAACAACCCTTCTATTCAGGGAATGCAAAGGGAACCGATGCCAGACTGCCGGTTTTCCAGGAGAAGACCATTATTTCGAATAGAGTCCGATAATCCTGTTCACTTCTTCCTTCTTCTAGTGATCCATCCTCATGCAACTCTCATTCCCGCCTCAATATAATGCCATATATGCAGGGCGGGTCCTGATATTTCGGGGGCCCAGGGCGAAATTACAACCCGGGGCCCCTACTACAAAGATCAAATTAATAATCTCATTTTTTTTAGATTCATTCCTTTACTTAATTTATTATTGTCTATTGTTCCAAAATAAAACAAAAATTGTAAATGGTTTATTCCTTTACTTAATTAGACAAATCGAATACCTGATATAGGGCAAACATCAAGATGAAAGGTTTAAAGCTTAAAAGCTTCATTTGCAACAATAAAAGATCATTTACCTACCGATGGCTACGGGAGTCTGAGTGGCTTTATTATATAACCATGTTTGGATTGAAGTTTGCTTGTAAGAATAGCTGATACCTTCTTCCAATTTTTTAGTTAAATTTGCAGCCATGATGATTTGGGGAGAGAATGCAAAGAACGACAATCGAACACGTAGCAGACAACTTTTTCAATAGATAAGGCGATTGGTGTTGTGTCGACAAAGTCCAGATTGAAGTAAGAAATAGAGCAACGGGCACATGAAAATAAAATTTTGTATTGCATCATATGCGAGACCTTCTAAGATCTGACTGCTGCTGCACCATATGAACGTGACCAACTAGAAAGAGGAGGTTAGGATGACCTCATAAGTGGGGGCTTCATCTTGCACATTAGGGGCATCTCACGAACGGGGGATGACATAACGGGACCAGGGACCGGGACGAAGACCACCCGGCCGCATGGCGGAGAGCAATCTACATTGACGTCGCGACTCGCGATCGGGGCCCTGAATAGGATCGTCGCGATGGAAAGAAGGCAAACGGGACTACTCGTGGACTACATGCGTCTAGGTCGCTGCCCCCTTATGGTCTGGGCCATGGTCTCCTTGTGAACCCTGGAGGGGCCCCCTAGATATCAGGGGCCCTGGGCGGCCACCCCCCTGCCACCCCCTCAGGGCCGGCCTGGCATATATGTCTTCATATGTTTGATCTTAACTACACGTAGAAATGAAAGGGGTCGTACTTTTTAACAACATTCATGATTGGTGATACAACTTGATTATAAATTTCGATGTTGAAGAAGATTTGGGACTCCATTAAACACGTCTGCTTGGCAATTTTCCCCATGAAAAGTGTTTCATGAGTGCCATTTGTTTCAACATGGGTTAGACCTACCACAAGTGCAACTTTTATCCATGATTATTGCTCAGCCGTGATCTATCATAATTCATTTTTGCTATAAGTTTGTTTCCTTTCCACTATACCACATGATTATAAAATAACCGGTTCAATTTAAAGACGGGCCCAATGTTGTATACTTCGCTTTGTTATATTTAGCAAAGAAGTAATATTCCCCACACTCGATCTTACGCCACTCTTCAAATTTTTATATTTTTCATTTAAGAACACAAAGGCATACTAATACAAACATGTAGATGCTTGTGAGTTGTTACTCTCTTATATCCATTCCATTTTATTGTGTTCTTTGGAGATGCTTGTGAGTTTTTCTTTTGGCGTTGAGATGCTTATGAGTTGATTATGAATTTCTAGACCAGTAAGCGATATTTTAAAGCTCGCATATTTGTAAGCTGATGTTGCTTCAGTGTGTTTATTCCCATTTCTAGAACAAACTAGCTCTAGTAGGCTCATATTTTGAAAGATCATTAATTCGATTTGGTAATGGAGCATACTTGCAGAACATTCTTCCGTGCAGCAAAGTGCGCTAAACACTTGGTAGTTTTTTTAGATCTCAGAAAAAAATGTGTACCCTCGAAAGGCAAATTATAGTTATAGAGCACTAAACTTATTTCCTTCACAAGTTGCAAAAAGAAAAATGACTCTCATGAAACATTAGACTCAATTGAGATGACTACTCGTCTGTAAACATTTATTCTGAACATCTACTTTTCCAAGTATATTCTTCAATTTTCTCTCGTACTAATCGTTACACATACTTCATTCATAAAAAATTCAAAATAAAATATAGTATGTAGTGATGTAGTCAGGTACCGGAGATCATTGATGCATAGTCCTGGTCACTTTATTTTGGAGATACTCCCACAGCCCACTCACCTACTTTTGCGTTGTGTACCTTACTCCTAGTCCTGTCATGGAAGATGTATAAAACATTGACACCCATATATGCCATACTTCTTCACTCTTCTAGTTGGCGATCCATCCTCATGCATGCAACTCTCCTTCCCACCCAAACACGATACTAGATATTGCTTGACATGTTTGTATCGTGATCACACATAGAAATGAACGGGTTTTTTTAGAAGGAGGATCACCCCCGACCTCTGCATCCGACAGATGCATACGGCCATTTTATTAAAAAATATCGAACCAAATACAAAGTCTCGAAATAGTTCAGCTCTCAAACGGAGCAACATGTAACATCAAGTCTCAAAGATAAAATCGCCACAACCGGCATATAAAGAGGATAAGATGACTAGACACTACCCTATTAACGGGCCGCCATCCAAACCGGTTAAAGATACCCCGCTCTACCATCTCCCAACGGTTGCATCCATTAACCAAAAGCTCCCTGGAGGCCGTAGGAGTGAGTATCGACCACGTACGGATCCATGCCGTAGCTCTGAAGACGACCTGCAAGATTTTTAAAATATTTTGTCTGTTAAAAATCATATCATTTCTGCAGTCCCATATAGCCCACAATAAAGCACATATTCCTATCCGAATTTGGGCTGCAACAGCTGAGTCAACTCCAGTTAACCATGTCCCAAATAACGTTTCTATGTTATCTGGAGGAGTAATATTGAAGGCTATATGAATGGTACGCGAAAGCAACTTGGCTAGAGGGCAGTCAATGAAAAGGTGTTGTATCGTTTCATCTCTATAGCAAAAGCAACAACGTGCACTTCCTACCCATCTCCGCCTAAGCAAATTATTTTTGGTAAGGATCACTTGCTTGTGAACAAACCACATACAAATTTTAACTCGCAAGGGAACCTTGATCTTCCAAATATGAATCGACCTTGGGATTGGGCCTGTGTTAATAAGATCCAAGTAAAATGATTTGACCATAAATATCCCACTTACAGTTAGCTTCCACTTGAAAGAATCAGGCTGATCGGAGATTTGACATCCATCAATCTCCTGACAAGGTGCTGTTGGGGAACGTTGCATGGAAAACAAATTTTTTTCTCTACGTTCACCAAGATCAATCTAGTAGATGCAACTACGAGGGGAGAGTAGGATCCACATACCCTTGTAGATCGCTAAGCGGAAGCGTTAAGAACGCGGTTGATGGAGTCGTACTCGCCGCGATTCAGATCGCTGAAGATCCAAGCACCGAAGCAACGGTGCCTCCGCGTTCTTCACACGTACGGCTCGGGGACGTCTCCTCCTTCTTGATCCAGCAAGGGGTGGAGGAGAGGTTGATGGAGAACCGGCAGCACGACGGCGTGGTGGTGATGGTGTAGAAGAATTCCAGCAGGGCTTCGCCTAAGCACCGCGGGAGAAGAAGATGTTATGGGAGAGGGAGGGCAGCACCGAGGCACGAACTTGTGTTGGCTGCCCTCCCTCTACCTCTCTATATATAGGGGGAAGGAGGAGAGGGGGGCGCCCTAGGGTTTCCCCTAGGGGGCCGGCGGCCAAGGGCCAGGCCCTAGGGTTTCCCCCCCTAGGTGCCTTGCCCCCCCACTCCAAGGGGTGCGGCTGCCCTAGGGGGTCCACCCCCTTTAGCCGCATGAGGAGAGGGCCCAGGGGGGGGCGCACAGTCCTATGAGGGCTGTGGTGTCCCCCCTTGTGGCCCATTAGGCCCAGAAACACTTCCGGGACCCCCGAAACCCTTTCCGGTACTCCGCTGATTTCCCGATGCTCCCCGGAACACTTCCGGACTCCGAAACCTTTCATCCTATATATCAATCTTCGTCTCCGGACCATTCCGGAGACCCTCGTCATGTCCGGGATCTCATCCGGGACTCCGAACAACCTTCGGTAACCATGCACTATTCTCACTAACAACCCTAGCGTCACCGAACCTTAAGTGTGTAGACCCTGCGGGTTCGGAAACCATGTAGACATGACCGAGACACTCCCAGGTCAATAACCAATAGCGGGATCTGGATACCCATATTGGTTCCCACATGTTTCTCGATGATCTCATCGGATGAACCACGATGTCAAGGATTCAGGCAATCCCGTATACAATTCCCTTTGTCTCGTCGGTATGTTACTTGCCCGAGATTCGATCGTCGGTATCTCTATACCTAGTTCAATCTCGTTACCGGCAAGTCTCTTTACTCGTTACCGTAATACATAATCCCGTGACCAACTACTTAGTCACTTTGAGCTCATTGAGATGACGTATTACCGAGTGGGCCCGGAGATACCTCTCCGTCATACGGAGTGACAAATCCCAGTCTCGATCCATGTAAACTCAACAGACACCCTCGGAGATACCTGTAGAGTACCTTTATAGTCACCCAGTTACGTTGCGACGTTTGGCACACACAAAGCACTCCTACGGTGTCAGTGAGTTACATGATCTCATGGTCATAGGAACTTATACTTGACATGCAGAAAACTATAGCGATAACTGACACGATCAAAAGCTATGTTTAACGTTTGGGTCTCGTCCATCACATCATTCTCCTAATGATGTGATCCCGTTATCAAATGACAACTCATGTCTATGACCTGGAAACCGCGGTCATCTTTGATCAACGAGCTAGTCCTGTAGAGGCTCACTAGGGACACAAAGTGTGTCTATTTATCCACACATGTATTTGAGTTTCCAATCAATACAATTATAGCATGGATAATAAACGATTATCATGAACAAGGAAATATAATAATAACTCTTTTATTATTGCCTCTAGGGCATATTTCCAACAGTCTCCCACTTGCACTAGAGTCAATAATCTAGCATTACAAGGTAATGAATCTAACACCCATAGAGTCTTGGTGTTGATCGTGCTTAGCCCGTGGAAGAGGCTTAGTCAACGGATCTGCAACATTCAAATCCGTGTGTACTTTGCAAATGTTTATGTCCTCCTCCTTGACCGAATCGCGGATGGAATTGAAGCGTCGCTTTATGTGTCTGGTCCTCTTGTGAAACCTTGGTTCCTTGGCTAGAGCAATGGCACCAGTGTTGTCACAGAACAGAGTCATTGGGTTCAGTGCACTAGGCACAACTCCAAGATTTGTCATGAACTCCTTCATCCAGACACCTTCCTTTGCCGCCTCCGAGGCAGCTATATACTCCGCTTCACATGTAGAATCAGCTACCACGCTCTGCTTGGAACTGCACCAGCTTACCGCTCCCCCGTTGAGAATATATACGTATCCGGTTTGAGACTTAGAGTCATCCGGATCAGTGTCAAAGCTTGCATCGACGTAACCCTTTACGACGAGCTCTTGATCACCTCCATAAACGAGAAACATATCCTTAGTCCTTTTCAGGTACTTTAGGATATTCTTGACCGCTGTCCAGTGATCCATACCAGGATTACTTTGAAACCTTCCGGCCATACTTATGGCAAGGCTGACATCTGGTCTTGTGCACAGCATTGCATACATGATAGAGCCTATGGCTGAAGCATAGGGGACGACACTCATCTTTTCTCTATCTTCCGCAGTCACCGGGCACTGAGTCTTACTCAACTTTGTACCTTGCAATACCGGCAAGAACCCCTTCTTGGATTGATCCATTTTGAACTTCTTCAAAACTTTATCAAGGTATGTGCTTTGTGAAAGTCCTATAAGGCGTCTTGATCTATCTCTATAGATCTTGATGCCCAATATGAAAGCAGCTTCACCGAGATCCTTCATTGAAAAACTCTTGTTCAAATACCCCTTCACGCTATCCAAAAATTCTATATTGTTTCCAATCAGCAATATGTCATCCACATATAATATTAGAAACGCTATAGAGCTCCCACTCACTTTCTTGTAAATACAAGCTTCATTGTAAACTTGTATAAACCCAAACGCTTTGATCACCTCATCAAAGCGAAGATTCCAACTCTGAGATGCTTGCACCAGCCCATAAATGGAACGCTGGAG
The DNA here is from genome assembly GCA_902687465.1 of Secale cereale. Lineage (NCBI taxonomy): Eukaryota > Viridiplantae > Streptophyta > Magnoliopsida > Poales > Poaceae > Secale > Secale cereale. Next base: position 145,609,483 of record LR738710.1, read on the forward strand.
CCTGCATACTTTGTCAGCATTCTCTGGATCGACAAAACCTTCTGGTTGCATCATATACAACTCTTCCTTAAGAAAACCGTTAAGGAACGCTGTCTTGACATCCATCTGCCAAATTTCATAATCGAAATATGCAGCTATTGCTAACATGATTCGGACGGATTTAAGCATCGCTACGGGTGAGAAAGTCTCATCGTAGTCAATCCCTTGAACTTGTGAAAAACCCTTTGCCACAAGTCGAGCTTTATACACGGTGACATTACCGTCAGCGTCCGTCTTCCTCTTAAAAATCCATTTATTCTGAATGGCCTTCCGCCCTTCAGGTAATACTTCCAAAGTCCATACTTTGTTTTCATACATGGATCCCATCTCGGATTTCATGGCCTCTAACCATTTGTCGGAATCCGGGCCCACCATCGCTTCTCCATAGCTCGTAGGTTCACCGTTGTCTAACAACATGACCTCCAAGACAGGGTTACCATACCACTCAGGTGCAGTGCGTACCCTTGTCGACCTACGAGGTTCGGTAGTAACTTGATCAGAAGCTCCTTGATCATCATCATTGGCTTCCTCTTCAACCTCTGTAGGCTCCACAAAAACATCTTTCTGCGCTACGCTACTCTCTGGTTGAAGCAGAGGTTCAATAACCTCATCAAGTTCTACCTTCCTCCCACTCAATTCTTTCGAGAGAAACTCTTTCTCGAGAAAGGACCCGTTCTTAGCGACAAACACTTTGCCCTCGGATCTGAGATAGAAGGTGTACCCAACTGTTTCTTTTGGGTATCCTATGAAGACACATTTGTCCGCTTTGGGTTCGAGCTTTTCTGGCTGAAGCCTTTTGACATAAGCATCGCAACCCCAAACCTTGAGAAAAGACAACTTAGGTTTCTTACCAAACCATAGTTCATACGGTGTTGTCTCAACGGACTTAGATGGAGCCCTATTTAAAGTGAATGCAGATGTCTCTAACGCATATCCCCAAAACGATAGTGGCAAATCGGCAAGAGACATCATAGAACGTACCATATCTAATAGGGTTCGATTACGACGTTCGGACACACCATTACGCTGTGGTGTTCCGGGTGGCGTCAACTGTGAAACAATTCCACATTTTCTTAAGTGATCACCAAACTCATAACTCAAATATTCTCCCCCTCGATCAGATCGTAGGAACTTGATCTTCTTGTTACGATGATTTTCAACTTCACTCTGAAATTTCTTGAACTTTTCAAAAGTTTCAGACTTATGCTTCATTAAGTAAATATACCCATATCTACTTAAGTCGTCAATGAAGGTGAGAAAATAACGATATCCACCGCGCGCCGTTACACTCATCGGACCGCACACATCAGTATGTATGATTTCCAATAAGTCACTTGCCCGTTCCATTGTCCCTGAAAACGGGGTCCTTGTCATCTTGCCCATGAGGCACGGCTCGCACGTGTCAAGTGATTCAAAATCAAGAGACTCCAAAAGTCCATCAGCATGGAGCTTCCTCATGCGTTTCACGCCGATATGACCCAGACGGCAGTGCCACAAGAAAGTGGTATTATCATCATCAACTCTACATCTTTTGGCATCAATGTTATGAACATGTGTATCATCACTATCGAGATTCAATAAGAATAAACCCCTAACTTCGGGTGCATGACCATAAAAGATATTACTCATATAAATAGAACAACCATTATTCTCTGACTTAAATGAGTAACCGTCTCGCAATAAACAAGATCCAGATATAATGTTCATGCTTAACGCAGGCACTAAATAACAATTATTCAGGTTCATAACTAATCCCGATGGTAATCGAAGAGCGAGCGTGCCGACGGCGATCACATCAACCTTGGAACCATTTCCCACGCGCATCGTCACTTCGTCCTTCGCCAGCCTCCGTTTATTCCGCAGTTCCTGTTTAGAGTTGCAAATGTGAGCAACCGAACCGGTATCAAATACCCAGGCACTACAACGAGAGTTGGTAAGGTACACATCAATAACATGTATATCACATATACCTTTGTTGTTGTTGGCCCCCTTCTTGTCCGCCAGATACTTGGGGCAGTTCCGCTTCCAGTGGCCGTTCCCCTTGCAATAGAAACACTCAGTCTCTGGCTTGGGCCCAGCCTTGGGTTTCTTCACTGGATTAGCAACTGCTTTGCCACCCTTCTTAGAGTTACCCTTCTTGCCCTTACTGCTGCACGAAGCTCTTGTAGCTTGGAGGGAGTGACTGGAGAATTCTGTCAATGATAGCCTCATCCGGGAACACAAGTCCCAGATCAGCTATGCGGGTATAGTACCCAGACATCTTCAGTAAGTGCTCACTGACAGACGAATTCTCCTCCATCTTGCAAGCGAAGAATTTATCGGTGGTCTCATACCTCTCGATCTTAGCATTCTTCTCAAAGATGAACTTCAACTCCTGGTACATCTCATATGCACCATGACGTTCAAAACGCCTTTGAAGTCCTCCTTCCAAGCCGTACAACATGGCACACTGCACTATCGAATAGTCATCCGAACGTGTCTGCCAGACGTTCAAAACGTCTGCAGGCGCTGTAGGAGCGGGGGGTCACCTAGCGGTGCATTTAGGACATAAACCTTTTGGGCAGCTGTGAGGATGATCCTCAGATTGCGGAGCCAGTCCACAAAGTTGCTCCCGTCATCTTTCAGTTTAGCTTTCTCTAGGAACGCATTAAAATTCAGGGGAGCTACTGCGCGAGCCATCTACAACCAAAAATTTGCAAAGACATTTTAGACTATTGTTCATGATAAGTGAGTTATTACCTAATCAAATTATTTATAACTCCCACTCAAATTGACATCCCTCCGGTCATTCGAGCGTGACATGATCCAAATTCACCAACCCAAGTCCGATCATCACGTGAGATGAGGTGGTGTCAATGGTGAACATCAACATGTTGATCATATCTACTATATGACTCATGCTCGACCTTTCGGTCCTCCGTGTTCCGAGGCCATGTCTGTACATGCTAGGCTCGTCAAGTCTAACCCGAGTGTTCTGCATGTGCAAAACTGGCTTGCACCCGTTGTATGCGAACGTAGAGTCTATCACACCCGATCATCACGTGGTGCTTCGAAACGACGAACCTTCGCAACGGCGCACACTCGGGGGGAACACAATTTTATCTTGAAATTTTAGTGAAGGATCACCTTATAATGCTACCGTCGTCCTAAGCAAAATAAGATGCATAAAAGGATTAACATCACATGCAAATCATAAGTGACATGATATGGCCATCAACTCGTGCTTTTGATCTCCATCTCCAAAGCACCGACATGATCTCCATCGTCACTGGCGCCACACCATGATCCCCATCATCATGATCTCCATCATCGTGTCGCCATCGGGGTTGTCGGCGCCCACCATGCTCTTACTACTATTGCTACCGTTTAGCGATAAAGTAAAGCATTACAAAGCGCTTAATGATTGACACGCAGGTCATACAAAAATTAAAGACAACCCTATGGCTCCTGCCGGTTGCCGTATGCATCGACATGCAAGTCGATATTAACTATTACAACATGATCATCTCATACATCAAATATAACTCATCATGTCATTGGCCATATCATATCACATACATACCCTGCAAAAACAAGTTAGACGTCCTCTAATTTGTTGTTGCATGTTTTACGTGGCTGCTATGGGTATCTAGCAAGAACGCTTCTTACCTACGCAAAACCACAACGGTGATATTCAAGTTGCTATTTAACCTTCTACAAGGACCGCCTTGTTCTATTCCGATTCAACTAAGATAGGAGAGACAGACACCCGCCAGCCATCTTATGCAACAAAAGTCACATGTCTGTCGATGGAACCGGTCTCATGTACGTGGACATGTAAGGTTGGTCCGGGCCGCTTCATCCCATAATACCGCTGAATCAAGAAAGACTAAGGAGGGCAGCAATTTAAACATCAACGCCACAAACCCTTTTGTGTTCTACTCGAGAAAGCATCTACGCAAGATCCTAGCTCATGATGCCACTGTAGGGGAACGTTGCATGGAAAACAAAAATTTTCTCTACGTTCACCAAGATCAATCTAGTAGATGCAACTACGAGGGGAGAGTAGGATCCACATACCCTTGTAGATCGCTAAGCGGAAGCGTTAAGAACGCGGTTGATGGAGTCGTACTCGCCGCGATTCAGATCGCTGAAGATCCAAGCACCGAAGCAACGGTGCCTCCGCGTTCTTCACACGTACGGCTCGGGGACGTCTCCTCCTTCTTGATCCAGCAAGGGGTGGAGGAGAGGTTGATGGAGAACCGGCAGCACGACGGCGTGGTGGTGATGGTGTAGAAGAATTCCAGCAGGGCTTCGCCTAAGCACCGCGGGAGAAGAAGATGTTATGGGAGAGGGAGGGCAGCACCGAGGCACGAACTTGTGTTGGCTGCCCTCCCTCTACCTCTCTATATATAGGGGGAAGGAGGAGAGGGGGGCGCCCTAGGGTTTCCCCTAGGGGGCCGGCGGCCAAGGGCCAGGCCCTAGGGTTCCCCCCCTAGGTGCCTTGCCCCCCACTCCAAGGGGTGCGGCTGCCCTAGGGGGTCCACCCCCTTTAGCCGCATGAGGAGAGGGCCCAGGGGGGGGGGGCGCACAGTCCTATGAGGGCTGTGGTGTCCCCCCTTGTGGCCCATTAGGCCCAGAAACACTTCCGGGACCCCCGAAACCCTTTCCGGTACTCCGCCGATTTCCCGATGCTCCCCGGAACACTTCCGGACTCCGAAACCTTTCATCCTATATATCAATCTTCGTCTCCGGACCATTCCGGAGACCCTCGTCATGTCCGGGATCTCATTCGGGACTCCGAACAACCTTCGGTAACCATGCACTATTCTCACTAACAACCCTAGCGTCACCGAACCTTAAGTGTGTAGACCCTGCGGGTTCGGAAACCATGTAGACATGACCGAGACACTCCCAGGTCAATAACCAATAGCGGGATCTGGATACCCATATTGGTTCCCACATGTTTCTCGATGATCTCATCGGATGAACCACGATGTCAAGGATTCAGGCAATCCCGTATACAATTCCCTTTGTCTCGTCGGTATGTTACTTGCCCGAGATTCGATCGTCGGTATCTCTATACCTAGTTCAATCTCGTTACCGGCAAGTCTCTTTACTCGTTACCGTAATACATAATCCCGTGACCAACTACTTAGTCACTTTGAGCTCATTGAGATGACGTATTACCGAGTGGGCCCGGAGATACCTCTCCGTCATGCGGAGTGACAAATCCCAGTCTCGATCCATGTCAACTCAACAGACACCCTCGGAGATACCTGTAGAGTACCTTTATAGTCACCCAGTTACGTTGCGACGTTTGGCACACACAAAGCACTCCTACGGTGTCAGTGAGTTACATGATCTCATGGTCATAGGAACTTATACTTGACATGCAGAAAACTATAGCGATAACTGACACGATCAAAAGCTATGTTTAACGTTTGGGTCTCGTCCATCACATCATTCTCCTAATGATGTGATCCCGTTATCAAATGACAACTCATGTCTATGACCTGGAAACCGCGGTCATCTTTGATCAACGAGCTAGTCCTGTAGAGGCTCACTAGGGACACAAAGTCTGTCTATTTATCCACACATGTATTTGAGTTTCCAATCAATACAATTATAGCATGGATAATAAACTATTATCATGAACAAGGAAATATAATAATAACTCTTTTATTATTGCCTCTAGGGCATATTTCCAACAGGTGCAGCCAGGAATTCCAATGTTCCCCAACAAAGGACCTCCTGAATTGATATATACCAGGACTGCTTGTAATATTGTAGCGACGTAATCACCCTTACGTTGCACAATATTGCACAAGGTGGGATATTGTAAGGCTATCGGCGTCTCCCCTAGCCAAGTATCCTCCCAAAATCTTGTTGTGACTCCATTACCAACAATAAATTTTGCTCTATGGAAGAAGATATCTTTTATCTTCATTAGCCCCTTCCAGAATGGCGAGTCAGTAGGTCGCACAATAACCTGGGCCAGAGATTTAGAATGTAAATATTTGTCTCACAAAATCCGCGCCCACATTCCGTTAGTCTCAACTGATAACCTATAAGTCATTTGCTCAATAAGCATTTGTCTTTGACTTCCAAGTTTTCAATCCCAAGCCCCCCTGGTCCTTGGGTCTGTAAATGATATCCCATCTTGCCAAGCGGTATTTTTGATTTAACCTCATCAGATTTCCAAAAGAATCGAGATCGATAAAAGTATAACTATTTTCGTACCCCTTTGGGTACTTTAAAGAAAGACAACAGGAACATTGGCATACTGGTAAGTACTGAGTTAATCAGCACCAGCCGACCTCCATAAGACATAAGCTTACCCTTCCAGCAGCTTAGTTTTTTCTCAAATTGATCATCGATGCATTTCCATTCTTTATTAGTGAGTCTACAGTGGTGAATCAGAATATATCCCTAGATAATTAAAAGGTAATTACCCCAAATCACACCCAAACATATGTGTATGTGCATCTTGCTCCTATTTGGCCCTACCAAAGCAGGACAATTCGCTCTTGTTAAAGTTAACTTTTAGCCCTAGCATTTGTTCGAATAGACAAAGCACGTTTCATATTCCTAGCCTTTACTATAGCATGTTCCATGAAAATGACAACGCCGTCAGCATATTGTAAAATGGACACCCCCACATCTACCAGATGATGTACTAGTCCACCTACAAGGCCATTCTCCTTGGCCCTGCCAATTAACACCGGTAGCATATCGACCACAATATTGAAGAGTATAGGAGACAATGGGTCCCCTTGACGTAAGCCTTTGTGAGTTTGGAAATAGGGCCCTACGTCGGCGTTCACCTTAATCTCGACACTGCCATGTTGGATGAATGAGTCCACATGCCTCCTCCATTTTTCATCAAACCCTTTCATGTGCATTGCCTGCTGTAAAAACGGCCCTTTAATTTTGTCATGTGCCTTCTCGAAATCCACCTTGAAGAGCACGCCATCTGGTTTCTCCGAGCGGATTTCAAGAGTTTCATGTAAGATAACAAACCCTTCTAGGATGTGTCTCCCAGGCATGAAAGCTGTCTGACTCGGTTGCACTACCGAGTGGGCAATCTGTGTCAATCTACTGGTTCCAACTTCCGAGAAAATTTAAAAACTCACATTAAGAAGACATATCGGTCGGAACTGTTCAATATATATTGCTCCATCTTTCTTTGGCAACAAAGTTATCGTTCCAAAGTTAAGATGGAATAGTTGCAGGTGACCACTGAACAAGTCACGGAACATGGGTAAGGTCACTGTCGTGGATTTGTCACGGCAGATGCCTTAGAATTAGGACTTAGGTGTGGAGCCATCACAACTAGGTTAGCTTGAAGGGGTTAAACGGGACAAAGGACACGGAGAGTTTATTTTATCCTGGTTCATCCCCTCGATGAGATAAAATCTTAATCCAGCTGGGGTTGTATTGCTCGAGACTCAATAACCAGGGAGCGAATACGCTTGACCTTGCTCTTGAGCGATTGTTTCTTGAGTTAACCCGCCGCCGGGTCACCCCTTTATATATGTAGGTCGATGCCCGTCGGCTTACAGAGTCCCGGCTGGCTCATACACAACGTGTCCGGCTCGGTAACAAACTAAGCTTGCCTTACAATACAAGTTACACATATGGAGGTTCACACCCACGGGCCTCAAGCCATCTCCGGGTCATGGGCCTTCATGCACCACCATCTTGGGATTCTTTGCCTTAAACCGCCTGGTGGTATGACTCGGCCCCTCCTGGGCGGGTTATACCCAATAGTTATATCTCCAACATTAGGCCCCAGGTTGATTTGAACTTGTCCATGTCAATCTTTAACACTTGACTTGTCAGAATTCTTCCTCGCGAATTCCTTTCCATATTACTGCATCCCGACGTGACGTCACATATCAAACTTATGTTAACCCGCCATGACGACATCTCACATTAACTGCACACAAAGCTTAGCACATCCCAGTAGATCCTTTTTTAACGGGCTGCCAAAAATCGAGGCGCCTCTGTCACCACAGAACCATTTTTCGGTCTCCTTGATTTCCGCACATGCCATTTATCCATTTCCTTATAAATAGGGACAAGGGTCCTTCTTTTCACTTTTTACCTTGCCTCTGCCTCTTCTTCTTCCTCACGATGATCGACGCCTCTGGAGCTCTGCCGCCCCTGTCAACTGCGTCAACCTTGGCCGCTGCATCAACCTATTCTTGACCAGAAACGACCAGCAGTGCTCCTTCACTGTTCATTATCACCTCCAGGTACACGCTTGGACTCATCTCAGATCCATGCTAGGGATTCCTCAGTTCATTAGAACCCAGTTGTCAAAGTGCGCGGCTACAGTTTTAGCGCTTATTCCTCATAACCAAAATCAGTACCCCAGTTGAAGACATCACCCGAGCACATGAATGTTTCCGCCCCTGTGTGTTTAGGTTTAGAATTTATTTGTATTTTCTAGCTCGCTGTAGATCCAAAATTATAGCATCAATCTGAAAAAGTTGTTTTTCCTTTACATAGGAAAATTTATCCTCCAATCTGGTGCATCGCAACCCTACGGGCGGCTTATAAATAACCGTAACCCACCATGTAGCATTAGTCCCCTCACTAAGCTGTAAATATTCACCTTTACTCCTTTTAGCCTGATACTATTTTCTAGTTCATCCACGCCGGTTTTTGTAACATTGATCATTGTCTGGCTCAATAGCACAATTAAACTGGCAATTTTTTCTCTTTGTAGTTAATTATGTCGAAGCCAAGACTGTCACTTCTTGCAATTGGGTCGTTTCCCGGGTTACCGAGGAAATGCTAAAGAATATGTTCAAACGGGCGTTTTAGCCGAAAAAGATGTCATCCACTGGAGGATCCCAGGCACAGAAATTCCTCCGCAGCCCAAGGAAGGTGAGGTTATTGTTTTCACTGAACACATGCTCCGAGGGTTCACTCCGCCCGGTTCAAGATTTTTCCGTGATGTACTGTATTTCTTCAAACTCCATCCTCAAGACATTGGTCCCAATTCTGTTTCAAAAATCTGCAATTTCAAGTCTTCTGCGAAGTGTATCTTCAACAGGAGCCTACTGTAGAATTATTCAGGGAATTCTACTATTTGAACCGCCAGACTGCATTCACTGATGGGTCTAACTTGGAACTAGGGGGCATTTCCATTCATAGGCGTAAAGAAGCTACTTTTCCTGTTGCCATGCTCCCCAGCCATCCTAAAGAGTGGAACTATACATGGTTTCATTGCAAAGACACCTCTCCTGAAGGTGAAAATCCTCTACCGGGTTATCGTGAAACCCGGCTTAGAAACAGACATCACTTGCCAGAACGGATCAACACCAAAAAACGAGCCAAATATATGCCCGTCTTTTCGAAGATCCGGGCTTTAATGGCCAATGGGTTGAATGGAGTTGATTTGGTCCATTGCTGGGTTGCATGGAGAATATTGCCTTTAAGCCGCCGACCCGGCTTAATGTGTGAATACACTAGTAACCTCAAGGATCCCCAACATCATTGTGAAATAACACTAACCGACGAAGATGTCAACATTATGACAAAGATGCTGTTGAATGAGGACCTTCAAACTTGCAGCATAACGGGTCTGGCTCCGTTTTACGTCCACAACAAACCTCCTATCCTAAGTACCTTTGAACAATTTCCGGCTTAATCATTGATTCCATAAGCCGCCTTCTAATCTAACATTTTATTATTTCAGGCTAACTCCTCCTTCTCGACCAAGAATCTTGTGGAAAAATCAGTAAAAAGGACACGGACCAAGACTAAGGCTCCCAAGAAACCGGCTAAGAAGAAGTCAAATACTTCAGAGCTATTCGATTTGCATGATAATGAGTCGGAGGTAGAACTTGACTCCCTTGGCTCCCTCTTTATTCATCTTATTGACACAGATTATTATCAGGATGATGCAGAGGCCAGCCACGCAGATGTTGAAGAGGTAATTGTCCTTTCTTCCGGCTCAGAATCTTTGCCAGAGTAGAAAGTTCGTCAAGTGTGGCGGAAAGTAAGATTTTCTCACCCCTTAGCTTACTTAGAACCCAACTTTATTTTGAAGAAGCAGTAGCATGAAGCTCGCCGTACGAACCGGAATACCAGCGGCGGGGTCCTTTCTTCCGGTTTACCCAATACACCGCCTCGCCGTAAATGTCCAGCTAAGGTTTCGCAAATTTCTGGCTTAAACTTTCCAAAACCAGGTCTTATTCGACAGCCTCTTAACCCGTCTGACTGAATTTATCAGGGCACCTCTCATTCTTCTTCTGGTGACTCCACTGGGGCTCAGGTTCCTTTATTCAAGACTGCTCCTGGGTAAGGACACTTAAGCCTGTTTGTTTTAATACTTTCTTCTCAATTGGTATACCAATCTCGTCATATGTTTTGTTTCCAGTGCCATGGCAAGCTTAGCAAGAAATTTCAAGTGAATAAACAGGTCGAGGATCCCAAACCTGCAAACCCGGAAGAACCGACTATTTCTGAGCCTTCGTATCAAGCTTCCGAAGCAGTAATGGATGATCCGCTGCCAGAAGAGCATCACATCACCATGGATTCCATGGACGTTGACCCGGAAACTGCTAAAACACCCAGTCCTGCTCAGCCGGCTCAAGGAGCTGAAGATGTGGTCATTACTGGGACGGCTTATACCGCTCCAAGCTATCCTACAGTTTTATCCAAGCACAACGCTAAGGAAGAAATTCCAGCTGTTGATAAGAGCAAGTGGAAGCTGGATCTGGAGAGCTATGCTCAATTCAACGCTCAAGAGCTTCATTCCAGATATTTAAATCGCCTTCATACCAGCCGTGACCTTGAAGCCGGCCTGGTCAATCTTATGAAGGAGTGCTTTGAGGTAAGCTACGCAATCCTCTTCATACCAATATAGTTATACGAGCCGCCAAGCCTACTGGATATTATAGAGTTGAATATACCGTAGACCTGTAGATAATTCCTTTGATTTTACGCTCATATAATGGCACTATAGTTATAGGGTCATATCCTGTAGCCCCCAAGGGCCGGCTTAAGTTGTGAAGCTAAACCGGTACTTCCATTTATTGTCTTTCATTTTCGCACGTGCAGCCCCCAAGGGTCGGCTTAAACTGTCAAGTTGAGCCGGAACTTCATATATCATAGCTCAATTTTGCACATGTAGCTCCCAAGTGCCAGTTTAAACAACTAGTTAAGCCGGTAATTATCATCAGAATCCTGGATAAAGTCCAAATATGTAGCCCCCATGAGTCTTCTGTAGTTGAAACAACTTTAGGCGGGTCATTTAAGAATTTTTCTGCAATAGAGCAAACTTACATTAGCCCCCAAGTGCCAAGTAAAATACTGGTATTGTGCTTGGGACTTCACAAATTATTACTATAATCACATGCCACTGCATCATCTCTTTGTCAAATAGGCTGAATTGAGCATGAAAGAAACCCAATTGGTGGATCTGCAGCAAAACCTTCAAACTCAGCAATCTGAGATTTCCAAGGCAAATTCCAAAGTCAAAATTACTTTGGAAAATATTGAAAAGCTGAAGAGGGATTTCAGTAGTGAGAGAGCCGGCTGGGAAACTGAGAAGGTAGCTCTTTTGAAGAGAGCAAAAGATGTTGACGCTGCTCTTAAGCCGGTGACCGATGAATTATCCGGTTTAAAACAACAAATCAATATGATGACAAAAACTATCTTCGGTAAGCAACATAACACTTATACCTATCTCATAAGTGTCTCATAATCATTTATCGATTCATGAATATTCTTCGCAAATGCAGGTTCCCGAAGCTCCAAGTTAGGTGACGATATGCATCTGAGGCTTAAGGCTGTATACACTCTTGCTGAATAGTTGTACACTGGCGCCCAACTGGCTATTTCTGTTGCCCTCCATAAGAAGCAACCACCTTCTCTTATCAAGGAAGTGTTGGAAAGATTATCTGTGTTGCCGCAAAGGCTGGAGGAACTCAAGCGACCAGCCACCCGAGCCACCGCCATTACTACTCTAAGTCGGGCAAAAGCATGGCAAGCCAAGCTTGACCTGGCCGAACTAGCCACTGGATGTCCAAGCTTCAAAGAAGACGGGTCTCCCTTCCTTGCTGACGACTTCACTCAAATAGTAAGGGAGATGCGTCCTTTGGCCAGCCGATTAGTTGAGGAAACTGACCTTTCCAAATATCATCCGGTTTACGATGCTGATAATGCCAAAGTGAAGCCGCCGGTTCATGAAGCAGTAGATCTTATCCCACCAACACGTAAGCATACCTTCGCCCCTGATATTGACCCGTCAACTCTTATAGACGATGAAGCTATTTTCAAGGCTTTGACTGGGATCAATTGGGCCACCTCTGGCTTCCAGCCAACGGGTGACGAAGAGGTAGAAGAACCGGTGGGACATAACCCGGAGCCATCATCACGCCAAGGCCAGGATAGCTGATCATCGAGCCGGCTTACCCTGCTCATCATTAGATAATGTGCCAAAAACAATTATTCATTTGGGCCAGATGACGCCTTGTAATAGGCTAGTTGGAAACAATGTCCTGTCGTGCCATCATGCATGTTTGTGCACTTTGAACCGTCGATCGTAAATAAAAGATTTGTTGTGCATGCTTATAATTCAGCTATGCAGACGATATGCATCACAATTCCTGCGCATAAGCACATAATATTTGCCCTGACGGTTTACCCCAGGGCGGGTCATAATATCCCATATATAAATTGTTGGTAACTGTATAGTCCATATCCACGGTTGTTTATCAAAACTTGATATCTTCATATAAAAAACAAAAAAAATCATACCTGTGAAATTTTGTTCAGGCTGCCGATTTAATACACCATGTGCAACAGATAAGGGCAAAAACCCCAAAAAGGCCTCAGAGCATAAACTCCAAGTGCCTAATCACATCATAATAGCGACTTATTGTCTCAAGCCAGACCGGGTTATTAAACTCCGGATATAGTCAAATATGAGCCATAATGATAAAGGCTACATGGCCTGAATCTTTTTAACCATATTTTAATATGGCACAAATCAAAGCGATGTATCAAGTAAAATTAGAAAAACAAGGCTTTCATAGGCTACCAAGCCTCAATATCAAGTGCTTTCAAAGGGCCGCACAACCACTGAGTTAATCCTTCATTCAAACCTTGTAAGCCGGGCCTCACATGACCAATCGTCGTTTTAACCTTGACAAGTTCAGGGTCTTTTTAAGATTGACTGTCAAAAGTACGACGGGTCATTCCAGGATTACCTGGTTGGAGTGGTAGGGGTACAAAGGCAGGATAACCCGGATTTTTGGTTAATACACCTAGCATCCAAGCTGATCAAGAGGGTAATTAAGGCTATGTTCAGTGAACAGGAAGCCCCCAAGTGATCTTTACAACCCATCCTATAAGCTGGATCAAAGGGTAGTCATAGCTATGCTCAGTGAGCAGGAAGCCCCCATTTATTTTGTAACTAATAAAGACTCATATACTCAGAAATGAAATGACAGAGGCCCCGAATTATCAGGGATGCCGGCTTTATTGTATTAATCATAGTATATATGCACTGATGGAGATATGAACATCACAAGAGCCGGTGGCTCAGGTGTAATAAGGCCGAAGATGAGCAATGTTCCACGGCCGACGGGTCTCCTCGTCCGACGTGCGTGAGTCCTTGTGGTCTCGAACGTTGATGAGATAGTATGATCCATTATGCAAATTCTTGCTGACCACAAAAGGTCCTTCCCAAGGTGTGGATATCTTGTGCATATCAGTTTGATCCTGGATGAGCCGGAGCACCAAGTCACCTTCTTGAAAGGTGCGAGTTTTAACCAGGCGACTATGATAACGACGCAGGACTTGCTGATAGATTGTCGATCGAGCCGCCGCATGGTCACGCTCTTCGTCCAGGAGATCAAGGTCATCCTGACGTGCTTGTTCGTTAATAGCTTCAACATAAGCCGTCACGCGAGGCGAATCGTGACGTATATCACTTGGGAGAACCGCCTCTGCTCCGTAAACCATGAAGAAAGGTGTGTAACCTGTAGATCTGTTAGGGGTAGTGTTGATGCTACATAATACTGAAGGGAGCTCCTCAACCCAACAACTCGGTATCCTCTACAAAGGGACCATAAGCCGGGGCTTGATGCCTCTTAAGATCTTTTGATTCTCCCTTTTAGCTTGACCATTGGACTGGGGGTGAGCCACAGCTGAAACATCGAGACGAATATGCTCTTGTTGACAGAACTCTTTCATAGCACCCTGCTAGGCTTCTCGCCCCTCGTTGGTTACCCCAAGTGGAAGGTGTGAGATGTAGTGTTGCGGAAGTTTTTCCCTTGGCAAAGATACCAAGGATCGAATCCCAGAGACTCCTAGCTTCAACAAGAAGGTGTCAACTGCTACGGCGCCAGATATTAGCAATCAACGTGGACCTGCACACAGATACAAATAACTTTGCTCCCAACGAGTACAGAGAGGTTGTCAATCCCTCCGGCCTTGTAGTTCACAAAGGTTTAAACGCAAGTGATAGTAGTGATAGATATAATTGCAATAGTAAATAATAGCGAAAAGTAAATAGCGGATGTGATCAATGATGGTAATATGGACCGGAGTCTCATGATGTTCACTAGTGATGTCTCTCTCCCAAAAGACGATAAAACAGCTATGTGAGGTAAACGAATTACAGCTGGGCAATTGACAGGACCATGTGCGCAAACCAATGCTGACTACATTGCAAGAAAGGTTGAGGTTCAAAGCATGGGCGGTACGCCAAAGTAAGTAGACCGAAATCCATCAATATCTACTACTAATCATCCACCTTGAGATATCTATCCAGAACATCTCGCTAGTATTAAGTTGCGAGTCCCACCCATAGTGTAAACACAATGCAACAGACAACTGCATTAAAAGAACTTTGCGTAAAGTAAACAATCCTTGCACCCGCGGGCACAAGCACCGTTGTTTTCCCCCTTGTGGCAACAACACATCCCCTAGACTCATGTTTTTGTCACTCAAACTAGTCATCGAGGGGCATGAACCCACAATCGAGCATAACGTTCCCTCTTGGAGTCACTACCTATTACTTGGCCAAAGCAATAAATAACAACGGAGAACATGCAAGAATTACTTATGAACATAAATATAAAAGAGGTAGATCAAATATATTACTCAAGCACAATCTGAACATAATCTCATAATCCATCGGATCCCAGCAAACTCATCATAACAACAGCATAAGGATTACATATGTGCCTCGATCATGTAGGCCAGCTCACGAGGACTAATTAGTGAAGCACAAGAACGGGAGGAGAACATCACATAGCTACTGGTCATGGACTCATGGTCCAAGGGAGACTACTCACAACTCAACCGGGAGGCGTCCATGGGGGTGGAGAGGCTCCCGGTGGTGATCCTCCCCTCTGGCAGGGTGCCAGGAAGAGTTCTCCTCGTGCTCCCGATCTTGGAAGCGGCGGCGGCGGAACAGAGATGAGATCGCGAAAAAGAGTTCCTCCCTCAAGGCTTTCGGGAGACGCTTTAAATATATGCCAAAGGGGGGCATCGAAGGAGCCTCGGGGGGCCCAGGCGCCCCCCCGGCGCGGCCCAGGGGGGGCGCCGCCAGGGCGCCTGGAGCCCTGGTGCCCCCCGTCTGTCCTTCGGGCGCACGGTAGTTTCTGGAACACTGATTTTTTATATAATTTTTCTGGATTTTTCCTGGCAGTTCTCGTAATGTGAAAACCTGAAATACAAAAACAGCCGAAAACAGAAACTGGCACTGGGGTGCACTGAGTTAATAGGTTAGTCCAAATATGATCAAAAGTGTATGGAAGTGTATAAATATCATAGCAATATCACCCAAAAGAGGCATGGAGCAAGCAGAAATTATAGATACGTTTTGGACGTAACAACATCCCCAAGCTTAATTCCTGCTCGTCCTCGAGTAGGTAAATGATAACAAGAATAATTTCTGTGGTGACATGCTATTAACCATATAGGACTTTTCATAGTCATATGACAAAAGCTTACTGAGACAATGAAACTATAGTAATTAAGTTGCCTCATGAGAAAATCACAAAGGACTGAAAGTTTTACAATATGATATTGAAACATCAAATAGATTTGCAATGAACATGATGTGCAAATATGATAAAGTGATATCTAGCATGCCCCCTTTAGTGGAGCAAAACATAAATGCAGGGGCACCTCCAAGGTTTAAGTGATGACTAGATACAATGATTTCAGAATAAACGATATCACAATCATGCAAAAGACAATGCTACTTTGGGACAATGCACATTACACTCAGAATGACAATCATGCTCTCAGTAGTTGGTGCTTTTTAAAAGAAGGTGGAGACTCTCGAACCGTGGCTTTTGTTGGCAAGGTTGAAAACCCGTAGTCGGAAACAAAGACAAAACATGTACCAGAGCTCTTGGTTTTAAAATAGAGGTAATAATTATTTTTTATTTCTTAGATCATGCATGTTTCGTCAACGAATGCTAGCAGACAACTCAATCACTTTTCGAGATGGACAAGTTTTGAGGAACGGCTCACGAATGAGGACGATCACATCCTCTTAATCTCCTTTGTTTATCACTGCCAAAGTTTTCTGATTTCTCATGAACAAAGCGTGAAGGAGGGTTTGTTTGTTATATTATCTTTTTGAGCCGGGCGCACTCAATGCCAGTTCCTTCTCGTGTTATGGGTTTGCACATTATACATGCAATCCCGGGGTGAAGCTTGTCCAACTTAAAAAGGTCATGAATTAACTACTACTTCCTCATGAACTTAGAACAGAGGCACAAAATAGGAATACTTTTTCTTTGAATAATTTCGAGATGGCACATGCAAGTCTCCGTTAGGAATGGCAGGTAAATACCATGTAGGAAGGTATGGTGGACTCATATGTCATAACTGGATTAAAGGATGTGGATGCACAAGCAGTCAGTCCGCTTAGTACAGGCGAAGGTTAGCAAAAGACTGGGAGCGACCAACTAAGAGAGCAATGACGGTCATAATCATGCAGAGCGACAAAGCAACATTGAATCAGGCATGGAAGTTATATCGCTACTCAGAAACAAAAGATCATCAAGGCTTGACAGACTTTCTTTACAGTCTTAAATATGCGTGAGCATACGCCAAGTCAATCAAAATAAATTCTTGAAGGAAGATATTACTAAACCATACCACATCATAGGCAAACAAATCATGTTGGTATTCCAATAACACATTGGGAACCCCCCAGCTATTTGAGACTAACCATAAGAAAACACAAACTACTAAGCGCCATCATGCACGTAGCATCTTTATCATATACATATCAACCAATGCAACGGAAGCAAACTCTCTTAATAAGGTGAGCATGGTAATTAAAGAGAGTTCAAGCAACCAACTAAACAAAAGCTCTTTGAAAACATAAGCATGAAAGCTAAGAGCTGAACATGATAGTAGCTATTTAAAAGACAAAGAACACACACAGCAAGGATAGACATGAAAATTCTATGTTATGTTCTAGGTATAAGTGGAGCGTGTTTCTCTCCCACATAAAGAAAGCTGAGTTCCGACTCGTTATGAAAAACTAAAGAAAACTAAAACCAAGACGCTCCAAGCATAGCACATAACACATGAAGTGATTAAAATATAGTGGAACGAAAGACGAATTGATAATGTTGATGGAGAAGGGGATGCACGGGGGCATCCCCAAGCTTAGACGCTTGAGTCTCCTTGAATATTTCTTGGGGGTGCATGGGGGCATCCCCAAGCTTGAGCGCTTGACACTCCTGAATCTTTTTATCATCTTCCCTCGCACACTTGAAAACTCCCTTCATACATAACTCATCATAATCTGATTAGCGAGGTTAGTACCCATAATAAAATAATTACACCTTGCTGGAAATAAAGATATTCTTGAAGTTCTACTGTTTCTCAAGATTGCCAAATGGTTTTTGCAAAGAAAAAACAAGCTCTAGATTTGCAAAATGAAGGAAAGGCAAAATAGGACAGAATCTGTGAAAAACAGAACAGCAGGTAGTAAATGATTTGTTCGGGGCACTTCTGCAACTCTAATAAAAAAACTCAGAACAGACGCACGAAAGACAATTATATAGAGCACGCTGTCAAAAAATTCAGACCAAAAAGATGATCTGGTGATTTTATACGAATTTTTCTATCCAAGGACAGAATCTGTTTCCTGGACAGCACCTCACAACTTTTGAACTTTCTAGCAATCAGAGGCTACACTTGGCACACATATTGAAAAGTAAAGATACAATGATGATGCTACAGTAGTAACAACATCAAGACACAACAAAAGCAAAATAAATTTATTCATGTGGGCTGCCTCTGAAAAGCGCTTTCTTTTATGCGTTTAAGCTAGGCATAATGCATATAGATCAAGTTTTATCAAGAGTAAAAGAATAGCTAGCCCGTACAACGGACTCAAAAGGTAACTTGATCTTCTTTCGAGGGAAGTGTTCCATCCCTTTCTTGAGCGGAAACTGAAATTTTATATTACCCTCTTTCATGTCAATGATAGCACCAACGGTGCGTAAAAAGGGACGTCCCAAAATAATTGGACAAGAAGGATCACATTCAATATCCATAATAGTGAAATCAACGGGAACATAATTATCATTGGCAACGATAAGAACATCGTCGATCCTCCCCAAAGGTTTCTTTATGGAAGAATCAACGAGACGAACACCAAAAGAACAAGAATCATAAGGTTTCAATTTAAGCATATCATATAGTCTTTTGGGCATAATGGAGGTACTAGCTATAATATCTCATAAAGCATAGCAAGAAAAGTTGTTTATGTTAATTTTAATCATAGGATCCCAACCATCTTCTAGCTTTCTAGGTATGGAGGCTTCTACTCTAAGTTTCTCCTCCCTAGCTTTGATGAGAGCATTAGTGACATGCTCTCTGAAGGCAAGATTAAGCGTGCTAGTGTGGGGATCTTTGGCCATTCCTTGCAGAAAGGTGACAACTTCTGAAATACTACAATTATCAAAATCAATTTTATCATTATTGGGCAGAATTGTAGTGTCATCCTCTTTGTTTGAATCGCTCTCTATTATAAGAGTTTGAACGTCTTCCCAAGTTTGGGGAAGCTTAGGAGCAATTTTAAACTGAGGCTCATACTCTTTTCCGGGAAGACCATGCCATGGGCATAACCCTCCGTCAAGACTAACATAATCACAAGGTTTATTACTTTTGTAGATCCCGACAGTGGTGATTGGCATAATGGAAGAAGGGGTGTACTCCTCCCATATAGTGTTTTTGGTGGAACCCATAGTAGCAAGCAAGCAAGATAACTATTTTTGTGATTTTTGATAAAAGATACTAAAGAAAAAACTGAAAGGTAAACTAACAAGACTAAAAAGCAAACATAAAAGATAGCATGCAACTCCCCTATCCTGAAGAGTGGAGTCCCCGGCAACGGCGCCAGAAAAACTCTTGCTAGGCTTCTCGCCCCTCGTTGGTTTCCCCAAGTGGAAGGTGTGAGATGTAGTGTTGCGGAAGTTTTTCCCTTGGCAAAGATACCAAGGATCGAATCCCCAGAGACTCCTAGGTTCAACAAGAAGGTGTCAACTGCTACGGCGCCAGATATTAGCAATCAACATGGACCTGCACACAGATACAAATAACTTTGCTCGCAACGAGTACAGAGAGGTTGTCAATCCCTCCGGCATTGTAGTTCACAAAGGATTAAACGCAAGTGATAGTAGTGATAGATATAATTGCAATAGTAAATAATAGAGAAAAGTAAATAGCGGATGTGATCAATGATGGTAATATGGACCGGAGTCTCATGATGTTCACTAGTGATGTCTCTCTCCCAAAAGACGATAAAACAGCTATGTGAGGTAAACGAATTACAGCTGGGCAATTGACAGGACCATGTGCGCAAACCAATGCTGACTACATTGCAAGAAAGGTTGAGGTTCAAAGCATGGGCGGTACGCCAAAGTAAGTAGACCGAAATCCATCAATATCTACTACTAATCATCCACCTTGAGATATCTATCCAGAACATCTCGCTGGTATTAAGTTGCGAGTCCCACCCATAGTGTAAACTCAATGCAACAGACAACTGCATTAAAAGAACTTTGCGTAAAGTAAACAATCCTTGCACCCGCGGGCACAAGCACCGTTGTTTTCCCCCTTGTGGCAACAGCACATCCCCTAGACTCATGGTTCTGTCACTCAAACTAGTCATCAAGGGGCATGAACCCACAATCGAGCATAACGTTCCCTCTTGGAGTCACTACCTATTACTTGGCCAAAGCAATAAATAACAACGGAGAACATGCAAGAATTACTTACGAACATAAATATAAAAGAGGTAGATCAAATATATTACTCAAGCACAATCTGAACATAATCTCATAATCCATCGGATCCCAGCAAACTCATCATAGCAACAACATAAGGATTACATATGTGCCTCGATCATGTAGGGCAGCTCACGAGGACTAATTAGTGAAGCACAAGAACGGGAGGAGAACATCACATAGCTACTGGTCATGGACTCATGGTCCAAGGGAGACTACTCACAACTCATCCGGGAGGCGTCCATGGGGGTGGAGAGGCTCCCGGTGGTGATCCTCCCCTCCGGCAGGGTGCCGGGAAGAGTTCTCCTGGTGCTCCCGATCTTGGAAGCGGCGGCGGCGGCGGAACAGAGATGAGATCGCGAAAAAGAGTTCCTCCCTCAAGGGTTTCGGGAGACGCTTTAAATATATGCCAAAGGGGGGCATCGGAGGAGCCTCGGGGGGCCCAGGCGCCCCCTGGTGCGGCCCAGGGGGGGCGCCGCCAGGGCGCCTGGAGCCCTGGTGGCCCCCCGGCTGTCCTTCGGGCGCACGGTAGTTTCTGGAACGCTGATTTTTTATATAATTTTTCTGGATTTTTCCTGGCAGTTCTCGTAATGTGAAAACCTGAAATACAAAAACAGCCGAAAACAGAAACTGGCACTGGGGTGCACTGAGTTAATAGGTTAGTCCAAATATGATCAAAAGTGTATGGAAGTGTATAAATATCATAGCAATATCACCCAAAAGAGGCATGGAGCAAGAAGAAATTATAGATACGTTTTGGACGTATCACACCCTTAGATAGATTAGTACCATTATCGGTGATGATACTATGAGGGTATCCAAAGAGAAAGATCACCTTTTTAATGAATTGAACCACCGTCGCTGGATCACATTTGCTGACTTGCTCAGCCTCAACCCACTTTGTAAATTTGTCAACTCCACCAAGAGGTGAGTCTTTTTGTCCTTGGACCTCTTGAAAGGCCCAACCATATCCAGCCCCTAGACCGCAAACGGCCAAGTCATTGGAATCATCCTCAATTCTTGAGCCGGCACGTGAGCTCGCTTGGAATTTTTTAACAAGCATTGTAACACCCCGGTGTGATGATGCTACAGTAACCCTTGGGATTAAGTAAATCATTTTGCTAAAATAATGCTTAATCACTTTGGTCAATATCTCTTTTCAAATTCCAGTTAAATTCAAACTCAAATGATAAGTGAATTTAAAATTTTCTCAAACATGAAAACAAAAATGTCCATCATGTGCCAAATAATCACTTGTTAATATTGGTGGTGAGCCAACATTTTTATAAAATGTTTAACTACTCTAAAATGAATAAATCAGGAAAACGGAAATAAATAAATAAAAAGGCAGAAAAACCAAAATAAAAATAAAAGGAAAAGGAAAAGACCCCCCATTCGGCCAAACGGCCCAGCTGGCTTTTGGACCAACCAGGCCGACCCACCCCCGCTCACTAACCCCCTCACAATGCCGTGGGCACGCGGATGCCCGCCACGGCACCGGACGGCGCCGTGGCAGCCATCCACCGGCGCCCCTCGCCTATAAGTCTGGCGCCACTTCCCTGGCGCCCGAACCCTAGCTACTCCTACCCCCACTCTCCCTCTCCGCCCCTCGCCCCCTGCTCTAGATCTGCCAAGGCCGGTGCTCATCGTCATCGTGCACCTCGCCCGGCCGCGGCGACCGGCACCCTCGTCCCTCTCCATCGCGTCCTAGAGATCAACCACCACTGGCTCTGTCGTCCACACCCAAGAGCAGAAGCCGAGACCCCCCCTCCATCACCGAGTCGGACCTCTTCTTCCACCTCCGTCCATCGAAGAGTACCGTCGTCGAAATCCGCTGCATCGAGCCATCCCCGAGCACGCTTTGCACGCCTACATGGCACTGTGAGCTCACCGTTCGACTCCCTCCTCCCCTGCCTTCTCCTGTCCCGTTTCCACCGCCTACCATGGCCGTCCGGCTCATGCCCCCTGCTTCTCTGCCGCACCGGCCGTGGCCGACCACGTTCGCCCCGCCCGTCGCCTTGTTCCCTGCTGCTGCTGCTGCAGTCGCCGGCCCACTGCCCCGCGTGCCCGCACAAGCCGCGTCCTGCGCCCGCGCCATGCTGCGGCTCGCCCTGGCCTCGCCCGCTTCGGTCCCCGCCGCCTCGCTGAACCAAGCCTCGCCGTCGCCCGGGCCCGCTCTCGCGGCCAGCCGCCGCCTCGCGCCGCCTCGGCTCCGCCGGCCACCTGCGCTCCGCCGCCGCTGGGCCTCCGCCCACGCCGCGTCGGCGCCCCGTCGCTCCCGGTTGCCTCCCCTGCAACCCCGAGCGGGATCGGCCTCCGCTCGGGCACGGGCGCCACACACGGGCGCCGCACCCGTGCCCACTTCGCCCAGCCCCGTTAGGCCTCTAGGAAACTTGCACGTGGGGCCCGACCCCCTTTAAAAAAATAGTTTAAAAAATATAGTAATAATAATAACAATAATTTAAAATATTAATTAATCAATTAACATGTCTAATTAGTCTGATTAATCTAGGTTAATTAGGTAATAGTCTATGATAGTGGGCCCCACTACCCAGTTGACTTAGTCAACCTATTGACTTGCTGACGTCATCGCCATGTCGTGCTGACGTCATTTACTCCTTTTTGTTAATTCAAATAAATTCAGAAAACTATTTAAACTTTAGAAAATCATAGAAAATAATCCGTAACTCGGATGAAAATGTTTTATATGTGAAAGTTGCTCAGAAAAATTCAACGAACCCGAATACGCGGACCGTTCGTCTGCCACCTACTTCTAGCATAGCGAACATGCAACTTCCCACCTCTGGTTCGCTTGTCCAAAAATGACTAACACCGGGAATGCTTTCCCGGGTGTTATCCCTCTTCGCCAGTATCGTGTAGCACCGCGTTAGAGCACCATAGCACCGTTTGTTGATTTGTTGTGCTTCTTTGTTGCATATGTATGCTTTGTATTTATTGTTTATTCCCCCTCTTCTCTCCGGTAGACCACGAGGCTGATGCTACCTCGGTGATCGACTGCATCGACGACGACCCCTCCTTCTCGTCTGAGCAGCCAGGCAAGCCAACCCCCTTTGATCATGCAGATATCGCCCATTCCCTTCTCTCTTATGCTTGCATTAGAACTGTTGTTGTTTTTGTATGATGCTATTCTCATGCATAGCATGTTATTGTTACCTACTTTCATACCTTACCTTCTTATTGTAACTGCTTAGTATAGGTTGGTTAGAGATCCATCAGAGACCCCCACTTTGTCCCGACTGCCTCGCTGGATTATCAGAAGACCCGATCAACGGGATCGAAGACCAGGCCCCGGCACCGCACATCACTTCCCCTTAGTTGCTCGACAATACTGGGTTACTATTGAGTGCTGAGGGTGATACCTCGACAGCACTTCTGATGTTAGTCTTGTAGGTTAGTTCATCGGTTATGGTCATCGAGGGTGATTCCTCCTTCTCCACTCCCGATAACGACACTGTCGTGCAACTCCTCAAGAGTGGACCTCGAGGGTGATTCCTCCTTCGTTCACCTTGACGATAACATCAAGTGGAATTCCATAGAGGGTGATTCCTCATGGTTCCTCCTTGGTGTTAGATACACAGTTACTTTGGTTACTATGACTTTACACATGCTAATTGGTAAGGCGGGTCGACCTTGAGGGGTACCCGCGAGTGATGTGGAGATGGGCTGACCAGGAGGGTACCCGAGAGTTGAATACGAGGCGTGGCCGAGCACTCTTAGCCCTTGCCGCAAGTCCTCGAGACGGGGCGACGGGGTCACATGATCGTGAGTCTCTACTCGTTACTGCGTTCCCAAGACACTAAACGGTTTGGGTATTTGATCCAAGGGGCTTCTGGCCTGATAGCGCTAACCATCACGTGGGCATAGTATGGGTGTTCTGTGTCGTATGCATCAGCCGAAGCTTAATTGATGTCAAGCGACTGAGCGGAGCGCGCCGAGTTGGACTGATTATGCACCTGCCTTTTTAAGGAGGTAGCTGGGTCTGCTCACCGACCCACGCAACGTGCAGGAGTTCCCGGGGCGATGGCCCATGACCCATGGGGGCATAGGTTTAGTCCTGCGTGCTGACCTCTCTATTAAGCCTAGGTCGGGTTGCGGCATATTATTTGGCCGAGGTCGGGCATGAACTGATGGTGTGTCCGGCCGGAGTTAGGCGAGCGTGGTGGGTAAGTTGGTGCACCCCTGCAGGGAAGAAAACATCTATCGATAGCCTGTCCTACGGTAACGGACACTTGGAGCTGTATCCCGATCGAGACAACTAGAACTGGATGCTGAGACATGAATGGATATGTGGCTCCGGGATTGCTTCCTCGCAGGGAGTCGAGGAAGGATCTATGGGCGTTAATGCTACAACATGCTTGATAACTATAATATGTTATTCTGTACTCCCTCCTCTTGCTACAAGACGGTGGTTTCCAGAAGATGCTAGTCTTCGATAGGACTAGCTTCTCCCCCTCTTATTCTGGCATTTTGCAGCTTAGTCCACAAATACTACCCTTTTCATTGATACCGATGCATATGTAGTGTAGATCCTTGCTTGCGAGTACTTTGGATGAGTACTCACGGTTGCTTTGCTCCCCCTTCTTCCTTCTTTCTGGTTGTTGCAACCAGATGGCGGATCCCAGGAGCCAGATGCCCCTAGTCGACTGCAACTACTACCCCGACCAAGCCTACTACTTCATGTAGACAGCTGACGACCAGGAGTAGTTAGGAGGTCCCAGGCAGGAGGCCTCGCCCTTTCGATCGTTTATGTTTTGTACTAGCCTTCTTAAGGCAAACTTGTCTAACTTATGTCTGTACTCAGATATTGTTGCTTCCGCTGACTCTTATGTATTCGAGCCCTCGAGGCCCCTCGCTTGTAATATAAAGCTTGTATTATTTTATTTGTGTGTAGAATTGTGTTGTGATATCTTCCAGTTCGTCCCTGATCTTGGCCGTACATGTTTGCGTGCATGATTAGTGTACAGTCAAATCGGGGGCGTCACAAGTTGGTATCAGAGCCGAGTGCCTGTAGGAATCCCCCTTTCCAACACTTTGGCCAAAGTTGAGTCTAATCTTCGAAAAATTGTTTTACTAACATGGTTGTGTGGCTTACGGGCCCACGTCACCATTGGGTGGTATTAGGATCTTTCACTCCTCGTCTATACTCTAGGATTCTGAACTCTCTTCTATTTGGGTTAAACGTATTTACTAACTCTAACATTAGGATCCCGTGACCACATTCACCCCAAAGTTGGATAAGTGCTACTTCTCGAGCTTGCGTTGTATTCTCTCAAAGAGGAAAGGGTGATGCAGCACAGTAGCGTAAGTATTTCCCTTAATTTTTGAGAACCAAGGTATCAATTCAGTAGGAGACCACGCGTGAGTCCCTCGCACCTGCACAAACAAATAAGAACTTCGCAGCCAACGCGATAAGGGGTTGTCAATCCCTTCACGGCCACTTACGAAAGTGAGATCTGATAGATATGATAAGATGGTATTTTTGGTATCGAAACATAAATTAAATAAAGCAAATAAATAACAGCGGCAGAAATTGGCAAGTTGACAGGAAAGTAATATGATAAAGATAGACCCGGGGGCCATAGGTTTCACTAGTGGCTTCTCTCATGATAGCAGAATTCTACGGTGGGTGAACAAATTATTGTCGAGCAATTGATATAAAAGCGCATAGTTATGAGAATATCTAGGCATGATCATTATGTATAGGCATCACTTTCATAACAAGTTGACCGAAACGATTCTGCATCTACTACTATTACTCCACACATCGACCGCTATCCAGCATGCATCTAGAGTATTAAGTTCATAAGAACAGAGTAACGCCTTAAGCAAGATGACATGATGTAGTGGGATAAACTCAAGCAATATGATATAAACCCCATCTTTTTATCCTCGGTGGCAACAATACAATATGTGCCTTGCTTCCCCTACTGTCACTGTGAAAGGACACCACAAGATTGAACCCAAAGCCAAGCACTTCTCCCATTGCAAGAACTATAGATCTAGTAGGCCAAACCAAACCAATAATTTGAAGAGACTTGCAAGGATATTATAATCATACATAAAAGATTTCAAAAAAGAATCAAGTATTGTTCATAGATATTCTTGATCATAAACACACAATTCATTGGATCTCGACAAACACACCGCAAAAAAGATTACATCAAATAGATCTCCTCGAAGATCGAGGAGAACTTTGTATTGAGATCCAAAGAGAGAGAAGAAGACATCTAGCTAATAACTATGGACCCGAAGGTCTGTGGTAAACTACTCACAACTCATTGGTGAGGCTATGGTGTTGATGTAGAAGCACTCCGTGATCGATCCCCCTCCGGCGAAGCTCCGGAATAGACCCCAAGATGGGATCTCACGGGAATAGAAGGTTGTAGCGGTGGAATTAGGGTTTCGTCTGTTGCCTCAATGTTTTCGGGGTATATGGATATTTATACAGGAGGAAGAAGGGCACCGGAGGAGCCAAAGGGGGCCCACGAGGGTGGGGGCGCGCCCCTGCCCTCGTGGCGACCTCTCTCGTTCCCTCGCGTGTACTCCAAGTCTTCTGTGTAGATACGGTTCCAAAAATAACTCTCCGAAAGGTTTCACTCCGTTTGGACTCCATTTGTTATTCCTTTTCTGCGAAACACTGAAATAGGCACAAAAAAACAGCAATTTGCACTGGGCCTTGGGTTACTAGGTTAGTCCCAAAAATAATATAGAAGTCTATAATAAAGCCCATTAAATATCCAACACAGAATATATAATAGCATGGAACAATCAAAAGTTATAGATCCGTTGGAGACGTATCAGTAAGCCATAGTTATTCCTTAGAATAGTATTTTGAATGGTACACACATTGTCTTGCTCGTTACTATGTGGTACCCGTCGAACCTCGTTCATTCTACATGTTAGATAGTGAATAATTCTTTGTCTTTGCAAATGCTCAATGCTGAACTACCCCTGTTACATGTTAGCAGGATGGTTAGACCAGGTGGTCGTGGCCGTGGTGGCAACGCCCCACCACCACCCGAATTCGTGGCAGGAATGATGCAACAGTTTGAGCTGAATAGCCAATTCATGGAAGGAGTGATGGCTCAGTTTCCTCGCCCAAATATGAATCAACAGCCAGCCCCAGTAACTCTGCAAGACTTTGCGCGCCTCAACCCCGTCGTCTATCGCAGCTCAACTCAGCCTCTGGATGCTGATGACTGGCTCCGAGACATCGCTTTCGAGCTAGAGTCTGCTGATGTAGCCCCTGCCAACTATGTTACCTTCGCGGCATACTATCTGAGGGGCACCGCTGCTCAATGGTGGGACAGCCACATGCATACACTACCTGCTGGAACGGTCATCACTTGGCTAGATTTCCAAGCTGCCTTTCGTGCCTGCTTCATTCCTCGGGTAATCATGGACAGGAAGAAACAAGAGTTCCGCAACCTCACCCAAGGAAACAAGACTGTAGATGCTTATCAGCGAGAATTTTTGGACTTGTCACGTTATGCTGAAGAAGATATTGCAACTGATGCTCGTAGGGAAGACAAGTTTTGTGATGGACTTCACCCTAATATCAAGCTAGCTCTTCTCGTTCATGACTTTGCCGACTTCGCCACCTTGGTGAACAAGGCTATTCAGGTTGAGACAGGTCTTCAGGAACACCAGGGATCCCTCAGGTGCAGTCGTGACGCTGGCTCATCTTCGGGCCCGGTAGCGCATAAGCATCGGATTTGGATTCCCCACAACATGTATTGTCCAACTGCTCCAGCTCCAAGACAGTCCTATGCCTCTCCGCGTCTACCTCCTCGACCATCGAGGCAGCCTCTTTGCACTATGCCACCTCGGGCTCCTACTCCCAATCCCAATGATGGTTTGTGCTTTAGATGTGGCCATCCAGGTCACCGCGCTAGGGATTGTAGTCAGAGCAAGAACCAGCTGGCCCTCCCTGCAGCTGGCTGTAAGAATCAGCACCGCAACAACAATGCCAAACCTTATGTTCATGGTCAAGCTAACCACGTTGATCTGAATGAAGCTCAAGACCAGCCTGCTACTATGATGGGTACTCTTCTCGTGAACTCAGTACCGGCTTCTGTGTTATTCGATTCAGGAGCATCACATTCATTCATGTCAGAAAATTTTGCATACGCACACGACATTCGATGCGAGCCCATGAACACTCCAATAGTGGGCTGCACCCCTGCGGGCCAGTGTCAAACCACCATGATTGGTCGCGACGTCCCTGTTGAAATCGAAGGGTTGGAATTCCATGTTTCCCCCATTATATTGGAGTCTTCTAATATTGACCTCATTCTGGGAATGGAATGGTTGAAATCGCATACGGCTTCTATTGTTTGCGCCACCAAAGTCGTTCATCTCCTACATCCATCGAATGAGATAGTAAGCTACCATGCTCAGATTGTTCAAAATGTTGAAGGAGGACTTTATGACTTGAATGCGTTAAATGCAGCACCTCTTGAGGGCATTGAAAATATTTCAATCGTTCACGATTTTTAAGATGTCTTTCCAGAAGAACTCCCAGGCATACCTCTTACACGGGCTGTTGAATTCGTCATCGACTTGAAACCAAACACTGTTCCTATTGCCAAATGACCCTACAAAATGCCACCTCATGAGCTCCTTGAGCTTAAGGAGGAAATCGACAAGTCTCTTTGCAGTGGATTCATTCATCCAAGTTCCTCTGCATGAGGAGGACCTTCTCTCTTTGTGAAGAAGAAGGATGTCACGAACCGTTTGTTCCACGACTATCATCCTATCAACCAAGCTACAATTCAGAACAAATATTCACTTCCTCGGATCAACGATCTGTATGATCAACTGGCTGGATCATCAGTTTTCTCTAAACTTGACTTGAGGTTGGGTTACCATCAGATCCGTGTTTGTAAAGAGGATATTCCAAAGATCGCATTCGTCACTCGTTATGGTTCTTACGAGTTGATACGTCTCAAACGTATCTACTTTTCCAAACACTTTTGATATTGTTTTGACCTCATTCTTGCATGATTTGAACTAAACTAACCCGGACTGATGCTGTTTTCAGCAGAGCTGCGTGTATGGTTTTATTGTGCGCAGGAAAATGGATTTATAGGTATCTCAGAAAATCCAGGCACCCGAAGGAACCCGGAGCCAGAAGAGGGGCCAGAGGGGGGCCAGGGGGGCCCAGGCGCCCTGGTGGCGCGGCCCACCCCCTGGCCGCGCCGGGGGGTCGCCTGGGTGGGCCCCACCTCCCCTGGTGCCCTACTTTGACCCGTATTTTAGCTCGTGATGGAGAAATCCCAGATCAGAAGTTCTTTTCCCAGTTTTCATCGCGGAGCCGCCGCCACCCTCTGTTCTTCTTCGGGAGGGCTAATCTGGAGGCTGATTTGGCCTCCGGAGAGGGGAGATCGTCGCCATCGTCATCACCATCACCACTCCATCATCCCTCCATGACTTCTCCTTCCATGTGTGAGTAATCCCCTGCTGTAGGCGAAGGGGGTGGTAGGGATTGGATGAGTTGTATCATGTAATAGTTTGTCTGATCGTTGGGGGCATGTTGCCTATCATCTACTATGGTGTCTATCATCTTTGCTTCAACTTGTTATTCTTAATGCTTGTCACTTAGGGCCCGAGTGCCATGATTTCAGATCTGAACCATATGTGTTTGCATGAATATATTTGTGTTCTTGATCCTATCTATGAGTTGTTTGCACCTATTACGGTTCGGAACCGGCGATCCCAAAAGTGACAGCTTGGGACACCAAAGGGGATGGTCCGTAGTTTGAGGATTACATGTATCCATTGAGTTTATTGCTTTGTTCCGGTGCTCTTTGACAGGAGCACCTTAATCTCCATAAGTTCCTTTTGGCCCCGTTCGTAGCGGGATGGTAGGACAAAAGATGTTGTGCAAGTTCTTATTGCAAGCACGTACAACTACCTACGGGATACATGTCTAATGTTTGATATTTGCCTAGATGATCATTACTTTTCCGTGTGCCTTGCCCCAAGTTGGAATCATGATATATCTCATCCATGCAGCGCCCAACCATCCATCTCCCTAGCCTACAGTGTTTTAAATCCTGCTGGTTACTAGTTGCTACTTTTGCCATTTACTCTTGCTATTTACTTTTGCTGTTTACTTTTACTATCACCATCATCACTATCATATCGCTGTTACCACTTATCTTTTGTTGCAAGTAAGTATATTTCAGGTGCGGTTGAATTGACAACTCAACTGTCAAAGCTTATAAATACTCTTTGGCTCCCCGTGTGTCGAATCAATAAATTGGGTTATTCTTACCCGCGAAGACTATCTCAATCCCTTACGGTTGAGGGTTATCAAGTACCGTTTTCTGGCGCCGTTGCCGGGGAGCATAGCAATATTTACAAGTCTACTTGAAGTATCCTACCTGCTGCACTTCATCCGCTATGGGTAAGAAAGGAGACCCCAAGGTTCCGATCTTACTATCCACTACAAGAAGAGGTACTGTTCTGAGCACTAGTGCTACACTTGATTCACCTTCTGTTGTGAGTAAGTTTGCCTCACCGCCACCACATGATGCTCCTACTGAATCTGTTACTATGTCCGATACTCTTGATGATGCTTCTACTAATCTTGATGATATTAGTTCACTTGGTTATGCTCTTGAGAAACAGATCGCTGCTGCTGCAAAAAAGTCTAGAATTGAAATTCCTGTTACTCGCTACCCTATTTGTCGGTGTACTAAAGTAGGGGTACCTTAGTATCCCGACTTGTGCACGGGCAGTAGCAGCGTCCCGTGGTCTGGATCACCACGTGCTCGTCAAAGCCCACTCTAGACCCCCTTGAAGCCATTCAAGAAGCAAGTATACAAGTCAGAAGATCAAGGCCCCGGCAAGAGGAGCTTGCCGGGAAGGCTGCTCCAAGCATAAGAACATTCTATTCTCACAAGACCCTGGCAAGAGGAGCTTGCCAGGAAGGCCAAAGGATATCACTTCAGAAGATACATCGTGGCGCATCATGCGCCCCGGCAGGACCCGGAGAGCGACAAACTCCCGGGCCCGGCAAGATTGCGACCCCGGCAAGGTGCTTGCCGGGGGGAGCTCACGCTGTGTGCCTGCGCTCCAGCTCATCTAGCCACGCATCGCCCTGGGGCCCTTCCAGGGGGGCACGCGGCAGATGGCTGTGCAGCCTATGGTACACGGTGGCGAGCCGCGGTGACGAGGCTATCGCCGTGGCGAGAGGAGACGCATGGACGGACGCTTTTTGGGGCGACGGCGATGGGCATTCAAAGCCCTTGTCCCCCACCGTCAAAGTTAGGTGAAGACCACTGTTCATATACTGTTCATGCACTGTTACAACTACCACCAAATTTACACTTTTAACCCTCCTCTACGTTGAACCCTGTCGGTGACCCCTTTGAACTATAAAAGGAGGCCCATGCACAACGTAGAGGAGGTTCGACCCCAGAAACTCGATCACTCCTACGCTCGGTGTAGCTGGCACTGTAGATCTTCAAGCTCCCGAGCCCGAGAACTCAATACAGCCAAAAGCAGGAGTAGGGTTTTACGCGTACGCGCGGCCCGAACCTGGGTAAACTGCCCGCGTGTGCTCCTCGATCTGCTCTCCGTGTTCCCTCCGCTCCCTTACCGCAACGTAGAAGGGGCTCCGGTCCCATAGGTGTTCGCGGGCGGTCAGTTTCCCCCGACATCTTTGGCGCGCCAGGTAGGGGCGCGTCGAGGTTGTGCGAACCTGATCTGGCGCTCACGCGGGCGCAGTCTTCATCAACCTCTCCAGCGTCATCGACTTCATCGACTACGTCAACATGCCTCCGAAGAAGAAGGCTTCAGAGGTTGGAGGCCCGTCTGCGTCGATCCCACCACCACCAAAACCAACGGTTGGTGGGGTAGACGCTGGCGGAGGGGTGGACGCCGGCGAGGACACTCGCGGCGCCGCCAAGTCCAAGGACAAGACGGACCACCGGGCGAACTCCAAGACCTCGGCGTCCATACACGCACCACGTCCCTCTCAGGAGGTACCGGACCAGCAGCGACGTGGTACAGGAGGTACCATACGCTTGCTGGGACGAGGACAAGCCGGAGGGTCGCGGGATGCTCAAGGCCAGCGTGCTGGTACGAGCAAGGCGCGGTCGCCGGGGCGAGACCCTGCTCCTTCTAACCCTGTTAGAAGTCCGAGCATATCTCGCTCCTCGCACCGCTCGCCGCCGCTTCCCTCCTCTCCAGCGGAAGCTCTTGCTAGAGCCCAACTGCTCCTCGACTTCCCTCCAGCGGCAGACAAGGCCGAAGACTGGAGGGCAACAATCCAGAGCCTCATTGCCTTCGCGAACAACGACACACCGCAGCAGCCGGCAACATCACGCCCGCGGCAAGTCGACCAAGCGAAGGCCGATGGAGACAAGACCGCCGGGGGTGCGACAACCGTGCACTCCCCGCCGCGGAAGCAGAAATCGCCACCCCGCCGGATCAACGTCGACGACGACTCCACGGCGTCGTCGGATCCGCGGGCTCGCCGCGGTCAGCGCCAAGTCCTTGACGACAGGCGGCAAGAGGACGCTCGAACCCGCATCGAGCGTCGAAGAGAAGCCCGGAGACAGTCCGACCAGCGCGCTGGGACTGCTGTCGACATGCACGCGCCCGGTGAACCAGGCGACTTGCCGTATGCTGCAGGCTGCCCTGCGTTCACCCGAGAGCTGCGGCAAGTTCAGTGGCCCAGCATGAAGAATTTCAAGCCCGACGTACCCGAGAAGTACGACGGCAAGACACACCCCTCGGAGTTCCTCAGCATCTACACCATTGCGGTGCAGGCTGCCGGGGGACGCGACGAGAAGATCGTAGCCAACTACTTCCCGCTCGTGCTCAAGCCCAATGTTAGATCCTGGCTCATGCACTTGCCGGAAAACTCCATCTCTTCTTGGGCGGATTTGTGCCACCAGTTTGTTGGCGCCTTCACGGGCGGCCACAAACCCCACGGCCAGGAGAGCGATCTCCACATCCTTGCCCAGAAGGAAGGAGAGTCCCTGCGAAAGTATATCCAAAGGTTGAGCCGCGTCCAGCACAACATTCCCGACGTCCACCCTGCCGCGGTTATCAGCGCGTTCCACCAGAACGTGCGTAACCGCCGGATGAGGGAGGAGATGGCGATGACCAAGATCCGGGATGTCAGCGAGCTTTACGCTCTGGCTGACAAGTGTGCGCGCGCTGAGGAGGGGAGGAGACTCCCCGGAGAGGATATTGGAACAGGAGGAACAGACAGCGAGGATGCCGCCCCGGCAAGGAAAAACCGGCGGCGGAACAATAGAAAGAAGAAGAACAAGGAGGTACTGGTTGTCGAGCAGTCCGGCAAGGAGGCTCCCGCCAAGAAGACACAGGCTGGTGTCTCCGGCAAGGAGTCCGCCCCTGTAGCGGCAGCCGACAAGCAGTACTGCAAGATCCACCGCACCAAGGGCCACGATCTCCAGAACTGCAAGAGGGTAGAGTACCTCGTAGAATAGCAGAAGGCTGAATACGAGCGTCGCGACAAGGAGAAGGCCCAAGGAGGCGGAGGAGAACCCAGCAAGAAGCGGCCGTTCAATGGCCGGGGAGGACGCCGCGGCAAGGCCAAGCAGCGGCAAGGTGACAGGCCTCCCCGGGGCCGCGACAAGGATGAGGACGAAGACGATGATGAGGACATGGAAGAAGGAGACAACAGCGAGCAGGAGTTCCAGAAGGCCACAGAGGTTCTGTGTGTCGACGGAGGTGCCTCTCTGCACACTTCCCACCGCCAACTCAAGCAATGGGTGCGGGAAGTGAATGCAGCTGAGCCACCCGTCGAATCACGCAGGCTGCTGAAATGGTCCAGCACACCCATCATCTTCGACCTTGAGGACCACCCTGACCGCACAACAGCGGTCGGGTGTTTGCCGATGTTGGTCTCACCAACAATCCGCAACCTCAAGGTCACCAAGATGTTGGTTGACGGCGGGGCCGGCCTCAACTTGATCTCCTCCGCTGTGATCAAGAAACTGCAAATTCCCGACAGCGAGCTCGAGGAAACCGGGTCGTTCCAAGGGATCAACCCGGGAAGGAGCAAGCCGAAGGGGAAGATCACGCTGCCGGTGACCTTTGGCGGAGAGCTTAACTTCAGGATG
This sequence comes from Secale cereale, assembly GCA_902687465.1. NCBI lineage: Eukaryota > Viridiplantae > Streptophyta > Magnoliopsida > Poales > Poaceae > Secale > Secale cereale. Next base: position 145,643,924 of record LR738710.1, read on the forward strand.
GAGAGGATCACATTCGACGTCGCCGATATCCCATTGCCATATAATGGGATACTTGGTCGTCCTGCGCTCGCCAAGTTCATGGCAGCTTGCCACTACGCATACAATATGCTCAAAATGTCGGGGCCTATAAGCGTCATCTCTGTCCCCGGCGAAAAGAAGGATGCGCTTATCTGCGCCGACAAGATCTACCGGGATGCAGCAGCCGCGGCAGACAGCGAGGCACTTGCCGCTGAAGCTCCCGGGGGGAAGACCAAGACCAAGTCCGGCAAGAGCTCTGGGGCCCACTCCGGCAAATGCACCTCTTCGGAGTGCTGCGCTGCCGTCGAGGACGCACCATCGAGCTCCACCGGCAAGTGCAAGAAAGGAATGGCAGCTCCACCGGCAACCAAGAAGGTGTCCGCCAAGGAGGACGGCACTGGTGGTACCTTCACCATCAGTGCTACACTCGACCCCAAATAGGAAAGCGCGCTCGTTGCCTTCCTGCGGGCGAATGTCGACGTGTTCGCATGGCAACCGTCTGACATCCCCGGCGTTCCCAGGAAGGTAATCGAGCACAAGCTTGCTGTTTGTCCTCACGCGCGGCCCGTCAAGCAGAAGGTCAGGAAGCAAGCCGTGGAGCGCCAAGAGTTCATTGCCGAGGAGATAAAGAAGTTGGAAGCAGCAGGCCTGGTTAGAGGCATACTTCATCCCACGTGGTTGGCTAATCCAGTTGTCGTGCGAAAGGCTAATGGGAAATGGAGACTCTGTATAGACTTCACTGATGTGAATAAAGCTTGTCCCAAGGATCCTTTTCCCTTGCCGCGCATCGACCAGATTGTTGACTCCACGGCTGGATGTGAGTTGCTTTCATTTCTCGACGCATACTCAGGTTATCACCAGATATTCATGCCTGAGGAAGACGAAGAGAAGACTGCATTCATTACTCCATGTGGCACATATTGCTTTATACGCATGCCCTTTGTATTGAAGAATGCAGGCTCAACATTTGCAAGGGTGGTACACACTGCTTTTGAGCCACAGATACACTGGAATGTGGAAGCCTACATGGATGATATAGTGGTCAAGAGCAAGAGCAAAGATACCCTGATCTAAGACTTAGAAGAAACCTTTGAGAATCTGCGCAAGATACAACTCAAGCTGAACCCCGAGAAGTGCATCTTCGGAGTCCCCTCCGGCAAGCTTCTCGGGTTCTTTGTGTCCCAGAGAGGGATTGAAGCCAATCCCGACAAGATAAAAGCCATCGAGCAGATTGAAGCCCCGAAGCGCGTCAAGGACGTAAGGAGACTTGCTGGTTGTGTGGCTGCCCTTAGCAGGTTCATTTCTAAGTCTGCAGAACGCGCCCTACCTTTTTTCAAAATCTTGAAAAAGGCCGGTCCTATGAAATGGACTCCGGAAGCGGAGGCGGCGCTGCAAGACTTGAAAGGATACATGTCCTCCACTCCAATACTTGTCGCACCTAGGCCACAAGAGAAGTTGCTGCTATACCTAGCAGCAACCAATCAAGTGGTTAGTGCTGCATTAGTAGCAGAGAGGGAGGCGGATGAGGAACCCACATCCCCGGCAAGCGCATCCAGCGACAAGCAGGAGGCTTCCCCGACAAGCTCTGGCCCCGACAAGGACAAGTCTGCGCAGGAGCAAGGAGAAGTGCGAAAGAAGATGGTGCAGCGCCCAGTTTATTTTGTAAGTTCCCTCTTGCAGGAGGCTAGGTCAAGATACTCTGGGGTGCAGAAGTTGCTTTTCGGCCTCCTCATGGCCTCAAGAAAGCTGCGCCACTACTTCCAAGCACACGAGATAACGGTGGTCACTCACTTTCCGTTGAAGAGGATATTGCAAAATCCAGAAGCAACAGGCAGGATCGTCGAGTGGGCACTGGAGCTGACAAGCTTTGGTCTCAAGTTTGAGAGTACTTAAACTATACAGAGCAGAGCTTTGGCAGAGTTCATAGCCGAATGGACACCAACGCCAGATGAAGAAGTTCCAGAGACAAGCGTCCCCGTCCAAGAAGCAAGCAAAGAGTGGATAATGTACTTCGATGGTGCCTTCTCGCTGCAAGGCGCCGGCGCTGGCGTGTTACTCATAGCACCAACCGGAGAGCACCTCAAGTATGTTGTTCAAATGCACTTTCCCAAGGAGCAAGCGACAAACAATACTGCTGAGTATGAAGGTTTGCTTGCCGGCCTCAGAATTGCGGCCGAACTTGGGATCAAGAAGCTGATTGTGCAGGGAGATTCACAATTGGTGGTCCGACAAGTAAACAAGAGTTACCAAAGCCCTTTGATGGAAGCTTATGTTGATGAAGTGAGGAAGCTTGAAGAACACTTTGAAGGCCTGCAAATGGAGCACGTTCCAAGAGCTCAAAATGATATTGCAGATGGCCTGTCAAAGTGTGCTGCCATGAAGTTACCTGTGGAACCAGGGACCTTTGTGCTCAAGCTAACTCAGCCATCCGTTACACCGTCAGTTGGGCAAAGCAAGAAGAGGAAGTTGGTCTCCGGCGACTACTTGCCGGCGGATCTTCCCGAAGCCGCCGCCAAAGTCCCCAAGATCAACAACCAAGATGCTGAGGAATAGTCTGCTCCTGCGGACCCAAGGGTCTGTACAGTTGAAGCAGGTGTTCCTGACAAGCCTTGCCCCGGCAGGCTTGCCGGGGAACCCTCAGCTCCGGCAGAGCCGCAAGTTCTTGCCGTAGAAGCTGAGGTTCCCGCAGCAGCCCTGATGCCTTTAGTCCTTGTTGTTGAGCCTCAAGCTCCAGCATGGGCACAGCAAATCGTCCATTTTCTTCAAACTGGAGAACTTCCCGAAGAACCAGAAGAGATAGAAAGAATAACCAGACAGTCAAGTATGTACCAGTTCGTCGACAATGAACTGTACAGAAGAAGACTCAACGGTGTCAGGTTGAAGTGCATTTCTCGGGAAGATGGACAGAAGCTGTTGGCAGAAATACACGGAGGCATATGTGGCCACAACATTGGCGCAAGAGCACTTGCCGGGAAGGCGTTCCGGCAAGGGTTCTTTTGGCCAGAAGCCCTCCAAGATGCAACTGCACAAGTAACCAAGTGTGAAGCGTGCCAGTTCCATGCCAAACAAATTCATCAACCAGCTCAAGCTCTCCAGACGATCCCTTTGTCCTGGCCCTTCTCGGTCTGGGGGCTCGATATCCTCGGCCCCTTTCCCCGCGCAGTCGGGGGCTTTGAGTACTTGTGCGTTGCAATCGACAAGTTCACAATGTGGCCAGAAGTGGAACCAGTGAGGAAGGTGACAGCACAGTCAGCAGTGAAGTTCTTCAGGTCAATTGTTTGCCGTTTCGGAATCCCTAACAGGATTATCACCGACAACGGCACACAGTTCACAAGCCGCACCTTCATGCAGTACGTCCAAGACCTTGGCGCCAAGGTCTGCTTCGCTTCTGTTGCTCACCCGAGGAGCAATGGTCAAGCAGAGAGGGCAAATGCTGAAGTGCTGCGCGGGCTCAAAACAAGAACCTTCGACAGGCTGCACAAGTGCGGAAGAAACTGGATAGAGGAGTTGCCGGCGGCTCTTTGGTCAATCAGGACGACACCAAATCGAGCCACCGAACAGACACCCTTTGCTCTTGTTTATGGAGCAGAGGCAGTTCTTCCCACGGAACTCGTATACGGATCTCCTCGAGTGCTCGCTTACGATGAGCTCGAGCAAGAGCAACTGCGGCAAGATGATGCATTGCTCCTCGAGGAGGAACGTCTCCAGGCTGCTGTACGAGTTGCTCGATACCAGCAAGCCTTGCGTCGCTATCATAGCCGCAAGGTCAAGGCCAGGAGTCTCGAGGAAGGCGACCTTGTTCTTCGGCGCGTTCAGTCCGCCAAGGGCTCCAATAAGTTGACGCCAAAGTGGGAAGGCCCTTATCGGGTGAGACAAGTCACAAGGCCCGGCGCTGTCCGCCTTGAGACCGAAGAAGGCTTACCGGTGAGCAACTCCTAGAACATAGAGCATCTTCGCAAGTTTCACCCATAAGGCGCGGTTGCCGTGATCCGCTCCGGCAACCACCTTTTGTACAAGTCTTGCCGCTGTTGCATGTAAACCTTTGTACAAAGCCGGGCGCAGACCCCGTGCATCAGTAAAAACTTCTGTGCTTTGCACTGTTTGTCATTCCATGTTGTTCTTCTTTTTACTTGCATGCATCATCTGACACCTTGTGCAGCACACATCTCCGGTAAGCAGTAACAAGCCGCAAGGCCCTATACTAGTGTTCCCTCCTCTTTTCCTTTCTCTCTTAAAGCAGAAGAAGTGTCCCTCGCGCACAAGTTTGCCGGGGGGAAGGAGACAGAGGTGTGGACCAAGTGCTGTTCAAGAAAGGAAAGCCTTGCCGGGAAGCAAACAATCCATGAAAGCTAAGTTGCCAGAATTTGAGCAATTGAAATTTTAAATTTCTTAGTTGTCTTCCTTGAACAATCACATTTTGTATGAAAAACCTGTGCGCGGAGGAACCTACCCATGGCTAGCCGCACCCTTACTTTGTTTCGAGCACGCTCAACGGCTTAAGTGAGCTGCGACAAGTGTCGCGCCCTTACTTCGTTTTCGAGTTCGCTCAACAACCTAAGTGTGCTGCGACTAGCTGCGGCAAGGTTTCTTGCCAGCAAGGGCATTGCTAGCAGGCTGCTAAGAGTCCAGCACCCAGCGCTCGCGGCAAGGGTCCCTTTGCCGGCAAGTTCCCTAAAAGCGTAGGGTGGAAAGCATACAAAGTGAAAGGACTAAAGCAAGGGAGATAACACTGCATTGATTACCCAAAATAAGAGTATATATTACAGAGATAACTTGCCGCTGTTCTAACCAACTACTACCCATGACTTAATCGACAGCGGCAAGGAAAGCGGGAAGAAGAAGGCCTAGTCCCTACGGTCTCCATCGACCCTCTGGATCTTGCCCGCCTTGTCCACAATGTGGGCAACTTGCGCCTTCAACGCCTCCTGGTCAGCTTCGGGCGGCAGGGTCCGGAGGACGTTGACAAGATTGATCCCGGGGTTGCGGTAAACAATCTTCGACAACACCCGCTCCATGGTACCCATGCAAAGCCGGGGCGCCTCATCAGCCAGCTGCGCGGGGATCTTCTCCCGCAGCCGCGCAAGCGCCGGCGCCACTCCCCTGAAGAATAGACTCAATTTGGCGCTGTGGGGGAGGCTCTCGTCCGGGGAGTACACGAGGTGCTCCGCCCTCAACGCCATCATCTCCATGTCGATGCTGGCGGCGGAGGCGACGAGCTCATCAGTCCACTGCTCCACCGTCTGCTGGAAGTTGTTTTGCGAGACGGCGGCGCTCTCCAGCAAGAGCCTCTCAGTACGGAGATCATCTTTCAGCTTTGTCTCGCGATCCCGGGCAGCGTCAAGCGAGTCAGTAAGGGTGAAAACCTTCAGCTCTAGATCAGCAATGGAGTCCTTGGCGTCAGTGAGTTCTTTGCCCTTCTCGGAGAGGCGGATTTGCATATCGGAGTTGGTGTGGGCGTCCTTCTCCCGCGCCAGGTTGAGCGCGGCAACCCTGTCCTCGCTCGCCTTCAGGTTCGTCTCCAACTGGGTCACCCTGGCCTCCAGATCCCTCTTGGCGGTCTCTGCGGCAGCTGCGGCATCCCTCGCCTCCTGCAGAGCCCCGCCAATGGCCTGCTCACGAGCGGTGAGGTCGTCCTCGTGGCTGTCGAGGTCGACCTTCCGCTGGTTGAGCTCTCCTTCCCGCCGAGATAGCTCCTCGCGGCCAGTCGCTGCTGCTCCTCCACCTCGGCCTTCTCGAGGAGGAATGCTTGGTGTGCTCCGGCAAGCTCTTCGCGCTCCTCCGCCAAGTTTCGGAGGGCCGCCTGGTTGGCGGCACGAAGCTCCGCAGCACGCTTCTCCAAGTCAACGCCGGCCTTGGCAGCCAAAGCCTCTCGGGACTCCAGCTTGGCTTGCCTGGCCCGGTACAAACCCAGGAGTCGACGCAGGAGCTGCTCCTCTTCGGGCTCGTCGCTGCTGCCGGGTGCGTTGGCAACCTTCAATCCGGCGGAGGCGAGAACTTCTCCGTCGAAGGTCTCCCCCTCCGATGGTGCCCTTGACGAGGACGCCCACGGGACTTGGATGAAGACCCCGTTGGCGGCCTCCAGATAGATGCCTGATCCAGCCGCGGAGGCGGAAGGGTCGGCGGCTGGTGCAGCGTCCGGCGCTCCTGCGGCCTCCGGGCCAGCAGTGTGGTCACCGGTCCCTTCCCCAGCCGCGGCGTCAGCGGTCGGGGCAGTCTCCTCGGCGGCTGGCTCGTCGGCGCCGGCCATTCCTTCCGCGGCGGTGCCGTCGCCAGTTTCGCCGCGCACCTCCTCCTCGGCGATGGTTTCCGTCTCCATCGGCTCCGGGGCAGGCGGGTCTGACAACAGAAGAAAAAGAAAAGAAAGATTTGTCAAGCAAATATCCAAAAAAGATGAATCCAAGAAGAAGAAATTACAAGGGTTACCTTCGCCGGCCTCTTCGACAACGGGGTCCCTCGCCGGGGAATCCTCCCTTGGCGGCGTGGCAGTGGCCCCTGCTGGTGGAGGGCCGCTTGCGCCCTCCCTTGGCGGGGTGCTCACCCTTGTCGGGCTGCTCGCCCTTGGCGGGGTACTCGCCCTTGGCGGAGTACCCGTCCTTGGCGGAGCACTGTCCCTCGCCGGGGAGCTCATCCTTGGCGGGGAGGGTGGAGCAAGCGGCTCGTCGGGGGCAACCTCCTGGTGCTCCTGCGGCTGCGGCTCCACTTCTGCACAAGACAACAAGCAAACGAAACATTAGTAAGGATAACAACCTCGAGCGCGCCCGTCAAGCAGAAAAGTGAACACAAGGACTTACGCTGGGGGCTGCGCTGGGGGCTGCTCCCCGGAGCAGCAGGCTGGTCCGGCAAGCTTGTCGCTGGGGCGTCACCTGTCGCCGCGACGGGCTCATCGTCCTCGATGTTAACCACAGGGATCTTGGCCCTCTTTGCCATCCTTTGGGTCAGGGTCCTGGAAGCCAAAGTAAGATCAGAACCAAGCAAGAGAAATCAAGACAAAATCGAAGGAAATAAAAATTGCAAATGCTTACTCTTCCTCCTCTTCGTCGTCAGAGCTGAGGGCAGAGAAATCAAACTGCGCCTCATGTGCTCCAGCGCGAGGAGCTGGGGGAGAAGGCTCCCTCGGGCGCTTGGCGGGCTCCGGAGCCGTGGGCTGTGAAGACCCCGCACCGGTCGTCCCCGAAGACCGAGGAGCAGAAGGAGCATCAGAGCCACTCCGGGAAGACCCTCCTCCACTTGTCGCCCGAGCACGGGGCGCCTCATTGACGACCTTGCTCGTCGCGGGGGCGCGCGTCGCGCGGCGCCTTGGCTGCTGACGGGGCGCCGGTGGCCTCGTTGTCTCAGTGGCCTTGCGGGGGCGCTTTTTCTGTTGTGGCGGAGGGCTTGGCGGTGGCGGAGAGTTCTCCGAGGATGAGGAAGCGTCGTCGTCCAGGTTCATTGACCCGCCGGAGTCTTCGTCGTAATCGCCCGATTCGGCGTCCTCCTCGGCGGGCTCACTGGACTCAGTGCCCTGCCCGGCGGCCTCGCTCGTCCCGACAGGCCCCCTGGCGGGCTCCCCGGCAAACTCCTCGGGCGCAATCTTCAGCAGCTTGAGGATTTCCGCCTCCTCGGCTTGGCTCACTGCGTCCGCTGCCTCTGCTTCATCCACAGTATATCCAAATTCGCCTGCAGCCACAGCTGCTGCGGCCTCCTCCATTCTGGAGGCAATGTATGCAACATCCCGGTCGGTGGTTTCCCGGGTGAGCCCCTTCTTCTCCTCGGCGTTGCGTGGCTTTTCGACCAGGTTGTCGAAGAAAGCCTGCACGGTCTCCGCTGAAGGCTCCAGCCAGGTGGGGACAACCCCGTGGGAGTCGCACTCAGGCATTGCCGCACGGATGGCACTCAGAGCGGTATTGTTGCAAAGAGGAACTACTCCCCGGGATGGTGTGAACCACTCCTTGTGCTTGGGGTCGTGCTTAAACAGCTCCCGGACCATCCCCTTCAGCTCCAAGACAGTGAAGTTATAGTTCAACCCGGGGCGCAACCTCATGCGGTCTGCCGCGTTGCCGAACTCCCAAGCGGGTCTCTTCCTTTCCTGCAGAGGGGCAATGCGGCGGCGGAGGAAATCAGCCCCAACTTCACCCACAGTCAGATTGGCGGCCCGGAGGCGAAGGATCCTAGTGAGGGCAATCTGCAACTTGTCGTCCTCCGGGGCCAATTCGCTCCAATCCTTGCCGCGCACTATTGCAGTCCGGCGCGGCGAGGTAAATGGCTCAGGTGCATCTTCCAAGACCCAGCACCAGTCAGCTCTCCACTCTTCCCACTTGCCGCGTAGCTCTCCAATCAAGTACGCCTCCTTCTTCCCGAGCCTGAAGATCCAGGAGATGCCGCCGGAGAGTGGGGATCCAGATTCTACTCTAGGCGTGAAGAAGTGGCGGAAGAGGGCTACATTTGGGTGGACCCCGACGTAGTTTTTGCACAGATGTGCGAAAACGGCCAGAGTAAGGACGGCATTCGGGGTAAAATCTAAGAGGTGGAGTCCATAGGTGTTCATCACATCACAGAAGAATTCCGAATACGGAGGACAGAGACCGCAATGGAAGAATGCAGCAAAATAGAAGTAACCTCCCGGGAACATGTCGACGGCTACGGCGGGGAGGACTCACGTGCGGGGATGAGCTTTCGTCTCCCTCGCCCAGAACAAGTAGTACTTGCCCCGCAGCTCCCTCGCGCCGAGCCTCGGCGGGAAGACCACCCTCCTTCTCCGCATGGCTGCCAGCTTCGCCGCCTTTTCGGACTTCTCCTTCTTCGCCTGGTCACTCTTCGCCTTGTCGCTCTTCTGGGCCATGGCGGGGACGGCGGGGAGGTCAACGGCACTGCGGATGTTGGAGACGGCGGAGGAGAGGGTGGAGCTTGGCTCTCTGTCGACCCTTGCAGAGGCAGAGAGCGGCGGGGGTTTCTGGAGATTCAAGGCGCTATGAAGGCAATGGAGGGAAACTGCCCCTGCTTCCTCTGCTTTTAAGGGGGAAGTGGGGGACGTTTCGCGTTTTTCATTAAAGAAGCAGGCCATGATCTCTCCCACGACGCCGCAATCGACGCGTGCCGTTAGGGAGAGATGCGGCAGATGCGGAGTGGGAAACGACGCGCCATGGGCCGTGTGTGCCCGTGCACTGTTTTGGGCCTGGCCCAACACAGCGCTCGGCACCGTGTGTGGCCCAGGCCCGGGGGCTCCTGTCGGTGTACTAAAGTAGGGGTACCTTAGTATCCCGACTTGTGCACGGGCAGTAGCAGCGTCCCGTGGTCTAGATCACCACGTGCTCGTCGAAGCCCACTCTAGACCCCCTTGAAGCCATTCAAGAACCAAGTATACAAGTCAGAAGATCAAGGCCCCGGCAAGAGGAGCTTGCCGGGAAGGCTGCTCCAAGCACAAGAACATTCTATTCTCACAAGACCCTGGCAAGAGGAGCTTGCCAGGAAGGCCAAAGGATAACACTTCAGAAGATACATCGTGGCGCATCGTGCGCCCCGGCAGGACCCGGAGAGCGACAAACTCCCGGGCCCGGCAAGATTGCGACCCCGGCAAGGTGCTTGCCGGGGGGAGCTCACGCTGTGTGCCTGCGCTCCAGCTCATCTGGCCACGCGTCGCCCTGGGGCCCTTACAGGGGGGTACGTGGCAGATGGCTGTGCAGCCTATGGTACACGATGGCGAGCCGCGGTGACGAGGCTATCGCCGTGGCGAGAGGAGACGCATGGACGGACGCTTTTTGGGGCGATGGCGACGGGCATTCAAAGCCCTTGTCCCCCACCGTCAAAGTTAGGTGAAGACCACTGTTCATATACTGTTCATGCACTGTTACAACTACCACCAAATTTACACTTTTAACCCTCCTCTACGTTGACACCTGTCGGTGACCCCTTTGAACTATAAAAGGAGGCCCATGCACAACGTAGAGGAGGTTCGACCCCAGAAACTCGATCACTCCTACGCTCGGTGTAGCTGGCACTGTAGATCTTCAAGCTCCCGAACCCGAGAACTCAATACAGCAAAAAGCAGGAGTAGGGTTTTACGCGTACGCGCGGCCCGAACCTGGGTAAACTGCCCACGTGTGCTCCTCGATCTGCTCTCCGTGTTCCCTCCGCTCCCTTACCGCAACGTAGAAGGGGCTCCGGTCCCATAGGTGTTCGCGGGCGGTCAGTTTCCCCCGACACTATTGGTGAGACTTACGACTATCCTGATTTGAGTAAACTGAAGGAGAGACTCCTTGATGATGATTACTATATGCTTGATGAAGATTTATGCAGGGAACTGACAGAGTTTTGCCGGCTCTGACCCTGAAGTTATTAAGAAACTGTTTGAAAAACACTCTTTGAAGAACAAAACCGTTCCTGATCCTGAATTTGCTACATCTCCTATATGCATTGATGATCCTGATTATGATTTCTCTGTTGATCTTTCACTTATACCTATGGTTGAAGCTGACCCCTTTTATGGCAGAGAAAATGATGATGCTATTGCACACCTGACTAAACTCGGTGAGTTGGGTGGCCTGTTTACCACGGATGAGAAGATACGATACTTTTATGTGACCAAGCTTCTTCCTTTCTCCTTGAAGGAAGGTGCTAAAGCATGGTATGATTCACTCCCATGCGGTTCCATTAAGAGTCCTCAAGACTTAGCTCACTCTTTTGTTGATAAGTACTTTCCTGCTCACATGCAACATGCTGCTTTACAAAGAATTTATAACTTTAAACAGTTGCAGGATGAGTCCCTCCCTAAAGCTTGGGGGAGGTACTGTGGTCTGATTCGGGCTACACCAGGACATGAAGTCCCTAAGAACGAATTAATCGATATATTCTATGCTGGTCTAACTGATGAATCCAGGTCCTATTTGGACAGTTGTGCTGGTTGTGTTTTCAGGAAAAGAACGCCGAAAGATGCAGAAGATTTGATGGGAAGGATTGCCAAAAACCATGAAGATTGGTCCGTCCCTGAACCACCTCCACCACCAAAGAAGAGGGGCATGTTTGTTCTAAGCCCCGAAGATATGCGAGAAGCAAAGAAGTCTATTAAAGAGAAAGGTATTAAAGCTGAAGACGTGAAGAATCTACCCCCTATTGAGAAGCTGTGTGAGCCTACCACTCACCCTCCTATGGTAGAGGTACACTCTCTTTTAGATTTCAACGCAAGTGACATCCCTCATGGTAAGCCTCCTGATCAATGTTTAGATGAGTTTGATAATTTTATTATGAAACAAAATCATTTTAATGAGAGGATACAAAGTCAGTTGCATGATAATTCCCTTGCTATCAAAAGTTTGCTTGATGTTCTAGGTAGAACAGTTAATGATGTTCAATGTCTTGTGAAGCATTTTCATATGGTTCAAACTCAGCTTGAACAAATTTCTAATGTGCAAAAAGATTTGCTTGCTAACAATGCCAAACAAGATGATTTGCAGGCCTTCGGGATTAAGACCCGAGGAGGAACTAGCACTCAAGATCCTCTCTATCCAGAGGGGCATCCGATGAGAATCGAGCAAGATTCTCAAATGCAGGAAGAAGAAATTGTTGGCTCTCCAAAAAAGAAGAAGAAACATAAGGAGGCTTACAATTCCAATGATCCTATTACAGATAAAGAGCCAGCTGTTGATCCCAACAGTGTATCTATCTCCGATGCTGAGACTGAAGACGGTGCTGAACCTGGAGATAAGGATAATGAGAAGAATGATCCGCCTGAAGTTCGAGAAGAAGAAGCACCTGACAAACGTAAGAGGTACACTAAAGAAGACTTCATCGCAAGAAAACATGGGAAGGAAAGAGAACCATGGGTACAGAAACCCATGCCCTTTCCAGGTAAGTCCATCAAATCTAAAGAAGAAGAGCATTACAATAAGTTTTGTGAGTGGATTAAGCCTCTTTTTCTTCAAATCCCTTTGACTGATGCTATTAAGTTACCTCCTTATTCAAAATATATGAAAGATATTGTCACTAATAAAAGAAAAGTTCCTAATGAAGCAATATCTACTATGCTTGCTAACTACTCTTTCAGTGGCAAGATTCCTGAGAAGCTCGGTGATCCAGGTATACCCACCATTCCTTGCTCCATAAAGAATAATTATGTCAAAACTGCTTTGTGTGATCTTGGAGCAGGAGTGAGTGTTATGCCTCTCTCTCTTTACAAGAGGCTTTGTTTAGAGAAACTAATTCCTACAGATATCTCCCTTTAGATGGCTGACAAGTCGACCGCCGTTCTGATAGGTATTTGTGAGGATGTTCCCGTAGAAGTTGCTAATTGTTTGATTCTTACTGATTTTGTTGTGCTTGACATGCCCGAGGATGGGAGCATGTCCATTATTCTTGGTAGACCTTTTCTTAACACCGCAGGTGCTATTATTTGATTGCAATAAAGGGAAGGTTACCTTCAATGTGAATGATAAAGAACACACGGTGTATTTTCCAAAGAAGACCGACAGGAGGCATGGCCTCAACTCTATAGAAAATATCGAGACCGTGAAGATTGGAGAATGGGACTGTCCACTACATGTGCACCACAAATACAAAAACTATTATGGTGGGGACAATGTCCATCAAAGTAAAGGTTCAGTGATTACTTCGTAAGAGGTGAGACTTTTTGCTCTATATATCGCCTGTTTGTTGGTAAGACTTGATCAACCTTACTAGTAAACATGTTTTATATAGATAAAAAGTTAAGCTTGTTATGTTTTCATCTATTTTAGTTTTTGTTCTCTTTGTTGTACCAAGTGCTTATGTTTTGAAGCTTCACAATACTAATCACTGCTTTAAGTTTTCAGAAAGTCCTGCAGCTTTTTGAACTTCGAAAAAAATTCAACAGTGAAGTTTTCAGAAAAATTCCAGAAAAATAAAAATAAAAATTTCCACGCCGGGAGTGACCAAGAGGTGCCTGGGGCCAGCCAGGGGGACCCACCAGTGGCCCAGGCAGCCAGCTGGCGCGGCCTGCCCCCTGGCCGCGCCCACAGGGCGCCTGGGGCCCACGAGGCCCCCCTCCAGGTAAGTCTTCTTCTTCCCTCTCTCTTTCTCTCCAAAAACGTGAGTTCTGCACTTGTTCTTGCGTTCTTGCTGTTCTTGGAGGCGATTCTTCGATCTCTCTCTACAGCCTATCATTTGAGCTGAGATTTTGAACAAATACTCCCTGGTATGTGACTCCTCCACCCCTCCAATTAGATTTCTGATTGGTGGCTTCATTTGTGAGTATTTAGTAGTTCTTGGTGCTGTATAGATGAGCTTGCATGCATGTGTAGAAAGTTATTTTCCAAGTTTTGATGCAAGTTTATGCCGTGGGCAAGTGAGTTGAGTAGTTTGCCTTAACCCACCTTGTTTTAATCCTTATTTTTAATTTGTCAAAAATTTCAGAAATGAGTTTGTTAGGAAGGGCAAAGGGGTGGCTTGAGAAGAGGAGGCCCACACACTCTGATCGAGTTACTAGAGTCGCAGCTTCACCCTCGACTGCTAGGGTGAGCTATAATGAAGATCATGTGCCCCTGGAGTTGTTGGAAGACACAAGTCCAGCACGTGCTATGACGTTTCCATGTGATTAATTCCTTGAAGCTGCGGGAATCAAGGATGAGTTTTATAATCTTTGTGCTAATGCAGGTCTGACAACGGCTCATCACGTGCCGTGTTACTCAGTATCAAAAAATCACCTCTAGTTTCATTAACAGTTTTAGATATAATCCTGATTCAGGTGCTATTGAGTTTAAAATTTACAATGATCTTATCACCATGCCTTTGGAAAGTTTTGTGAAATAATAGGTGTGCCGAACATTGGAAGGACGGCTAGGATGACCTCTCAGCCCTCCGAGCTGAAAACCGTCTTCAACTCTCTCTGCAGCATGGGTACGAGGGATATTCATCGGTCAAAGATATCCAGCATCTCATTTCCTCACCTCAGGTATTTTGCATATTATGTTGCTAGAGGGGTGTTAGCTCGTGACAACACGAGCAACACTTCTGCGCCGGATATTGCTATCCTGGCGGGAGCCCTCTCAGGGAGGTCTGATTATAATCTGGGTGCCTTAATTGCTCGACGCCTTGCTATGAACGGTAACAAGGGAGACTTATATGGTGGCGTTTATGCCACACTTATCTTAGAACATCTTGGAGGCACCCCACACCCTGATGATAACCCTTTTACTTATTTAAGCTTTGATCTTGCTGCTATGAAAAGGCATATGTTTGTTACCATGGCTTCTGAGCTTGATAATCTTGTTTATATCTTGCGTTTCGGAACTACCGCGGTACGCGAGATCCGTCTACCTGCACCTCTTTTGTTTGATTTTTCTAGCAGGAACGGATGGTCCTTTGATGTTATCCAGTTTGATGAGTTCATGGCCCAGCATCGGTTTCATAACCCCATGGAGGGGGTTGTGCCCGACGAGGAGGAGCACGGTGAGTTACCACCTTTTCAGGAAGAAACCGCCACCGAGTTTGGTGAAGGGTCTTCCTCTGCTTGGCGCATGGACCCTTCCTCCTGGGAGACTCCGAGGAGTTCGGTGTACGCGCCAGCATCCTTCTACGACCCTTGGACTCACTACCATACCCCCGGAGCAGGAGGCTCCTGGGGGCAGTAGCTGCTACCAACTTAGGCCAAAAGCCTAAGCTTGGGGGAGTACGTGCCCCTCTCATCTTTCCATTGTATTATCCGTTTTATTCGCTTTGATCTTTTTGAAGTTTTTGCCCGTTCTTCTTTATTTCTCTCTTTGCAAAAACAACAAAAAGATTTTCTCTTTATTTTGTTTTTGTTCAACCTTTGAAATAACCCAAAAAGATTCCCTTTCTCTCTTTAGTTTGCTTTGTTTTCAGAGTTCAGCTCGAGTCCGTGATGGCATTTAATTATATTTCCTACGTTCGATCGTGCAAGTGTGGAGGCAGTAATGACGATCGACTGAAGGGAAGCAACAAGAAAGACCGGCATGAACTCTTCTTGTTTCTACTCATGTACATATGCCTGTACTTATGATGTAGAGACCAGCTTGTAGCGACATAGTGCTATGTTTACAATGCTCTTCCAGTGGTTCATGCTTTCCTTGTGGCTAGTCTCGAATAGCTAGAGTATATAATGTGTTATTGAAATGATTTACATGCATTGCACTGTTCATAGTCTGGTATACTAAGGTGGTATTTCCCTTTAGAGAATTTTTTTTGGATTGACTTGGCACATGTTTACACATGTTTAAGACTAAAAAGTCTGCTCTGCCTTGATGATCTTTGAGTTTCAGAATAGTTATATCACTTTCATGCCTGATTCAATGTTGCTTTGTCGCTCTGCATGATTATGGCCGTTATTGCTCTCTAGTTGGTCGCTTCCCAGTCTTTTGCTAACCTCCACCTGTACTAAGCGGACTGACTGCTTGTGCATCCAAAATCCTTAAAACCTGTTATGCCATATGAGTCCACCATACCTTCCTATACATGGTATTTACCTGCCATTCCTAACGAAGACTTTCGTGTACCATCTCGAAATTAATCAAAAGCATTTCTCTTTTTGTGCCTCTGTTTTAGCTCATGAAGAAGTAGCAGTTAATTCATGATCTTTTTAAGTTGGACAAGTTTCACCCCGGGATTGCATGTCTAATGTGCACACCCATAATACGAGAAGGAAGTGGCATAGAGTGCGCCCGGCTCATAAAAGATAATACAATAAACAAACCTTCCTTCACGCTTTGTTCATGAGAAATCAGAAACTTTGGCAGTGATAAACAAAGGAGATTAAGAGGATGTGATCGTCCTCATGCGGGAGCCGTTCCTCGAAACTTGTCCAGCTCAAGAAGTGATTGAGTTATCTGCTAGCATTCGTTGACGAAATATGCACCTCCCAAAAACATTTTTACCTCTGTTTTTAAAAAACCAAGAGCTCTGGTACATGTTTAGTTTTTGTTTCCGACCACGGGTTTTCAACCTTGCCAACAAAAGCCACGGTTCGAGAGTCTCCACCTTCTTTCTTCAAAGCACCAACTAGGAGAGCATAATTGTCATTCTGAGTGTAATGTGCATTGTCCCAAAGTATTACATTGTCTTCTGCATGCTTGTGATATTATTTATTCTGAAAGTCTTAGTTCTAGTCTCCTTTAAAACTCTGGAGGAGTCTCTGCATTTATGTTTTGCTTCACTCGTGGAGGCCAGTGAGATACCACCCTAATATGCTCAAGCTATGTGCAATGTAATCTTGTCTAGATTTTCAGTAATATATTATTTACTTTTAAGTATTTGTGATTGGTCACTTGAAAGAAGGATTGCTCAGTGCATTGTCCTCATGGTACTATTTCAATACTTGCTAGACTCTTTTCGTAGTACATGCTTATATACATCTAATGAAGCAAAAGAGTTTGTCAAAGTTTACTTTGTCGCGTCCAGTTCGTTGAACTGAATTGCTTGAGGACAACCAATATGCTAAGCTTGGGGGAGTTGATACGTCTCAAACGTATCTACTTTTCCAAACACTTTTGATATTGTTTTGACCTCATTCTTGCATGATTTGAACTAACCTAACCCGGACCGACGCTGTTTTCAGCAGAGCTGCCTGTATGGTTTTATTGTGCGCAGGAAAACGGATTTATAGGTATCTCAGAAAATTCCACGAAAAATCACAGAAAATCCACGCACCCGAAGGAACCCGGAGCTAGAAGAGGGGCCAGAGGGGGGCGAGGGGGGGCCCAGGCGCCCTGGTGGCGCGGCCCACCCCCTGGTCGCGCCGGGGGGTCGCCTGGGTGGGCCCCACCTCCCCTGGTGCCCTACTTTGACCCGTATTTTAGCTCGTGACGGAGAAATCCCAGATCAGAAGTTATTTTCCTAGTTTTCGTCGCGGAGCCGCCGCCACCCTCTGTTCTTCTTCGGGGGGGCTAATCTGGAGGCTGATTTGGCCTCCGGAGAGGGGAGATCGTCGCCATCGTCATCACCATCACCACTCCATCATCCCTCCATGACTTCTCTTTCCATGTGTGAGTAATCCCCTGCTGTAGGCGAAGGGGGTGGTAGGGATTGGATTAGTTAGATCATGTAATAGTTTGTCAGATCGTTGGGGGCATGTTGCCTATCATCTACTATGGTGTCTATCATCTTTGCTTCAACTTGTTATTCTTAATGCTTGTCACTTAGGGCCCGAGTGCCATGATTTCAGATCTGAACCATATGTGTTTGCATGAATATATTTGTGTTCTTGATCCTATCTATGAGTTGTTTGCACCTATTACGGTTCGGAACCGGCGATCCCAAAAGTGACAGCTTGGGACACCAAAGGGGATGGTCCGTAGTTTGAGGATTACATGTATCCATTGAGTTTATTGCTTTTTTCCGATGCTCTTTGACAGGAGCACCTTAATCTCCATAAGTTCCTTTTGGCCCCGTTCCTAGCGGGATGGTAGGACAAAAGATGTTGTGCAAGTTCTTATTGCAAGCACGTACAACTACCTATGGGATACATGCCTAACGTTTGATATTTTCCTAGATGATCATTACTTTTCCGTGTGCCTTGCCCCAAGTTGGAATCATGATATATCTCATCCATGCAGCGCCCAACCATCCATCTCCCTAGCCTACGGTGTTTTAAATCCCGTTGGTTACTAGTTGCTACTTTTGCCATTTACTCTTGCTATTTACTTTTGCTGTTTACTTTTACTATCACCATCATCACTATCATATCGCTGTTACCACTTATCTTTTGTTGCAAGTAAGTATATTTCAGGTGCGGTTGAATTGACAACTCAACTGTCAAAGCTTATAAATACTCTTTGGCTCCCCGTGTGTCGAATCAATAAATTGGGTTATTCTTACCCGCGAAGACTATCTCGATCCCTTACGGTTGAGGGTTATCACGAGTATACTGTCATGTCCTTCGGTTTGACCAATGCTCCAGCGACATTCTCTCATCTTATGAACTATATATTCATGGATTACCTCGACAAGTTCGTCGTGGCCTATCTGGATGTAATCCTGGTATATTCGAAGAATAAAGAAGACCATGCTGAACATCTTCGTCTTATTCTGGAAAAGCTACGAGAGCATCAACTATATGCCAAGTATTCTAAGTGTGAATTCTGGCTACCCGAAGTAACCTACCTTGGTCATGTGATCTCCAAGGATGGTATTGCCGTCAACCCAGAGCGAGTTCAGGCTATTCTTGACTGGACCCCTCCCAAGAATGTCAAGCAAGTCAGAAGCTTTCTTGGACTCGCCAGCTAATGCCATCGTTTTGTTGAGAACTTCTCCAAGATCGCCAAGCCACTGACCAATCTGCTACACAAAGGCATTAAGTTTGATTGGATTGACAAATGTCAGGAAAGTTTCCAGGCTCTCAAGGACAAGCTGATTTCTGCCCCAGTGCTTGCTCCTCCGGATTCTCGGAAGGATTTCATCATATATTGCGATGCTTCACGTCAAGGATTAGGTTGTGTCCTAATGCAAGAGCGCAGGGTGATTGCTTATGCATCTCGTCAAGTGCGTTCTCATGAAGAAAACTACCCAGTTCATGACCTCGAGCTTGCAGCGGTTATTTATTCATTGAAGCTGTGGCGGCATTACCTTCTCGGTAATCGTTGCGAGATCTTCACCGATTATCAGAGTCTGAAGTATCTGTTTACTCAGCCAGATCTGAACCTCCGTCTGCAAAGGTGGATGGAGGCTATAGCAGATTATAACATGGGTATTTCCTATACCCCGGGCAAGGCTAATTTCATGGACGATGCCCTGAGACGCAAGTCTTATTGCAATAGCCACATGGTTCATAAAGCTCAACCCTGCCTTTATGAAGAGCTCTGCAAGCTGAACCTTCAACTAGTTCCACAGGGTTCTCTGAATAACCTTGTCTTGGAATTAAGTCCGCTCAAGCCAAAGGTGCTCTGAAAGAAATTAAGTCCGCTCAAGCCAAAGATGCTCACGTTGATCTAATGAAAAAGGATCTTGCCTTAGAGAAATCCAGAGATTTCTCACTTGCTGAAGATGGGACCTTGTACTTCAAAGATTGCATAGTGGTACCCCGCTTCGAGCTTATGACCGAGAAGTTGATGAAAGAAGCACATGACACCCCTCTCTATATTCATCCGGGAAGTACTATGATGTATCTAGACATCCGTTAGAAGTACTGGTGGTCTAACATGAAGCAAGACATTGCTCGGTATATCAAAGAATGTGACGTTTGTCGTCGCGTCAAAGCAGAACATCAGAAACCGGTTGGACTTCTACAACCGCTTCTGATTGCTGAATGGAAGTGGGATAAGATTCATATGGACTTTGTCACTGGCCTTCCCAAGTCTCAGAAAGGTAATGATTCTATCTGTGTCGACATCGACCAATTCTTGAAGGTTGCTCACTTTCTGCCAGTCAAGGAGAAAATCACTGCTAGTCAATTAGGAAACTTGTACATCTCCAGAATTGTGTAACTCCACAGCATTCCGAAAGAGATCAGTTTAGACCGTGGTAGTATTTTCACTTCGAAGTTCTGGGATAGTTTCCAAGAGGCAATGGGAACTCATATAACCTGGAGCACTGCTTATCATCCCCAATCGCAAGGCCAAGTCGAGCGAGTCAATCAAATTCTTGAAGACATGCTTCGGGATTGTATTATTTCTTTCAGCAAGAAGTGGGAAGAATATCTCCCTTATGCGTAGTTCTCTTAAAATATCATTTATCAAGCCAACTTGAAGATGGCACCCTTCGAAGTGCTTTATGGACATAAGTGCCGGACCCCTCTGAATTGGTCAGAAACTGGGGAACAGACGCTCATTGGTCCAGAAATTATTCAACAAGCTGAAGAGCAAGTTTGCATTGTCCGGGTAATCTCAAGGCGGCCCAGTCCCACCATAAGAGCAACTATGACCGGAAACACTGGGGTTCATCTTATCAAACTGGTGAACAAGATTATCAGCGTGTCACTCCTTTGAGAGGTACTCATCGGTTCGGAGTCAAGGGCAAGCTAGCTCCGCGCTACATTGGTCCCTTCTGCTTTCTTGCCCGTCGTGGACTGGTGGCTTATCAACTGGAGTTGCCACCTCAATTCTCTCACGTATGTGACGTCTTCCACGTGTCGAAACTTCGTCGCTGCTTCAAGGATCCGGAACATGAAGTGGATCCGGAACTGATTGAAGTGCAAGATGATCTTACTTACAAAGAGCATCCGATCGACATTCTTGAAGAAGCTGAACATCGAACCCGCCAAAAGGTTACCAAGTACCTCAAGGTGCAGTGGTCAAAACATTCTAAAGATGAAGCCACTTGGGAACGTGAGGATACTCTTCGGGCAGAGTATCCTGAACTTTTTCCTTCTACCTCTTAATTCTTGGGAGAAGAATTTTTTTTAGAAGAGGAAAGTTGTAACACCCCGGTGTGATGGTGCTACAATAACCCTTGGGATTAAGTTAATCATTTTGCTAAAACAATGCTTAATCACTTTTGTCGTGGATTTGTCATGGCAGATGTCCTAGTGTGAGGACTTAGTCGTGAGGCCAACACATCTATGCGGTAGCTTGAAGGGGTTGGTCGGAATCGAGACACGCAATACACAAGACACGGATTTATACAGCTTCGAGCCCCGGAAAACATCATCCGGTAATAGCCCTACATGTTGTTTGAGGCTAGGTCTCATTATCATCACGAGGGAGTCGCCGGTAAGCCGGCGCTTTGTATCTAGCCCTAGAGATTGTTTCTTCTTGCATGTTCCTCTTTGGGGAGCCCTGCCCCTCCTTATATATGTTGAAGGGGCGGGTTACATGACTAGTCCTAGTAGGATTAGGATTACTCTATTACAAGTGGAGTCCTAGTCTTGCTTCCTTTGTAGGAGAATATTCCTTGTGCTTTCCTCATAAACCGACCCACCATAACATGAACCGGCCTTCCGTAAACCACCTTCAGGGCCACTGGGTCTTGTCGTTCCTCTGACCCGCTCGCCGGGTCACCCATGAGTCGCCAGGCTCGGGCGGGTCACTTAGTGAGTCATCCAGTCAGGTGATACGTCCATTTTGCATCATGCTTATATGTTGATATTTATTTCATTAAGGGCTGTTATTACACGTTATGTCACAATACTTATGCCTTTTCTCTCTTATTTTACAAGGTTTACATGAAGAGGGAGAAAGCCGGCAGCTGGAATTCTGGGCTGGAAAAGGAGCAAACTCTGGAAACCTATTCTGCACAACTCTAAATGCCCCGGAACTTCACAGAACTCCATTTCAGAAAATATAAAAAATATCTGGCGAAAGAAGTTCACGAGGGGGGTCACCGGCTGTCCATGAGGGTGGGGGGCGCGCCCCCCT
>LR738710.1:145665290-145803540 GCA_902687465.1 Secale cereale
CCGAAGGCCCCCCGATGCCCATCTTCTCCTATATGAGGTGTTTTGACCTGGAAAAAATCATAAGGAGGCTTTCGGGACCAGACGCCGCCGTCTGGAGGCGGAACCGAGGCGGAAACCAATCTAGGGCTCCGGCAGAGCTGTTCTGCCGGGGATACTTCCCTCCGGGAGGGGGAAATCGTCACCGCCGTCATCACCAACAACTCTTCCATCTTGGGGAGGCCTATCTTCATCAACATCTTCACCAGCACCATCTCCTCTCAAACCCTAGTTCATCTCTTGTATCCAATCTTTGTACCCAAACCTTAGATTGGTACCTGTGGGTTGCTAGTAGTGTTGATAACTCCTTGTAGTTGATGCTAGTTGGTTTGTTTGGTGGAAGATCATATGTTCAGATCCATTATGCATATTAGTACCCCTCTGATCATGAACAATATTATGTCTTGTGAGTAGTTACTTTTGGTCCCGAGGACATGGGAGAAGTCTTGCTATAAGTAGTCATGTGAATTTGGTCTTCGTTCGATATTTTGATGAGATGTATGTTGTCTCTCCTCTAGTGGTGTCATGTGAACGTTGACTACATGACACTTTACCATTATTTGGGCCTAGAGGAAGGCATTGGGAAGTAATAAGTAGATGATGGGTTGCTAGAGTGACAGAAGCTTAAACCCTAGTTTATGCGTTGCTTCGTAAGGGGCTGATTTGGATCCATATGTTTCATGCTATGGTTAGGTTTACCTTAATACTTCTTTTGTAGTTGCGGATGCTTGCATTAGAGGTTAATCATAAGTGGGAGGCTGTCGGGACCCCGATCCTAAGTCACACCGGTCTAGCATGTAACACACCATATCACTTTGCGGCCTCACGCACGGTATCCCCACGGGTGCCACCTTACCTGGCCCGGGACCGTTTGCGCATTTTGGCTCACGTATATGATAGTGTCGCTAGCATCCATATGACAGAGAACCCGGGCCGACATGACTAGTTATAATCCCAAGGTGGCGCTAACTTACAGGGACAGGCATACATGACCCAGCAACGAACGTGTCGGTCATCAACGTATGAACCCAAGTCGTAGCAAGCTACAAGGACTTAAAGGAACAACGCGTGACATTTCCCCAAAGGGACAGACACAGGAACGAAGAAGGACACATGCCGGCCAGCCTAAGTGTTCCGGAGCAGTAGCAAGCTACCAAGGCTCAGTGGAAGCACTAGGAGACATTTCTCCATAAGAGAGGCTACAAAGAGGAAACAACTAGGTTGTCGGATCTCACACATACCAAGCATTTCAATAACATACACACAATATGCTCGATATGTGCAAATACAACATGGCATCACAACAAGACTATGAAACAAAGTATTTATTCATTAGGCTCCAAGGAGCCAGATATTACAAACCTGGGTCTCATGACCCAACATTCAGAGCATACAAGCAACAAGCGGAAGCATAACATGTCTGAGTACAGACAACTACAAAAGAAAAAAGCTGAAGAGCCTGACTATCTACAACACTCGTACAAGATCATAGCTGAGGTAACAGGCTACTTGTCGAAGTCCAAGCGGAACTACTAGCGAGACAGGGGTCTCATATGCAAAACATAAATTAAGAAAACATGAGTACAAAGGTACTCAGCAAGACTTACATCAGATCCTATCATACATGCACTTGTATCAAGAAGGCAAAGTGGGGTTTAGTTGCAGCAAGCCAGCTTTGACTATGTGGCTATCATGTGCTATGACTGCTGGTAACTCTTGAGGTGGGGCACACGAGTCCACTAATCACCACTCAATACACCACTATGGATTCATCCCCGTCTCCCTACGAGAAGGCCATCCATAGCACTCACACTTGTCTTGAGTATTTTAGAGTATCCACTTCCAGTTGTCTATGTACCACGTAAGCATCCAAGAAGTCCATAACCATGGACTCGGCTATTCAAATAGATCATGTTAACCCTCCAGGGGTGTACTTCTTCACACACACTCTCGCCACTTACCGCCATGTACACATCGTGTATCTCGGCAACCTTCAAGTGGAAGCCTAGCGAGGGTGTCTACCACGACCTGACTAACCACACAAGACTCTAGTCCAGGTTTATCACCTATTCGGGTTCCATCCGCAAGGGAGTCCGGCCAAGGTTTCCATCACGGCCCCAAACGATGTGTTCAGGGTTCCCGAGCCCACCATCCAGGTGCCACTCGGTACACCGGGCCACGTGTGCCTAGTCTGTCCCAAGCCCACCCTGCCGGGTGCCACTTGGTAGAGAAATAACACTACCTACAAACACCAGAAACTAGTTGCGACTCCTGGACGGAGACCAAGTTGATTAATAAGTCGAGAGGGGCACTTAAGCATTCCAATGTGTGGTAGTAGCTAGTCATTGGACAACATACACAGAACTCAGTGCTTAAGGACGGTTCCAGTGAGACAACCCACCATGTACTCCTACATGGCCTCTCACCGCTACCTTTACCAGATCGTGTTCACACACTTAACGCTCAGTATCAGAACATATCACTGCACTCCAATTCATTCCCAATGAATCGGACCTGACACACTCTAAGCAATAGCAAGCAAGGCATGGTAAGAACACAACATGGCTTCAATCACCTCCTACACATGCTAGTGGGTTTCAACTATTTACTGTGGCAATGACAGGTCATGCAGAGGAATGGGTTCAACTACCGCAGCATAAAGTAGCAGTTGAATCGTTGTTGTCCTAATGCAATAACAGAGAGCAGGAGCGAGAGAGTAGGATTTTATCGGAATGAACAAAGGGGTTTTGCTTGCCTGATAAATCAATAGGTGGGCACTGCTCCTCGGACAGGTACTCTGGAACGGTCTCCGGAGCAGGACCTATCGAGAAGGACGGTGCCAACAATCAAACACAAGCATATGCAACAATATGATGCATGAACATGGCATGAAGATATGATGTTGTTTGAGTTAAAGCAACTAGCACTTATTTGGTTGAAGTCCATTTGAACCAAGGGTTCAAATGCAACTCCAAATTAAGCATTTAAAAATGCCATTTGTGTGTTTTGATATATTCAGTAGGTATAACTTCATTTGTCATGCATGAAAATGGTACATATGGATAGATTGAATAAATAAATCATTCTGAGCTACGGTTGAAATTCTGTGATTTTTTGAAGTTTAAACCAATTTCTGAAATAAATAAATCATTTAAGATTTATTAAAATACCAGAAATGGATTACTGCGTCAGCATGACCAAGGCATGACGTCAGTAGGTCAACCAGGCTGACCAGAGTCAAACCTGACAGTGGGGTCCACTGGTCAGTGACTCAGTTAATTAACTGAGTTAATTAACACTAAAACTAATACTACCAAAAGTCAGGTGGGCTGGGCCCACGTGTCAGTGGCTCCACTAATTAACTAACTTAACTAACTAAAACTAATCTGGTCAACTAACTGGAGGGGGGCCCACCTGTCATTGACCCAGGGGGTCAAATCCTTGGTCAACCCGCGGCTAACACACCGGCGGCATCAAACGCGGCGAAGGGCGTCGGGATTGGGGCCCCGGTGTCCAAATGGATGGCCGAGGCCATCTGCACGCTGCGGAGGCTCGTCCGCATCTATCCACGCCAACGGGAGGTTGCGGGGGCGCTGGAGCTGGCCGGAACGAAGCTCGCGGCGGCTCCGGAGTTTGGGCCTCATCGGAAACGGCGCTACGGGGCACGGGGAGGCCAGAGGAGGGGTGCTACGGACTCGTGGGGAGCCGCTGAGCACGTTGGTGTGCTCATCTGCGAGCAGCAAGGGCTGTGGCCACGTCGGCGATGAGGCACGGCGGCGGTGAGTTCTCGGCCTCGGCGGGGAACGGGGCTGGAGCTCGCAAAGATGAGGGAGAGAAGAGGGATTCGACACAGAGGCTCACAGTGAGTCGAACGGTGGTCTCAGCGGGCTTGGGGAGGCGGCGGAGACGACGGAGGGTCACCGACGGTCTCGGTGCAGAGGCGGCGATCTCGAGCTCGAAGTCGAGGCTGCAGGGCGTCCGGCGACGTGTGGCTCGTCGGAGAGGACGGGGACGAGGTGGCGGAGCTCTCGGGCACGTTGGCTGGGCGTGGGATGGTCTGTGGCCACGGCAGCGGCGAGCGGCGGCGACGGTGGCGTTCGGTGGTGCGAGAGAGAGCGAGGAAGAGGGGGGAACCACGGCGGGTGTGCGAGACGGCCGGGGCGTTGCCTGGCGTCTTCCAGGGCGTCCAGAGCGGCGGGGGAGAGGGCAGGCAGGCAGGGAGGAGGTGGCAGACATGCGGTCGGCGGTGGTGCGTGCCCCTGCCTCTTGTCGTCGCCAGGAGGACGACGACTGGCAGATGGGCCGGCCCAGCTGGGCCGCACAGCGCCAGGCCAGCAAGTGGCCCAGGTAAGAGTTTTTCCCTATTTTTTTTGTTTCTGTTTTCTATTTCTATAATTCTGTTTTGATTTAGTTTCTAAACTAAATCATTTATTTTCTTCCGACCCCTTTTTCAGGGACCTAAGGAATTAATCCAAAGCCCCTCAAAATAAAAATCAGAACTTTGGACATATATAAAATATATATCCAAGGCAAATAATTATTGCATTAATTCCAAATGCCCAAAATAAATATTTATGAGCTCCTGAAAATATTGGTTTGAATTTTACCTCTGTCCAATATATTCAGAGAGAAACATGAACATTTTCTTGGACCCTTTTGGAGCAATTTTTATTTGGGTCAGTTTGCAAAAAGTGTTTCTGAGGGTTTCACAAGTCCCCAATTCAAATTCATTTGAAAACTAAACATGATGCAAACACCAAGCTAGCCTAGTGCATACCAGAACTAGGGTTGTGACAACTCGCCCCCACTCGAAAGAATCTCGTCCCGAGATTCAGGAGTCGGCGGAAAGAAGGTGGGGTACTCCAGTCGGAGATGATCTTCTCGCTCCCAAGTAGCTTCTCTCTCGGAATGATGAGACCACTGAACCTTGAGAAACTTGATGTTATGACGTCGAGTGACACGCTCTGATTGATCCAGAATGCAAATGGGGTACTCTCGATATGTGAGGTTATCTTGGAGATCAAGCATTTCATGGTCCACTCCGCGGATGGTATCCGAGAAGCAACGCCTGAGTTGAGTGACGTGGAAGGCATCATGTACTCGAGAAAGATGTGGGGGTAGTTCCAACTGGTAGGCAACCTCTCCTCGTTTAGCGAGAATGCGAAAAGGACCAATGTAACAAGGAGCCAACTTGCCCTTGATACCGAAACGATGGGTACCCTTCAAAGGGGTAACCCGAAGATAAGCTTTGTCGCCAACTTCATAAGCCACTTCCTTATGATGACGATCATACTGGCTCTTTTGACGAGATTGAGCTGTTTTCAAATTCGCACGAATGATGCGAACTTGCTCTTCTGCTTCCTGGATCATGTCCGGTCCAAAGAATTGTCTTTCACCAGTTTCTGACCAGTTCAAAGGTGTTCGACATCTTCGTCCATAGAGTATCTCAAAAGGAGCTTTCTTGAGACTGGATCGATAGATATTGTTATAAGCAAACTCGGCGAAAGGAAGACATTTCTCCCAATCCATACCAAATGAGATAACGCAAGCTCTAAGCATGTCTTCAAGAATTTGGTTGACCCATTCCACCTGACCACTTGATTGAGGGTGGAAAGCGGTACTGAAGGAAAGATGGGTTCCCATGGCAGTTTGGAAACACTCCCAGAAATGAGAAGTGAAAAGACTACCACGGTCTGAATTGATCTCTAGTGCAACACCATGAAGTGACACTATTCGAGAAATATACAAGTCAGCGAGCTGACTAGCAGTGATACTCTCTCGAACAGGTAGGAAGTGAGCCACTTTGGACAGACGATCAATGACTACGAAGATAGCATTATTCCCTCTCTTGGTCCTGGGAAAACCGGTGATGAAATCCATACCAACTTTATCCCATTTCCACTCAGGAATAGCTAAAGGTTGAAGGGTGCGAGCAGGTCTTTGATGTTCTGCCTTAACGCGACGACAAACGTCACATTTAGCAATGAACTCAGCAATTTCTCTCTTCATCCTAGTCCACCAGAACCTCTGGCGTAGGTCCTGATACATGTTAGTACTACCGGGATAAATCGTGAGAGGAGATTCATGAGCTTCCTTAAGGATCAATTGCCAAAGATGTTGATTCTTGGGAACCACCAAGCGATTCTCAAAGAACACAACACCTCGATCATCCATAGAGAAACATCCACCAACTCCCTTCTTAATGTTTCTCTTGATGCGGGTAACACCCCAATCAAACTTCTGGTCAGCAATGATCTGATCCTCAAGGTTAGGTTTCGCCACCAAGGTAGAAAGGAATCCGTGAGGAGCAATGTGAAGGTTAAGCTTACATAATTCCTCATGGAGAAGTGGTTGGCCCTGCTACGACATGAGATTGTTGCAATATGACTTACGACTTAAAGCATCAGCCATGACATTGGCCTTGCATGGGGTGTAAGTAATCCCCAAGTCGTAATCTGAGCTCAACTCCAACCAACGTCTTTGCCTAAGGTTCAAATCTGGCTGGGTGAAGATAGACTTGAGACTCTTGTGATCGGTGTAGATCTTGCAACGATTACCAAGAAGATAATGTCACCATGTCTTAAGTGCATAGACTACAGCTGCAAGCTCTAGATTGTGTGTAGGATAATTTTCCTCATGTGAATGCAACTGTCGAGATGCATAGGCAATCACATGACGATCTTGCATAAGAATGCAACCTAGTCCCTGTCGTGAGGCATCACAATAGATAACAAAGTCCTTAGTGAAATCCGGTGGCACAAGTATGGGAGCAGAAGTCAGGCGTCTTTTCAGTTCCTGAAAACTGTGCTCACACTGTGGGGACCACTCAATGTTTTTATCTTTCTTAAGAAGTTCCGTGAGAGGTTTGGCCACTTTAGAGAAGTTCTCAACAAAGCGGCGACAATAGCTGGCTAGACCAAGGAAACTCCTAACTTGTTTAACTGTTTCAGGTGGAGTCCAATCAAGGACGGCTTGAACTCTCTCGGGATTGACAGCAATGCCATTACCAGAGATTACGTGGCCGAGATAGGTCACTTCTGGCAACCAAAACTCGCACTTTGAAAACTTGGCATAAAGGCGGTGCTCTCTGAGTTTTTCCAACACAAGTCTAAGGTGTTCGGCATGCTCTTCCTCGTTCTTCGAGTAGATCAGAATATCATCGAGGTAGACCACGACGAACTTATCCAAGTACACCATGAAGATCAAGTTCATCAAGCGGGAGAAAGTGGCTGGAGCATTGGTTGGACCGAAAGACATGACGGTGTACTCGTACTGACCATAACGAGTGACAAAAGCCGTCTTAGGAATGTCTCCATTTCTGATCTTGATTTGATGGTAGCCTAACCTCAAATCCATCTTGGAGAAGACTGAGGATCCAGCGAGCTGATCATACAGGTCGTTGATCCTGGGGAGCGAATACTTGTTCTTTATCGTGACCAAATTAACGGGACGATAATCTACAACCATCCATTCCGTGCCATCCTTCTTCTTGACGAAGAGGACAGGGCAAGCCCAAGTAGAAGAACTAGGATGGATGAAACCCTTTTTCAAGGACTCATCAAGTTGTTCCATAAGCTGAGCTAATTCTAGGGGTGCCATCTCGTAAGGTATCCTAGAAATTGGAATAGTTCCTGGGATAAGATCTATGACAAACTCTACATCCCTGTCAGGTGGAACACCTGGTAGTTCCTCTGGAAAGACATCCGGGAAGTCACAGACTATCGGGATATCTTCAAGGTCCGGAAGGGGGCTGGCATTAAGAGAATAGAGTTGACGCTTTGCAACTCTAGTGGAGACAGTGACTATCTTGCCAGATGGGTGTGTAACCTGAACAGACCTAGTGTAACAATCAATCTTGGCATGGTGAGCTGTCATCCAGTCCATACCCAAGATGATGTTAATATCTGAAGACTTGAGGGCTATAAGTGAGGCAAGGAATACAAGTCTGTCAACAAGGATTCCATTACCATGGCTTATTCTCGTAGTTTGCCATCTAGACCCTGGGGTTTGGATTTCAAGCGGAGTTGGCATATCACAAAATTACATGCCATGCAAATGGGCATAGCCTTCAGAGATGAAGGAGTGAGATGCTCCGGTATCGAATAGAACTGAAGCTGGATGGCAATTGACAAGGAGTGTACCAAGAATGACATTTGGATCATCATGAGCGTCTTTAGCTGAGACGTGATGTACACGTCCATGTTGAGTGGGAGCTGGATTGGCACTGATCGTCTTGCGTGGTGGCTTACCACGAAGAACGGACTTCTCGGGCTGGGGTGGAGCAAGAGTGGCCTGAGAGCAGTCACGTGCATAGTGTCCTGGCTTTCCACATGTGAAGCAAGTCCCTGAGGTAGGTTGTGGACCCGCATTGACAAGCGGTCTAGCAATAGGCATGGGTGGATCATCAGGCTGAGCTGGATGAGGCACCTCATAAGATGGCCTTGGTGAATATCTGGGTGGAAGAGCGGAGTTTGGAACCCAAATCCGACGCTTCTGGGAACTAGTGCCGGAGCAAGATCCCAAATCATGGGTGTGCTTACGAGACTCCTCGTAAGTGAGCTGAGCGGTCTCTGCATTGATGGCCTTGTTCACAAGAGCCTGGAATGTATTGCAATGATGCAAGTGAAGATCACGACGCCGCTTGGGGTTGAGACCCTTCCGGAACCGAGCCTACTTATTGGCGTCCGTGGACACTTCTTCTGTAGCATAGCGGGCGAGGTTTTCAAATTCTCTACTGTAAGCAACAACAACCATCTTAGCCTGGGTAAGACTACAGAACTCTTCTCTCCTGCGATCGATGAGGGCTTGAGGAATGTGATGCTCGCGAAAAGCCTTAGTGAAATCTCTCCAGGTAGGAATCTGGCCAGCTGGAATCATGGCCTCATAATTCTGCCACCAAAGACTAGCAGGACCTTCTAGGTGCATGTGGCATAGATGACCTTGTCACCTTCAGCTACGTTCACAGAACGCAACTTGTGAGTGATACTACGGAGCCAGTCATCTGCATCGAGTGGCTCAATGGGATGATGGAAGGTGGGTGGTTTCAGACGAATGAAGTCATGGATGGTTGCTGACACTTTGCACTGATGTGTGGTGTTCTCCTCAATACGTGCCAACAAGCGGTTAGACTCTCGCTTGTTCCTCTCCATCTCTAACATGACCTCTGCCAACGAAGGCTGGTCGGGAGGATCCTCCTCATCCCTACCACCTTCGTGGTTCTTTCTACGAGCAACTGAACCTCAGGTAACTAATGACATCCTGAGAAATGAAACCAAGGACGGAATCATCATCAACCAGGCTGTAGAAGGTAGGACAAGAAATGAGTATCTCTCGAACTCCTAGGACAATTCCGACAGCATAACGGCAGTAAAATGCTCAAAATGAGACATCCTGCAACGATAGGGCAGTACCATACTCAACAACATCACTCAAGGTTCTGTGATAGTACTAAACAATCTACACCGGAAGAACTTGAGAACAGGAGTATGACTCTCATCAAACAATCCTATGGGACTACGGAATAGTAACACGTGATCCTGATAGACGGAAGAGAAGCCTAGTTCCTTAACCCCGTAGGAAAGTGTCGGGGGAAACTGTCCACCACGAACACCTATGGGACCGGAGCCCCTTGTCTGTGCGGTACGAGGGCGGAGGGAGCACGAAGAGCAGATCGAGGCAGACGCACGGGCAGTTTTACCCAGGTTCGGGCCGCACGGATGCGTAAAACCCTACTCCTGCTTGGTTGTGTATTGAGTTGGGCGCTCGGAGCTTGAAGAAGCAGCTACACGAGCGTTAGAATGATCTAGGTTTCGAACCCCCTCCACGTTGTGCATGGGCCTCCTTTTATAGTGCAAGGGGTCACCGACAGGTGTCAACGTAGGAGAAAGGGGTAAAAATGTAAAAGATGTGGTAGTTGGAACAGTGCGGGAACAGTGGAGCTACAGTGCAGAACAGTGGTCTATACCTACTTTGACAGTGGGGGACAAGGGCATTTAATGCCCGTCGCCGTCGACCCCAAAAGCTCCCGCCGTTGCGTCTCCGTCTGCCACGGCGATGGATCCACTGCCGTGGAGTGCCACCGTGTCCCCCAGGCTGCACAGCCATCCGCCACGCGTCCCTGGAGTGGCCCCAGGGCGACGCGTGGGCTGATGAGCTGGAGCGCGGGCACACAGCGCACCTCCCCCGGCAAGCACCTTGCCGGGCACTTCCCCCGGCAAGCACCTTGCCGGGGATCTCGACCTTGCCGGGCCCGGAAGCTTGCCGCTCCCCGAGCCCTTGCTGGGTCTTCTAAGATAAAATCTTCTGTTCGTCCTGACAAGCTCCTCTTGCCAGGGCCTCGTGCTAGTTAAGCAATCTTGAGCCTGGAACGGCCTTCCCGGCAAGCTCCTCTTGCCGGGGTCTTGGTCTTCTGTCTTGTATACTTTGTCTTTGAATGGTTAGATAAGGAGCAGGAAGGTCTCCGGCGAGCCAGCAGTAAACCTTGCCGCGGGAAGCTGCAACTGCCCGTGCACAAGTTGGGGTACTGAGGTACCCCTACCTTAGTACACCGACAGGAGCCCCCGGGCCTGGGCCACACACGGTGCCGAGCGCTGTTGGGCCAGGCCCAAAACAGTGCACGGGCACCCGCGGCCCGCGGCGCGCCGAATCCACTTCCCTATCCGCCGCACCCCACGGTAACGGCACGCGTCGATTGCGGCGCCGTGGGATGGGACGTGCCCACGATTTCTTTAATGGGAAGGGCGAAACGCCCCCCACTCCCCCATAAAAGCAGAGAGAGCGGCGCGGTTCCCCTCCCTGCGCACTCATTACCATCGTCTTCTTCCTCAGATTCCTCTGCTCTTTGCCTCTACTCCTCCGCCACCACCAAGCTCTTTCGCCCCCTTCCTTCCACCGCGTCCGCCATGGCCCCAAAGACCGACAAGGCGAAGGCGGAGAAGTCCAAGCGGGAGAAGTCAGATCAGGCGGCGAAGCTCGTCGCGTTCCGGAAGGAGCACATCGTCTTTGCGCCGAAGCTCGGCGTGCGGGAGCTTTGGAGCAAATATTATTGGTTCTGGGCCAAGGAGACCCCAGCGCACCCCCGCACGCGCGTCTACCCGGCCGTCGCCAAGGACCACTACCCCGGCGGGTATTACTTTTTCGCAGCCTTCTTCCACTGCGGTCTGTGCCCTCCCTTCTCAAACTTTTTCTGCGATATCATGAATACTTATGGCCTCCACCTCCTCGACTTCACTCCCAACGCCATCCTCACCATGTCCGTTTTCGCACACATGTGCGAAAACTTCGTAGGAATCCAGCCCAACGTAGCTCTCTTTAGGCACTTTTTCATCCCCAGAGTAGAGGCCGACGCCCCCCTCTCCGGAGGAATCTCTTGGGTGTTCAGGCTGAATAAGAAACCCGCCTACTTGCCGGGGGAGCTCCGCGGCAAGTGGGAAGAATGGCGTGCGGAGTGGTGCTGGGTCGTCGAGGAGCGGCCGCAACACTTCACCGCGCCGCGCACATCGCCCATCGTGCGCGGCAGGGATTGGAGTAACTTCGATTCCGACGACTCCAAGCTGGATATTGCTCTCGTCAGGATCATGCGTCTTCGTTTGGCGCCGCTGTCTGTCGCTGAAGTGGGCGCGGACTTTCTTCGTCGCCGGATCGCCCCCCTCCAAGACCGGAAGAGGCCGGCGTGGCAATATGGCGGCCCGGCAGACATCATGAGGCTGCGCCCCGGCCTCAATTTTAACTTCACAACACTCGAGCTGCGGGGTATGGTCAGGGAACTTTTCAAGTTCGACCCGGCACACCCCGAGTACTTCCGAGCTCCCCGGGGAGTGGTGCCGCTCTGCGCCAGTAGCGCCCGGGATCGCCTTGTCGCTATGATGCCCGCGTGCGACTCTCATGGAGTGGAGCGCACGTGGATTGCGCCCAAGCCTATCGACGTCCTCGAGTTCTACGACCGCCTTGTGGAGGTGTTGGAGAAGAAGGACGATCTTAAGCTGCACACGCGGGCCACCACCGACCAAGAGATTGCTTACATAGCTTCTCGCGCTGAAGAAGTCGCCGCAGCCTCGGCGGCGGGAAACTTTGGATACACACCCGCGGAGGCGGAAGCCGCGGATGCCGCCAGCCAGGCGGACAATGAGGAGATTCGCAAGCTGCTAGAGCTCCCTCCCGACGCGCTCGCCGTGATCCCCTCGCTGAGGCACTCCGGGATCAGTGGGATCGCGACGGAGGCCGCGGCAATGGAGGGAACCGCCGGAGGAAGCAGAGGCGCCGCGAGGGGCGGAGGCGCCAAGGGGAAGAGGGCCGCATCGTCGGATGCTGGGCCCAACGAGCCGGCCGAGGCAGAGGAGGGGGAGGAGGAGGAGGCCGAAGACTCCGGCGGATCGACAGAGTTGTACGCCGACGACCTCTCCTCGTCGGAGAGCTCCCCGCCCCCGGCAAGCCCGAAGCAGTCCCCGTTGAAGCGTCTCCGCAAGGCGGCGACAGGGGAGCAAGCACGAGCGCCCCGGCAACAGCCAGCTCGCCGGGCAGCTCCCCGGCCGAGCCAAGCCGCGCCAAGGGCGGCCGGCGTGCCGGCCACGGCAGAGGCCCCGCGCGCGCGGACCACGACGGAGGCGTCCCGCAGGCCGGCACCGAGCCGGCAAGGATCTTCTCGGAGCGGAGCAGCTGCTCCGCCCACTTCTCGGGCGCCGGCCACCACAGGGGCTGGGCCTACGCAGCCCCCAGCCCCGGTGGCTCCGAAACGCGCGAGGGAATCTTCATCCTCCGCTCCTCGCGCCGACGCGCCCACCGTGGAGTTCGACTTCTCCGCGCTGAGCGAGGACGACGAGGAGGACCAAGAGTAAGGACCCGAGACCTTACTCCTTCTTGATTTTTATATCTCGATTGTTGCTGACGCTTGATTTTGTTTGTTGTTTGTGATTGCAGGACCTTGGAGCAGCGCGCGAAGAGGGTCAAGGTGCCCACGGTTGAGGTCGGGGAAGACCCATCTGTCGCGGAAGCAGAGATCGCGCCGGAGCCGAGCTTGCTGGACCCGAGTGCCGCTCCGGGGAGCAGCCCCCAGCGCAGCCCCCAGCGTAAGTTAGAGTTTTACTGTTTTTGCTCGTCGGGGCGCGCTTAGGGCTTTGATCTCTGAATGTCTTGGTTCTTCTATCTTCTCTTGTGCAGAGGTGGAGCCGCAGCGGGAAGAGCGCCCGGAGGCCGTCACCGAGGAGCCGCAGGCCCCGCCGTCCCCGGCAAGGCAAAACTCTCCGGCAAGGGAGAGCGCTCCGCCAAGGGCGGGTACTCCGCCAAGGCAGAGTACCCCGCCAAGGGCGAGCAGCCCGGCGAGGACGGCCACTCCGCCAAGGCCGAGCCCCCCGGCAAGGGAGCCCGCCGCAGAGGACGTCCGCCAAGGTACGTTCTGTACTTGGTTTTCTTGACTTTGCTTCTTTTTGGATCTTTGCTTGATTTTGAACTTCTTTTTCTTCTTCTTCTAGATCTTCCTCCTCCTCCTCCCGCACCGATGGAGACCGAGGTCATCAATATCGAGGATGAGGAGGGCGCGCAGGGCGGCGGCGATGACGCTCCCGTCGTCGTGGAGATGGCCGAGGCCACCGCGGAGACGGCCGAAACCACCGAGCCGGCCGTGCAGGAGACCGCTCCGGCTGCAGATGCAGCGGCCGGGGAGGGGGACGGCGACCGCACCGCCAACCCGGAGGTGGCGGGAGCATCAGATGCTGCACCGGCCGCCGGTCCCTCCGCCGGCGAGGAGCCAGCCGGTTACTATCTTCGTGCCCCCAATGGCATCTTTATCCAAGTGCCTTGGGGGTCTTCATCAAGAACTCCCGCGGAGGGCGAGGCGTTTGACGGGGAAGTCCTCGCCTCCGCGGGTCTGACAGTCGTCGAAGCGCCCGGCGAAGGAGATGGGCCCGAGGAGGAGAAGCTTCTCCACCAGCTCCTGGCCCTTTACCGGGCCAGGCAGGCGAAGCTCGCCTCCCGGGAAGCGCTTGCCGCCAAGGCCGCCGCCGAAATGGAGAAGCGTGCGGCGGAGCTCAGCGCTGCCCACAAGGCGGGCCTCCGCGAGGTGGCGGAGGCGCGCGAGCGCCTTGCCGGCGAATATGAAGAATGGGTGCTGGAGAAGGCCGAGGCTGAAGAACAGCAACGGCTCGCCGGGGTGGAGATGTCCCGGCGAGAGGGAGAGCTCGCGCAGCGGAAGGTGGATCTCGACTCCCACGAGGAGGACCTTGCCGCTCGCGAGGCTGCTCTTGGCGGGGAGCTGAAGGAGGCGAAAGCCGCTGCTGCTGCCGCGGAAGACGCCAAGAAGGAGCTCGCCGCCAAGGTCATCCAGTTGGAGAAGGCGATGAAGGTGAGCGCCGAGAAGGTTGCCGCGCTCATTACTGAGCGCGAGAAGGACGCCCACACCAACGCGGAGCTCCAAGTAAGCTTATCCAAGAAGGGCGACGAGTTGAAGGCCGCCAAGGATTCCATCGAAGACTTGGAGCTGAAGGTTTCAACTTTGAGGGATTCAATTGACGCCGCCAAGCTCCGAGAAGACAAGCTGAAGGAGGAGCTCCGGAAGGAGCGGACTTTGGTGGATAGCGTCAACAAGGCGTCTGAGCTATTCCGGCAGACCATCGAGGCGTGGACCGAAGAGCTGGCTTCTTCTGCGTCCAACATTGACCAGGAGTTGCTTGCTTTGAAGGCCGAGCATCTTATCTACTCGCCGGATCCAGATCTCCCGCACAGCGCCAAGCTCAGCCTCTTCTTCAGAGGCGTCGCTCCGGCCCTTGCAGGTCTCCGGAACCGCATCCCCGCGCAGCTGGCCGAGGAGTCGCGCCGTCTCTGCGCGGGAACTCTGGAGCGGGTCTTGACGAAGATCGTGTTCCGCAACCCGGGGATCAACCTCACGAACGTTCTTCGCAGCTTGCCGGAGGATGCGAACACGGAGGCCCTGAAGGAGCAGGTCAGCCACATCATCGCCAAGGTGGCAAAGCTTGGCAGGAAGGAGGGCGACCGCGTAGACTAGGGCCCCATCTATCTTTATCTTTTTGTTGCTGCATGTTATGTTATGAACTCATTAGTCCATTGCGACAAGTTATCTTTGTAAGATATTTGCTTTACTTTAATCAATCAGTGCAATGTTATCTTCCTTGTTCCAATCTTTGACTTTGTATGTTTTTCACCCTACGCTCCCGGGGAGCTTGCCGGCAAGGGGCCCTTGCCGCGAGCGCTGAGTGCTGGACTCTGAGCAGCCTGCTGGCCAAGGTCCTCGCCGGCAAGCAACCTTTCCGCAGCAGGTCGCAACGCACTTAGCTTGCTGAGTGTACTCGGAAACGAGGCAAGGGCGCGACACTTGTCGCAGCTCACTTAAATCGTTGAGTGAACTCGAAAACAAGATAAGGGTGCGGCAAGCCACGGGTAGGTTCCTCCGCGCACAGGTTTTCCATACAAAGTGTGATCGTTCAAGGAAGACAACCAAAATTTAAAATTTGAACTGGTCAAATTCTAACAACTTATCTTTCATAAGCTGCTTGCTCATGTTGTTTGCTTTCCGGTAAGGCTCTTCTTACTTGAACGGCACTTAGTTCCTCCTCCATCTCCTCCCCCCCCGGCAAACTTGTGCGCGAGGAGCGTCCCTTCTGCTTGAGAGAAAAAGGAAAAGGAGAGGAAAACAAGCATATTGCCTTTCGGCGTAATAGTGCTTACCGAATGTCTAAGTGTTGCATCAAATGCCAAATAAAACATGCAAATAGCAAAGAGAAGCATGCAAAAGGCAATCGATGCGAAAACACGAAATCTTTACTGATGCACGGGGTCTGCGCCCGGCTTTGTACAAAGGGTTACATGCAACAGCGGCAAGGCTTGTACAAAAGATGTGGTTGCCGGAGCGGATCACGGCAACCGCGCCTTAGGGGTGAAACTTGCGAAGATGCTCTATGTTCCAGGAGTTGCTCACCGGTAAGCCTTCTTCGGTCTCGAGGCGGACAGCGCCGGGCCTCGTAACTTGTCTCACCCGATAAGGGCCTTCCCACTTCGGCGTCAACTTGTTGGAATTCTTGGCGGACTGAACACGCCGAAGAACAAGGTCGCCTTCCTCGAGACTCCTGGCCTTGACTTTGCGGCTATGGTAGCGGCGCAAAGCTTGCTGGTATCGAGCAGCTCGTACAGCAGCCTGGAGACGTCCCTCCTCAAGGAGCAATGCGTCATCTTGCCGCAGTTGCTCTTGCTCGAGCTCATCATAAGCGAGCACTCGAGGAGATCCGTATACGAGTTCCGTGGGGATAACTGCTTCTGCCCCGTAGACTAGGGCAAAGGGGGTCTGTCCGGTGGCTCGACTTGGTGTCGTTCTGATTGACCAAAGAGCCGCCGGGAGCTCCTCTATCCAATTCCTTCCGCACTTGCGCAGCCTGTCAAAGGTCCTTGTCTTGAGTCCGCGCAGCACTTCAGCATTTGCCCTCTCCGCTTGACCGTTGCTCCTCGGGTGAGCAACAGAAGCGAAACAGACCTTGGCGCCAAGGTCTTGGACGTACTGCATGAAGGTGCGACTAGTGAATTGTGTACCGTTGTCGGTGATGATCCTGTTAGGAATCCCGAAACGGCAAACAATCGACCTGAAGAACCTGACTGCTGACTGTGCCGTCACCTTCCTCACTGGCTCCACTTCTGGCCACTTTGTGAACTTGTCGATTGCAACGTACAAGTACTCAAAGCCCCCGACAGCGCGAGGGAAAGGGCCGAGGATATCGAGCCCCCAGACCGAGAAGGGCCATGACAAAGGGATTGTTTGGAGAGCTTGAGCTGGCTGATGTATTTGCCTTGCATGGAACTGGCACGCTTCACACTTGGTTACTAGTGCAGTTGCATCTTGGAGGGCTTCTTGCCAAAAGAACCCTTGCCGGAAAGCTTTCCCGGCAAGCGCCCTTGCGCCAATGTGGTGGCCGCATATGCCTCCGTGTATTTCCGCCAACAGCTTCTGTCCATCTTCCCTGGAGATGCACTTCAACCTGACTCCATTGAGTCTTCTTCTGTACAGCTCGTTATCCACAAACTGATACATACTTGACTGCCTGGTTATCTTCTCTATCTCTTGAGGGTCGTCGGGAAGTTCTCCAGTTTGTAGAAAGCGGACGATCTGCTGTGCCCATGCCGGAGCTCGGGGCTCGACGGCAAGGACTAAAGGCTCGAGGGCCGCTGCGGGAACCCCAGCTTCTACGGCAAAGACCTCTGGTCCTGCCGGAGCTGACGGTCCCCCGGCAAGCTCGCCGGGGCGAGGCTTGTCGGGAACACTTGCTTCAACTGCACAAGCCCGAGGGCTTGCAGGAGCAAACTGTTCCTCAGCGTTGTCGTTGATCTTGGGAACTTTGGCGGCGGGTTCAGGAAGATCCGCCGGCAAGTAGTCGCCGGAGACCAACTTTCTCTTCTTGGACTGCCCAATTGATGGTGTAACTGATGGTTGAGTCAGCTTGAGCAAAAAGGTCCCTGGTTCCACAGGTAGCTTCATCGCAGCACACTTTGAAAGGCCATCTGCAATTTCATTTTGAGCTCTCGGGATGTGCTCCATTTGCAGACCTTCAAAGTGTTCTTCAAGCTTCCTCACTTCATCTACATATGCTTCCATCAAAGGGCTCTGGTAGCTCTTGTTGACTTGCCGGACCACCAACTGGGAATCTCCACGTACAATCAGCTTTCTGATCCCAAGTTCAGCCGCAATTCTGAGGCCGGCGAGCAAGCCTTCATACTCTGCAGTATTGTTTGTCGCTTGCTCTCTTGGGAAGTGCATCTGGATAATATACTTGAGGTGTTCTCCGGTGGGCGCAATGAGTACTACGCCAGCACCGGCGCCTTGCAGCGAAAAGGCACCATCAAAGTACATTACCCATTCACTTGTTGCTTCTTGCACGGGTGCGCTTGTTTCTTGAACTTCTTCATCGGGCGTTGGGGTCCATTCTGCTATAAATTCTGCCAAAGCTCGGCTCTGTATGGTTGAAGTACTTTCAAACTTGAGTCCAAAGCTTGATAGTTCCAGTGCCCACTCGACGATCCTGCCTGTTGCCTCTGGATTGTGTAATATCCTCTTCAACGGAAAGCGAGTGACCACGGTTATCTCATGGGCTTGGAAGTAGTGGCGCAGCTTCCTCGAGGCCATGAGGAGGCCGAAAAGCAATTTTTGCACACCGGAGTACCTTGATCTAGCTCCCTGGAGAAGGGAACTTACAAAATACACTGGGCGCTGCACCATCTTCCTCCGCACCT
The DNA here is from genome assembly GCA_902687465.1 of Secale cereale. Taxonomy (NCBI): domain Eukaryota; kingdom Viridiplantae; phylum Streptophyta; class Magnoliopsida; order Poales; family Poaceae; genus Secale; species Secale cereale. The sequence continues at coordinate 145,683,549 of LR738710.1, forward strand.
CTCCTTGCCCCTGCGCAGAGTCTTCCTTGTCGGGGCCAGAGCTTGTCGGGACAGCCCCCTGCTTGTCGCTAGATTCGCTTGCCGGTGATGCTGTCTCCTCGTCGGACTCCCTCTCCGCTACCAACGCAGCACTAACCACCTGGTTGGTTGCCGCTAAGTATAGCAACAACTTTTCCTGTGGTTTAGGTGCGACAAGTATAGGAGTGGAGGACAGGTACCGTTTCAAATCCTGCAACGCCGCCTCCGCTTCCGGAGTCCACTTCATGGGACCTGCCTTCTTCAAGATTTTGAAGAAAGGTAGGGCGCGTTCCGCGGATTTTGAAATGAACCTACTGAGAGCAGCAACGCAACCTGCAAGTCTTCTGACATCCTTGACGCGCTTCGGGGCTTCTATCTGCTCGATGGCTTTGATCTTGTCGGGGTTGGCTTCAATCCCCCTCTGTGATACAAAGAACCCGAGAAGCTTGCCGGAGGGAACTCCAAAGACGCACTTCTCGGGGTTCAGCTTGAGTTGTATCCTGCGCAGGTTCTGAAACGTTTCTTCTAAGTCTTGAATCAGTGTTTCTTTGCTTTTGCTCTTCACCACGATATCATCCATGTAGGCTTCTACATTCCTGTGGATCTGTGGCTCAAAAGCAGTGTACACTACCCTTGCAAAAGTTGAGCCTGCATTCTTCAGTCCAAATGGCATGCGGATAAAGCAGTAAGTGCCACATGGAGTGATAAATGCAGTCTTCTCCTCATCTTCCTTGGCCATGAAAATCTGGTGATAGCCTGAGTAGGCATCAAGAAAACAGAGTAGCTCACATCCGGCAGTGGAGTCAACGATCTGGTCAATGCGCGGCAAAGGGAAGGGATCCTTGGGACATGCTTTATTGACATCAGTGAAGTCTATACACAGTCTCCACTTCCCGTTGGCTTTGCGCACGACGACTGGGTTTGCCAACCACGTCGGATGGATCACACCTCTAACTAGGCCTGCTGCCTCTAGTTTCTTGATCTCCTCGTTGATGAACTCTTGGCGCTCCACGGCTTGCTTCCTTACTTTTTGCTTGATGGGCCGCGCATGAGGGCAGACAGCAAGCTTGTGCTCAATCACCTTCCTGGGAACACCGGGGATGTCAGATGGTTGCCAAGCAAACACATCGACGTTCGCCCGCAGGAAGGCGACGAGCGCGCTTTCCTATTTGCTGTCAAGGGTGGCACTGATGGTGAAGGTACCACCAGTGCCATCCTCCTTTGCGGACACCTTCTTGGTTGCCGGAGGAGCAGCCATTCCTTTCTTGCTCTTGCCGGTGGAGCTCGATGGAACGTCCTCGACGGCAGCGCAGCACTCCGAAGAGGTGCGGTTGCCGGAGTGGGTCCCAGAGCACTTGCCGGACTTGGTCTTCGTCTTCTTCCCCCCGGGAGCTTCAGCGGCAAGAGTATCCTTCTCGGCCGCAGCTGCCGCATCCCGGTAGATCTTGTCGGCGCAGATAAGCGCATCTTTCTTGTCGCTGTGGACAGTGATGACGCTTATCGGCCCCGGCATCTTCAGCACGTTATAGGCATAGTGGGAAGCTGCCATGAACTTGGCGAGGGCGGGACGGCCGAGTATTCCATTGTAGGGCAATGGAATATCAGCAACGTCAAAGGTGATGCGCTCAGTCCTGAAGTTGAGCTCCCCGCCAAAGGTCACCGGCAGAGTAATCTTTCCCTTGGGCTTGCTCCTTCCCGGGTTGATTCCTTGGAATGAACCGGTCTCTTCGAGCTCGCCGTCTCGAATCTGGAGTTTCTTGATCACAGCAGAGGAGATCAAGTTCAGCCCGGCCCCGCCGTCAACCAACATTTTGGTGACCTTGAGGTTGCGGATGGTGGGGGAAACCAGCATCGGCAAGTGCCCGACCGCCGTGGTGCGGTCAGGGTGATCCTCAAGGTCAAAAATGATGGGCGTGCTGGACCATTTGAGGAGCCTGCGCGACTCCACGGGCGGCTCCGCTGCATTCACCTCACGCACCCACTGTTTCAGCTGGCGGTGGGAGGTGTGCAGGGAGGCGCCACCGTCGACGCACAGGACCTCCGTGGCCTTCTGGAACTCCTGCTCGCTGTTCTCGTCGTCCTCCATGTCTTCATCGTCGTCTTCGTCGTTGTCGCGGCCCCGGGGAGGTCGATCTCCTTGCCGCTGCTTGGCCTTGCCGCGGCGTCCTCCCCGGCCATTGAATGGCCGCTTCTTGCTGGGCTCTTCCCCGCCACCTTGGGCCTTCTCCTTGTCGCGCCTCTCGTACTCAGCCTTTTGCTGCTCGACGAGGTACTCGACGCGCTTGCAGTTGGAGAGGTCGTGACCCTTGGTGCGGTGAATCTTACAGTATTGCTTGTCGGAGCTACCCGGCTTGTCGGTCGCCGCCGCAGGGGCAGGCTCCTTGCCGGAGCCGCCAGCCTGCGCTTGTTTGGCGGGGGCCTCCTTGCCGGACTTCTCGACGGCAAGCACTTCCTTCTTGCCCTTCTTCCTGTTGTTCCGCCGCCGACTCTTCTTTGCCGGGGCGGCGTCGTCGCTGTCGCTTCCCCCTGCGCCAGCATCCTCCCCGGGGAGTTTCCTCCCCTCTTCTGCACGGGCGCACTTGTCGGCAAGAGCGTAGAGCTCGCTGACGTCCCTGATCTTGGTCATCGCCATCTCCTCACGCATGCGGCGGTTACGCACGTTCTGATGGAACGCGCTGATAACCGCAGCAGGGTGAACGTCGGGGATGTTGTGCTGTACCCGGCTGAAACGTTGGATATACTTGCGCAGGGGTTCGCCTTCCTTCTGGGCCAAAATGTGGAGATCGCTCTCCTGGCCATGGGGTTTGTGGCCGCCGGTGAAGGCGCCAACAAACTGATGGCAGAGGTCGGCCCAAGAAGAGATAGAGCCTTCCGGCAAGTGCATGAGCCACGAACGGACGTTCGGCTTCAGCACGAGCGGGAAGTAGTTGGCTAGGATCTTCTCGTCGCGCCCCCCGGCAGCTTGCACTGCTATGGTGTAGACGCTGAGAAACTCCGAGGGGTGCGTCTTGCCGTCGTACCTCTCCGGTACGTCGGGCTTAAAGTTCTTCATGCTGGGCCACTGGACGCGCCGCAGCTCGCGGGTGAACGCAGGGCAGCCTGCCGCGTACGGCAAGTCGCCTGGTTCACCGGGCGCGGGTGCGTCGACAGCGTTCCCAGCTCTCTTGTCGGATTGTCGCCGAGCTTCTCGGCGGCGCTCGATCGTGGTCCGAGCGTCTTCATCTCGCCGGTCGTCGAGGACCTGGCGCTGGTCCCGACGGGCCCGCGGGTCCGACGAGGCTGTGGAGCCGTCGTCGGGGTTGTTCCGGCGGGGCGGCGTCTTCTGCTTCTGCGGCGGGGAGTGCACGCTTGTCGCACCCCCGGCAGTCTTGTCGCCGATAGCCTTCGTCTTCTCGGCCTGCCGCGGCCGTGAGGCCGACGGCTGCTGCGGAGAATCGTTGTTGGCGAAGTCTATCAGGCTCCGGATAGTGGCCCTCCATTCCTCGGCCTTGTCAGCCGCTGGAGGAAAATCGAGGAGCAGCTGCGCCCTCGCGAGCGCTTCTGCTGGAGTAGTGGGGAACGCGGGCGAGCGGTGCGAGGAGCGGGATACGCTCGGACTTCTAACGACGTTAGAAGGAGCGGGGTCCCGCGCCGGCGCCTTCGCTTTGCTTGTGCCCGGACGGGGGTCCGGGGCGTCCCGCGAACCTCCGGTATGGCCTTGTCCCAGCAAGCGGATACCACCTCCCGTGGTATGGCGCTGCGGGGTCGTTGTGTGCTGCGATGGACGTGGTGCGTCCACGGAGACCGAGGTCCGGTCGTCCGTCCTGTTCTTGGATCTGGTGGCACCGTGAGTGTCCTCGCCGGCAACCACCCTTCCGACGGCGTCTCCCCCGCCCACCGTTGGCTCTGGTGGCGGCGGGTGAGACGCAGACGGGCCTCCGACCTCCGAAGGCTTCTTCTTCGGGGCCATGGAGTTGTCGCTGATGAAGTTGCTGATGAAGCTGGAGAGGTTGATGAAGATTGCGCCCGCGCGAACGCCGGATCAGGTTCGCACAACCTCGACGCCCCCTACCTGGCGCGCCAAAGATGTCGGGGGAAACTGTCCACCACGAACACCTATGGGACCGGAGCCCCTTGTCTGTGCGGTACGAGGGCGGAGGGAGCACGAAGAGCAGATCGAGGCAGACGCACGGGCAGTTTTACCCAGGTTCGGGCCGCACGGATGCGTAAAACCCTACTCCTGCTTGGTTGTATATTGAGTTGGGCGCTCGGAGCTTGAAGAAGCAGCTACACGAGCGTTAGAATGATCTAGGTTTCGAACCCCCTCCACGTTGTGCATGGGCCTCCTTTTATAGTGCAAGGGGTCACCGACAGGTGTCAACGTAGGAGAAAGGGGTAAAAATGTAAAAGATGTGGTAGTTGGAACAGTGCGGGAACAGTGGAGCTACAGTGCAGAACAGTGGTCTATACCTACTTTGACAGTGGGGGACAAGGGCATTTAATGCCCGTCGCCGTCGACCCCAAAAGCTCCCGCCGTTGCGTCTCCGTCTGCCACGGCGATGGATCCACTGCCGTGGAGTGCCACCGTGTCCCCCAGGCTGCACAGCCATCCGCCACGCGTCCCTGGAGTGGCCCCAGGGCGACGCGTGGGCCGATGAGCTGGAGCGCGGGCACACAGCGCACCTCCCCCGGCAAGCACCTTGCCGGGGATCTCGACCTTGCCGGGCCCGGAAGCTTGCCGCTCCCCGAGCCTTTGCTGGGTCTTCTAAGATAAAATCTTCTGTTCGTCCTGACAAGCTCCTCTTGCCAGGGCCTCGTGCTAGTTAAGCAATCTTGAGCCTGGAACGGCCTTCCCGGCAAGCTCCTCTTGCCGGGGTCTTGGTCTTCTGTCTTGTATACTTTGTTTTTAAATGGTTAGATAAGGAGCAGGAAGGTCTCCGGCGAGCCAGCAGTAAACCTTGCCGCGGGAGGCTGCAACTGCCCGTGCACAAGTTGGGGTACTGAGGCACCCCTACCTTAGTACACCGACAGGAGCCCCCGGGCCTGGGCCACACACGGTGCCGAGCGCTGTTGGGCCAGGCCCAAAACAGTGCACGGGCACCCGCGGCCCGCGGCGCGCCGAATCCACTTCCCTATCCGCCGCACCCCACGGCAACGGCACGCGTCGATTGCGGCGCCGTGGGATGGGACGTGCCCACGATTTCTTTAATGGGGAGGGCGAAACGCCCCCCACTCCCCCATAAAAGCAGGGAGAGCGGCGCGGTTCCCCTCCCTGCGCACTCATTACCATCGTCTTCTTCCTCAGATTCCTCTGCTCTTTGCCTCTACTCCTCCGCCACCACCAAGCTCTTCGCCCCCTTCCTTCCACCGCGTCCGCCATGGCCCCAAAGACCGACAAGGCGAAGGCGGAGAAGTCCAAGCGGGAGAAGTCAGATCAGGCGGCGAAGCTCGTCGCGTTCCGGAAGGAGCACATCGTCTTTGCGCCGAAGCTCGGCGTGCGGGAGCTTTGGAGCAAATATTATTGGTTCTGGGCCAAGGAGACCCCAGCGCACCCCCGCACGCGCGTCTACCCGGCCGTCGCCAAGGATCACTACCCCGGCGGTTATTACTTTTTCGCAGCCTTCTTCCACTGCGGTCTGTGCCCTCCCTTCTCAAACTTTTTCTGCGATATCATGAATACTTATGGCCTCCACCTCCTCGACTTCACTCCCAACGCCATCCTCACCATGTCCGTTTTCGCACACATGTGCGAAAACTTCGTAGGAATCCAGCCCAACGTAGCTCTCTTTAGGCACTTGTCGGCAAGAGCGTAGAGCTCGCTGACGTCCCTGATCTTGGTGTACTAGAGCAAGCTCAGCGCTTTGTTGTGACGATCGAGGCAGACGCACGGGCAGTTTTACCCACGTGCAGCGCTCCGCCAAGGGCGGGTACTCCGCCAAGGCAGAGTACCCCGCCAAGGGCGAGCAGCCCGGCGAGGACGGCCACTCCGCCAGGGCCGAGCTCCCCGGTCTTGCCGGGGTCTTGGTCTTCTGTCTTGTATACTTTGTCTTTGAATGGTTAGATAAGGAGCAGGAAGGTCTCCGGCGAGCCAGCAGTAAACCTTGCCGCGGGAGGCTGCAACTGCCCGTGCACAAGTTGGGGTACTGAGGCACCCCTACCTTAGTACACCGACAGGAGCCCCCGGGCCTGGGCCACACACGGTGCCGAGCGCTGTTGGGCCAGGCCCAAAACAGTGCACGGGCACCCGCGGCCCGCGGCGCGCCGAATCCACTTCCCTATCCGCCGCACCCCACGGTAACGGCACGCGTCGATTGCGGCGCCGTGGGATGGGACGTGCCCACGATTTCTTTAATGGGGAGGGCGAAACGCCCCCCACTCCCCCATAAAAGCAGAGAGAGCGGCGCGGTTCCCCTCCCTGCGCACTCATTACCATCGTCTTCTTCCTCAGATTCCTCTGCTCTTTGCCTCTACTCCTCCGCCACCACCAAGCTCTTCGCCCCCTTCCTTCCACCGCGTCCGCCATGGCCCCAAAGACCGACAAGGCGAAGGCGGAGAAGTCCAAGCGGGAGAAGTCAGATCAGGCGGCGAAGCTCGCCGCGTACCGGAAGGAGCACATCGTCTTCTCGCCGAGGCTCGGCGTGCGGGAACTCTGGAGCAAATATTATTGGTTCTGGTCCAAGGAGACTCCAGCGCACCCCCGCACGCGCGTCTACCCGGCCGTCGCCAAGGATCACTACCTGGCGCGCCAAAGATGTCGGGGGAAACTGTCCACCACGAACACCTATGGGACCGGAGCCCCTTGTCTGTGCGGTACGAGGGCGGAGGGAGCACGAAGAGCAGATCGAGGCAGACGCACGGGCAGTTTTACCCAGGTTCGGGCCGCACGGATGCGTAAAACCCTACTCCTGCTTGGTTGTGTATTGAGTTGGGCGCTCGGAGCTTGAAGAAGCAGCTACACGAGCGTGAGAATGATCTAGGTTTCGAACCCCCTCCACGTTGTGCATGGGCCTCCTTTTATAGTGCAAGGGGTCACCGACAGGTGTCAACGTAGGAGAAAGGGGTAAAAATGTAAAAGATGTGGTAGTTGGAACAGTGCGGGAACAGTGGAGCTACAGTGCAGAACAGTGGTCTATACCTACTTTGACAGTGGGGGACAAGGGCATTTAATGCCCGTCGCCGTCGACCCCAAAAGCTCCCGCCGTTGCGTCTCCGTCTGCCACGGCGATGGATCCACTGCCGTGGAGTGCCACCGTGTCCCCCAGGCTGCACAGCCATCCGCCACGCGTCCCTGGAGTGGCCCCAGGGCGACGCGTGGGCTGATGAGCTGGAGCGCGGGCACACAGCGCACCTCCCCCGGCAAGCACCTTGCCGGGGATCTCGACCTTGCCGGGCCCGGAAGCTTGCCGCTCCCCGAGCCCTTGCCGGGTCTTCTAAGATAGAATCTTCTATTCGTCCTGACAAGCTCCTCTTGCCAGGGCCTCGTGCTAGTTAAGCAATCCTGAGCCTGGGACGGCCTTCCCGGCAAGCTCCTCTTGCCGGGGTCTTGGTCTTCTGTCTTGTATACTTTGTCTTTGAATGGTTAGATAAGGAGCAGGAAGGTCTCCGGCGAGCCAGCAGTAAACCTTGCCGCGGGAAGCTGCAACTGCCCGTGCACAAGTTGGGGTACTGAGGTACCCCTACCTTAGTACACCGACAGAAAGGTAGGATGACTCAGATCAGAAGACATGAGGTATAAGGAGTAAAAAGAGCCTTACGTTCCCTTCCACAATCAATTCCCTTATATAACTAAGGAATTTCTAGACTCAACTTCGACCAGTTTGGCTTGGTAATCCTAGAAGCAGTTAGGCTCTGATACCAAAGCTGTCGGGAACCCGATCCTAAGTCACACCGGTCTAGCATGTAACACACCATATCACTTTGCGGCCTCACGCACGGTATCCCCACGGGTGCCACCTTACCTGGCCCAGGACCATTTGCGCATTTTGGCTCACGTATATGATAGTGTCGCTAGCATCCATATGACAGAGAACCCGGGCCGACATGACTAGTTATAATCCCAAGGTGGCGCTAACTTACAGGGACAGGCATACATGGCATAGCAACGAACGTGTCGATCATCAACGTATGAACCCAAGTCGTAGCAAGCTACAAGGACTTAAAGGAGCAACGCGTGACATTTCCCCGAAGGGACAAACACAGGAATGAAGAAGGACACACGCCGGCCAGCCTAAGTGTTCCGGAGCAGTAGCAAGCTACCAAGGCTCAGTGGAAGCACTAGGAGACATTTCCCCATAAGAGAGGCTACCAAGAGGAAACAACTAGGTTGTCGGATCCCACACATACCAAGCATTTCAATAGCATACACACAATATGCTCGATATGTGCAAATACAACATGGCATCACAACAAGACTCTATGAAACAAAGTATTTATTCATTAGGCTCCGAGGAGCCAGATATTACAAACCTGGGTCTCATGACCCAACATTCAGAGCATACAAGCAACAAGCGGAAGCATAACATGTCTGAGTACAGACAACAACAAAAGAAAAAGGCTGAAGAGCCTGACTATCTACAACACTCGTACAAGATCGTAGCTGAGGTAACAAGCTACTTGTCGAAGTCCAAGCGGAACTACTAGCGAGACAGGAGTCTCATCTGCAAAACATAATTAAGCAAACATGAGTACAAAGGTACTCAGCAAGACTTACATCAGATCCTATCATACATGCACTTGTATCAAGAAGGCAAAGTGGGGTTTAGTTGCAGCAAGCCAGCTTTGACTCTATGGCTATCCATTGCTACGACTGCTGGTAACTCTTGAGATGGCGCACACGAGTCCACTAATCACCACTCAATACACCACTATGGATTCATCCCCGTCTCCCTACGAGAAGGCCGGCCATAGCACTCACACTTGTCTTGAGTATTTTAGAGTATCCACTTCCAGTTGTCTATGTACCACGTAAGCATCCAAGAAGTCCATAACCGTGGACTCGGCTATTCGAATAGATCATGTTAACCCTGCAGGGGTGTACTTCTTCACACACGCTCTCGCCACTTACCGCCATGTACACGTCGTGTATCTCGGCAACCTTCAAGCGGAAGCCTAGCGAGGGTGTCGGCCACGACCTGACTAACCATACAAGACTCTAGTCCAGGTTTATCGCCTATTCGGGTTCCCTCCGCAAGGGAGTCCGGCCGAGGTTTCCATCACGGCCCCAAAAGATGTGTACAGGGTTCCCGAGCCCACCATCCGGGTGCCACTCGGTACACCGGGCCACGTGTTCCTAGTCTGTCCCAAGACCACCCTGTCGGGTGCCACTTGGTAGAGAAATAACACTACCTACAAACACCAGAAACTAGTTGCGACTCCTGGACAGAGACCAAGTTGATTAATAAGTCGAGAGGGGCACTTAAGCATTCCAATGTGTGGAAGTAGCTAGTCATTGGACAACATACACAGAACTTAGTGCTTAAGGACGGTTCCAGTGAGACAACCCACCATGTACTCCTACATGGCCTCTCACCGCTACCTTTACCAGATCGTGTTCACACACTTAACGCTCAGCATCAGAACATATCACTGCACTCCAATTCATTCCCAATGAATCAGACCTACACACTCTAAGCAATAGCAAGCAAGGCATGGTAAGAACACAACATGGCTTCAATCAACTCCTACACATGCTAGTGGGTTTCAACTATTTACTATGACAATGACAGGTCATGCAGAGGAATGGGTTCAACTATCGCAGCATAAAGAAGCAGTTGAATCGTTGTTGTCCTAATGCAATAACAGAGAGCAAGAGCGAGAGAGTAGGATTGTATCGGAATGAACAAAGGGGTTTTGCTTGCCTGATAGATCAACAGGGGGGCACTGCTCCTCGGACAGGTACTCTGGAACGGTCTCCGGAGCAGGACCTATCGAGAAGGACGGTGCCAACAATCAAACACAAGCATATGCAACAATATGATGCATGAATATGGCATGAAGATATGATGTTGTTTGAGTTAAAGCAACTAGCACTTATTTGGTTGAAGTCCATTTGAACCAAGGGTTCAAATGCAACTCCGACGCATTTAAAAATGCCATTTGTGTGTTTTCATATATTCAGTAGGTATAACTTCAGTTGTCATGCATGAAAATGGTACAGATGGATAGATTGAATTTTTTGGATAAATTTTCATAAATAAATTATTTCATTCTGAGCTACGGTTGAAATTCTGTGATTTTTTGAAGTTTAAACCAATTTCTGAAATAAATAAATCCTTTAAGACTTATTAAAATACCAGAAATGGATTACTGCGTCAGCATGACCAAGGCATGACGTCAGCAGGTCAACCAGGCTGACCAGAGCCAAACCTGACAGTGGGGTCCACTGGTCAGTGACTCAGTTAATTAACTGAGTTAATTAACACTAAAACTAATCCTAACAAAAGTCAGCTGGGCTGGGCTCACGTGTCAGTGGCTCCACTAATTAACTAACTTAACTACCTAAAACTTATCTGGTCAACTAACTCGAGGGGGGCCCACCTGTCATTGACCCAGGGGGTCAAATCCCTGGTCAACCCGCGGCTAACACGCCGGCGTTTAGCCGCCGGCGGCAGCAAACGCGGCGGAGGGCGTCGGGATTGGGCCCCCGGCATCCAAATGGACAGCCGAGGCCATCTGCAGGCTGCGGAGGCACGTCCGCATCCATCCACGCCAACGGGAGGTTGCGGGGGCGCCGGAGCTGGCCGGAACAAAGCTCGCGGCAGCGCCGGAGTTCGGGCCTCGTCGGAAACGGCGCTACGGGGCACGGGGAGGCCAGAGGAGGGGTGCTACGGGCTCGTGGGGAGCCGCTGAGCACGCTAGTGTGCTCATCTGCGAGCAGCAAGGGCTGTGGCCACGTCGACGACGAGGCACGGCGGCGGTGAGGTCTCAGCCTCGGCAGGGAACGGGGCTGGAGCTCGCAAAGATGATGGGGAGAAGAGGGGTTCGACGTGGAGGCTCACAGCGTGTCGAACGGTGGTCTCAGCGGGCTCGGGGAGGTAGCGGAGACGACGGAGGGTCGCTGGCGATCTCGGTGCAGAGGCGGCGGTCTCGAGCTCGAAGTCGAGGCTGCAGGGCGTCCGACGACGTGTGGCTCGTCGGAGAGGACGGGGACGAGGTGGCGGAGCTCTCGGGCACGTTGGCTGGGCATGGGGTGGTCTGTGGCCACGGCAGCGGCGAGCGGCGGCGACGGTGGCGTTCGGTGGTGCGAGAGAGAGCGAGGGAGAGGGGGGGAACCACGACGGGTGTGCGAGACGGCCGGGGCGTTGCGTGGCGTCTTCCAGGGCGTCCAGAGCGGCGGGGGAGAGGGCAGGCAGGCAGGGAGGAGGTGGCATACATGCGGTCGGCGGTGGCGCGTGCCCCTGCCTCCTGTCGTCGCCAAGAGGACGACGACTGGCAGATGGGCCGGCCGAGCTGGGCCGCACAGCGCCAGGCCAGCAAGTGGCCCAGGTAAGAGTTTTTCCCTTTTTGTTTTTCTTTCTGTTTTCAATTTCTATAATTCTGTTTTGATTTAGTTTCTAAACTAAATCATTTATTTTATTCCGACCCCTTTTTGTAGGGACCTAAGGAATTAATCCAAAGCCCCTCAAAATAAAAATCAGAATTTTGGACATATATAAAATATATATCCAAGGAAAATAATTATTGCATTAATTCCAAATGCCCAAAATAAATATTTATGAGCTCGTGAAAATATTGGTTTGAATTTTACCTCTGTCCAATATATTCAGAGAGAAACATGAACATTTTCTTGGACCCTTTTGGAGCAATTTTTATTTGGGTCATTTTGCAAAAAGGGTTTCTGAGGGTTTCACAAGTCCCCAATTCAAATTCATTTGAAAACTAAACATGATGCAAACACCAAGCTAGCCTAGTGCATACCAGAACTAGGGTTGCGACAGAGGCTTGTCCAAGTAAGGACAGCACCCAAGCACCGGTCCATCCACATACCAAATTATCAAAGTACCGAACGCGAATCAGATGATCGTGATGAAAACTAGCTTGACGATAATTCCCATGTCTCCTCGGGAGCGCTTTCCTTTATATAAGAGTTTGTCCAGGATTTTCCTTTGCTACAAAAAGGATTGGGCCACCTTGCTGCACCTTATTTACTTTTATCTTTTGTTACGTGCTACCAATTACCTTATCACAAAACTATCTGTTACCTATAATTTCAGTGCTTGCAGAAAATACCTTACTGAAAACTGCCTATCATTTCCTTCTGCTCCTCGTTGGGTTCGACGGCCTTAATTATAGAAAGGACTACGATATATCCCCTACACTTGTGGGTCATCAAGACTCTTTTCTGGCGCCGTTGCCAGGAAGTGAAGCGCCTTTGGTAAGAAAAAAATTATATAGTGTGCTGAAATTTATTGTCGCTTGTTACTATGGCTCATAATCCTTTGAGGGGCTTGTTCGGGGTATCTTCACCCCGACCAGAAGAGAAAAGAGTTGCTCCTCAGCCTACCGCACCTACTGAAAATGTTTGCTTTGAGATTCCTTCGGGTATGATAGAGAAACTGCTTGAAAATCCTTTTACAGGAGACGGAACACTGCATCCCGATTTACACCTAATCTATGTGGATGAAGTTTGTGGATTATTTAAGCTTGCAGGTATGCCCGAGGATGTTATCAAGAAGAAGGTCTTCCCTTTATCTTTGAAGGGAGATGCATTGACATGGTTTAGGCTATGTGATGATATTGGATCATGGAATTATAATCGTCTGAAGTTGGAATTTATTCAGAAGTTCTACCCTATGCACCAGGTTCACCGTGATCGTAATTACATTTATAATTTTTGGCCTCACGAAGTAGAAAGCATCGCTCAAGCTTGGGGGGGGGGGCTTAAGTCAATGTTATATTCATGCCCAGATCATGAGCTCTCAAGAGAAATGATTATTCAAAATTTTATGCTCGGCTTTCTCTCAGTAATTGCTCCAAGCTCGATACTTTCTTGTTCTGGCTCTTATATGATGAAGACTGTTGAATTCAGATGGGATTTATTGGAAAGAATTAAAGGCAACTCTGAAGATTGGGATCTCGACGATGGTAAGGAGTCAGGTATGACACCTAAGTTTGATTGTGTTAAGGCTTTTATGGATACCGATGTTTTTCGTGAGTTTAGCACTAAATATGGACTTGACTCTGAGATAGTAGCTTGTTTCTGTGAATCATTTGCTCCTCATGTTGATCTCCCCAAGGAGAAGTTGTTTAAATACCTTCCCCCTATTTAAGTAAAAGTAGTTGAACCTGTTAAAGTTGAAGAAAAGACTATCACTTATAATGTTGATCCTATTATTCCTACTGCCTATATTGAGTAACCACCCTTCCCTGTTAGGATAAAGGATCATGCTAAAGCTTCAACTGTAGTTCGTAAGAGTAATACTAGAACACCTACACCCCCTGAGCAAATTAAAGTTGAACCTAGTGTTGCCATGGTTAAAGATCTCTTGGTAGAAGATTTAGATGGACATGTTATTTACCTCCAAGAAGAGTCTGCTAGATTAGCCAAACCCAATGCTAGGATTAAACATAGACCTATTGTAGACTTGCCTGTTATCTCTGTTAAGATAGGAGATCATTGCTATCATGGTTTATGTGACGTAGGCGCTAGTGCGAGTATTATCCCTCATTCCTTATATCAAGAAATTATGCATGACATTTCACCTATTGAATTAGAAGGGATTAATGTTACTATTATAAGCTAGCTAAGAGAGACACTATTTCACCAGTTGGGATTGTTAGAGATGTTGAAGTTTTGTGTGGGAAGGTTAAATACCCTGCTGATTTTCTTGTTCTTAGTTCCACACAAGATGAATTTTGTACCATTATATTTGGTAGACCCTTCTTGAATACTGTTAATACTAAGATAGACTACGTGAAGGATATTGTTACTGTTGGTTTAGGGGATACGTCTCATGATTTTAACTTTGCTAAATTTCATAGACAACCCCTTGATAAAGAATTACCTAGTAAGGATGAAATTATTGGTCTTGCTTCTATTGTTGTGCCTCCTAATGATCCTTTGGAACAATACTTGCTAGATCATGAAAATGATATGCATATGAATGAGAGAAGGGAAATAGATGAAATATTCTTTAATCAAGGGCCCGCATTAAAAACAACTTGCCTCTTGAAATTCTAGGGGATCCTCCTCCACCCAAGGGTGATCCCGTGTTCGAGCTTAAACCTTGGATATACTCTGGATGATCTTAAGGGCATTAGTCCCACCTTATGCCAACACAAGATTAAATTGGAAGAAAACGCTAAACCGGTTATTGATCATCAACGACGGTTAAATCCTAAGATGAAAGAAGTGGTATGGAAGGAAATACTAAAGCTTCTAGAGGCAGGTATTATCTATCCAGTTGCAGGTAGGAAGTGGGTAAGTCATGTCCATTGTGTCCCTAATAAGGGAGGTATGACCGTTGTTCCTAATGATAAAGATGAATTGATCCCGCAAACAATAGTTACAGGTTATAGGATGGTAATTGATTTCCGTAAGTTAAATAAAGCTACTAAGAAAGATCATTACCCCATGCCATTTATTGATCAAATGCTAGAAAGTTTGGCCAAACATACTCATTTTTTCTTTCTACCTGGTTATTCTGGTTTCTCTCAAATACCTGTGTCAAAAGGGGATCAAGAAAAGACCACTTTTACTTGTCCTTTTGGTACCTTTGCTTATGGACGTATGCCTTTTGGTTTATGTAATGCACCTGCTACCTTTCAAAGATGCATGATGGCTATATTTCTGATTTTTGTGAAAAGATTGTTGAGGTGTTCATGGATGATTTCTCCGTTTATGGAACTTCTTTTGATGATTGCTTAAGCAACCTTGATCGAATTTTGCAGAGATGTGAAGACACTAATCTTGTTTTGAATTGGGAGAAGTGCCACTTTATGGTTAATGAAGGCATTGTCTTGGGACATAAAATTTCTGAAAGAGGTATTGAAGTTGACAAAGCTAAACTTGATGCTATTGAAAAGATGCCATGCCCTAAGGACATCAAAGGTATATGAAGTTTCCTTGGTCATGCCGGGTTTTATAGGAGGTTCATTAAGGACTTCTCCAAAATCTCCAGGCCTCTGACTAATGTCTTACAAAAAGATATCCCTTTTGTCTTTGATGATGATTGTCTAGAAGCATTTCAAATACTTAAGAAAGCATATATCTCTGTGTTGGAAATATGCCCTAGAGGCAATAATAAAATGGTTATTATCGTATTTCCTTGTTCATGATGATTGTCTGTTATTCATGCTTGAATTGTATTATCCGGAAACAGTGATACATGTGTGAATACATAGACCACAATGTGTCCCTGGTAAACCTCTAGTTACTAGCTCGTTGATCAGCAGATGGTTACGGTTTCCTGACCATGGACATTGGATGTCATTGATAACGAGATCACGTCATTAGGAGAATGATGTGATGGACAAGACCCAATCCTAAGCCTAGCACAAGATCGTGTAGTTCGTAATGCTAAATCTTTTTCCAATGTCAAGTATCTTTTCCTTAGACCATGAGGTTGTGCAACTCCCGGATACCGTAGGAATACTTTGGGTGTGCCAAAGGTCCCAACATAACTGGGTGGCTATAAAGGTACAGAACGGGTATCTCCGAAAGTATCTGTTGGGTTCGCACGAACCGAGACTGGGATTTGTCACTCCGTATGACGGAGAGGTATCTCTGGGCCCACTCGGTAAGACATCATCATAATGAGCTCAATGTGACTAAGGTGTTGGTCACATGATGATGTATTATGGAACGAATAAAGAGACTTGCCATGACGAGATTGAACAAGGTATCGGTATACCGACGATCGAATCTCGGGCAAGTACTATACCGATAGACAAAGGGAATTGTATACGGGATTGATTGAATCCTTGACATCATGGTTCATCCAATGAGATCATCAAGGAGCATGTAGGAACCAACATGGGTATCCAGATCCCGCTGTTGGTTATTGACCGGAGAATCGTCTCGGTCATGTCTACATGTCTCCCGAACCCGTAGGGTCTACACACTTAAGGTTCGGTGACGCTAGGGTTGTAGAGATATATGCATGCGTTTACCCGAATGAGGTTCGGAGTCCCGAATGAGATCCCGGATGTCACGAGGAGTTCCGGAATGGTCCAGAGGTAAATAATTATATATAGGAAGTCCAGTTTCGGCCATCGGGAGAATTTCGGGGGTCACCGGTAGTGTACCGGGGCCACCAGAAGGGTCCCGGGGGTCCACCTATCCCGGAGGGCCCCATGGGCTGAAAGGGGAAGGGAACCAGCCCATAGTGGGCTGATGCGCCCCCCCCCCCTTGGCCCTTCCCCCTGCGCCTAGGGTTGGGAACCCTAGGGGTGGGGGGCGCCCCACGTGACTTGGGGGGCAAGGCCCCCCCCTAGGCCGCCGCCCCCTAGAGATCCCATCTCTAGGGCCGGCGCACCCCCTCGGCCCCCTATATAAAGTGGGTGGGAGGGAGGGCAGCCGCACCCCATGCACTAGCGCCTCCCTCTCCCTCCCGTGACACCTCTCCCTCCTCCAGTGTTGCTTGGCGAAGCCCTGCTGGAATACCGTTGCATCCACCACCATGCCGTCGTGCTGCTGGATCTCCATCAACCTCTCCCCCCCTTGCTGGATCAAGAAGGAGGAGACGTCGCTGCACCGTACATGTGTTGAACGCGGAGGTTCCATCCGTTCGGCGCTAGGATCATTGGTGATTTGGATCACGGCGAGTACGAATCCATCATCCACGTTCTCTTGAACGCTTCCGCTCGCGATATACAAGGGTATGTAGATGCACTCCCCTCTCTCTCGTTGCTAGTTGACTCTGTAGATTGATCTTGGTGAAGCGTAGAAATTTTTTGATTTCTGCTACGTTCCCCAACAGTGGCATCTGAGCTAGGTCTATGCCTAGTATCTTGGACGAGCAGAACACAAAGCAGTTGTGGACGTAGATTTGTTCAATTCTCTTACCACTACTAGTCTAATCTTGATTCGGTGGCATCGTGGGATGAAGCGGCCCAGACCGACCTTACACGTACGCTTACGTGAGACAGGTTCCACCGACTGACATGCACTAGTTGCATAAGGTGGCTAGCGGGTGACAGTCTCTCCCACTTTAGTCGGATCGGATTCGATGAAAAGGGTCCTTATGAAGGTAAGAAACATTCTTGCTAGAAACCTATAGCAGCCACCTAAAAATTTGCAACAACAATTAGAGGACGTCTAACTTGTTCTTGCAGCATGTGCCGTGTGATTTGATATGGCCAAAAGAATGTGATGAATGATATATGTGATTTATGAGATTGATCATGTTCATGTAATAGGAATCACGACTTGCATGTCGATGAGTATGACAACCGGCAGGAGCCATAGGAGTTGTCTTTATTTTATTGTATGACCTTTGTGTCACTGCATAACGCCATGTAATTACTTTACTTTATTGCTAAACATTAGCTATAGTAGTAGAAGTAATGTTTGGCGAGATGACTTCATGAAGACACGATGATGGAGATCATGGTGTCATGCCGGTGACGATGATGATCATGGAGCCCCGAAGATGAAGATCAAAAGGAGCAAAATGATATTGGCCATATCATGTCACTATTTGATTGCATGTGATGTTTATCATGTTTATACATCTTATTTGCTTAGAACGACGGTGGTAAATTAGATGATCTCTCACTAAAATTTCAAGAATTGTGTTCCCCCTAACTGTGCACCGTTGATAAGGTTCGTTGTTCCGAAGCACCACGTGATGATCGGGTGTGATAGGCTCTAACGTTCACATACAACGGGTGTAAGCCAGATTTACACACGCAATACACTTAGGGTTCACTTGACGAGCCTAGCATGTACAGACATGGCCTCGGAACACGGAAGACCGAAAGGTCGAACATGAGTCGTATAGAAGATGCGATCAACATGAAGATGTTCACCGTTGATGGCTAGTCCGTGTCACGTGATGATCGGACACGGCCTAGTCGATTCGGATCATGTTTCACTTAGATGACTAGAGAGATGTCTATCTGAGTGGGAGTTCATTAAATTGTTTAGATGAACTTAATTGTCATGAACTTAGTCTAAAATCTTTACAATATGTCTTGTAGATCCAATGGCCCATGCTCATGTTACCCTCAACTTCAACACGTTCCTAGAGAAATCCAAGCTGAAAGACGATGGTAGCAACTATACGGATTGGGTCCGTAACCTGAGGATCATCCTCATAGCTGCCAAGAAAACATAAGTCCTTGAAGCACCGCTAGGTGACGCTCCCGCCCCGGCAAACCAAGATGTTATGAACGCTTGGCAGTCGCGTTGTGATGATTACTCGCTGGTTCAGTGCGACATGCTTTACAGCTTAGAATCGGGGCTCCAAAAGCGTTTTGAGCACCACGGAGCATATGAGATGTTCCAAGAGCTGAAAATGGTTTTCAAAGCTCATGCCCGAGTCGAGAGATATGATGTCTCCGACGCATTCTACAGTTGTAAAATGGAGGAGAATAGTTATGTCAGCGAGCACATACTCAAATTGTCAGGGTTGCACAATCGCTTGTCTCAGTTGGGAATGAATCTCCCGGACGAAGCGGTCATTGATAGAATCCTTCAGTCGCTCCCACCTAGCTACAAGAGCTTCATGATAAACTTCAATATGCAAGGGATGGAGAAGTCCATTCCCGAGGTGTATTCAATGCTGAAATCAGCGGAGGTGGAGATCAAGAAAGAGCATCAAGTGTTGATGGTGAATAAAACCACCAAGTTCAAGAAAGGCAAGGGTAAGAAGAACTTCAAGAAGGATGGCAAAGGAGTTGCCGCGCCCGGTAAGCTAGTTGCAGGGAAGAAGCCAAAGAATGGACCCAAGCCTGAGAATGAGTGCTTTTATTGCAAGGGAATGGGTCACTAGAATCGGAACTGCCCCAAATACTTAGCAGATAAGAAGGCCGGCAACGTCAAAGGTATATATGATATACATGTTATTGATGTGTACCTTACCAGCGCTCGTAGTAGCTTCTGGGTATTTGATACCGGTGCAGTTGGTCACATTTGTAACTCAAAGCAGGAGCTGCGGAATAAGCGGAGATTGGCGAAGGACGAGGTGATGATACGCGTCGGGAATGGTTCCAAGGTCGATGTGATCGCCGTCGGCACGCTACCTCTACATCTACCCTCGGGATTAGTTTTAAACCTTAATAATTGTTATTTAGTACCAGCTTTGAGCATGAACATTGTATCTGGATCTCGTTTAATGCGAGATGGCTACTCATTTTAATCCGAGAATAATGGTTGTTCTATTTATATGAGAGATATGTTTTATGGTCATGCCCCGCTGGTCAATGGTTTATTCTTGATGAATCTCGAACGTGATGTTACACATATTCATAGTGTGAATGCCAAAAGATGTAAGGTTGATAATGGTAGTCCCACATACTTGTAGCATTGCCGCCTTGGTCATATTGGTGTCAAACGTATGAAGAAGCTCCATGCAGATGGACTCTTAGAGTCTCTTGATTATGAATCATTTGACACGTGCGAACCATGGCTTTTGGGTAAGATGATCAAGACTCCGTTCTCCGGAACAATGGAGCGAGCAACCAACTTATTGGAAATCATACATACCGATGTGTGCGGTCCAATGAGTGTTGAAGCTCGCGGAGGCTATCGTTATGTTCTCACCCTCACAGATGACGTAAGTAGATATGGGTATGTCTACTTAATGAAACACAAGTCTGAGACCTTTGAAAAGTTCAAGGAATTTCAGAATGAGGTTGAGAATCAACGTGACAGAAAAATAGAGTTCATACGATCGGATCGTGGACGAGAATATTTAAGTCACGAATTTGGCATGCACCTAAGGAACTATGGAATTGTTTCACAATTGACACCGCCTGGAACACCTCAGCGTAATGGTGTGTTCGAATGTCGTAATCGTACTCTGCTGGACATGGTGCGATCTATGATGTCTCTTACCGACTTACTACTATCTTTTTGGGGTTATGCTTTAGAGACTGCCGCATTCACTTTAAATAGGGCTCCGTCTAAATCCGTTGAGACGACACCGTATGAACTTTGGTTTGGCAAGAAACCTAAGCTATCATTTCTGAAAGTTTGGGGTTGCGATGCTTATGTCAAGAAACTTCAACCTGAAAAGCTCGAACCCAAATCGGAAAAATGCATCTTCATAGGATACCCTAAGGAAACTATTGGGTATACCTTCTACCTCAGATCCGAAGGCAAGGTCTTCGTTGCCAAGAATGGATCCTTTCTGGAGAAAGAGTTTCTCTCGAAAGAAGTGAGTGGGAGGAAAGTGGAACTTGATGAGGTGACAGTCACCCCTTCCGAACCGGAAAGTAGCGCAGCGCAGGAAGATGTTCCTTTGGTGCCTGCACCGACTAGGGAGGAAGTTAATGATGATTATCATGAAGCTTTAGATCAAGTTACTACTGAACTTTGAAGGTCCACAAGGACACGTTCCACACCAGAGTGGTACGGCAACCCTGTCATGGAAATCATGTTGTTAGACAACGGTGAACCTTCGAACTATGAAGAAGCGATGACGGGCCCGGATTCCAACAAATGGCTTGAAGCCATGAAATCCGAGATAGGATCCATGTATGAAAACAAAGTATGGACTTTGGTGGACTTGCCCGATGATCGGCACGCCATAGAAAACAAATGGATCTTTAAGAAGAAGACAGACGCGGATGGTAATGTGACCATCTATAAGGCTCGGCTTGTCGCCAAAGGTTATCGACAATTTCAAGGGATTGACTACGACGAGACTTTCTCTCCCGTAGCGATGCTAAAGTCCGTCCGAATCATGTTAGCAATTGTCGCATACTATGATTATGAGATATGGCAAATGGACATCAAAACGACATTTCTTAATGGCTTCCTCAAGGAAGAACTGTATATGATGCAGCCGGAAGGTTTTGTCGATCCTGAGAATGCTAACAAGGTATGCAAGCTCTAACGCTCAATCTATGGGCTGGTGCAAGCATCTCGGAGTTGGAACATTCGCTTTAATGATGTGATCAAAGCGTTTGGGTTTATACAGACTTGGGGAGAAGCCTGTATTTACAAGAAAGTGAGTGGGAGCTCTGTAGCATTTCTCATATTATATGTGGATGATATACTACTGATGGGAAATGATATAGAACTCTTGGAAAGCATAAAGGCCTACTTGAATAAGAGTTTTTCAATGAAGGACCTTGGAGAAGCTGCTTACATATTAGGCATCAAGATCTATAAAGATGGACCAAGACGCCTCATTTGTCTTTCACAAAGCACATACCTTGATAAGATATTGAAGAAGTTCAATATGGATCAGTCCAAGAAAGGGTTCTTGCCTCTATTGCAAGGTTTGAGATTGAGCACGGCTCAATCCCCGACCACGGCAGAAGATAGAGAAAAGATGAGTGTCATCCCCTATGCCTCAGCCATAGGTTCTATTATGTATGCCATGCTATGTACCAGACCTGATGTGAACCTTGCCATAAGTTTGGTAGGGAGGTACCAAAGTGATCCCGGTATGGAACACTGGACAGCGGTGAAGAATATCCTAAAGTACCTGAAAAGGACTAAGGATATGTTTCTCGTTTATGGAGGTGACGAAGAGCTCGTCGTAAAGGGTTACATTGATGCTAGCTTCGACACAGATCTGGATGACTCCAAGTAACAAACCGGATACGTGTATATTTGAAATGGTGGGGCAGTCAGCTGGTGCAGTTGCAAGCAAAGCGTCGTGGCGCATTCTACATGTGAAGCGGAGTACATAGCTGCTTGTGAAGCAGCGCAGGAAGGAGTCTGGATGAAGGAGTTCATCACCGACCTAGGAGTTATTCCAAGCGCGTCGGGCCCGATGACTCTCTTCTGTGACAACACTGGAGCTATTGCCATTGCCAAGGAGCCCAGGTTTCACAAGAAGACCAAGCACATCAAGCGCCGTTTCAACTCCATTCGGAATTATATTCAAGATGGAGACATAGATATTTGTAAAGTGCATACGGATCTGAATGTCGCAGATCTGTTGACTAAACCTCTTCCACGAGCAAAACATGATCAACACCAGAACCCTATGGGTGTTCGATTCATCACAATGTAACTAGATTATTGACTCTAGTGCAAGTGGGAGACTCTTGTAAACATGCCCTAGAGGCAATACTAAAATGGTTATTATCATATTTCCTTGTTCATGATGATTGTCTGTTATTCATGCTTGAATTGTATTATCCGGAAACAGTGATACATGTGTGAATACATGGACCACAACGTGTCCCTGCTAAACCTCTAGTTACTAGCTCGTTGATCAACAGATGGTTACGGTTTCCTGACCATGGACATTAGATGTCATTGATAACGAGATCACATCATTAGGAGAATGATGTGATGGACAAGACCCAATCCTAAGCCTAGCACAAGATCATGTAGTTCGTAATGCTAAAGCTTTTTCCAATGTCAAGTATCTTTTCCTTAGACCATGAGGTTGTGCAACTCCCGGATACCGTAGGAATACTTTGGGTGTGCCAAACGTCCCAACGTAACTAGGTGGCTATAAAGGTACAACGGGTATCTCCGAAAGTATTTGTTGGGTTGGCACGAACCGAGACTGGGATTTGTCACTCCGTATGACGGAGAGGTATCTCTGGGCCCACTCGGTAAGACATCATCATAATGAGCTCAATGTGACTAAGGTGTTTGTCACGGGATGATGTATTACGGAACGAGTAAAGAGACTTGCCATGACGAGATTGAACAAGGTATCGGTATACCGACGATCGAATCTCGCGCAAGTACTATACCGATAGACAAAGGGAATTGTATACGGGATTGATTGAATCCTTGACATCGTGGTTCATCCGATGAGATCATCAAAGAGCATGTAGAAACTAACATGGGTATCCAGATCCCGCTGTTGGTTATTGACCAGAGAGTCGTCTCGGTCATGTCTACGTGTCTCCCGAACCCGTAGGGTCTACACACTTAAGGTTCGGTGACGCTAGGGTTATAGAGATATATGCATGCGGTAACCCGAATGTTGTTCGGAGTCCCGGATGAGATCTCGGACATCACGAGGAGTTCCAGAATGGTCCGGAGGTAATGAATTATATATAGGAAGTCTAGTTTCGGCCATCGGGAGAATTTCGGGGGTCACCGGTAGTGTACCGGGATCACCGGAAGGGTCCCGGGGGTCCATCAGGTGGGGCCACCTATCTCGGAGGTCCCCATGGGCTGAAAAGAGAAGGGAACCAGCCCATAGTGGGCTGGTACGCCCCCCTTGGGCCTTCCCCCAGCGCCTAGGGTTGGGAACCCTAGGGGTGTGGGGCGCCCCACGTGACTTGGGGGGCAAGCCCCCCTAGGCCGCTGCCCCCCTAGAGATCCCATCTCTAGGGCCGGCGCACCCCCCAGGCCCCCTATATAAAGTGGGTGGGAGGGAGGGCAGCCGCACCCCATGCCCTAGCGCCTCCCTCTCCCTCCCGTGACACATCTCCCTCCTCCAGTGTTGCTTGGCGAAGCCCTGCTGGAATACCGCTTCATCCACCACCACGCCGTCGTGCTGCTGGATCTCCATCAACCTCTCCTCCCCCCTTGCTGGATCAAGAAGGAGGAGATGTCGCTACACCATACGTGTGTTAAACGTGGAGGTGCCGTCCGTTCGGCGCTAGGATCATCGGTGATTTGGATCACGATGAGTACGACTCCATCATCCACGTTCTCTTGAACGCTTCCGCTCGCGATCTACAAGGGTATGTAGATGCACTCCCCTCTCTCTCGTTGCTAGTGAGTCTGTAGATTGATCTTTGTGAAGCATAGTTTTTTTTATTTATGCTACGTTCCCCAACACTCTGCACCTATTGTCCAGCCTCCTGACTGGAATTTACCCTTTGAGATTATGTGCGGTGCTAGTGATTATGTTGTAGGTGTTGTTCTAGGACAAAGAGTTGATAAGAAATTGAATGTTATCCAATATGCTAGTAAAACTCTAGATAATGCCCAGAAAAACTATGCTACTACTCAGAAAGAATTTTTAGCAGTTGTGTTTGCTTGTGATAAGTTTAGACCTTATATTGTTGATTCTAAAGTAACTATTCACACTGATCATGCTGCTATCAAATACCTTATGGAAAAGAAAGATGCTAAGCCTAGACTTATTAGATGGGTTCTCTTGCTGCAAGAATTTGACTTGCATATTCTTGATAGAAAGGGAGCTGAGAACCCCGTTGCAGACAACTTGTCTAGGTTAGAGAATATACTTGATGACCCACAAGCTATTGATGATAGCTTTCCTGATGAACAATTAGCTGTCATAAACACTTCTCGTACTGCTCCATGGTATGTTGATTATGCTAATTATATTGTTGCTAAGTTTATACCTCCTAGCTTCACATACCAGCAAAAGAAAAAGTTCTTCTATGATTTGAGACATTACTTCTGGGATGACCCACATCTTTATAAAGGAGTAGATGGTATTATTAGACGTTGTGTACCTGAGCATGAACAGGAACATATCCTACGCAAGTGCCACTCTGAAGCTTATGGAGGACACCATGCGGGAGATAGAACTGCACACAAGGTAATGCAATCCGGTTTTTATTGGCCCACTCTCTTCAAGGATGCCCGTAAGTTTGTCTTATCTTGTGATGAATGTCAAAGAATTGGTAATATCAGTAGACGTCAAGAAATGCCTATGAATTATTCACTTGTTATTGAACCATTTGATGTTTGGAGCTTTGATTATATGGGACCGTTTCCTGCCTCTAATGGATACACACATATTTTAGTTGCTGTTGATTACGTTACTAAGTGGGTAGAAGCCATTCCAACTAGTACTGTTGATCATAACACCTCTATTAAGATGCTTAAATAAGTTACTTTCCTGAGGTTTGGAGTCCCTAGATATCTAATGACTGATGGTGGTTGACACTTTATTAATGGTGCTTTTCGTAAGATGCTTGCAAAATATGATGTGAATCATAGAATTGCATCCCCTTATCACCCACAGACTAGTGGTCAAGTAGAACTAAGTAATAGAGAGTTGAAATTAATTTTGCAAAATACAGTCAATAGGTCTAGGAAGAATTGGTCCAAGAAACTTGATGATGCATTATGGGCCTATAGAACTGCATACAAAAATCCTATGGGCATGTCCCCATATAAGATGGTATATGGAAAAGCTTATCACTTACCTCTTGAGCTAGAACATAAGGCATATTGGGCTATTAAAGATCTCAATTATGATTTGAAACTTGCCGGTGAGAAGAGGTTATTTGACATTAACTCTCTTGATGAATGGAGAACCCAGACTTACAAGAATGCCAAGCTATTTAAAGAAAAAGTTAGAAGATGGCATGACAAAAGGATACAAAAGCGTGAGTTTAACGTAGGTGATTATGTCTTGCTATACAACTCTCGTTTTAGATTTTTTACAGGAAAACTTCTCTCTAAGTGGGAAGGACCTTACGTTATCGAGGAGGTCTATCGTTCCGGTGCCATAAAAATCAACAACTTCGAAGGCACAAATCCGAAGGCGGTGAACGGTCAAAGAATCAAACATTATATCTCAGGTAATCCTATAAATGTTGAAACCAATGTTATTGAAACCGTAACCCCGGAGGAATACATAAGGGACACTTTCTAGAATGATTCGACCTCTGAAAAGGAAGAGGTATGTAATACGGCAATTTTTCCCCATTTTGGAATATTTAGAAAAATAGAAAAATAAGTAGCAGTCCGGAAGAGACACGAGCCGTCCACGAGGGTGGAGAGCGCGCCCCCTTCCCTGGGCGCACCCCTGCCTCGTGGGCAGCTCGTGTGCCTCCCGGACTCCGATTTCTTCTATGTTACTCCTTTTGGTCAGTAAAAAATCATTATATATACTCCCGAAGGTTTTGACCTTCGTATCACGCAAAAATCCTCTGTTTTCGTTTCGAGCTGCTGTTTTTGACAGATCTAGATCATCATGGTGTCCTCCTACACCTCCAAGGACAAGTTCTTCGAGAAGGTCATCAACCCTTACCTTGCGGAGGTGTTGCATCACCCTAAAACCATGGAGTTGCCTGAGGGGGTGCTGCGCATTCGTGATGTTGAGGGGCCAAGGAGGACCGGAAGCGTGGAGACAAGACTCGAAGCAATGGAGCAGCAAGTTTTCAAGTGCAAGGTATGGTGGAACGAGGACTCAACGCCAATCACATGATGATCTCGGAGCTCGCCAACAACCTCAAGCTGGACTCAAGGATCTTCGGGGAAGCTATCTCCAATCTTCAAGGGAAGATCGATCACCTCCAAGCCCAGATCTATGCCTGCAAAACCAAAACAATGCGTATGAATATAGATTCAAGAAGATGAGTTTGGCTGCAGATTTGAGTATCCCGGAGACTCGATCATCCTTCTATGATGGTGAGCTCATGCCCTGGAAGGTGGACAATAGGCCTACATCATCAACAAATCCATCATCACCACCCCATAAGAAGGAGACATAATCATATGGGTATGGGCACTCCCCTTGGCAACTGCCAAGCTTGGGGGACTGACCCCGGTATCGTATCACCATCACTCCTATCTTTACCGTTTTCCTTAGTTCGATCCTTTTGGTAGTATCTTGATCTAGTAGAATAAAGTTAGCATGATCTAGTTGTGAGCTTTTGCCTTACGATCTTTACCCTTTGTAATAGAGTCCGTGAGCTATATAATAAAAAATTAGTGTTGAGTCAAGTTCTTGATTTCCTCACTTGGGTCATGATAAAAAGAAAGAAAACATAAAGAGTATCAAAGAGATCATATTGATCTTATGGGAAGTAATGACTTCACATATAAAGAGTATGATGAATAAAAGTTGTTGGGAGTTGACCCAGTTTTGGTCATCGTTGCAATTAATAGGAAGTAATAAAAGAAGAGAGGCTTTACATACAAATATACTATCTTGGACATCTTTTATGATTGTGAGCACATATTAAAATATGACATGCTAAAGAGTTGATGCCGGACAAGGAAGACAACATAATGGTTTATGTTTTACTATATCTGAAATAAAGTATATTGTCATGGATCATCCAACATGTTGAGCTTGCCTTTCCCCATCATGCTAGCCAAAACTCCTCGCACTAAGTAGAGATACTACTTGTGCTTCCATACATCCTTAAACCTAGTTTTTCCATGAGAGTCCACCATACCTACCTATGGATTGAGAAAGATCCTTCCAAGTAAGTTGTCATGTTGCAAACTCGCTAAAATATGTACGATTTATTAGTGTGGAGGAAATTAGCTTTATACGATCTTGTGATATGGAAGTATTAAAAGCGACGAAATGCATAATAAAGGTCCTTATCACAAGTGGCAATATAAAGTGACATTCTTCTATGCTAAGACTTTGTGCATCCAACCATAAAAACACATGATAACCTCTGCTTCCCTCTGCGAAGGGCCTATCTATTATTCTTGCCTTATAAGAGTCAAGGTGAAATTCACCTTTCCTTTTTACATTTTATCCTTTGGAAATCACACTGTGTTGGAAAGATCCTGACATATATACCCACTTGGATGTAAGTTTTCATGGTCTATTACTGTTGACATGATCCTTGAGGTAAAAGGTTGGGAGGCAACACCATAAGCCCCTCTGTTTCTCTGTGTTCGATTAAAACTCCATAAAACATAAGTATTGCGTGAGTGTGAGAAATTGTGAAAGACTATATGATAGTTGAGTACGTAGGCCTGCTGAAAAGCTCTTATATATTGACTCTTTTCGATGTTACGATAAATTACAATTGCTTCAATGACCAAGATCAAAGTTTGTCAGTTTTCAATGAAGTTTATGATTCATGCTTGATATTGTGGATGAATTGTTACTTTAGCATAAGATTCATATGACAATATATATATGTTGCTCTTATGAGAATGATCATGATGCCCTCACGTCCGTATTTTGTTTTAATTGACACCTCTACCTCTAAACATGTGGACATATTTTTCGATATCGGCTTTCTCTTGTGGACAAGCGAGGTCTAAGCTTGGGGGAGTTGATACGTCCATTTTGCATCATGCTTATATGTTGATATTTATTGCATTAAGAGTTGTTATTACACGTTATGTCACAATACTTATGCCTTTTCACTCTTATTTTACAAGGTTTACATGAAGAGGGAGAAAGCCGGCAGCTGGAATTCTGGGCTGGAAAAGGAGCAAACTCTGGAAACCTATTCTGCACAACTCGAAAAGCCCCGAAACTTTACAGAACTCCATTTCAGAAAATATAAAAAAATATCTGGCGAAAGAAGTTCATGAGGGCGGCCACCGGCAGTCCACGAGGGTGGGGGGCGCGCCCCCCCTCTCTAGGCGCGCCCCCTGTCTCGTGGGCCTCCCGAAGACCCCCCCTGATGCCCATCTTCTCCTGTATGAGGTGTTTTGACCTGGAAAAAATCATAAAGAGGCTTTCGGGACCAGACGCCGCCGTCTGGAGGCGGAACCGAGGCGGAAACCAATCTAGGGCTCCGGCAGAGCTGTTGTGCCGGGGATACTTCCCTCCGAGAGGGGGAAATCGTCACCGCCGTCATCACCAACAACTCTCCCATCTTGGGGAGGCCTATCTTCATCAACATCTTCACCAGCACCATCTCCTCTCAAACCCTAGTTCATCTCTGATATCCAATCTTTCTACCCAAACCTCGGATTGGTACCTGTGGGTTGCTAGTAGTGTTGATTAGTCCTTGGAGTTGATGCTAGTTGGTTTATTAGGTAGAAGATCATATGTTCAGATCCATTATGCATGTTAATATCCCTCTGATCATGAACAATATTATGTCTTTTGAGTAGTTACTTTTGTTCCCGAGGACATGGGAGAAGTCTTGCTATATGTAGTCATGTGAATTTGGTCTTTGTTCAATATTTTGATGAGATGTATGTTGTCTCTCCTCTAGTGGTGTCATGTGAACATTGACTGCATGACACTTCACCATTATTTGGTCCTAGAGGAAGTCATTGGGAAGTAATAAGTAGATGATGGGTTGCTAGAGTGACAGAAGCTTAAACCCTAGTTTATGCGTTGCTTCGTAAGGGGCTGATTTGGATCCATATGTTTCATGCTATGGTAAGGTTTACCTTAATACTTCTTTTGTAGTTGCGGATGCTTGCATTAGAGGTTAATCATAAGTGGGAGGCTTGTCCAAATAAGGACAACACCCAAGCACCGGTCCACCCACATACCAAATTATCAAAGTACCGAACGCGAATCAGATGATCGTGATGAAAACTAGCTTGACGATAATTCCCATGTGTCCTCGGGAGCGCTGTCCTTTATATAAGAGTTTGTCCAGGCTTTTCCTTTGGTACAAAAAGGATTGGTCCACCTTGCTGCACCTTATTTACTTTTACCTTTTGTTACTTGCTACCAATTACCTTATCACAAAACTATCTGTTACAAATAATTTCAGTGCTTGCAGGAAATACCTTACTGAAAACTGCCTATCATTTCCTTCTGCTCCTCGTTGGGTTCGACACTCTTACTTATCGAAAGGACTACGATAGATCCCCTACACTTGTGGGTCATCAAGACTCTTTTCTGGCGCCGTTGCCGGGGAGTGAAGCGCCTTTGGTAAGTGGAATTTGGTAAGGAAAAATTTATATAGTGTGCTGATTTATTGTCACTTGTTACTATGGCTCATAATCCTTTGAGGGGCTTGTTCGGGGTATCTTCACCCCGACCAGAAGAGCAAAGAGTTGCTCCTCAACCTACTGCACCTACTGAAAATGTTTGCTTTGATATTCCTACGGGTATGATAGAGAAACTGCTTGAAAATCCTTTTACAGGAGACGGAACACTGCATCCCGATTTACACCTAATCTATGTGGATGAA
This sequence comes from Secale cereale, assembly GCA_902687465.1. Classification (NCBI taxonomy): domain Eukaryota; kingdom Viridiplantae; phylum Streptophyta; class Magnoliopsida; order Poales; family Poaceae; genus Secale; species Secale cereale. The sequence continues at coordinate 145,713,420 of LR738710.1, forward strand.
GTTTGTGGATTATTTAAGCTTGCAGGTATGCCCGAGGATGTTATAAAGAAGAAGGTCTTCCCTTTATCTTTGAAGGGAGATACATTGACATGGTTTATGCTATGTGATGATATTGGATCATGGAACTATAATCGTCTGAAGTTGGAATTTCATCATAAGTCCTACCCTATGCACCAGGTTCATCGTGATCGTAACTATATTTATAATTTTTGGCCTCGCGAAGGAGAAAGCATCGCTCAAGCTTGGGGGGGGCTTAAGTCAATGTTATATTCATGCCCCCATCATGAGCTCTCAAGAGAAATGATTATTCAAAATTTTATGCTCGGCTTTCTCTCAGTAATTGCTCCATGCTCGATACTTCTTGTTCTGGCTCTTATATGATGAAGACTGTTGAATTCAAATGAGATTTATTGGAAAGAATTAAACGCAACTCTAAAGATTGGGATCTCGACGAAGGTAAGGAGTCAGGTATGACCCCTAAGTTTGACTGTGTTAAAGCTTTTATGGATACCGATGTTTTCCGTGAGTTTAGCACTAAATATGGACTTGACTCTGAGATAATAGCTTCTTTCTGTGAATCATTTGCTAGTCATGTTGATCTCCCCAAGGAGAAGTGGTTTAAATACCATCCCCCTATTGAAGTAAAAGTAGTTGAACCTGTTAAAGTTGAAGAAAATACTATCACTTATAATGTTGATCCTATTATTCCTACTGCTTATATTGAGAAACCACCCTTCCCTGTTAGGATAAAGGATCATGCTAAAGCTTCAACTATAGTTCGTAAGAGTAATACTAGAACACCTACACCCCGTGAGCAAATTAAAGTTGAACCTAGTGTTTCCATGGTTAAAGATCTCTTGGTAGAAGATTTAGATGGACATGTTATTTACTTCAAAGAAGAGTCTACTAGAATAGCCAAACCGAATGCTAGGAATAAACATAGACCTATTGAGGCTTGCTTGTTATCTCTGTTAAGATAGGAGATCATTGCTATCATGGTTTATGTGACGTAGGCGCTAGTGCGGGTATTAGCTCTCATACCATATATCAAGAAATTATGCATGAGATTGCACCTGTTGAGTTAGAAGGGATTGATGTTACTATTAAGCTAGCTAATAGAGACACTATTTCACCAGTTGGGATTGTTAGAGATGTTGAAGTTTTGTGTAGGAAGGTTAAATACCCTGCTGATTTTCTTGTTCTTAGTTCCACACAAGATGAATTTTGTACCATTATATTTGGTAGGCCCTTCTTGAATACTGTTAATGCTAAGATAGACTGCGTGAAGGATATTGTTACTGTTGGTTTAGGGGATATGTCTCATGATTTTAACTTTGCTAAATTTCGTAGACAATCCCTTGATAAAGAATTACCTAGTAAGGATGAAATTGTTGGTCTTGCTTCTATTGATGTGCCTCCTAATGATCCTTTAGAACAATACTTGCTAGATCATGAAAATGATATGCATATGAATGAGAGAAGGGAAATAGATGAAATATTCTTTAATCAAGGACCCGTATTAAAAAACAACTTGCCTTTTGAAATTCTAGGGGATCCTCCTCCACCCAAGGGTGATCCCGTGTTCGAACTTAAACTTTTACCTGATAATCTTAAGTATGTTTATCTTGATGAAAAGAAGATATATCATGTTATTATTAGTGCTAACCTTTCAGAGCAGGAAGAAGAAAAATTATTGAAAACTCTGAAGAAGCACCGTGCTGCCATTGGATATACTCTGGATGATCTTAAGGGCATTAGTCCCACCTTATGCCAACACAAGATAAAATTGGAAGAAAACGCTAAACCAGTTATTGATCATCAACGACGGTTAAATCCTAAGATGAAAGAAGTGGTAAGGAAGGAAATACTAAAGCTTCTAGAGGCAGGTATTATCTATCAAGTTGCTGATAGCCAGTGGGTAAGTCCTGTCCATTGTGTCCCTAAGAAGGGAGGTATGAGCGTTGTTCCTAATGATAAAGATGAATTGATCCCGCAAAGAATAGTTACAGGTTATAGGATGGTAATTGATTTCCGTAAGTTAAATAAAGGTACTAAGAAAGATCATTACTGTCGGTGTACTAAGGTAGGGGTACCTCAGTACCCCAACTTGTGCACGGGCAGTTGCAGCTTCCCGCGGCAGGGTTTACCACGTGCTCGCCGGAGACCTTCCTGCTCCCTATCAAACCATTCAAAAACAAAGTATACAAGAAAGAAGATCGAGACCCCGGCAAGAGGAGCTTGCCGGGAAGGCCGTACCAGGCTCAAGACTGCCCCCACTAACACAAGGCCCTGGCAAGAGGAGCTTGCCAGGAAGACTAGAAGACACGCCTCGGCGCTATATGCGCCCCGGCAAGGGCCCGGGGAGCGGCAAGCTCCCGGGCCCGGCAAGATCAAGGCCCCGGCAAGGCGCTTGCCGGGAAGGCTGCGCTGTGTGCCCGCGCTCCAGCTCATCGGCCCACGCGTCGCCCTGGGGCCTATCCAGGGACGCGTGGCGGATGGCTGTGCAGCCTGGGGTACACGGTGGCACTCCACGGTGGTGGATCCATCGCCGTGGCAGACGGAGACGCAAGAGCGGGAGCTTTTGGGGTCGACGGCGACGGGCATTAAATGCCCTTGTCCCCCACTGTCAAAGTAGGTATAGACCACTGTTCTGCACTGTAGCTCCACTGTTCCCGCACTGTCACAACTACCACCTCTTTTACGCTTTTACCCCTTTCTCCTACGTTGACACCTGTCGGTGACCCCTTACACTATAAAAGGAGGCCCATGCACAACGTGGAGGGGGTTCGGAACCTAGATCACTCTCACGCTCGGTGTAGCTGCTTCTTCAAGCTCCCGAGCGCTCAAACTCAATACACAACTAAGCAGGAGTAGGGTTTTACGCGTCTACCGCGGCCCGAACCTGGGTAAAACTGCCCGCGTGCTCGCTACGATCTGCTCTTTGTGCTCCCTCCGCCCTCGTACCGCACAGACAAGGGGCTCCGGTCCCATAGGTGTTCGTGGCGGACAGTTTCCCCCGACAATTACCCCTTGCCATTTATTGATCAAATGCTAGAAAGGATATCCAAACATACTCATTTTTTTCTTTCAACATGGTTATTCTGGTTTCTCTCAAATACCTGTGTCAAAAGGGGATCAAGAAAAGACCACTTTTACTTGTCCTTTCGGTACCTTTGCTTATAGACGTATGCCTTTTGGTTTATGTAATGCACCTGCTACCTTTCAAAGATGCATGATGGCTATATTCTCTGATTTTTGTGAAAAGATTGCTGAGGTGTTCATGGATGATTTCTCCGTTTATGGAACTTATTTTGATGATTGCTTAAGCAACCTTGATCGAGTTTTGCAGAGATGTGAAGACACTAATCTTGTCTTGAATTGGGAGAAGTGCCACTTTATGGTTAATGAAGGCATTGTCTTGGGACATAAAATTTTTGAAAGAGGTATTAAAGTTGACAAAGCTAAAGTTGATGCTATTGAAAAGATGCCATGCCCTAAGGACATCAAAGGTATACGAAGTTTCCTTGGTCATGCCGGGTTTTACAGGAGCAATTGGTAGCCCCCAAGGGTGGGCTCACTACAATGTGATGAGTCGGGTCTTCTATAAGGTGAGCAAAAAATGACTTTGCATTAGCCCCCAAGTGCCATGGTGCATGCTGGCAGTGACATGGGACTTGCGTATTTGATGTAATCTCAATTTGAATAATGTAGCCCCCATGTGACGGGTCGTAAGACTGCAGCGACTCGGGACTATTCCTTTAATTGTAGAATGAATCATATCCATTGATAAAATAATAGCCATTGCACTAAAGCGACTTTGAAAACCTCAATCATAATTTTGGTTATTGATAACCATAGTAAAAATCCAGCCATGTTGGCTATTTGAAGATTTGAATAATATAACCCGGTTTGAAAACCGGTTCCAGTGATATTTGATCACACTGTTGGTTTTACCAAGCCAGTGTAGTAAAGGTGATAACCCAAAATTTGAACACTGGTAATTATCATAGATTGCTGGTTTATAAACAAAACCAGGTCGGGTTAATAAACACCGGTCATTATCTTATCTCATACTGGCGACTTATAGTCGAAAGCCAGGCCGGGTTAATAAACGCCGGTCATTATCTTATCTTATACTGGCGACTTATAGTCAAAAGCCAGGCTGGGTTAATAAACACCGGATATTATTTACCATCATATACTGGCAACTTATAGTCCAATGCCAGGCCGGGTTAATAAACACCGGTTTATCATAATGAGAATGTTGTAAAACGTCAACAAAAGAGGAAAACTTGTCAAATAAAATCATGCGAGGCTTTTCATGGGCTGCCAGGCCTGAAATCGAGGCTTTTCATGGCTACCAAGCCACTGAGTTAAACCATTTTACAAAGCCTTTTAAGATGGACCTCACATTAACCAATCATCTATTTAACTTTGACAAGTTCAGAGTCCGTATAAGGTTGACTTGTCAAACGTTCGGCGGGTCATACCAGGATTACCTGGACGGATTGACTTACTTGATGAAGGCAGGTTAACCTAGGGTTTTAGGTGAATACACCTGGCTTCCAAGCCTGGCTTGATAGCCTATTACAAGGGTCTTAAAAACTCTTTGTTGATGTGCAACAAGAGCCCCCAGGTAATATTTTGAGCTGTGCTCATTGGGTGCCTATGTTTGAGTTGTGTTGTGCAACAAACTCTCTTTGGCCCCTTAAGATAATATTGGCTTAATAGCCGGATTACCAAAGTAACCAGAGCTGCGCTCTTAGGATAATATTGGCTTGATAGCCGGATCAATGGGTAATCAGGACTCCACTTTATAAACAGAAGCCCCCATGTGATATATTTCTGAGCTATGCTAGCCGGGTGCCTATGTTTGAGTTGTGTTGTGCAACAAACTCTCTTTGGTCCCTTTAATTTTTCCTGAGAACTCGAACTTTGCGAGAGATATTTCTTCTTGAACCGGATGCTAAACCAGATATTGAGAGCTTAAAAGCTTTGTGGGAGACATCTTTCCCTTGAACTGGATCTTAAACCAGAATTTTCAGCCGGAATTTTTCAGACGGCTGATACGTCCAAAATGTATCTATAATTTCTGCTTGCTCCATGCCAGTTTCTGTTTTCGGCTGTTTTTGTATTTCAGGTTTTCACATTACGAGAACTGCCAGGAAAAATCCAGAAAAATTATATAAAAAATCAGCGTTCCAGAACCTACCTTGCGCCCGAAGGACAGCCGGGGGGGGCCACCAGGGCCCCAGGCGCCCTGGCGGCGCACCCCCCCCCCCTGGGCCGCGCCGGGGGGGCGCCTGGGCCCCCCGAGCCCCGTCTGGTGCCCCCCTTTGGCATATATTTAGAGCGTCCTTCGAAACCCTCGGAACGGGAACTCTTTTTCGCGATCTCATCTCTGTTCCACCGCCGCCGCCGCTTCCAAGATCGGGAGCACCAGGAGAACTCTTCCCGGCACCCTGCCGGAGGGGAGGATCACCACAGGGAGCCTCTCCACCACCATGGACGCCTCCCGGATGAGTTGTGAGTAGTCTCCCTTGGACCATGAGTCCATGACCAGTAGCTATGTGATGTTCTCCTCCCGTTCTTGTGCTTCACTAATTAGTCTTCGTGAGCTGCCCTTCATGATCGAGGCACATATGTAATCCTTATGCTGTTGCTATGTTGAGTTTGCTGGGATCCGATGGATTATGAGATTATGTTCAGATTGTTCTTGAGTAATATATTTGATCTACCTCTTTTATATTTATGTTGATAAGTAATTCTTGCATGTTCTCCGTTGTTATTTATTGCTTTGGCCAAGTAGTAGGTAGTGACTCCAAGAGGGAACGTTATGCTTGATTGTGGGTTCATGCCCCTCGATGAGTAGTTTGAGTGACAGAAACATGAGTCTAGGGGATGTGATGTTGCCACAAGGGGGAAAACAACGGTGCTTGTGCCCGCAGGTGCAAGGATTGTTTACTTTACGCAAAGTTCTTTTAATGCAGTTGTCTGTTGCTTTGAGTTTACACTATGGGTGGGACTCGCAACTTAATACCAGTGAGATGTTCTGGATAGATATCTCAAGGTGGATGATTAGTAGTAGATATTGATGGATTTCAGTCTACTTACTTTGGCGTACCGCCCATGCTTTGAACCTCAACCTTTCTTGCAATGTAGTCAGCATTGGTTTGCGTTCGTGGTCCTGTCAATCGCCCAGCTGTAATTCGTTTACCTCACATAGCTGTTTTATCGTCTTTTGGGAGAGAGACATCACTAGTGAACATCATGAGACTCCGGTCCATATTACCATCATTGATCACATCCGCTATTTACTTTTCGCTATTATTTACTATTGCAAACATTATCTATCACTACTATCATTTGCGTTTAATCCTTTGTGAACTACAAGGCCGAAGGGATTGACAACCTCTCTGTACTCGTTGGGAGCAAAGTTATTTGTATCTGTGTGCAGGTCCACGTTGATTGCTAATATCTGGCGCCGTTAGCAGTTGACACCTACTTGTTGAACCTAGGAGTCTCTGGGGATTCGATCCTTGGCATCTTTGCTAAGGGAAAAACTTCCACAACACTGCATCTCACACCTTCCACTTGGGGTAACCAACGAGGGGTTAGAGGCCCATCAAGGAGTTTTTCTGGCGCCGTTGCCGGGGACTCCACTCTTCAGGATAGGGGAGTTGCATGCTATCTTTTACCTTTGCTTTTTAGTCTTGTTAGTTTACCTTTCAGTTTTTGCTTTAGTACCTTTTATCGAAAATCACAAAAATAGTTATCTTGCTTGCTTGCTACTATGGGTTCCACCGAGAACACCAAGTTGTGTGACTTCACTAGTCACAACAACGATGACTTTATCTGCACACCTATCACTACACCTGCCACTTCAGCACCTTCATATGAAATTAAACCTGCTTTACTGAACTTAGTCATGAAAGAACAATTCTCCGGTGCTGGAGATGATGATGCTTTACACTTAAACAACTTTGTTGAACTTTGTGATATGCAAAAGTACCACGAAATAGATGGTAATATTGTTAAGCTTAAGCTTTTTCCTTTCTCCTTGAGAGGAGGAGCTAAAATTTGGTTTCAGTCTTTGCCTAGAAATAGTATAGATTCATGGGACAAGTGCAAAGATGCTTTTATAGGAAAATACTATCCACCTGCTAAAATTATCCAACTTAGAATTAAAATAATGAATTTTAAACAATTGGATAATGAACACGTTGCCCAAGCTTGGGAACGTATGAAATCTCTTATCAAGAACTGCCCTACTCATGGTTTGACTACTTGGATGGTTATCCAAACTTTTTATGCAGGCTTGAACTTTACCTCGCGGAACTTGTTAGATTCGGCCGCGGGAGGAACTTTTATGTCAACTACACTTGGTGCTGCCACAAAGCTTCTCGATGAGATGATGACCAACTATTCCCAATGGCACACCGAACGCGCTCCAACAGGTAGGAAGGTAAACTCTGTCGAGGAGATTTCCTCCCTTAATGAAAAGTTGACTTGATCATGTCTCTACTTTCGAAGCAATCTACTGTTGATCCTCGTGATGTTCCTTTAAATCCTTTGATTGCTCAAGAACAAGTAGATGTGAACTTTATCTCTAGAAACAATTTTAACAACAATGCTTATAGGAGTAACTTTGGTAGCAATCCTAGACCGTTCCCCTCTAATTCTTATGGGAACAATAATGTGTATCCTAGTACCAAGAACTCCACTACTGAACTAGAGATTATGCTTAAAGATTTCATCACTACCCAAAAATCCTTTAATAAGAGTGTAGAAGAAAAAGTACATAAACTAGATGATCTTTCTTTTAAGGTAGACCACTTAACCAATAAGGTAAAATTGCTAAAATTAAAACTTCTCCTCTTGAGGAGAGGGAAGTCACTCCTATAAATGCTATTCAAGTGCAAATTAATGAAAATATTAGGATGATGGCTAAACTTAAAGAAAGATGGGCTAGAGAAAGGGAGGAAGAAGATAGAATTAAGAGCCTTCCTACCCACCACACTGTTGCTACTATCCAAGTTGTTGAGGATGTTCAAACTCTTAGCACCCAATGTACTCCTGGTCCCATTGGACCTATTAATGGTGATGCTATGACTATAGAAACTACCAAACAAGTGAACCTTAAGGACACCACTACCACTTTACTTGATGCTCGTGATCTTGATTTTGATAATTGCACTCTTACCGAAGTTATTGATTTCCTTCACAAGATATCTAGAGATCCCCGCACTAGCACGCTTAACCTTGCCTTCACGGAGCATATCACTAATGCTCTCATCAAAGCTAGGGAGGAGAAACTTAGAGTAGAAGCCTCCATACCTAGAAAGCTAGAAGATGGTTGGGATCCTATGATAAAAATTAAATTGAATGACTTCTCTTGCTATGCATTATGTGATGTTGGAGCTAGTACCTCTGTTATGCCCAAAAGAATATATGATATGCTTAAATTGAAACCTTATGATTCTTGTTCTTTTGGTGTTCGTTTGGTTGATTCTTCCATAAAGAAACCTTTGGAGAGGATCGACGATGTTCTTATTGTTGACAATGATAATTACGTCCCCGTTGATTTCACTATTATGGATATTGAATGTGATCCTTCATGTCCAATTATTTTGGGACGTCCCTTTTTACGCACCGTTGGTGCTATCATTGACATGAAAGAGGGTAATATAAAATTTCAGTTTCCTCTCAAGAAAGGGATGGAACACTTCCCTCGTAAGAAGATCAAGTTACCTTTTGAGTCTGTTGTACGGGCTAGTTATTCTTTTACTCTTGATAAAACTTGATCTATGCATTATGCCTAGCTTAAAGGCATAAAAGAAAGCGCTTTTGGGAGGCAGCCCACATGAATAATTTTTTTTTTTGCTTTTGTTGTGTCTTGATGTTGTTTACTGCTGTAGCATCATCATTGTATCTTTGCTTTTCATATTTGTGCCAAGTATAGCCTCTGATTGCTAGAAAGTTCAAAAGTTGTGAGGTGCTGTCCAGGAAACAGATTCTGTCCTTGGATAGAAAAATTCGTATAAAATCACCAGATCATCTTTTTGGTCTGAATTGTTTCGACAGCGTTCTCTATATAATTGTCTTTCGTGCGTTTGTTCTGAGTTTTTTTTATTTGAGTTGCAGAAGTATCCCGAACAGATCAATTACTACCTGCTGTTCTGTTTTTCACAGATTATGTCCTGTTTTGCCTTTCCTTCATTTTGCAAATCAAGAGCTTGCTTTTTCTTTGCAAAAACCTTTTGGCAATCTTGAGAAATAGTAGAACTTCAAGAATATCTTTATTTCCAGCAAGGTGCAATTATTTTATTAAGGGTACTAACCTCGCTAATCAGATTATGATGAGTTATGTATGAAGGGAGTTTTCAAGTGTGCGAGGGAAGATGATAAAAAGATTCAGGAGTGTCAAGCGCTCAAGCTTGGGGATGCCCCCGTGCACCCCCAAGAAATATTCAAGGAGACTCAAGCGTCTAAGCTTGGGGATGCCCCCGTGCATCCCCTTCTCCATCAACATTATCAGTTCGTCTTTCGTTTCGCTATATTTTTATCACTTCATGTGTTATGTGCTATGCTTGGAGCGTCTTGCTTTTAGTTTTCTTTTTAGTTTTTCATAACGAGTCGGAACTCAGCGTTCTTTATGTGGGAGAGAAACACGCTCCACTTCTACCTAGAACATAACATAGAATTTTCATGTCTATCTTTGCTGTGTGTGTTCTTTGTCTTTTAATAGCTACTATCATGCTCTGCTCTTAGTATTCATGCTTATCTTTTTCAAAGAGCTTTTGTTTAGTTGGTTGCTTGAACTCTCTTTAATTATCATGCTCACCTTATTAAGAGAGTTTGCTACCTTTGCATTGGTTAATATGTCTATGATAAAGATGCTACGTGCATGATGGCGCTTAGTAGTTCAGGTTTTGTTATGGTTAGTCTCAAATAGCTTGGGTATTCCCAATGTGTTATTGGAGTACCAACTTGATTTGTTTGCCTATGATGTGGTATGGTTTAGTAATATCTTCCTTCGAGAATTTATTTTGATTGACTTGGCGTATGCTCACGCATATTTAAGACTGTAAAGAAAGTCTGTCAAGCCGTGATGATCTTTTATTTCTGAGTAGCGATATAACAACCATGCCTGATTCAATGTTGCTTTGTCGCTCTGCATGATTATGACCGTCATTGCTCTGTTAGTTGGTCGCTCCCAGTCTTTTGCTAACCTCCACCTGTACTAAGCAGACTAACTTTGCAATACATAGCTCATGGGAAAGTAGCTTAAAAACTATTGTGGTAAAGAATATGTTGCTTATGTATCTTATTTCTTATAAGTTGCTTGCTGAGCGGTAACCATGTTTCTGGGGACGCCATCAACTGTTCTTTTGTTGAATATCATGTGAGTTGCTATGCATGTTCGTCTTGTCTGAAGTAAGGGTGATTTGCCGTGGGTTGAATGAGTATGCATATTGTTAGAGAAGAACATTGGGCCGCCAACCAAAGCCATGTATCATGGTGGAAGTTTTAGCTTGGACATTAATCCTCAATCTCTTATGAGAATATGCTTATGCATTAAAGAGGAGTCCATCATCTATTTTCTATGTTGTCCCGGTATGGAAGTCCTCAAGTTGAGATCTATCAAAAACGAGAAATCAAATGCGATTTATCTCCTTGGACCTTTGTACAGGTGGCATAGAGGTACCCCTTTGTGACACTTGGTTGAAACATATGTAATGCAATGATAACCCATGGAAATCCGAGCTAATTAGGACAAGGTGCGAGCACTATTGGTATTCGATGCATGAGGCTTGCAACTTATAGGATGTCTTATGCATGACACATATGAAGTACTACTACCGTTGACAAAATTGCTTCTATGTTTTCAAAATAAAAAAGCTCTAGCACATAGCCATTCTTTTACTTTTATGTTGAGTCTCCACCTTCTTTTAAAGCACCAACTACGGAGAGCATGATTGTCATTCTGAGTGTAATGTGCATTGTCCCAAAGTATTATTGTCTTTTGCATGATTGTGATATCGTTTATTTTGAAATCATTGTATCTAGTCATCACTTAAACCTTGAAGGTGCCCATGCATTTATGTTTTGCTTCACTAAAGGGGGCAAGCTAGATATCACTTTATCATATTTGCACATCATATTCATTCCAAATCTTTTTGATGTTTCAGTTTCATATTGTAAAACTTTCAGTCCTTTGTGATTTTCTCATGAGGCAACTCAATTACTATAGATTCATTGTCTCAGTAAGCTTTTGTCATATGACTATAAAAAGTCCTATATGGTTAATAGCATGTCACCACAGAAATTATTCTTGTTATCATTTACCTACTCGAGGACGAGCAGGAATTAAGCTTGGGGATGTTGATACGTCCAAAACGTATCTATAATTTCTACTTGCTCCATGCCACTTTTGGGTGATATTGCTATGATATTCATACACTTCCATACACTTTTGATCATATTTGGACTAACCTACTAATCCAGTGCACCCCAGTGCCAGTTTCTGTTTTCGGCTGTTTTTGTATTTCAGGTTTTCACATTACGAGAACTGCCAGGAAAAATCCAGAAAAATTATATAAAAAATCAGCGTTCCAGAACCTACCTTGCGCCCGAAGGACAGCCGGGGGGGGCACCAGGGCCCCAGGCGCCCTGGCGGCGCGCCCCCACCTGGGCCGCGCCGGGGGGGCGCCTGGGCCCCCCGAGCCCCGTCTGGTGCCCCCCCTTTGGCATATGTTTAGAGCGTCCTTCGAAACCCTCGGAACGGGAACTCTTGTTTGCGATCTCATCTCTGTTTCGCCGCCGCCGCCGCTTCCAAGATCGGGAGCACCAGGAGAACTCTTCCCAGCACCCTGCCGGAGGGGAGGATCACCGCCGGGAACCTCTCCACCACCATGGACGCCTCCCGGATGAGTTGTGAGTAGTCTCCCTTGGACCATGAGTCCATGACCAGTAGCTATGTGATGTTCTCCTCACGTTCTTGTGCTTTACTAATTAGTCCTCGTGAGCTGCCCTTCATGATCGAGGCACATATGTAATCCTTATGTTGTTGCTATGTTGAGTTTGCTGGGATCCGATGGATTATGAGATTATGTTCAGATTGTTCTTGAGTAATATATTTGATCTACCTCTTTTATATTTATGTTCATAAGTAAATCTTGCATGTTCTCCGTTGTTATTTATTGCTTTGGCCAAGTAGTAGGTAGTGACTCCAAGAGGGAACGTTATGCTTGATTGTGGGTTCATGCCCCTCGATGACTAGTTTGAGTGACAGAAACATGAGTCTAGGGGATGTGTTGTTGCCACAAGGGGGAAAACAACGGTGCTTGTGCCCGCGGGTGCAAGGATTGTTTACTTTACGCAAAGTTCTTTTAATGCAGTAGTCTGTTGCTTTGAGTTTACACTATGGGTGGGACTCGCAACTTAATACCAGCGAGATGTTCTGGATAGATATCTCAAGGTGGATGATTAGTAGTAGATATTGATGGATTTCGGTCTACTTACTTTGGCGTACCGCCCATGCTTTGAACCTCAACCTTTCTTGCAATGTAGTCAGCATTGGTTTGCGTTCATGGTCCTGTCAATTGCCCAGCAGTAATTCGTTTACCTCACATAGTTGTTTTATCGTCTTTTGGGAGAGAGACATCACTAGTGAACATCATGAGACTCCGATCCATATTACCATCATTGATCACATCCGCTATTTACTTTTCGCTATTATTTACTATTGCAAACATTATCTATCACTACTATCATTTGTGTTTAATCCTTTGTGAACTACAAGGCCGGAGGGATTGACAACCTCTCTGTACTCGTTGGGAGCAAAGTTATTTGTATCTGTGTGCAGGTCCACGTTGATTGCTAATATCTGGCGCCGTTAGTAGTTGACACCTACTTGTTGAACCTAGGAGTCTCTGGGGATTCGATCCTTGGCATCTTTGCTAAGGGAAAAACTTCCACAACACTGCATCTCACACCTTCCACTTGGGGTAACCAACGAGGGGTTAGAGGCCCATCAACGGCCTTTAAACTCGAACTTGCGAGAGAGTAATTCTTTTTAAACCGGAGATTCTTAAACCGGATTTGAGAGCTTCAGAGCTTTGTAGGAGATAGGTTTCCCTTGAACCGGATTGTAAACCGGATATTTGAGAGCTTCAGTAAGAATGATGTCCCTTGAATCGAATTTTAAACCGGATTCCTTTCCGATGACCCGGAAACTTCTTCATTGAGCCCGGATTTTGTAATTGTCATATACTTTTTAAGACGGAATTTTTTTGACGGCCTTTAAATTTTCATCAATATAGCAGTTGCTTCTGGGACCGAGTTATCTGTCCCTCCATCATCCTGGGGTTCTTAAATTTGCTGAAACTGTCAAGATTTGCTGAGTCATGTCATCGTAGCGCCCGAGTAATAAGACGCCTCAAGGAGTTGTCTTAAGATTCTCTGTATTTGACCATAGCAGAAGGTGTATATCATTGGTGTTGCTAGCGCGATGTGAACCCACAGAAGGTTGAGGTGACTGCAGCGGGTTATAAATGATCCCGTATGAGCCATGTCAGCAACTCGGCCAATGGTTCCTTCCAACTGGCGATTTGAAGTTAACCAAACTGTAGTGGCGGCAACTTGTGCGCTTGCCCGTTGAGCCACCCAGTGCAGACGGCGGTTGATAGTATATGATAATTTGCCTCCATTTTGTTGAAAGAAAACCGGCTACCCAAGCAGTGACTGGCTTCATACTCAACCCCTGTAGACAGGTGCGGCTCAGCGTGTTGATGTAGATCAAGCCACGAGAGACGGGCAGTAAAGACGATCGCAGTGGTGCTGTAAGCCGAGCGGACGGGCGAGTCAACCGCAGGTGTTGTAAGCCGGGCGGACGGGCGAGTCAACCGTATCGTGTTGATATAAACTGGGCCGCAAAGGCGATGACTTGCATATATATTCATTGAGCATTATGGCGGGTGATACGTCTCCAACGCATCTATAATTTTTGATTGTTCCATGCTATTATTTATGATATTTTGGATGTTTAATAGGCTTTGTTATACACTTTTATATTATTTTTGGGACTAACCTATTAACCCAAAGGCCTAGTCCAGATTGCTGTTTTTTTGCCTATTTCAGGGTTTTATAGAAAAAGAATATCAAACGGAGTTCAAACGGAATGAAACTTCGGGAGAGATATTTTTGGAGCAAAATACGCACGGCAGACTTGAGACCATGGAATAGGGCACACGTGGCGTCCATGAGGGTGGGGACGCGCCCCCTGCCTCATGGGCCCCACGTTTGGCCCCCGGTGCCCTCCTTCTTCCTATATATATCTACAAGCCCGAAACCATCAGAACAACACAGAAAACCCTAGTTCCACCGCCGCAACCTTCTATTCCCGTGAGATCCCATCTTGGGGCCTATCCCGGAGCTCTGCCGGAGGGGGGATCTACCACGGAGTGCTTCTACATCATCATCATCATCGCCTCACCATGTGTTGTGAGTAGTTTACCACAGACCTTCGGGTCCATAGCTAGTATCTAGATGGCTTCTTCTCTGTCTTTGGATCTCAATACCAAGTTCTCCTCGGTCTTCGAGGAGATCTATTCTACGTAATCTCTTTTTGCGGTGTGTTTGTCGAGACCCGATGAATTGTGGGTTTATGATCAAGATTATCTTTGAGAAATATTTGGTTCTTTTCTGAACTCTTTATGTATGATTATAATATCCTTGCAAGTCTCTTCGAATTATTGGTTTGGTTAGGCCTACTAGATCTATAGTTCTCGCAACGGGAGAAGTGCTTGGCTTTGGGTTCAATCTTGCGGTGTACTTTCCCAGTGAGAGTAGGGGCAGCAAGGCACATATTGTATTGTTTCCATCGAGGATAAAAAGATGGGGTTTATATTACTATGTTTGACTTTATCCCTCTACATCATGTCATCTTGCTTAAGGCGTTCCTCTGTTCTTATGAACTTAATACTCTAGATGCATGCTGGATAGCGGTCGATGTGCGGAGTAATAGTAGTAGATGCAGAATCGTTTCGGTCTACTTGTCTCGGACGTGATGCCTATATATAATGATCATGCCTAGATAGTCTCATAATTATTCTCTTTTCTATCAATTGCTTGACAGTAATTTGTTTACCCACCGTAGAATATCGCTATCTTGAGAGAAGCCACTAGAGAAAACTATGGCCCCCGGGTCTATTCTCAACATATCAATCTACAATCTACTTTACTATTCCGCTTTTACTTTATGTTCTTATATCCAAAAATACCAAAAATATTGCACTATCATCTCTATCAGATCTCACTTTCGTAAGTGACCGTAAAGGGATTGACAATCCCTTATCGCGTTGGCTGCAAAGTTCTTATTCGTTTCTGCAGGTGCGAGGGACTCGCGCGTGGTATCCTACTGGATTGATACCTTGGTTCTCAAAAACTAAGGGAAATACTTACGCTACTGTGCTGCATCACCCTTTCCTCTTCGAAGGAATACAACGCAAGCTCGAGAAGTAGCAAGAAGAATTTCTGGCACCGTTGCCGGGGAGGCTAACGCAAAAGTCATATACCAAGTACCTATCACAAACCTTATTCTTCGCATTACATTATTTGCCTCTCGTTTTCCTCTCCCCCACTTCACCCTTGCCGTTTTATTTGCCCTTCTTCTGCCGTGTGTTTATCGTTCGCTTGCTTCTTGTTTGCTTGTGTGTTGGATTGCTTGCTTGTCATCATGTTGTCGGCGTCCTGGGAACCTGGGTACCCAGACTTGCCTGTCTGCGGGCCGCGACGCACTCCTACAAGTGGCCTGGTACGGCCCAGCTGATCGACCAGCTATCCAGGACCCTCCCAAGGGGACTAAGCCTCGCGAGGAGAACGACGCCAAGACCCCCTCAGGAGCGGCCTCGGCAAGGTGCTCCGGAGGGGCGGAGAATCCAAGGCCAAGCCTGCCTCAGGAGGAGGCGGTGACGTCAGCAGTGACGCACCGCGCCAGCGGGTGCCAGCGTCCGCCAGCGGTGCAGTTGCCATTTCGGTGCAAAAGGAACAGCGCAGCCGCGGTGTCAGGGATATGGTTAGTAGGTATAAACCGGCTATTGTAAACCGGCTTAGTTATATCATATTTGGTTTTAATATTTTAAGTAGAGACTACGGCCCATGAGATTTCAAGGCCCATGTATAGGAGTATGGTTTGTAAACCGCCAAGAGATGTAACTTGAGAGATAAGAAAGGGAAGCCAGAGACCGAGGCGGACACAAGTATGAGCCGGCCTCGGGACTCTGTAAACCGGACCAGGCGTTGCCTCTATATAAAGGGACGGCCTGGACGATTCAGGGACAAGCAACAATCAACCCGTCGAGACACAGGCAAAGCGAATCCGCTCCCTGTAAACCGACGCCCAAGCAATACCAAACCAACTAGACGTAGGCTTTTACCTTCTCCGAAGGGGCTGAACTAGTATAAATCCTTTGTGTCCTTTGTGTGCCATGAATCCTTTCAAGCTAACCCGTGCGATGGTTCCATCATCAAGTCCGTTAAACCGGACATCTGCCGTGTTATTTCCACGACAGTTGGCGCCCACCGTGGGGCCTGCGCACGATGGTTTCGAGTTCTTGAAAGGCGGCTTCGAAGGGCTAAAGGGTTACGCAGTCGGCCGGATGACCAAGAGTCGTCGCGGCCGGATCTACATCGACGACGCGGGTTGGGGACCGGAGGCCGATTCGATCGAATACGGGTACCGGGTCCCCTTCGGCAGCACCCAAGTCTTCATCGGCAAAATTGGTGAACCGGGACCTGAGCCGGACACCTTCCCCAACATCGTCGAGCCGGCTCAGCATGCGAGATCGGCCCGGATTCAGACTGCCAGGAAGCATGTGTTCGTTGGAGCAATCCACGGAGGCCGAGCCGAGGACGGATCGGAATCTGATGGTGCAACAGTCGTCTACTCAGATGACGAATCTTCATCCGGGGAAACTGAATCTCTGTATCAGTTGCGGGACGGCCGGTCTGAGGGCGAGTCCGATGGAAATAGTATTCCGGGCCCCTTTGACCCGCCAAACCGGGTGGCGGTCTTCATGGCCGGTTCACAACCCCCGATGAACGGAACGACAGCAGAAGCTGGTGCAGGGGGAAGCGGTTCAAATCCCTCCCTTACTGAAGTTCTATCACCCTGATCGAGGAGTTCACAGCTAAAGCAATGGCAGACGTAGCTCCAGCAGACAAGGCGCATCATGATGCAGAGCTTCTTCAGTTGAAGGGTCGGATCGATCAGTTAAAGGAGGACTTAAAGGCAGAAAGAGAGATGATAGCAACAAGGCAAGCGGAGTTGGATGATCAAGCCTTTTATCTGAGGATGGAACAGGCTTCTGTGGAAGGAGTAAGGGGGCGAAAGTATCGGTCCCGCATACCGCCGGGTTACGAATCCGCGAATTTGTTCAGGACACCTGGGGCTGGGGCCAGTAATAATCCGGCCTTAAACCGGAGAACACCCCCGGCTCGGGATGAGCCGGTTCAACAGCCCGCCGCAGAACAGGAGCGTCGGATTACATCGGCACCTTATGTTCCTATCCCTCCAGGGCACTATTCAAACCCTTTGGATAATATTACTGCAGCGGCGGCACGGTTGGCCGCTTTACCCGCGGAAGAAAGGTCCCCGGTGGCGATAGAGGCGCGCAGGGTCCAGAAGCTACTTAATACTGCGTTAATGCAGCAGCAAGCGTACTCTCATAGCAGGGAAAGGTTACATTCAACACCGCGTCCCAGCCGAAGTTATTCTAGGCATTGGGAGGAGCCGGAGGTATCTAGCAGTGAGCGCAGGAGACATCAGCGCAGGCAGGATAATCCGGCAAGGGCGGAGATGCCAGCCCCAGACCTAAACCGGCCTAGATCGGAGGCCAGGGAGGAAATTCGTCAGTCGACGCCGGTTCATACAGCTGCGGCGGGAACAGGAGCTACGGCGAGCTCTTTCGGGGTACAATGTCTTGTCCCCGCCCTACGGAGTGTTAAGTTTCCCAAGGATTTCAAAGGGCCCCGCAAGGTACCTAATTACACAGCCGATTTACCGCCAGAAGCCTGGGTGGAAAGTTATGAGATGGCCATGGAGATGTTAGACGTGGATGAATCGGCTTGTGCCAAATATTTCACTATGATGCTTGAGGGCACGGCCCGGACCTGGTTAAAGGCTCTACCCCCGAATTCTATTGGGTCATGGGGGGAACTGCGCAGTCAGTTCATTAAAAACTTCAAGGATACATGCAAGCAGCCGATGTCGGTGATAGATTTAGCAGCCTGTGTACAAGGAGAGCAGGAGTCTACAACAGCTTGGGTACGCAGAGTGGCAGAGATTTTACACTCCTCGAATGGCATCAATCCTAGTACGGCTATTGTAACATTGGAGAACAATTGCCGGTTTGAATCTTTAAAGTTAAAGCTCGGACGCCTTAAAAGGGACTGCAATGACATGGGGACTTTAATGAGTGCCCTGGTGAAATACGGAGACTCTGATAACACCAAGTACCCAGAAGCAGAAGGAGATAAAGCGGGGAAGGCCAGCAAGGCTGGTAAACCGGCGCCGGTTAATCCGATTACTTCAAGCCTTTTGGGCAAACGGAAGGCAGAAGGTGGTTCCGATTTTGTGGCTAATACTCAAGTTCAAGGCGGTTTTCAGGGTAGTCCGGAGGGTTCCGTTCTCCAAACCGGCGGAGGAGATCCGGGCTGGGAGCAGGATTTGGATCGACCCTGTCCAAAGCATAGAGGAAGGGGGAGGATGGCAAGGCATACTATGAGAGAATGCATACCCCTTATGAAAGCAGTGAACGGCCGTTTTAATCCTCCTAGCTGGCCCCCGCACGGCGGTTCAAGGCCCGGATTTTATGGTTCGGGTCATCAGGGGAACAGTTCCGGATCAGGATATAGGGGCAATAACGGCGGTTATCAACCCCGACCAGGCGGCCAAAATAATCAAGGGAATTACAATGGTCAGGGGAATCAATCACATCATCAAGGTGGTTACAATAGTCAGGGGAATCAATCCCATCATCACGGTGGTTACAATGGTCAGAATAATCAGCAGCAGGGCCAGGGGAGTTATAATAATCAAGGAAACCAGCAGCAACAGCGTCCGCAACAACAGCAGCAATCCGGATACCAGAGTAATCCGAAGGAGTTGAGCAGCGGTCAATATCATGTTTTCACCACGAGTTTATGTAAGAGAGATCAGAAGGTTTTGAGGCGGACTGTTAATGTAGTAGAACCGGCAACACCGCAATTTCTCCGATGGTCGGAGCAGCCCATTGTATGGAGCAGAGAGGACCACCCATTACGGGTAGATAATCCGGGACATTTAGCCTTGGTTCCCAAGGAGCGAGGCAAAGGTTTCCCCTTTGGTGCAACAAGACCAAAGACCGCAAGGACGACAAAAAGGATGTCACCGTCGAGCCCACCACCGTGTCACCGCCTGACCCTTTTGCGGGTGAAGACCGCTTTTGTCAGGATAGGAACATCCTTGTGTTCCCGCTCAAAAATGGCCGTTGTGGGATCCCTTCCCACCTAAACATTTCGGGGGAAGAGGACCCTGGCCGCCTATATAAGTAGCTAGAACCCCCACTAGTGAGAGGGGAAGAACAAGTCGAACCAAGTCCAGCCAAGTAGAGAAGACCCATAAGCTCTACCACCACGCAAGGAGCAAGAACACTTGCCTCCTGACCCTCCTGAGCTCGCCTCCCGAGCTCATGAACCACTGTACTAGCTCATATTCCAGCCCTCCCGAGGCTAATCCACCAAAGAGGGAAGTAGGGTCTTACACCACACGGTGGCCCGAACCTGGGTAAACTCTTGTGTGTTCTATCTGTTGTTTGCTTGAATCCCTCCGACAAGACGAGAGCGAGATGCTAGGTAGGCGTGAGTGGGAGAGATCTTCGTTCACGCCCCTGTGTTCGAACTTCTTGGGTTTTGCGGAGCCCTAAATCTGACATTTGGCGTGCCAGGTAGGGGGTGTGTCGAAATCTCTCCTCTCTGACGACCTCGTCGTGTTCTCGTTGTCGACTCCGCTCCACAGCCATGGTGGACACACGCCGAGCTCGCGCCGCCCGCCGCACAGCGAACATCGCTCAGACGGCGCCCGCGGGTAACGGTGCACCGCTCCACCCCAACTTGTCGATCGCCAAAGCCGCCACCGACCCGGTCGTCCATGAGCAGCAGGACTCGTCGCTGCCACGTCCGTGCGGCGAGATGGCCGCACGGC
Organism: Secale cereale; assembly: GCA_902687465.1. NCBI lineage: Eukaryota > Viridiplantae > Streptophyta > Magnoliopsida > Poales > Poaceae > Secale > Secale cereale. Next base: position 145,733,665 of record LR738710.1, read on the forward strand.
AATGCCTTCACCCTCGCCGGCCGTGGTGTTGTCATCGCTAGCCCGCCGTGGGCCGGTCCACCAGTAGCCTGTGCTGCTGATGGCGTGGGAGCTCTTGCGTTACCGCCCGGCAGATGACCTCTACGATGAGTGGCTCCACCGCATCACCGAGCTCGTCAACGCCACTGGAGAAGCACCTGCACCAACGCACTCTTCACGTCCTCCGTTGTCCCCAGCGAGGAACGAAGGCCACGGGGTCCCGGCCCCTTCTCCACTCCACCGCGCCGGCCAGGAGGTCCGGCGCAAGGCCCCTCGACGTGAGCAACCCCGCAGAGCCATGCGCGCGATGAGGAGAGCTGCCAGGTGATTCTGCATCCCCATGCAGGGGCTCGCGGGCCCCCCCGGCCCACAGCGCCCAGACCGCGCGCCACAGGAGGTGGTGGTGCCAGCACCCCAAGAACCAGCACCGCAGGCGCAGGGGGCGCCTGCGATCATGAGCATGGCTGGATGTCGCGCCCTATCTCCTGAGCTGCGGCGCTTCATCTGGACCGGCAAGTTCAAGCCAGACCTGCCTCCACGCTACGACGGCACCACCGATCCCACGGAGTTCCTCCAACTCTATGAGCTGAGCATCGAGGCGTCCGACGGCACCGAGCAGGTCATGGCGAACTGGTTCCCCATGGCTCTCAAAGATGGCACACGCTCCTGGCTCCTGAACCTCCCCGTGGGATCCATCTCCTCCTGGGAAGAGCTTCGTGAGCGTTTTGTCGCTAACTTCCAAGGCACCAGCGACCGAGCCCCGGCAGCTGCTGATCTGCGCCGCGTGAGGCAGCAGCCGGGAGAGAGCCTGCAAAAGTACATCCAACGCTTCAACACCATGCGCCTCTGGATCCCTAGGGTCCCGAACGAGGCCATCATCTCGGCGTTCTCCGACGGCGTCCGCGACGTCAGGATGACGGAGGAGCTCGCCATTCATGAGGACCTGTGCATAGCCCTCGAGATGTTCAAGCTCGCGGCAAAGTAAGCCAGGGCGAAGGAAGGACGCCTCTCCCTCCAGGAGCTGCCTAAGGCGGAGGCGGACGACAAGAATACCAAGGCCAAAGAATGAAAGCTCAAGGGACCCACCGTGCTGGCTGTGGAGCCAGAAGTGAAGCGTGGCTGCTGCTACGATGACCTCCCCACAGACAACTGACCATACTGCGTCTTCCACAACGTCCACAGCCACAACACTAATTACTGCCAGGAGCTCAGGGGGATGCACGGCGGGCGCGGCAGGCAGCGCCATGAGCGCGACAACCACGGCTACGGCCATGGAGGAGGCCGAGGAGGAGGACGTTGGGACGGCAGGAACTCGCGCCAAGGGTGGCACGAGCAGCCTCGTGAGGACCATTGGCATGAGCAGTCTCGTGACGCTCCCTGGCGCGACCAACCTCGTGAGGGTCGCCCTCAGGACAATGGAGGCCTGCCTCCGCTGCCACCACCGCCAAGAAGGAACGACGACGACCGCCGGGGAGACGGGGCAGGGGGCTTCTAGGAGCCGCGTGTAGTTGCATGCATCTTGGGAGGAGCCCATGCCCCAGCTTCCAATCGCATCTTCAAGCAGTTTGCCCGTGAGGTGAACGCGGCGCTTCCGAAGCCTGACGCCGCGCGTAACCTTAGGTGGACCAAGCAAGTCATCGCCTTCGACCCCAAGGACCAGCTCAAGTGCACTAAGGCCCCAGGCGCCCTCCCGATGCTCTGCACACCGACCATCAACAATGTCCTCGTGACGAAGACCCTCATCGACGGCGGAGCAGGACTCAACGTCCCCTCCGTCCAGACCTTCGAGACGCTCCAGGTTCCCTATGATCAGCTCCACCCGACCAAGCCATTCTACGGAGTCACGGATGGGTCCACACTCCCGATGGGGCGGGTCCGCCTCCCCATCACCTTTGGTGATCGCGACAACTACCACACCGAGCTCATCGACTTTGATGTCGCCAACATCAACCTCCCGTACAACGCCATCCATGGGTATCCTGCCCTCGCCAAGTTCATGGCGGCGACCCATCACGGCTACAACGTCCTCAAGATGCCTGGGAGCGGCGAAGTCATCACGATCGCCTCCGACGAGAAGGAGGCGGTGCGTTCCCTGGAGCGCGCCTACCAGACCGTAGCGGTCAAATGCTCCGATGTGGATGGAGCCGTCCTCGCCCTGCAGACCGCCCCCAAGAAGAATAAGAACCTACCCGTCAGCAGACCTCAGGACGCAGGGGCTCCTGATGGCCTGGCCTCAGGACTTGCGCCTGCTGACGAGGCGCCATCCACACTCGCATAGGGGGGCGCGCCCGACGCCCCTCTCGTCCTCGGCACGGGGGCTCTCCTCTGGAGTGTCTCCGGACTAACCGGCGTCTCGAGGGAGGTGTTCGGGCACCACCTGCAAGCGTGTCTTGACGCGCGTTTTTGTGGGCCCAGCATGAAACGTTCAGCGCTGGGGCTCAGGACTTCATCAACAAGTTACCGAGGAACTTCAGTACGCAAGACTCATCCGCGGTGGGCGTAACCGCACAACCCCAAGTTCACCTGCTCGCAGCCCGAGCGACCACTTCTGCGTCTGCGTTGACATCGCGGGTCTCAACCGAGCCGCCTCTCAGGAGCCCTTCTGGCCGACGGCGGTCGGCTGGAGGAGGGCCCTCCCCTGCAGCTATGTCCGCACACTCTTCGGCTTCCGCAACACAGCTGCCACGTTCCAGCATCTCGCGCAGCATGCCTTGGGGGCTCGGGAGGCTCAGTGGCAGGCGGTCCGGACGGAGCGAGGACCGGACCCGCGCGACCAGTGAGAGCCTTCAGAGCCCCTGGGCCTCGGGAACATGACGATCCTCAGGAGCAACCCGCATGGCTCGCGTCTTCAGCTACCCCAACTCTTCTTCGACAAGTATCTGGTGACACTTCAGGTATCCAATCGAGGGCGCCTCTCGGGCTGCATCATCCTCGGACTGCTGGGGGTTGTTTCCCCGCAGTTGTCTCCCTTTTTGCATGATCAAGGCTAGTTGTTTCTTTCCATTTGCATTATCTACATGCTTGGCGTCCTCACCGCCACTAAGGTCATGAGCCCTTCTGAGCCCACTCACGACCACCCCATGATTAAGGACTAGCACGGTGTCTGTGCTCGGGTCCGTCCCTACAGCGTCGCTAAACCCAAGGGCTGAGCTCTGTCTCGCGAGCCATTCCTGTGACGTCAGCTCCCATGGTCCTTGGTGCCTTGTTCTCACATGGGCTAATTGTGGATGGGTAAGTAGGGGCCCGTGGTAGGTGCCTCACTCACGCAGGAACCGCGCATGTTGTTTTTCTTTTGGATTGTTGCATGACAAGACTGGGCATGACTTCTGTGCTCGGGTCCGTCCCTGCAGCGTCGACAAATCCAGTGGCTGAGCTCTGTCTCGCGAGCCATTCCCGTGATGGCACCTCCTGGGGTCGCTGGTGCTGCGGCCTTCTCATGCGATACCCTCTAGAGATGAACTCGACGCAGGTCGACACAACACCTCTCTTTTCACATTTTGCAGAAGAAGACTCAGGTGCAACCCGCCTCAGGGTAAGGTCTCGTGAGTGATGCGTAAGCTCACGAGAACTCCCTCAGAATCATTCAGCTCATCCTGAGGAGGGCCCATATACACCTTGGTTGTCCTACCGTGCAAGCCACGTGTCAGGATGGGGCTGTACACGCCCCAGAGTCTCTCCCGGTGGGAGGCTCCCTCCCACGGTCCAGTGGAAGTACCAAGCTCCGCGCTGGCAGATCCAACCGAGGAGCGGTTATGCCCACGAACCAGTGGAAGCACCAAGCTCTGCGCTGGCCGCTACGACCGAGGCGCGGTTATGCCCACACTCCATGCAAGTGTGGTAGATCTATGCTCCGTGCTAGTTATAAACAACCGAGGGTGGCCCCGAGTGGTCGCACCAACCTCAAGGAGCTTTTCAGCTCACGACGCTCACAACTTCTCCTTGGATGGGTGTCGCGAGGGGGGCTAGGCATGGGGGCTATGCTCAGGTCACGCCTGGCAGATGCCACCCTACCAGGTGCCTAGACACCTGGCCTTCTCGTGCCCCCATCCCAGGCGAAGGCTCGTGGGCAAGGTATGGTGCTCGTTCTCCTTCATGAGAGCCGTTCGTACGTCAGAGGGGACCCCTGGGCATCGCGACCTAGGGGCCTAACTGGCCAAGTAGCCCCTCATCCCTTGTGTCTAGTTATGACGATAACCCCGGTAATCCGGAGGGCTCAATGGCGATCGAGGTATGCGCGGGGTTGGGCCCTGCCGACGCAGAACGAAAACGGGATTGCTTGAACGTCTAGGGGGAACCTTGGGCATCGCGACCGAAGGGCCTCACTAGCCACGTAGCCCCTCATCCCTTGAGTCTAGTTACTACGGTAACCCCGGTCATCCAAAGGGCTCAATGGCGATCGAGGTATGCGCGGGGTTGGGCCCTGCCGACGCAGAGCACCCAAGCAAGAATGAAAGGAAGCAAGCATGGAAATCATCTAGCTATTACAATAATACCAAGTTTTTCAAATTCAAACAAAGTTCCTATGCCTCCCCAAGGCACTCGTACTTCTCTCTCTGAACAGGAACAGATCAGGCATCACCAAGCGCATCACCACCGGTCTTCTCATCTTCGGCTGCGACAGTAGCGGCCCGGAGAAACGCCTCCAGCAGCTCCGTGACCCTTGCCCCCAGGGCCTCGGGAGCGACCATCGTCACCTCCTCGTGAGGACACCTGGACACAGAACCCCGCCTCGAAGGAAGGGCAATAGAAAATCAGGTACCACCATCACTTGACCACAGGGATTGCTAAGATAAGTTTTCAACGCCGCACCTACTCGCGTACCTACACCACCATGTACTATAATCACGAATCCGCTGAGGCATGAATACCCTTCCCGATGGACCGGTGGGCGGTTGCCTGCACGCCAAGAGGGACCTCCTGAGCATCGCGCCTCGGGGGCTCCTACCGGACCCTGGATCACTCACCTCCTGGCCTTGACCACGGCATCACGACCGGGCATACCAGCGCAGGCTGAGGCTTGTCTGGGGAGCGGGTCTCGTAGGCGTAGGGCCCTAAACTACCGCGGGGATGGAAGGAGAGGAAATTCATGCTTTAACAAGGGTCTCATGAAGGGCATAAGTTATAACGCCAGACAATAGCAAAAGTATTACAAGAATTTACATGCCCTCATGGAGCCCTCCATGATGTCCCACAGGAACTAAGCTAAGAACGTCACTCTCGAGGAACGCAGCTTGAACTCCTTCAACAACGACGACGCCGGGAGGACACCATTTCCCTCCGGCGATAGGGCGGCGACTTGGCGGCTCGTAGCTCTAATCGGAGCTCGAGGCCGTCTCAGGGGTAGCGTAACTGCTACCAGGAGAGTTGGAGGCGCAGCCAATGGCGAGCGCCTCGCTGCCCTGACGGCATGGGGAATGGTCGCCGGCGAGCCCATTCCCCGCGCCACAAGGCAGCCGGCGGCCGTCCGCCCCAAAGACTTTGAAGGTCATAGTGCCCATCATATCCAACGCGAAATGAAGAATGTGCCTCCCGGCGGGGGCGCAGGCGCGACGCACCACACCCCAACCCCAGGTCATGAAGACCTGGCCAGAAGAGATCACCTCCACGTCGGCATGCGAAGGAGGAAGGCGACACCCCTCGTGCCTCAGCTCCATCGTCACCCGGCCGCGAGCCGGGAGCACCTCCCTCAGGAACGGAGGAAGAAGGATCCTTGAATGCGGAGGGCCCCCCGCCCACACGATGAAATCGCGAGCATCATCCTCAGAATAGGATGGCAGCAGGGCGCGAGGAGACGCCTGTCTCTCCGGGCGACTGATGGCGCCACCCCTGTCGCCGCCCCCGCTCCGTCTGCCTGCCGCTGGAGCATAAAAGGGAAGCGGAAATCCTAGCGGTGCCCGCGTGCACCATGTGAGGGCGTCCGACGGTCTCTGGGACGCACTCGGAGAACTATGGCGCCTCTTCTTCGGGGGGAGCCGCTCAGGCTCTACCATCGGGCTCTTCCCCTTCTCCGCGGCCGAGAACGTGTGAATCGGCGCCATGGAAGCCCTTGGAGTAATGGAAGCAGCAGGGATCGGCATGCGACAGTTGAGTGAGAGGCGTAGTGCCTCACCCCCTGTTTATAGGCCAAGAAGATCAACCGGCGGCCACTCGCGCGCAGCCATAATCGCCCAGCCGCCCGCGCCAAGGAGTTGTCAAGTCGCACGATTGCCAAGACCGCGTGGGAAGCGGAGTCGCCCACGTCCCATCCAACCGTCACGCGCCAGCCTGGCCCGCATCCTTTTTGGGGCCCGCGATGCTTCGTCCTCAGCTAAGGCTTCGCCCCAAAGCCAACTCCGCGCGCGTCTTGGGCCCGGGGGCTACTGTCGGCGTCCTGGGAACCAGGGTACCCAGACTTGCCTGTCTGCGGGGCGCAACACGCTCCTACAAGCGGCCTGGTACGTCCCAGCTGATCGACCAGCTATCCAAGACCCTCGCGAGGGGACTAAGCCTCACGAGGAGAACGACGTCAAGACCCCCTCAGGAACGGCCTCTGCAAGGTGCTCCGGAGGGGCGGAGAATCCAAGGCCAAGCTTGCCTCAGGAGGAGGCAGTGATGTCAGTAGTGATGCACCGCGCCAGTGGGTGCCAGCATCCGCCAGCGATGCAGTTGCCATTTCGATGCAAAGGGGATAGCGCAGCCGCGGGTTCCCAAGGAGCGAGGCAAAGGTTTCCCCTTTGGTGCAACAAGACCGAAGACCGCAAGGACGACAAGGAGGATGTCACCGTCGAGCCCACCATCGTGTCACCGCCTGACCCTTTTGCAGGCGAAGACCGCTTTTGTCAGGATATGAATGTCCTTGTGTTCCCGCTCAAAAATGGTCGTTGTGGGATCCCTTCCCGCCTAAACATTTCGGGGGAAGAGGACCCTGGCCTCCTATATATCTAGCTAGAACCCCCACTAGTGAGGGGGGGGAGAACAAGTCGAACCAAGTCCAGCCAAGTAGAGCAGACCCATAAGCTCTGCCACCACGCAAGGAGCAAGAACAGTTGCCTCCTGACCGTCCTGAGCTTGCCTCCCGAGCTCAGGAACCACTGTACTAGCTCATATTCTAGCCCTCCCGAGGCTAATCCACCAAATCAGGAAGTAGGGTCTTACACCACACGGTGGCCCGAACCTGGGTAAACTCTTGTGTGTTCTATCTGTTATTTGCTTGAATCCCTCCGCCGAGACGAGAGCGAGACGCTAGGTAGGCGTGAGTGGGAGAGACCTTTGTTCACGCCCCTGTGTTCGAACTTCTTGGGTTTTGCGGAGCCCTAAATCCGACACATGTCTAGCACACCTATCATTATCAATACTCCCGAGAAAACTTAAAAGATGCCTGGTATAGAATTTGCAATGCTAAAAAAAGATCTACTAGGAAGCTTTCCACTTCCGTGCTTCTTCACAATTTTTATATTGGCATTACTCCATGGAATAGTCTTGTTCTTGATAACGTTACCGGAGGAAATTTCTTGGGGAGTCATACTCTTGATTCTTATAATGCCATGATAGAGTTATTCGGGCAACCTTCTACCCCGGAAGAGACTCAAGTTTTTGAGAAAATTAGCGAAGTAACAAAAATATTACAAAAGTCTCTTGAACCTCTTAAGAATGTTAGTGGAAATCTCCACCGCATGAATATGTTGATTACCCTTTGCAATAAGCGATTGGATTTGTTAGATCTAAAGATTTCTGAATATGACGGGAAATGTAAAGAACCTCCCAGATTCGAACTTGATACCGTCAAAAAGGTAAAAATCAAAGAAGGCAATACCTAGATCTATCCATGTATCATGCCTAGCTAGGGGCGTAAAACGATAGCACTTGTTGGGAGGCAACCCAATTTTATATTTTTTGTTTTTGCTTCTGTTTAGGAATAAATATTGCATCTAGCTTCTGTTTAGATGTGGTTTTGTGTTTTAGTTAGTGTTTGTGCCAAGTAGAACCTTTGGGAAGACTTGTGTGAAGTTTATATGATCTTGCTGCGAAAAACAGAATCGTTAGCACTCGCTAGAATGGTCACCGGATTTTACTGGAGTGTGCTATGTAGTTGATTCTTTTTGCAGATGATTAATAGACAAATTCCCCACGTTTACCAATTTATTTCAATTTCTTTGGAGTTACAGAAGTATGCGAAAGTTACAGATTACTACAGACTCTTCTGTTTTTGACAGATTCTGTTTTTTTTGTTTGCTTATTTCAATGCATCTATGAGTAGTATTGGAGGATATGAATCATATAGAAGTTGGAATACAATAGGTTTAACACCAATATAAGCAAATAATGAATTCATTACAGTACCTTTGAGTAGTTGTTTGTTTTCTTATACTAATGGAGCTCACGAGATTTTTGTCTAAGTTTTGTGTTGTGAAGTTTTCAAGTTTTGAGTATTGCTTTGATGGACTATGGAACAAAGAGTGGCAAGAGCCTAAGCTTGGGGATGCCCAAGGATCCCCAAGGTAAAATTCAAGGAAAACCAAAGGCCTAAGCTTGGGGATGCCCCGGGAAGGCATCTGATACGTCCAAAACGTATCTATAATTTCTGCTTGCTCCATGCCACTTTTGGGTGATATTGCTATGATATTCATACACTTCCATACACTTTTAATCATATTTGGACTAACTTACTAACCAGTGCACCCCAGTGCTAGTTTCTGTTTTCGGCTGTTTTTGTATTTCAGGTTTTCACGTTTCGAGAACTGCCCAGAAAAATCCAGAAAAATTATATAAAAAATCAGCGTTCCGGAAACAACACTGCGTCCGAAGGGCAGCCTGGGGGGTCCACAGGGGCTCCAGGCGCCCTGTGGGCGCGCCCCCCCTCTGGGCCGCGCCGGGGGGGGCACCTAGGCCCCCCGAGGCTCCCCCGGTGCCCTACTTTGGCATATATTTAAAGGACCCACTGAAACCCTCAGAAAAGGACTTCTATTCGCGATCCCATCTCTGTTCCGCCGCCGCCGCTTCCAAGATCGGGAGCACCAGGAGAACTCTTCCCGGCACCCTGCCGGAGGGGAGGATCACCACCGGGAGCTTCACCACCACCATGGACGCCTCCCGGATGACTCGTGAGTAGTCTACCTTGGAACATGAGTCCATGACCAGTAGCTATGTGATGTTCTCCTCCCGTTCTTGTGCTTCACTAATTAGTCCTCGTGAGCTGCCCTACATGATCGAGGCACCTATGTAATCCTTATGCTGTTGCTATGTTGAGTTTGCTGGGATCCGATGGATTATGAGATTATGTTCAGATTGATCTTGAGTAATATATTTGATTCACCTCTTTTATATTTTAGCTCATAAGTAATTCTTGCATGTTCTCTGTTGTTATTTATTGCTTTGGCCGAGTAGTAGGTAGTGACTCCAAGAGGGAACGTTATGCTCGATTGTGGGTTCATGCCCCTCGATGACTAGCTTGAGTGACAGAAACATGAGTCTAGGGGATGTGCTGTTGCCACAAGGGGGAAAACAACGGTGCTTGTGCCCGTGGGTGCAAGGATTGTTTACTTTACGCAAAGTTCTTTCAATGCAGTTGTCTGTTGCATTGAGTTTACACTGTGGGTGGGACTCGCAACTTAATACCAGCGAGATGTTCTGGATAGATATCTCAAGGTGGATGATTAGTAGTAGATATTGATGGATTTCGGTCTACTTACTTTGGCGTACCGCCCATGCTTTGAACCTCAACCTTTCTTGCAATGTAGTCAGCATTGGTTTGCGTTCGTGGTCCTGTCAATTGCCCAGCTGTAATTTGTTTACCTCACATAGCTGTTTTATCGTCTTTTGGGAGAGAGACATCACTAGTGAACATCATGAGACTCCGGTCCATATTACCATCATTGATCACATCCACTATTTACTTTTCATTATTTACCTACTATTGCAAAAACTATCTATCACTACTATCATTGCTTTTAACCCTTTGTGAACTACAAGGCCGGAGAGATTGACAACCTCTCTGTACTCGTTGGGAGCAAAGTTATTTGTATCTGTGTGCAGGTCCACGTTGGTTGCTACTAATCTGGCGCCGTAGCAATTGACACCTACTTGTTGAACCTAGGAGTCTCTAGGGAATCGATCCTTGGCATCTTTGCTAGGGGAAAACACTTCTACTTACTGCATCTTACACCTTCCACTTGGGGTAACCAACGAGGGGTTCGAGGCCCATCAAGGAGTATTTTCTGGCGCCGTTGCCGGGGACTCCACTCTTCAGGATAGGGGAGTTGCATGCTATCTTTTACCTTTGCTTTTTAGTCTTGTTAGTTTACCTTTCATTTTTGCTTTTAGTTCCTTTTATCGAAAATCACAAAAATAGTTATCTGGCTTGCTTGCTACTATGGGTTCTACCAAAAACACTAAATGGGAGGAGTACACCCCTACTTCCATTGCCCCACTTATCTCTGATGGGATTTACAAAAAAATAAACCTTGTGATTACACTAGTTATGACGGAGAGTTATGCCCATGGCATGGTCTTCCAGGAAAAAAGTATGAGCCTCAGTTTAAAATTGCTCCTAAGCTTCCCCAAACTTGGGAAGATGTTCAAACTCTTATAATAGAGAGCGAATTAAAAAAAGAGGATGACACTACAATTCTGCCCACTAATGATAAAATTGATTTTCATAATTGTAGTATTTCAGAAGTTGTCGCCTTTCTACAAGGAATGCCTAAGGATCCCAACACTAGCACGCTTAATCTTGCCTTCACAGAGCATATCACTAATGCTCTCATCAAAGCTAGGGAGGAGAAACTCAGAGTAGAAGCCTCCATACCTAGAAAGCTAGAAGATGGTTGGGATTCTACGATTAAAATTAAGATAAATAACTTCTCATGCTTTGCTTTATGTGATATTGTAGCTAGTACTTCTATTATGCCCAAAAGACTATATGATATGCTTAAATTGAAACCTTTTGATTCTTGTTCTTTTGGTAATGTTGTCGTTGATTCTTCCATAAAGAAACCTTTGGGGAGGATCGACGATGTTCTTATTGTTGTCAATGATAATTATGTGCCCGTTGATTTTACTATTATGGATATTGAATGTGATCCTTCATGTCCAATTATTTTGGGACGTCCCTTTTTGCGCACCGTTGGTGCTATCATTGACATGAAAGAGGGTAATATAAAATTTCAGTTTCCTCTCAAGAAAGGGATGGAACACTTCCCTCGTAAGAAGGTCAAGTTACCTTTTGAGTCCGTTGTACGGGCTAGCTATTCTTTTACTCTTGATAAAACTTGATCTATGCATTATGCCTAGCTTAAAGGCATAAAAGAAAGCGCTTTTGGGAGGCAGCCCACATGAATAATTTTTTGCTTTTGTTGTGTCTTGATGTTGTTTACTGCTGTAGCATCATCATTGTATCTTTTCTTTTCATATTTGTGCCAAGTATAGCCTCTGATTGCTAGAAAGTTCAAAAGTTGTGAGGTGCTGTCCAGGAAACAGATTCTGTCCTTGGATAGAAAAATTCGTATAAAATCACCAGATCATCTTTTTGGTCTGAATTTTTTCGAAAGCGTTCTCTATATAATTGTCTTTCGTGCGTCAGTTCTGAGTTTTTTCATTTGAGTTGCAGAAGTATCCCGAACAGGTCAATTACTGCCTGCTGTTCTGTTTTTCACAGATTCTGTCCTGTTTTGCCTTACCTTCACTTTGCAAATTAAGAACTTGCTTTTTCTTTGCAAAAACCTTTTGGCAATCTTGAGAAACAGTAGAACTTCAAGAATATCCTTATTTCCAGCAAGTTATAATTATTCTATTAAGGGTACTAACCTCGCTAATCAGATTATGATGAGTTGTGTATGAAGGGAATTTTCAAGTGTGCGAGGGAAGATGATAAAAAGATTTAGGAGTGTCAAGCGCTCAAGCTTGGGGATGCCCCCGTGCACCCCCAAGAAATATTCAAGGAGACTCAAGCATCTAAGCTTGGGGATGCCCCCGTGCAGCCCCTTCTCCATCAACATTATCAGTTCGTCTTTCGTTTCGCTATATTTTTATCACTTCATGTGTTATGTGCTATGCTTGGAGCGTCTTGCTTTTAGTTTTCTTTTTAGTTTTTCATAACGAGTCGGAACCCAGCCTTCCTTTATGTGGGAGAGAAACACGCTCCACCTCTACCTAGAACATTACATAGAATTTTCATGTCTATCTATGTTGTGTGTGTTCTTTGTCTTTTAATAGCTACTATCATACTCTGCTCTTAGTATTCATGCTTATCTTTTCAAGAGCTTTTATTTAGTTGGTTGCTTGAACTCTCTTTAATTACCATGCTCACCTTATTAAGAGAGTTTGCTTCCGTTGCATGGGTTAATGTGTCTATGATAAAGATGCTACTTTCATGATGGTGCTTAGTAGTTCAGGTTTTCTTTTGGTTAATCTCAAATAGCTGGGGGTTCCCAATGTGTTATTGGAGTACCAACTTGGTTTGTTTGCCTATGATGTGGTATGGTTTAGTAATATCTTCCTTCGAGAATTTATTTTGATTGACTTGGCGTATGCTGACGCATCTTTAAGACTGTAAAGAAAGTCTGTCAAGCCTTGATGATCTTTTGTTTCTAAGTAGTGATATAACTACCATGCCTGATTCAATATTGCTTTGTCGCTCTGCATGATTATGACCGTCATTGCTCACTTAGTTGGTCGCTCCTAGTCTTTTTGCTAACCTCCACCTGTACTAAGCAAACTAACCTTGCTATACATAGCTCATGGGAAAGTAGCCTAAAAACTATTGTGGTAAAGAATATGTTGCTTATGTATCTTATTTCTTATAAGTTGCTTGCTGAGCGGTAACCATGTTTCTGGGGACGCCATCAACTGTCACACTTTTGTTGAATATCATGTGAGTTGCTATGCATGTTCGTCTTGTCTGAAGTAAGGGTGATTTACCATGGGTTGAATAACTATGCATATTGTTAGAGAAGAACATTGGGCCACCAACCAAAGCCATGCATCATGGTGGAAGTTTTAGCTTGGACCTTAATCCTCAATATCTCATGAGAATATGCTTATGCATTAAAAAGGAGTCCATAATCTATTTTCTATGTTGTCCCGGTATGGATGTCCTCAAGTTGAGATCTATCAAAAATGAGAAATCAAATGCGATCTATCTCCTTGGACCTTTGTACAGGTGGCATAGAGGTACCCCTTTGTGACACTTGGTTGAAACATATGCAATGCAATGATAACCCATGGAAATCCGAGCTAATTAGGACAAGGAGCGAGCACTATTGGTATTCGATGCATGAGGCTTGCAACTTATAGGATGTTTTATGCATGACACATATGAAGTACTACTACCGTTGACACAATTGCTTCCATGTTTTCAAATAAAAAGCTCTAGCACATAACCATTCTTTTACCTTTATGTTAAAGCACCAACTACTGAGAGCATGATTGTCATTCTGAGTGTAATGTGCATTGTCCCAAAGTAGCATTGTCTTTTGCATGCTTGTGATATCGTTTATTCTGAAATGATTGTATCTAGTCATCACTTAAATCTTGAAGGTGCCCCTGCATTTATGTTTTGCATCACTAAAGGGGGCAAGCTAGCTATCACTTTATCATATTTGCACATCATGTTCATTGCAAGTCTTTTTGATGTTTCAGTTTCATGTTGTAAAACTTTCAGTCATTTGTGATTTTCTCTTGAGGCAACTTAATTACTTTAGAATCATTGTCTCAGTAAGCTTTTGTCATATGACTATGAGAAAGTCCTATATGATTAATAGCATGTCACCACATAAATTATTCTTGTTGTCATTTACCTACTCGAGGACGAGCATGAATTAAGCTTGGGGATGTTGATACGTCCAAAATGTATCTATAATTTCTGCTTGCTCCATGCCACTTTTGGGTGATATTGCTATGATATTCATACACTTCCATACACTTTTGATCATATTTGGACTAACTTACTAATCCAGTGCACCCCAGTGCCAGTTTCTGTTTTCGGCTGTTTTTGTATTTCAGGTTTTCACGTTTCGAGAACTGCCCAGAAAAATCCAGAAAAATTATATAAAAAATCAGCGTTCCGGAAACAACACTGCGTCCGAAGGGCAGCCTGGGGGGGGGGGCCACAGGGGCTCCAGGCGCCCTGTGGGTGCGCCCCCCTGGGCCGCGCCGGGGGGGCGCCTGGGCCCCCCGAGGCTCCCCCGGTGCCCTACTTTGGCATATATTTAAAGGACCCTCCGAAACCCTCAGAAAAGGACTTCTTTTCGCGATCCCATCTCTGTTCCGCCGCCGCCGCCGCTTCCAAGATCGGGAGCACCAGGAGAACTCTTCCCGGCACCCTGCCGGAGGGGAGGATCACCACCAGGAGCTTCTCCACCACCATGGACGCCTCCCGGATGACTCGTGAGTAGTCTCCCTTGGACCATGAGTCCATGACCAGTAGCTATGTGATGTTCTCCTCCCGTTCTTGTGCTTCACTAATTAGTCCTCGTGAGCTGCCCTACATGATCGAGGCACCTATGTAATCCTTATGATGTTGCTATGTTGAGTTTGCTGGGATCCGATGGATTATGAGATTATGTTCAGATTGATCTTGAGTAATATATTTGATTCACCTCTTTTATAATTTAGTTCATAAGTAATTCTTGCATGTTCTCCGTTGTTATTTATTGCTTTGGCCGAGTAGTAGGTAGTGACTCCAAGAGGGAACGTTATGCTCGATTGTGGGTTCATGCCCCTCGATGACTAGCTTGAGTGACAAAAACATGAGTCTAGGGGATGTGCTGTTGCCACAAGGGGGAAAACAACGGTGTTTGTGCCCGCGGGTGCAAGGATTGTTTACTTTACGCAAAGTTCTTTTAATGCAGTTGTCTGTTGCATTGAGTTTACACTATGGGTGGGACTCGCAACTTAATACCAGCGAGATGTTCTGGATAGATATCTCAAGGTGGATGATTAGTAGTAGATATTGATGGATTTCGGTCTACTTACTTTGGCGTACCGCCCATGCTTTGAACCTCAACCTTTCTTGCAATGTAGTCAGCATTGGTTTGCGTTCGTGGTCCTGTCAATTGCCCAGCTGTAATTTGTTTACCTCACATAGCTGTTTTATCGTCTTTTGGGAGAGAGACATCACTAGTGAACATCATGAGACTCCGGTCCATATTACCATCATTGATCACATCCACTATTTACTTTTCGTTATTGACCTACTATTGCAAAAACTATCTATCACTACTATCATTGCTTTTAACCCTTTGTGAACTACAAGGCCGGAGAGATTGACAACCTCTCTGTACTCGTTGGGAGCAAAGTTATTTGTATCTGTGTGCAGGTCCACGTTGGTTGCTACTAATCTGGCGCCGTAGCAATTGACACCTACTTGTTGAACCTAGGAGTCTCTGGGGAATCGATCCTTGGCATCTTTGCTAGGGGAAAACACTTCTACTTACTGCATCTTACACCTTCCACTTGGGGTAACAAACGAGGGGTTCGAGGCCCATCATCATCCCCTCTTTCGTCTTCATCTATCGGTAACTATACTCGGAGCTATATTTTTATTCACCACATGATATGTGTTTTACTTGGAGCGTCATGTATTATTTGAGTCTTTTCTTGTTAGTCTTCCACAATTATCCTTGCTGGACACACCTTTTTGAGAGAGATAAATATGGCCTAGGAATTGATAGAACACTCTATGTGCTTCGCTTAAATCTTTTGAATGGAATAGTTTTTGCTCTAGTGCTTCACTTATATCTTTTAGAGCACGGTGGAAATTATATTTTGAAGAAATTTTTGATCTCTCGTGCTTCACTTATACCCTTTAGAGAGTCTATTAAAACAGCATGGTAATGTGCTTTGGCTATAAAACTAGCATTCACATGATAGGCATCCAAAATCAATGTAGTAAAAACTTTCATACTAAGTGCATTGAATATGATGAGAAGTTGGATGCTTGATAATTGTTTTGAGATATTAGATTAGTGATATTAGAGTCATGCTAGTGTAGTTATTATGAAATTGAGAAATACTTGTATTAAGGTCAGTGATTCCCGTAGCATGCACGTATGGTGAACCCCTATGTAACGAAGTTAAAGCATGAGGTATTTGTACAGTGTCATCCTTTGTGTGGAGGTCGGGGGCGTGCGATGGTTAACTCCTACCAACCTCCCCCCTAGGAGCATGCGTTGATTGCTTTATTTTGATGACTCGTAAAATTTTGCAATAAGTATATGAGTTCTTATGGCTAATGTTGAGTCCATGGATTATACGCACTCTCACCCTTCCACTGTTGCTAGCCTCTCTTGTACCGCGCAACTTTCGCCGGTACCATACACCCACTATATATCCTTCCTCAAAACAGCCACCATATATCTTCCTCAAAACAGCCACCATACCTACCTATCATGGCATTTCCATAGCCATTACGAGATATATTGCCATGCAACTTTCCACCGTTCTGTTCATACGACACGCTTCATATTGTCATATTGCCATGCATGATCATGTAGTTGACATCGTATTTGTGGCAAAGCCACCATGCATAATTTTTCATACATGTCACTCTTGATTCATTGCATATCCTGATACACCGCCGGAGGCATTCATATAGAGTCATACTTTGTTCTAGTATCGAGTTGTAAATCAATAAAAGTGTGATGATCATAATTATTAGAGCATTGTCCCATGTGAGGAAAGGCCAATAAAAAAAGAGATGGCCCCAAAAAAGTAGAGAGGGGCTAAAAAAAGAGAAATCCCCTCCAAAAAAAGATAGAAAAGAGAGAAGGGACAATTGCTACTATCCTTTTACACACTTGTGCTTCAAAGTAGCACCATTTTCTTCATGATAGAGAGTCTCATGTTTAGTCACTTTCATATACTAGTGGGAATATTCATTATCGAACTTGGCTTGTATATTCCAACGATGGGCTTCCTCAAATGTCCTAGGTCTTCATGAGCAAGCAAGTTGGATGCACACCCACTTAGTTTCTTTTGTTGAGCTTTCATACATCTTTAGCTCTAGTGCATCCGTTTCATGGCAATCCCTACTCACTCACATTGATATCTATTGATGGGCATCTCCATAGCCTATTGATACGCCTAGTCGATGTAAGACTATCTCCCTCCTTTTTGTCCTCTCCACAACCACCTCTCTATTCCACCCATAGTGTTATGTCCATGGCTCACGCTCATGTATTGCGTGAAACTTAAAAGGTTTGAAAGAATAGAGTATGAAAACAAGTGCTTGGCTAAAACCGGGGTTGTGCATGATATGAATATTTTGTGTGATGACGAGGGAGCATAGCCAAACTATATGATTTTGTAGGGATAACTTTCTTTAGCCTTAGTATTTTGAGAAGCCATGATTGCTTTGTTAGTATGCTTGAAGTATTATTATTTCTTATGTCAATATAGACCTTTGTCTTGAATCTTTCAGATCTGAACATTCATGCCACAATTAAGAGAATTACATTGAAAACTATGTTGGTTAGCATTCCACATCAAAATTCCGTTTTTATCATTTACCTACTCGACGACAAGCAGAAATTAAGCTTGGGGATGCTTGATACGTCTCCAACATATCTATAATTTTTTATTGTTCCATGCTATTATTTATGATGTTTTGGATGTTTAATGGCTTTGTTATACACTTTTATATTATTTTTGGGACTAACCTATAAACCCAAAGGCCCAGTCCAGATTGCTGTTTTTTTGCCTATTTCAGGGTTTTACAGAAAAGGAATATCAAACGGAGTCCAAACGAAATGAAACTTCGGGAGATATATTTTTGGATAAAATACGCACGGGGGACTTGACAACCATGGAATAGGGCACACGTGGCATCCACGAGGGTGGGGGCGCGCCCCCTGCCTCATGGGCCCCACATCTGGCCCCCGGTGCCCTCCTTCTTCCTATATATATCTACGTACCCCGAAACCATCAGAACAATAGAGAAAACCCTAGTTCCACTGCCGCAACTTTCTGTATCCGTGAGATCCCATCTTGAGGCCCGTTCCGGAGCTCCGCCGGAGCGGGGATCTACCACGGAGTGTTTCTACATCATCATCATCGCCTCACCATGAGTTGTAAGTAGTTTACCATAGACCTTCGGGTCCATAGCTAGTATCTAGATGGCTTCTTCTTCTCTCTATCTTTGGATCTCAATACCAAGTTCTCATCGGTCTTCGAGGAGATCTATTCGATGTAATCTCTTTTCGCGGTGTGTTTGTCGAGATCCGATGAATAGTGGGTTTATGATCAAGATTATCTTTGAGAAATATTTGGTTCTTTTCTGAACTCTTTACGTATGATTATAATATCCTTGCAAGTCTCTTCAAATTATTGGTTTGGTTTGGCCTACTAGATCTATAGTTCTTGCAATGGGAGAAGTGCTTGGCTTTGGGTTCAATCTTGCGGTGTCCTTTCTCAGTGACAATAGGGGCAGCTAGACATGTATTGTATTGTTGCCATCGAGGATAAAAAGATGGGGTTTATATCACTATGTTTGAGTTTATCCCTCTACATCATGTCATCTTGCTTAAGGCGTTACTCTGTTCTTATGAACTTAATACTCTAGATGCATGCTGGATAGCGGTCGATGTGTGGAGTAATAGTAGTACATACAGAATCGTTTCGGTCTACTTGTCTCGGACGTGATGCCTATATATAATGATCATGCCTAGATAGCCTCATAATTATTCGCTTTTCTATCAATTGCTTGACACTAATTTGTTTACCCGCCGTAGAATATCGCTATCATGAGAGAAGCCACTAGAGAAAACTATGGCTCCCGGGTCTATTCTCAACATATCAATCTACAATCTACTTTACTTTTCCGCTTTTACTTTCTGTTCTTATATCCAACAGTACCAAAAATATTACACTATCATCTCTATCAAATCTCACTTTCGTAAGTGACCGTAAAGGGATTGACAACCCCTTATCGTATTGGCTGCGAAGTTCCTATTTGTTTGTGCAGGTGCGAGGGACTCGCGCGTGGTCTCCTATTGGATTGATACCTTGGTTCTCAAAAACTGAGGGATACGCTACTGTGCTGCATCACCCTTTCCTCTTTGAGGTAATACAACGCAAGCTCGAGAAGTAGCAGCGGGTCAAATGCTGATCACGATCACCGCTCTTAATTGCCCTACATCAAAAGATATCGCAAGCCAAAGTAATTACCCTTTTTTAAAGAAAATAATATATAATATAAAATATACTAGATATATTTCACCTGATATGCTAGACCGAAAATTATTCGGCCGTAATGTTGTAGCATGATGACACAGGCGGCGATTTAAAGTGCGGCTCCGGGCGGGTCAAGGCCAGTAAACAGATGTGGCGGCTTAGAAGTAGTGATACGGCAGCTCGTCGCTAAAATGAAACGGCGGCAGTGGTGCGAGGCACCGAGCGGCTCAACCGGGCGGCTCACTGCAAGGATGAAACGGCGACGGAGGTGTACGATACGGCTGACGACAACTCGTCCTGTATTGGAGAACTTGCAAGCCAGAATAATTGCTCTTTTAAAGAAAGCAATATATTATAATAAAATAAACTTAGATAGATATCACCTGATAGTTCGGACGACAGATGACCCATTTCAACGCAACAGAGCCGGTTTAGCCCACTGGCGACTCAATATAACCTGGGCGGCTTAACATGGCAGAGGCGGCTCAACGCGGCCCCCACATCTCAACACATCAGCAAGACGGAGACACCACCATGCAGCAGGTCATAAACACGACGCGTCTTTGTAGTGAATAATTGCTTTGCTCGAACAACAGATGGGTTGGCCGGCGCCGACGGGCTAGTTGTCCAACTCGTTGTAAGCCGGCGCGATCGCGAAAGACGGCCACATCGTTTTAAATCGGCGTGGTCGCGAGAAACGGCCACGACGTTGTAAGCCGGTGCGGGAGTTTTGAGTAACGACGACCACCTGTGCCGAATGATATTGGCGTGCCTCCATCTCCACAGTATAATACCACTTTGTAATGAACAATTCTCCTACATATATAATATAGTAGGGCAAAGTAGTTTTGCTCAAATGATTTAATATGTGTTTTAAAAATAATAAATAGAATAAATAGCACCTGGTATTTTTCGTTGGGTTCGAAACGAGGCACGGCGACGGCAGCTCAACGGGGTCCATCAGCGACGAGCACGGCAGTAACACTCGGCCACGGCAGCGAAGACAGATGGAACGATTGATGACTCGTAGGCGGAATCCTCATCCGAGTCGTTGACTCCCTTTTTTTAGCACCTCAGACAAAACAATCCTCAATCAGCCGCTGGCTTCCGTCCATAGATAAAACTAGTACAAGTGCCCGTGCATTGCAACGGGCGATATAATTAGTAGAACTCAGTCCTTGTGTCATTCCGCAACACTTCTTATATTCAATTTGCGTTGCAACGGGGTAACCAAATTACTTAGGTTGTGTCTTCCTCGACTTTGACCACCGTCCAACCAGAACCCGATGTGGCATGACAACATTTGAATGGTACCGGAAGTCGGCAAGGATATCTTTCTCAACTCCAACCGCTATGTGTAGTAGTGGCATGGCATGTCATGTAGATTGTGTCTAACATAAGCCGGAAGCAAGTACCTCAATGTACTTTTTCCATCCTAATCTAAAGCAGAGCCGCACGCAGACATGTCAAAATGGTCTCTATTAGCATTCCCCGATATAAATTGTTAACATAAAGATTAATTCATTTCCTTTACAATGAACACGATTGTACCTCTATTAGCTAAAAAATGTGGGTAGTACATCTAGTCTTCCGTCAACACCTTCCGAGGCCAAAGAATCTGAGCATGTACCCTCAGAAGTAAGCAGACTATAAAAAACAGGGAAGCAGAAAAAATATTGTACCCTACTTTGGGAGCTTCAACACCAACAAAAGCTTGCCACAACTATTATCACAAAAGCTACTGAATGAGCCTCGCAAAAAAAATAGAAAGGTTATAGGAAACAGTCTATACGTCTCCCCTCAAAGCCATCAACGGTCCACCATGGACAAGACACTACAACTCTTCAAAGAAAAGTTTCTTTTTGACTCGTGTTACAATATCAGCATCCACATCACCCCCTCTTGGCTAGGGTAAACCTTATCTGGATCACATAACTCATCATGTGAGTCCGCTAGCACCTTGCTCTCTTTAACTGTCACAAGGTGGGTTGATTCCTTTGTCTGCAACCTGCCAGTAGATAAATGCTTCTAATACATTCTTAAATTCGGATAAGAAGCAATATTTTGAAACACTATATGAGTGGAGACATTATTCAATATTATTAGAACGAAATGATGACCGAGGTTTAGTTGAGGGAGCAGTCAGAAAGAATTCTGGAGTGTAGAAAAGAGCATTTCTAATACATCGTGAGTTGGTGTTGTTTTCTAATACATTCTTAAATGGAGACATCTTACAACAAAGGGAACCTCTATATAAAAACGTGGATAACCGAAGTACTCGAAAAGTTATCGTAATTTTTGCATGACAATGGTTTTAAAGTCTGACTACATATTGGTTGCATGGCAGCATGGACTACTGATTTTTATAAGACACACCTAATATATATTTTCCTTTATTCTGTCAATATTTTCAGTGAGATGCTATCACACTAACATACAAATCAACACTCGTGGGACATGCTGAATTAGCTTCCAGATACATACAAAATGTAAGTTGTAAAGACAATGGACAAATCAGAATCTATGACGGTGCATAGAGAAATCTGGGAGATGAGTTTCAGTTTTGTCAAGTTTGTTACTTTGTTTGGTGTTAACAGAGTCGATGGATATGCCAGAAGCAAAAAAACAAACAGATACAACAGGCTGATTTCCTACCAACTTGACAATGGTGTGTCATTTTTTCTGCAGTAGATTAACTCCTGAACATTGGCATCACTGTAATCTGGAAATAATTGAAGAGAATAGTAAGCAAAGTATTCTGCCATCTCGCATGAATAGTAAGCAAAGTAGATTAACTCCTGAACATTTTTTCCGTACAGTTGGGAAAATGCTTACTAATTGATATTGTAGAAGAGAAATCAATATTCTCACATTGAAAATATGTGGCAAGCACCCCCTACAATCTGTCCATCACCCCGTTGGCAGCCAAGCTCCCCTTTTGCTTGGTTCCTCACTGCTGCACGTACCGATTAGTGGGGTCAGATTTTTTTTTGTCTTCTACTTTTGAAAAGAAGAGGTAAGGACCTACAGTACTGCAAATCCTCATATTTAAACATATTAATAATCCCTCGTTTTTCTTTCAAGAAAACAATCCTTCGTTTTTCTTTCAAGAAAACAATCCCTTGTTTTATTATAATTATAGATTATCTTAAAATCGATTTCTGCTTTGTCATTTGTAAAAGCATAAAAAATGTGTAGAATAAGAGGACGTTTTTGAATGATTTGGATGTTCCATTGACCCGCATAATTACATACTGCATGTAATAGCTAGTGATCGATGGATGCAAGTTGGTATAACTTTAATGTCAAATGTATAGGAAAATATCCAAAGTCTTGTCCTGGTGTTGCTGCATGGATTAGATGCTGGCATGTTCTGACGGGAACCAGCATAAATTATACAAAATGTACAATTTTAAAATTTATGAACTAATCGAGCTTGTTTTTCTCTTCGTGTTGCAGGTAAAAACAGCATATAGATCAAATAAGTTAGATGAACCAGCAAATGTTATATTAGTGAGCTCTATAGGTGCAACAATCAGTAACAGACCATCTCCATGGGCTTTGACTCCATGATCACTACTTAATACAGGAAAAAGGAAAAAACCAATGTTGCTCAATTGGTACTGAAATTTTAAAGGAAATAAAGTGGCACTACAATATCAGGACATATGTGTAGAATGAAATGTCCATTGGTTGCAGTAGAAGACAATTCACTTCATCTCCTTTCAGAATAATACATTTACTCTTGGAGCATGTACAACAGAAATAGAATATAAAACTAACCAAGAATATAGATATCCATGTGCGCCACTTTCAGAATATATGACATAGTACCTCTGAGATATCTAACTTTTTGTTTCCATGCATTCAAGAACAGCTTTATTACTTTCAGGGATCCTATTCCAAATTTAATTTGCTTGATTGAAACCTATGTATTAGCATGGTAATTTTCTGTGACATCCAAAAAAATATGTTCACATACCAAATAGGCAACACCAGTAATTCTTGGTCCAAATCAAGCATGGACAGGTTTGCATCTGCTAAATAACACTATATTGTTTCTCCTGTTCCACAACCTAATGACCACATTTAAGCATGGACAGATTTGTGTAATAAACCACAGGCTGGGAGGAAGCGATGCAGATGAGGGTGGATTAGCATACTTGTCAGTTGTCAGCAATTGTGCTTGTCAGCCCAGTGGAGGAGGTAGAGGTAGGTGACGGAGCTTCTTCACCTTGGGTGACTGCACCGCCATGTTCTTACATAGCATAATATTCTTGCAAATCTGCAATTCAAAACAGAAAGGTAAAATTATCAAGTTCAGTACCCTGTTCAGAACAGAAAAAAAAATCTGCTTAATTGGGATGTACCTTATGCAGATATATAAAAGTTCAGTACTCCGTTCATCCTTTCCAAATCTACCAGTCTGCTTAATTTACAAACAAAGAAACTTGTGCTGCTTTCCATGGAAGAGATGGAGGCAGGGAAAACAAAACCTTAGAAAACATGATGCTTGTATAACCCCAGAAATGTCAAGGATTTGACATGAGTGTCACAGGCGGCCAAGCAAATCAGCTACTTATCAACACATGAACGCACGCACAGTACATATTATCTACCAAAGTAACAACAAATCAGAGACATATGCATCATGTTGTCCCCACGGTTCAATGGAATGGATGTTCAATTTGAGCGTTGATTTTGCAGCCACAGTTTTTGATAATGAAACACTTTCCAGCGCATGGGCAACGCATAGGCACATTTACTTCCTTGATGTGGATGCATTGTCCACTCTGAATCTAAAGATCAAAATCTCGTCACCACGACTCGCCAGAGTTATGTATGCAAGTAGCAGCCTTCTGTGTGTTCTCTGTATACATATGTAGTAGTAACCAAGCAACAGCATGAACAAAATCGCAGGAGCAGGCTGCTGCTCTCCTCCCTGATCTCCCACATATGCAATAGCAGTAGCAGAACATCATAATTAGCATCGGCAGAACAACCTCTAAAAAATAGTAGGGATAATTAAAAAGATTCTAATGCGTTTATTTTGGCATATCAGAACATTTAGTGTGTGTATCTGAGTTCAACACCAGCTATCATGGTTACGCATCATAACTCTAAATGTCTTGTCATAATTCATAAGTCCGCACACAGTGCTTTACCATGTCAAATTCGTGACAAATATTTAAGAGTCTGGAAATGTTTGATAAGCATAATTATCTCATTCTGATGGTTCAACAATGATTGGCCAAGTGACTTCTACTCCTTTTAGCAATCTGTGGCAGTAGCAATTTACAAAAAAGTTTCAGATTTGTTTTAAAAAAGAGGGAAATTACATTGGTGGCTGGTGCCTGTAGATGGATGGGGGATGGCTAGATACAGTTTGCTGTACTAAATGTTTGGTAACCTCAGTTTGCAGCAAGACTTATCACAGTGCCTATTGTATATTCCATTTGGTTTTCCAACTCAATTTGTATTCTGATGGTAAGCTGCATGGCATCAAGTATTGCTGCAAAATTAGTACGTACTTTGGTAGCACTACATAATTAGAATTGTGGCGCGTGGCTTACTATGTAATGCTATTAGCAGGATGGTCTATGGCATCAGATTTGACAGTAGTCTGCAACGGTGGAAAGGTGTACGAAGAAATTGCTGATTACCATGTGACGCGGTGCCGGATGTCGCTCGTGTAACTGATTGAAGACTGAGGGCATGTACAATGCATAGCCCCAGGGTGATGCCTCACATGCCATGTAGGATCGGATAACAGATAAAGTAGGTTCGGATAGGGAAGCGGGATCCTCTGTAGGAGGCGGGTGCTTGGAGTGAAAAAGTGTGGTCTGATGTCAAAAGCTGAAAAGATTGAAGTGAAAAGTAGAGATGCATGTGTATTAGAGTCTTTATTTTCTATTTCTTAATGAGGCCCACTAGAGGTAGCTTGCATTGGGGAGGAAAATTAAAAGTAGATGCCTCAAAATACTTTTTGTCATGGGGCATCAGTATCCATATGCCACCATTGTACATGCCCTGAAGAAGGTTCGCCTCTCTGGATGGATGGATGCGGAGGATGATAAAGGAGGTCCAAGGCGGGAAATACTGCCGACGACAGCGAGCCATCGACGCAGCCGCTTCCCGGTGCCCCTATTTGGCGACCTGGGCACCGGAAGTCGCGGAAGCACTCACTCCGGGTCAATGAGATGGCTCCATCTGCTGCTTCGTCCATTTGCTGCGGCCTCCTCGTCGGTCGTACCCGTCGTCCCGCCTGGACCGCTTGAAGGGCGGCGATGGGGACCTCCTGGACGGCGGCGAGTTGCACAGGCGCGGCGGGGGCTGCAGGAGGCGCGGCGGTCGCGGTCGCGGATGCGCTCAGGGCGCGAGGAGCCGATGGACGGCGGCGGCAGGGAGGGCCGCGGGGGCGAGCGGCTACGCTTGCGGGTGGGCGGGGGACCGCCGAGCGGCGGCGGCTGAGGCGGAGGCAGCGGCACGGGGCGGTCCTCGGGGCTGTCGGGCGGCGGAGGCAGCCGGCGGGGCGCCCCAGAGCCGGGCAGAATTCTTTCAGATCCAAAGGCTTATTTGTAAAACTGAATCGTTTTCCCCAGATATAATCACTTAAAGAGGGACTGCGGGTGCAATTTGCAGAAAACAAGATGACCTTTTTGCAAAAGTAACGTCATGACGGACGACCGGAAACAATAGCTAGTTTATTAGGTACTAGTACAAATGCCCGTGCGTTGCAACGGGCATGGAATCTTGTAAAATCTACTCAATGTGTCATTAGGTACAATTTTTTTATTAATCAGACAGTTTTGGTGGGGGAGCAAACAAGGCAAGAGGAAACCTAGCTGGGTATCTTGGGACGTGATGACTCTACCAAAACATCTCGGAGGCCTCGGATTTCGGGATATGGAGATCTTCAACTTGGCTCTATTAGCGAGGCAGTCTTGGCGCATGTTGCAAAACCCTATGTCTTTAAGCGCGAGGATTCTGAAAGCAGTCTATTTCCCTGAAACAGATATCTTTAATGCAACTCTGGGATCACACCCCTCGCAGATTTGGCGAGTCGTGCTTGATGGCCGGGACATCATGGTCCAGGGCTTGGTGCGCAGGATTGGTAATGGGGAATCTACAGATATCTGGGAAGACAGCGGGTTGCCGAGATCACATGTGAGACGACCTATGGCTTGTTTAGTTCCTAACCCACCGAGAAAGGTTTCTGAGCTCATCGATCACACATCATCTACTTGGAATGAAACCCTGGTGCGTTCGGTTTTTATACCCATCGATGCGGAGGCAATCCTGCAGATCCCTCTCTGCACTAGAAGAATTGAAGATTTTTGGGCATGGTTTGATGATAGAAGGGGCATATTTTCGGTGCGATCAGCATATAGGATGATTCAACAGACAAAGCTTGGCCGTGAGGCATGGCTGTACAAGCAAGGAGGGCCCTCTGACTCCAACGGTGCTGATCAAGGGTGGGTCGATCTATGGCGCATAAAGGTCCCTGCCAAGCTTCGGTTCTTCTTGTGGAGACTTGGCCGAAACTCAATACCCACAGCTGCACTCCTCCAACACAGAAATATGTCGACTACTAGGGACTGTTGTCTTTGCGGCGAGGTGGACACTTGGCGGCATGCGCTGGTAGAATGCTCGGTTTCTAGAAGCACTTGGGCCTTATCGAAGGAAGATATCCTGGACAAAATTAGTATATGCAGAGAGGATAACCCAAAGAGGTGGCTTTTCGGGATGTATGAAGCTCTCAATCAGGATGATTTCCTTGTTTTCGTGGTTACCCTGTGGGCGTTGTGGAGCTCACGCAGGAAGGCTATGTATGAGGATATCTTCCAAACACCGTATGCAATTAACAGTTTTGTATCGTCTTACATAGCCGAGTTCAAGGCGCTTCAGCAAAAGACTGAGGTCAGAAGGGTTGCTCCTCGACAACGCCCAAACCAATGGATTGCTCCTCTGGTAGGACATGTCAAGATAAACGTGGATGCAGCGGTGGGACGGTCTCGAGGTTCTGTAGCAGCAGTATGCCGAGATAAAGATGGTATCTTCATGGGGGCTTCGGCGGTGATCATTCCCCACTTGACAGATCCTGGTACTTTGGAAACAATGGCGATCAGGGAAGCCCTTTCTTTGGTTGATGATCTCTATGCAAGAAGGATCCACGTGGCTTCGGATTGCAAGGTATCGGTTAATGATCTACATCAAGACTACAGAGGGAGCTATGGGGCAATTGTGAAGGAGGTTCTTCAACACAGTTTAGCTTTTGAATCTTGTAATATTGCTCATGAATTTAGGAGCTCGAACATCGAGGCTCACAAACTAGCAAAGCACGCACTTTCTCTTGGGTTTGGCCGCCATGCTTGGTTGGGTCACCCCAATGATCTTGATTTCGTCCCTGTAAACATTGTGACGGATTAATAAAGCTTTGCAGTTTGTCTCAAAAAAAAAAGGTACAATTTTTTTAAAAAGTTTGGATCACTGTGACTTATTGAAGTTATCACGTTGGTAGGCTCGAAAATAAAACATGGGCAACTTTGTTCGCCGAACGTCGCACCCAAAAACCTTGGACTCCATGAAGTTATCAAGAAGTTTTTTATCATTACACACCATTTCTTATATTCAGTTATAATAAACTTGATTATTGTTACTCGGCTGAATATTGGTCGTTAAGAAGCCACCTCGACATTCTTTGCCTGACTGAAGAATAATTCATGGAATAGTCTCTAAATCTTTTTTCTTCTCTTTTCGGAAAACATGATATATTTTTTAATAAAACGAAATGATTTATTAAAAAGTATCATTTTTCTGAACATTTCTAAATGCATTTTCTAAATGTAACAACTTTTGGGAAACTTGATCAGTTTTTAAAAAGTGTGAATATATATAACTGTGTGCTCATTATAAAACGATTTTTACTATGTTGGGTATTTTTGGATATATATAAGTTTGTTGTACTTTTCATTTTTATTTTCTGTTTTTATTTTATTTTATGTTATAATAATTTGTACTTACAAAAAGGTTCTAAAATTGCTAAAAACATTGTTAGTTTTGACTTCTCAAAAACAGTTCTTGTATTCAAAAAATGTCCATGATTTCAAAAAATATAAACAATTTCTATTTTCATGAACAATTTTTTATTGTTTCGAAAAAATTATAAGCATTCTTTAATAATGATGAACGTTTTTTAAACTTAAATAACAACTTTTAAATTCGGTAAAAAATTGAATTTGTTGAACTTTTTTTTGGAAATGATGAACACAATTTTAATTTAATGAACATTTTTTAGGTCGGTGAACAAATTTTGATGAACATTTTTTAAATCGGACGAAAAAATTGAATTCGATGAACCCTTTTTTTTACATCGATGAACATTTTCTGAAATTCGATGAACAAAAAACTCTTCGCGAATTTGAAAAGAAATTTCACAAAAAAAGTGAAAAAGTAAAGATGAGAAAAGAAGAATGAAAATGGAAACAGAAAGGAAGATGAAAGGAAAAAAGAAAGAAAACGAAAATACGAATAAAAAACAAAAAATGGGCTTGCCCATGAGAACGCCAGCGCGTGAGGGATGGTGCGCTCGGTAGCGCCGTATAGGCTTCCCCCTAGAGAACACTTTGGTATTCAAAAAAAAGGGAGTGTAATCGACTGAAATTGAATTGGCCTTCAATCAAATATACCAACCAGTAAAAATCTGACAGCAACTGAAAAAAACTTAACTGAAAATAAAGGGGCAGTCAACCAATTTTTTCAGGCACTACAAACATGGCACGTTTATGTATGACCTATGCGCTCTATGATCCATGAGAAAGCAATGAAAGGGCCCAAAAAGCAACACTGCTAGGTGAGTACTCTCACGACCATCTCCAGGTTATTGACAGTTTTGTTTTCTACCGCTCAAAAAAAAAAGACTGTTTTGTTTTCTTCACAATACTATTGGAAGAAAACCTGAAATTCTCATGGCATTCTCAAGGATCTGAAGTTGATACTTGTGGAAGAAACTCCTGAACACAAACATACTATAAATTCATAATTAGGCTGCCGTAAAATCATCATCAACCTGTTGTACAATGATCAACACAAGATGAACTAATCACATACTAAACATTTCATCGTCATGAAGACTTAAATACAGTGGCTTCAGTTGAAATTTACAGTCATCTCACTATGAATAAACAGTAACTTTTAAAGTGTATCACATATTCAGCTTTGATGAATTTTACAGTGTTCATTTTACTAAAATTCCAGTCAGTAACAACCAGATCACAACAAAGATACTGGAACTTCAGTAAAAATAAGGAGAAACAACCAGTAACAATGTGTGCTTTATGATCAGATAAGAACGAGAAAGAGGATGGAGGAAGAAGGGGACAGAATAGCTACACAATCAGGACTACAGTCACACCAAGAAGACAAACTGTAGGTCAGTATTCTCACAATCTCCTTCAAATAGTTCTTCCAGTAAAGAATGTAGCATTGTAAATTCAGGTAACTGTATAGTGTAAAATCTATCACTATAAAATACAAAAATCACAACCTTTAGGCTACTACTATAAATTACAGTAGTTTATAGGATTGTAAAACTTCAAACAGGATAGTGTAAATTCAAACATAATGTAAATTCAAACAATCAAAAAAATTATAGTGCAGTAAATTATAGAAGCTATAGGACAGTAAATCCATCATCTGGTTAGTCATCAATTAACTATAATTTACTACGAATACAAACAAAAAAGTAGACTTCTATGAATACTACAGTACTGAAAATCCGAAGGTTGAGGTCAGTCATGGCGCCCATGCATTGCATCTGGAAAAAAATTCGCACGCCCTTATGGTTGTCCGGATCTTCTACTTGAAGACGGCTAATCATTACGCTGTCGTCCCGAGGTCTTCCTCACTTCCCTCATTGTTTGATAATCTATCCAGCCCTTTTCTAATGAACCACTTGGCCTGCTGTTTACAAAGCACATATCAGCACACTGTAACACTGCCAGTAGTATTCATACATGGAAAGCCCACGCAACGTTCAATCCTTCTTTACCGGGTCTTTCTCTTATTGTCACGTTGTAACCACACCCCTTAACCCTCTGCACAACTGTCATTCCTTCTTCACCGGGTCTATCATTTGCCACGTTATACCCCACCTCACCCTCATGCTGTTCTATATCTGTAAGCATCTTCTTGATCCGCTAAGCATCTTGTTTCAGTAGATAAGTCGAGTTGTATAGCCGTCTAACTGGTATTACCATTGGTGCTTCCTGAACCACGTAAAGAATTGGACTCTTGTGATCCTGAATAATGAACTTAATCCGTAACAAAAAATGCTCAACATTAAGAATATTTAATTTAAAAAATCGGGACCTGAACGATTATATGCATAAGCCTGATGGTTGCATATAATACAAAGATTGTTGAACCGGTGATTGCTAAGAGGTCAATTTCATGCATCAAATATAAACTGTAGAAGAATTTGATAATTCTAAGCTTGCAAGGAAACCTGAGTACAAAAATGACCTATTGGGTGTCGCCTTCTAGGAAATCTACCCTGTTCTGAAGGCTTGTGTAGATGAATTATTTTCTATGTGGAAAGATATACTTGTACACGCTGCACCTTCGCCCGCTAATAGCGGCTAAGAAGCATGATCAGCTAGAGCACCATCACTGGATTTAACCAGAACAAAAAGCAAACAATTTTATACATGAATATCTATATAACTGCAGTCAGAACTAAAGGTACCCGATTTTAAATATGGGTTGGGTGGCCAGTAGGAGTGCAGTACTTGAGACACTATGCTAGTGTAGTAAACGGAAATTTGGCCGGTCAGCTTCTATAGGGAATGCAAAACACTTATGAAATAAGAAACAGAGAACATCTAAGCAGAAATAAGGTACGTGTTTGCTTACGAATGGTACTAACATGATATATTTTCTGCCCGTCGATAAGTTATCAAGCAAGATCATCAAATGTTTCTTTGCAGACCACATTGTGAGTATTGCCAACAGTTTTCAGGAGAGTTATTTTCAGTCAAAGCTGGAATATGAAGATTGACTAAAAAATACTCACATCAGTCAAAATAAAAATCCTGGGCTGAAAATTTGAGATATACATTACTACTACAATGTAGCAACGAATCCATACTCTTTTTCATTATCACTACTGCTTTTTGACACTCAAGCGGACATTTGTATTGTCGACTATAAGAAAACTGAAAAATATATTAGATAGAGCGGGCGGTGAGGTCCGAGGTGGGGGGAGGGGGGAGGCGGCGGGGTGGCACTCGCTAGGCAGAGCGACCGACGGCGGTGTGGTCGCATGCGAAATCATAGTCAGAACTTTGCATTTGAAGGTACACGCTCAGAGGAATTTTGTTTGCTCAGTGCCAAAAGTATCAAATGCCTAAAACTGAAAATCACATCCTGAACTGAGCATTTTCTTGAGAATCAGCAAAATAAGTTAAGGACAACAGTACGAGAACAGGTGAACGGTGATTTGATTTCAACACAAAATACTCATGAAGAAATAAAATGGGTGGACAATGATTTGGTTTCTAAGCATAAAACTGATCATGTTTATGCCACACATTACGCACATAATGTGTGCGTATTTGGAGCCTGAAACATCTACCAACTAAAACTACTCCCAAAGGCAATCTTCAAGTTCAATCTTAAGACGTAACACATAAAGCTACAGACTACAATTTTGATGCACAGATTTAGCTCACTCAATTCAGTTTAGAGAGTACCCACACCCAATTCTGGAAAAAATAATGCGAGGCCCGATTCTCCCGATCCTTACACCTGTGAATATGTGATCCTCCGCTGCATCAAGCATCAACCATCATGATATTGATTCCTTAATTGATCTGAAAACAGTTGCTTGGATTAGTGTACTTTTAGAAGTACTTAGAACTTGATATCAGAGGAAAGGAGGGATAAAACCTTGAGGAGCTGCATGTCCATCGCGTCCTTGACATCTCCTTGAAGAATCCCTTGACGGCGGCGACCGTGGTGGATGGCGAACTCCCATGGCGTGCCCCAACTGCATCTTCAGCAGAGAATATGAAGAGAAGGTGAGGTGTAGGGGCAGCGGATCTCGGCCAAGAAGGAAGGAAGGACGAACCTGGGACCACCGGAGACGCGCCGGCGAAGCCATGCCCGAAACCCTAGCCATGGGTGTGTGGTTGCGAGCGGGCTGTAGAGGCCGGGAGCAGATAGTCTGGATTGAGAGGAGGGAGGCGCGGACCGTGGGAAGCTTGGGGCGTGCCGCGCTGCGCCGGAGGTCGCTGGAAGCAGCCGGCATGGGCGGCGGCGGCGGCGATGGCTTCATGGGCGAGAGGGAGAGGAGGCGAGCCCGTGTCCTCTGTGCGTGTGGTTGTGTTTTCTTTTTTCTTAACAAATCTGCTTCGACATCGCGTTGAATAGTCCAAATAACAGGGGGGTTTTACGCAAAAATGAATCGTTTTTCCAGGGTGCCACTTAAAGAGGGACTGCGGGTTGATTTCAAGGAAATAGAGGGGTTTATTCGCAAAAACACAGACGACGTACGACCAGAAGCACTACGTGGTTTACTAGTAGGTAAAGATAAAAGATATAGAATCTTCAATCCTTGCTCCATGCTCGTGGAAGTAGTAGCAACAGAGTACATTGATGCGCCTCGGGACTTAACACACGGGTACACAACCTACGTACGAGCGCCTGGGTGATTACGCGTGCGCGTTGTACCATTGGTGACATGGCGATTTGATGGATTGACGCAGCGAAGGCAGAGCAGAAATCTGGTTACAGGCCGATGAGCCGGACACGATGCTGTAAGCCAGCACGGACGTGTGAGTTGATGTAAACCGGTCTACAGAACGACGGCTTATATACTCACCGAGCTTGATGGCATGGTTACATGTTAACGCATTATAATGATGGCGCGAGCTATATATAACCATTACTCTTGCAGTGAACAATTGTCCTGCATAAAAATACACAAACCAAAGTAATTGTTCCTTGCCAAAAAGAATATGTGCCAAAAATATATTCCGAGGGATATCACCTGATATGTTTTGACGACCGATGATCCGTAACTAGTCTCCGTAGATAACTTTTCAATACAGTCCCTCTTATCTTTTCAGTATGAATCGGGCGACTTAGCAGTCGGAGGAAAATCACGGCGACTCAAGGCAACAAGACGGCCTGAAGGAGGTGACTCAAAACCAAGATGGTTTAGGAGGTGTCGACTCGTAGCCATTGTAAGCCGGCGGAGGTATCCCGGAGCGTTGATTCAGCAGTAGCACACGCCGGCTCGGAGGCTCTGGATCATGACAGATGCAAAGTAGCGGCGGCTTGCAACCATGAGCCGGCAGGCGGGCGTGACCATGGAAACAGCACGTGCACGCGGCCGAGCCCCAAGGCGAGGGTGCACAACGTTAGGCTCGGAGGCGAGTTACGGCCACCGCGACGGCGGTTCAGATCGCACAGCGCATGCGTCTTGAAGTAGACAGCTCCTTGGAGCAGCAGAGACGGCTCCGCCGTGGAAACAGTTGGCTGGCGGGATGCAATTCTTCTCCAAGATCAATACGGACATAATGCTTCTCCAAGATGTCTTGTTTTGGTTCAATCTCTACACGTGAGGCGTACTAGTAGTAACAGTAATTCTAATACTTGTCTGATTTGATGTTTGATATACTATATTCAGCAACAGTAGCAAGGTAGCAGCCTCAAAACTTGAAGCGAATCTCCGTACATCCACTGCCATTGATACAATCTTTCACACCTGTTGGCTCTCCAAGTAGGAAACGATAATAGAGCGGCGAAGTACTGGACCGCACCGGCCGCTTTAGCAAAAATCATCTTTACTCGGATTGTCATGTACGGCGACTCGTCATCTTCTAACTCGACGGATCGTCCGGTCATGATCTGTCGCACTGTACGCAACCCTAATTTTCCTTTGAACGCAAATCTCATATATTGCAAGTGCAGACCCTTTCAAAACCGTTTTTTCTTGATCTAGAAATTCATGAACTTCTCGAAACCCTAGGAAAGATCCCTCTAAGAACTGAACACCACCATGCGCGAGTCCCACGGTGGGCGTCAACTGTCGTGGATTTGTCACGATAGATGTCCTAGTGTGAGGACTTAGTCGTGAGGCCAACGCATCTATGCGGTAGCTTGAAGGGGTTGGTCGGAATCGAGAGACGCAATACACAAGACACGGATTTATACAACTTCGGTCCCCGGAAAACATCATCCGGTAATAGCCCTACATGTTGTTTGAGGCTAGGTCTCATTACCATCACGAGGGAGTCGCCGGTAAGCCGGCGCTTTGTATCTAGCCCTAGAGATTGTTTCTTCTTGCCTGTCCCTCTTTGGGGAGCACTGCCCCTCCTTATATATGTTGAAGGGGCGGGTTACATGACTAATCGTAGTAGGATTAGGATTACTCTATTACAAGTGGAGTCCTAGTCTTGCTTCCTTTGTAGGAGAATATTCCTTGTGCTTTCCTCATAAACCAGCCCACCATAACATGAACCGGCCTTCCATAAACCGCCATCTAGGCCACCGGGTCTTGTCGTTCCTCTGACCCGCTCGCCGGGTCACCCATGAGTCGCCAGGCTCGGGCGGGTCACTTAGTGAGTCATCCAGTCAGGACAGGTCATTAGTGAGTCGCCAAGTCCGACCGGGTTATACATCCAGCCAGGTTACGCCGCGGGGTATCTCCCCGACAACTCTGGTCAATATCTCTTTTCAAATTCTACTCAAATTCAAACTCAAATCATAAGTGAATTTCAACATTTCTCAAACATGAAAACAAAAATGTACATCATGTGCCAAATAATCACTTGTAAATATTGGTAGTGAGCCAACACTTTTATAAAATATTTAACTACTCTAAAATGAATAAATCGGTAAAGTAGAAATAAATAAATAAAGGAAGAAAAACCAAAATAAATGGTAAAGGAAAAGGCCCCCCCCCATTGGGCCAAATGACC
Source organism: Secale cereale (assembly GCA_902687465.1). Classification (NCBI taxonomy): domain Eukaryota; kingdom Viridiplantae; phylum Streptophyta; class Magnoliopsida; order Poales; family Poaceae; genus Secale; species Secale cereale. The sequence continues at coordinate 145,768,815 of LR738710.1, forward strand.
TAGCTGGCTTTTGGACCAACCAGGCCGGCCCACCTCCACTCACTAACCCCCTCACAACGTCGTGGACGCGCCGATGCCCGCCACGGCACCGGCTGGCGCCCCTTCCGTGGCGCCTGAACCCTAGCTACTCCTACCCGCACTCTCCCTCTCCGCCTCTCGCCCCCTGCTCTAGATCCGCCAAGGCCGGGCCCCGTCGTCGTCATGCACCTCGCTCCACCGCAGCGACTGGCACGCTTGTCCCTCTCCATCGGGTCCTGGAGATCCACCACCACCGGCTCTATCGTCCATGCCTAAGAGCAGAAGCCAGGACACCCTCCTCCATCGCCGAGTCGGACCTCTTCTTCCAACACCGGCCACCGAAGTGCACCGTCGCCGGGATCCGCTACACCGAGCCGTCCCCGAGCACGCACCGCACGCCTACAGGGCACTGTGAGCTCACCGTCCGGCTCCCCCCTCCCCTGCCTTCTCTTGTCCTGTTTCCATCGCCTACCATGGTCGTCGGGCTCACGCCCCCTGCTTCTCTGCCGCACCGTCCACGGCCGACCACGCTCGCCCCGCCCGCCGCCTTGTTCATTGCCGCTGCTACTGCAGTCGCCGGCCCGCTGCCCCGCGTGCCCGTACCGGCCGTGTCCTGCGCCCGCGCTATGCTGCGGCTCGCCCTGGCCTCGCCCGCTTTAGTCCCCGGCGCCCCGCTGAACCACGCCTCGCCGCCGCCCGGGCCCGAGCTAGCGCCCAGCCTGTAATGCCCAGGATGGGACTATATCTCCTACGTGTCGAGGCACGACTTAAAGATATAAGCTCATCCTAGAATGATCTCAAGTTTGGTATCTTTGCACGACTCATGTAAAAGAGGGATTAAAATGCAAAAGAGGATAGTTGGCTTACACTCGCCACTTCACACAATACATTACATAAACAATCATCATTCAGAACATCACAACCCGACTACGGGTGAAGATCCAAAAGAAAGATACCAAAACAACAACATAAAGCCACAGGTCAGGATCGAATCCTAGTAGAAACCACTACTGAACATCGAAACGTCACAAACAAACGGCCACAAACTTCAACGAGCTCCTGGTGAAGCACTGATCCATCACCTGCTTCAAACTCGGCTGAACCTGCATCTGGTGTGGTGAAGTAACTGTGAGCCACAGAGGACTCAGCAATCCCGTTCCCGGGTAACACGACTATTTAAGCCTTGGATGAGGACAAGGCTGAAGAAAGAATAAGAGGTGAAGGAACAAACAAGAGTCTGCAGCAGCAACTAGCACTAACTTACGTAATAGAGAGCGAGAAGAGAAGAGCATCGGTCGAAAGATGATCACGAAGTGATCCTAACTAAAGCCGGTCAAACATAACCCCACCATGTTCAACTCCCGAATCCCTATTCGGAAATTGACAGTCACGGTACACACGCTGGTAGTGTATTAGAACATTGTGTCAAGTTATCTACAACCGGAATTAACAAGCTCCCATCTGCCACATAACCGCGGGCACGGCTTTCGAAAGTTCAAACCCTGCAGGGGTGTTCCAACTTGGCCCATCACAAGCCCACGATCCGCGGAGTCGCAACTCCATAGTTGGGAAGACCCGAGTATTCTCGGAATCCCGTGCTCAAGTTAAACCGAACTAAGGTAAGGCTAATCCAGCAAATCCTCCCGGCGTGCCGACACCCTGATAGTAGCCGCGCGTATCTCGTCTCAGGCCACGACCGGATGAGCGCTACGTACAGTACCAAAGACCCCAGATAACTGGGTGGTACCGCAAGTGACTCTAGTTTGGGACCAACACCATCAGCACTGCCCCCCCCTGCTATGTAGAATTAAGAATCCTCGGGGACATGACCCCCTATGCAATTAATTAATTAATTAAGTTGTTATTATGAGGCAAATAGTACCAATGTTGGGACTTGCTGGAAAAGACTTAGCACTTAGCGGTTTATCAAGGGGGTCCCATACACCCCAACCGTGTTAGGAACGCAAAATCAAGGAACATAACACCGGTTTATACGGTTCCTAACGGCATGAGTGGAACAAAACACCAAGCAAAAGGCTTAGCCTTCCACCCTGCCAGTATATAGATGATTTCATTTTAAGCATTTATATAGTGTGATATAACCCAACCAAAATACAACATGAAGCAAGCATCTTCAATCTTCACCTGCAACTAACAATGCTATAAGAGGGCTGAGCGAAGCGTACTTAGCCAAGCAATGGTTTGCGTAGGAAGGGTGGTTAAACATGGCAATGGTTACAAGTAGGAGGCTGACAAGAAGAACATAGGCATCGAGGCAAAACTAAAGAACGATACTCTAGCAATAGGCAAAGATATTAATGGTATCCGGGTTCGGTCATCTTGCCTGGGATTCCACAAGGGAGAAGAACGGATCCTCGAAGAAGACGAAGCAACACAGTCGAGAGAATCCTCACAACTCCGGAACGAAACCGAAGCTAACAAGAGAAGCAACCGGAAAGAAAACAAACAACACGGTAAACACACAATCATCAACATGGCATACGATGCACAAACAAGTATGATGCATGTCCGGTTTAAATATGCAAGGCATGGCAAAGTGCACACAAACACTACAAGTTAAGTGGAGATCAATATGCAACGAGTTGCATATTGACGAAACACCACATTTAATTATTTAGTTGACTCTCGTTATTTACAAGACAAGATTAAATGTTTTTAGCATGGCAAGAGGTGAAGCATAATAAAACTACACTATTAAGACATTTTAAATGAGGCCGGAAATAACAACAACATATCCGGAAAATCCCCATGAGCATGTTTAGTAATTATAAGCAAACAATGATTAACATATATAATGTTGTTATATGATGCGGATGACATGATCAAGTTTATGCAAGTCTTAAAGGTTAACAAGAAGATGATATGAAGTATTGTCACCGTGGTGGAAAGGAAGGGGGCCACGGCAACGATCCGAAATGATGCAAAGGCAACAACTCGGTTCCGGTAACTCGGTGAGGGACCGGTGCAAAACAAAAGGTGGAGTGAACGAGTTGAACAAGATGATGGGGTGATCCCGTTGCCGGGTTCCCACGAGTCGTTGACGAGGCAACCGAGGAACATGACAAAGGTGGAACGGGCACGAAGCACACAAGGGAGACATTTCATACAACACAAGCATGCATCACACGGGTCATCGACGGGGTTATACCTTCGAAACTCTCGTTTCGGGGCGGAATCGAGTCGTCGAGGGACGTAGTGGAAGTAGAGGAAGTAGTTGTACACGGCCGTAGAGGGAAGTAGTTGTTCTCGTAGCGGTAGTTGTACTCGGGCGACGGTAGTGGTACACGTTCATCGGAGAGGTACTCGCCGGCGGGGTACTTGTTACATCGTGATCGTAGTGGTACTTGTCGAGCCGGTCGTCGTGGTACTTGGGGTTCTCGATCTCGCGACGGTAGTTGTTCGGGCGTCGATCTCGTACACGGTTCGTAGACGTTCGGCCGTAGATGTACTTGAGGGTCTTCGACGACGTAGTCGTTCATGAATCGTAGACGTACTTGCAACGAAGGGATACTTGCTGCTCCAAGTTATTTACAGGATAAAACAAAACACAAAACCCAACCAAAAGTAGCACAGCAGCAGCAACAAAACTCGGAGCTCGCTCCAAGGCGTGACGAGGAGGCGAGGCTGAGGCTGCACGGGACGGGCAGAGGAGGATCCGCGGTCGCGGCTCTGTTGGAGATCGACGGGGCGACACGGGCGCCAAGGCGCTGAAGGACGGGGCCGCACGGGCTGCCTTGCTGGAGACGAGGCAGGGCGTCGGCTGCTTCGAGGAGAAGGGGCTCGGCGTCGGCTCGTAGAAGAAGACCACGGCGCGCAGGAGATGGAGCTCGGGCTGCTCAGGGAGGAGCAGCGGCTCCGGCGGCCTGCTTGCGGGGCGCGGCGCGCTGCAGCTGCTTGGCTCGGGGCGCTCGGCTCGTCCTGGGGCAAGGGAAGGGAGCCGCGCCGGTGCTGCGGGATCCGGCCAGAGGGGACGGAGGCGAGGGCCCCTGGCCGGCGGACGGCGGTCGACGGGAGGACGGCCGATGCGGGGAGGCCGCGGCCTGGAGTCGCTCGGGGACGCGAGGCTTGGCGCTTGAAGAAGGGAGGAGGGGCACCGACGCAGGGAAGCCGGGGCGCTCGGGGCCCTGGCTGGCCTCGAGCTGGAGGGAGCGCTCCAGCGCTGGACGGAGGAGGGGCCGCGAGGTGGGCTGTTGGCGCGGAGGGACGAACGGGCGATGGAGGATCGAAGCAGGGGACCGGGAAGAAGGGGCGAGCGAGGGAGAGGGTGAGGTGCGGGGAGAGGATGGGGGATTCGGGCGATGGGGTTCGAGCGGCGGCGCTGAGGGGGTTCGAGGGAATGTGGGAGCTGCGCTAGGGTTCGGCCTGGACCAGAAGGCTGAAGCGGTTGGGCCTAGAGGAAGGAGGAGGCCCAAAGGAGGGAGAGGGAGGCCTGGGCCGCTGGGAAGAGGGGGAGGAGGAGGCCCAGAGGCTGGCTGCCTCTTCCTTTTTAACTGATTGGCAGAAAAATAAAAGAGGGAAGAAAAGAAAGAAGAAGGAGGAGGACAAGAATTAGCACACGAGGTCAAAATCCCCGGGCTCACAAAATGTCAGGATTTAAAATAAAATAGAAGGAGGGTTTTTGGAGGAACCTCGAGCAACGAGAAAAGAATTATAGGGAAGGGTTTTTTGTAGGAGAACTCGAAGTGAAAAGACATGGGGAAAATATTGCACGTGTGTTGCGGTTAATTCCAAACAAAATGGAATATTTATTAATATAGCTCCCTAAATATTGAGAGGCTTTTATATGTTATAAAGAGAAGACATCCTTCCCTCGATTTAAATGGACCGAAGGTCCACACGAATTATTTAAGTTGAGATGCAAAAATAAAAATGACATGATGGCATGATGACATGATGCAATGCAAAAATAAATAAATAACACAAGCACAAAGAACACACGGGCAACCCGGAACATCTGGAACTTCTGGAATCTTCTGGGACGTCGGTCTCGGGCGTCACAACTCTCCCACACTAACAGAGGATCTCGACCCGAGATCCTAGAGATATCACCGGGTAAAAACGGAAGAGGAAGAGGTAAAACAAAGTTGCTTCTTTGACAAACGAGTTAAACCAAAGAACCTTGAGAGGTTAAACAAGTTGAAAGAAGAATACAACGGAGATGAACGAATATGAAAACTCCGTTAAAAGGAGGAACAAGGAACATAACAAGAACCTTGTAGGTTGAAAGACATGAAACAAGAGCTTACGGACGGAAAGAATATGAAACCGCAATGGTATGGCCAAGGAATAAGAATGACAGAATTTCGGCAGCACTCTGTCTGAAAATGGAAGGAATTGAACATAAACTTGAGGAGATGGGATGATACTTGATGAAAACAACAACATATTGCCTCCGAAACAATTAAAAGAATGGCACAAGGTTAAGAAAGATTCAGACAGCACTCCGGTTAAAAAGATAGGAAAAACTAGATGAGATGAGGGAACTAGAATGAAGAATACAACACTCCGGTTAAATGATAAACAAGCAAGGGGGAAGAACATGATCTCGATAAAACGAGATGATGGTTTGGAGAGAGCAACATAACAATACCTCTGGAATGAAAGAATAGATGCAAGATCGTTGGAAAGAAAATAACAGAGAAGAAAATGACAACTTCTCTCAAAATTAAATTTGAAAGAGCATCCTTACAAAGAAGGGTTGAACGGAGTTGATTGAAAAAAATCAACAACGAAAACGAATAAGCTTCATGTGGGCTTATGGAAAACATCTCAAAATTAAGAGGTGACAACTAACCACTAACGAAAACAATTGATTGGACTGAGATCAACAAGGAGATGAGAACTTATTTCACCGGAAGGATAAATGAAGAACTTGGGTCATTTATAAGCACCATAATTGCAAAATCCTTAGGGAAAAGCTTTAGGTGAAATACAACCCAAGATAACTCCAACGAATAAATTGAAGGGTTGAAAAGATCTCTTGAACAAAGAAAATGATGGGTTTAAATATCTCATTCTTGAAAACTCGTGAATCATGAAACATGAAGGAATTGTCAAAATGACATAACACCATCTGAGAAGATAAGGGAGAAAGAATTGCACTTGGAATACATGATGAAGAATGCTTGAGCTCCAACAAGAATCTTGATGAAGACTACGAGGATGAATTAAATGATGAACCACCATGAAAACTCCGGTAATGAAAGCAAGAGAAGTGAAAGATGAAAGAATAAGATTCAAGGCCTGCGATGAATAGATTGAGCTTTGAAATGATATAATTGAAATAACTTGGAGCTCCGGAAAACAAGATGAACAACTTAGAACCGAGAATATGATATGATGAACAAGCTCCAGACAAAAGAATTAAATCACCTTGAAAGAATAAGAATAAGAATTATGTCATGCATCTCCTTCATCAATTAAATTGATGACAAAGGATTTGGCATACTACTTATTCTTCTAGAAAAGGATTGGAGAGAGATATAGCCAAACTGAGAATAGTCTTGAACGAATCACCGGTAGGATTATGAAAAGAACAAATGAATTAAAACGATAACAACGGAAGAGTAAACTTGAAAGAACCACCGTAAAAATATGGAGAGGAACGAAGAGACATCACTGAAGAATATTTGGAGGACGAAGTAGAAAACTGAGAACGAAGAAATATTCTGAAATGATGGCCTTCGGAGGATCACAAAGAAAAGAATTCATGAAAATGCTCCGGATGGCATAAAAGGGTTCCTCACAATCAAAACGATAATGAGGATGGCAAGAAGCTAGAACCACGAATCCTCAAGAAGGCGGGTCAAGATTTAAGAGAAACACCTCTCCGGTCTTCAAATGTTGAGAATGAAGACGAGAAATGCCAAGAAGAATTGTTGAGCACTCCGGAATGAAGAATTAAAAAGGTTGAACCAACGATGGAAAATAATTTGAAAGCGAACTTGGAGAAGGCATGTGACTGATGGGGATCATTCTTACGTCACAAATGGAAAAGAATTGAGTATAACTCCAGAAAAAAATAGAAGAGTCAGGTAAGATCCTGGAAAAGACCTGTGGGTTAGGGCCCACTAAAGAAAACACCGTTGGAAAAGATTGCTTAAGAGATATTGCACCGGTTGAATTAAATGACTTGAGTAAGATAGCAATCTCAAAATAGCTTGAACGGGTTAAGAAAGGAATTATGAATCTTCAGCACTCCGGATAGGAATAACAAGAGGAGAATGATTAATTAGTGCACCGGAATAAGAAAGCATTGTGAAAAGAGGAAAAGGATAAGATCAACACCAAAAACTTGAATTACATCCACCGAAGAAGAATATGAGAACAAAAGAATGATGAACTTGAAGCTGTTGATCATCTTCACGATAAATCACCGGATAAGAACATTGAAGGAAGAATGAAGAAACATCACATGAATAAAAAAATGGATACTTCATCTGAGAATTTCTGGCTCCAAGAAGAAGAAGGGTGGGAGGGTGGGGAAAACAAAGACAACTTGGGATGATTGAAACAGACAAATCGTCAGATTTCTCAACGACGTCCGTATGGAAATAACTAGAAGAGACGGCACACCGGTTGGAAAAGAATTTAACATGACCATCTTGATGGTCAAGAAGAATTAGCACTCCCATAGAAATATGAGAATACCGATTAAGAAAGGTATGAAATCAACATTTATCATCGAAGCAACTCGAATACCAGAATCAAAAACAAAAACAAAGGATAGATGTGTAGCAGCCTAATCTTCACAATATCATCCGAACAGAGGATTGAACGAATGAATTCCGCAGCACATCAACTAGACGAGAAGCCACTTGGAGAATAAAAGGAAAATAAGAAAAACAACAAGGTACGGACAGGAACAAACACAAGAGAGGAGTTTCGTTCTAACATCTTTGTGCTGAGAGCATATGAACGCGTTACGAAAAGGTTTTGCAATCCCCGGATCAGCATAGCCAAGGACCCTTTAAGATGCAACTCCTGATAGTAACATCGGTCATATAACCCCTTCACTCAATGTCGAACCCCGAACTCACTAACCTGCATTCGTTGGAAGAATGCCTATGATCTACTGGATAAAACCCACCTATAGATTTCCGAAAGTTTCCAGTTATGCAATCAGGTGTTGGGGATACACGGGAAGCACCGCGCAATCAACTCTAAACCTACATCCAGGTGTATCCATCCTTCAACACATAACCAGTCTTTCTCGGAAACTGTTTACCTCGGACCTTCGAAAAGCATCCACTATAACAAGCTATGGCAATACTCTGGAACTACCTCCCCAGTACTGGGTGATGTCGGGGTTATCTTGCCACTGGCCGTATAGGAGAGATTTTCGATGTCGGCCGTCTTAAGTATTTAGTACTGTCGCGATATGCTTGTGTCAATGATACCCCGAAGCTCAACTCCTCGGGAACAGGAGGCATCGAGAACAATATCCTTGTCACAAGAACATCGAAACAATCCCAGAATACTCGCGGGATCCTAAAAAAAAAATTTGGTGCAATTTTGAAAGTAGAAGAGAAAAGAGTAATCGTCAGGAGTCCTCACCAGAGAGAAAGGGGATGAGAAGCAAAAGAAATCCTACTCTCCGATATATATATATAGGACTCAAAAAGTTTTTCAGTGTGTGCCTAGACTCAACCGTCAACGATTCGATCAATCAGAGGGGCTTCTAGGTCGGAGAAGGCTCTGATACCAACTTGTAATGCCCAGGATGGGACTATATCTCCTACGTGTCGAGGCACGACTTAAAGATATAAGCCCATCCTAGAATGATCTCAAGTTTGGTATCTTTGCACGACTCATGTAAAAGAGGGATTAAAATGCAAAAGAGGATAGTTGGCTTACACTCGCCACTTCACACAATACATTACATAAACAATCATCATTCAGAACATCACAACCCGACTACGGGTGAAGATCCAAAAGAAAGATACCAAAACAACAACATAAAGCCACAGGTCAGGATCGAATCCTAGTAGAAACCACTACTGAACATCGAAACGTCACAAACAAACGGCCACAAACTTCAACGAGCTCCTGGTGAAGCACTGATCCATCACCTGCTTCAAACTCGGCTGAACCTGCATCTGGTGTGGTGAAGTAACTGTGAGCCACAGAGGACTCAGCAATCCCGTTCCCGGGTAACACGACTATTTAAGCCTTGGGTGAGGACAAGGCTGAAGAAAGAATAAGAGGTGAAGGAACAAACAAGAGTCTGCAGCAGCAACTAGCACTAACTTACGTAATAGAGAGCGAGAAGAGAAGAGCATCGGTCGAAAGATGATCACGAAGTGATCCTAACTAAAGCCGGTCAAACATAACCCCACCGTGTTCAACTCCCGAATCCCTATTCGGAAATTGACAGTCACGGTACACACGCTGGTAGTGTATTAGAACATTGTGTCAAGTTATCTACAACCGGAATTAACAAGCTCCCATCTGCCACATAACCGCGGGCACGGCTTTCGAAAGTTCAAACCCTGCAGGGGTGTTTCAACTTGGCCCATCACAAGCCCACGATCCGCGGAGTCGCAACTCCATAGTTGGGAAGACCCGAGTATTCTCAGAATCCCGTGCTCAAGTTAAACCGAACTAAGGTAAGGCTAATCCAGCAAATCCTCCCGGCGTGCCGACACCCTGATAGTAGCCGCGCGTATCTCGTCTCAGGCCACGACCGGATGAGCGCTACGTACAGTACCAAAGACCCCAGATAACTGGGTGGTACCGCAAGTGACTCTAGTTTGGGACCAACACCATCAGCACTGGCCCCCCCTGCTATGTAGAATTAAGAATCCTCGGGGACATGACCCCCTATGCAATTAATTAATTAAATAAGTTGTTATTATGAGGCAAATAGTACCAATGTTGGGACTTGCTGGAAAAGACTTAGCACTTAGCGGTTTATCAAGGGGGTCCCATACACCCCAACCGTGTTAGGAACGCAAAATCAAGGAACATAACACCGGTTTATACGGTTCCTAACGGCATGAGTGGAACAAAACACCAAGCAAAAGGCTTAGCCTTCCACCCTGCCAGTATATAGATGATTTCATTTTAAGCATTTATATAGTGTGATATAACCCAACCAAAATACAACATGAAGCAAGCATCTTCAATCTTCACCTGCAACTAACAATGCTATAAGAGGGCTGAGCGAAGCGTACTTAGCCAAGCAATGGTTTGCGTAGGAAGGGTGGTTAAACATGGCAATGGTTACAAGTAGGAGGCTGACAAGAAGAACATAGGCATCGAGGCAAAACTTAAGAACGATACTCTAGCAATAGGCAAAGATAGTAATGGTATCCGGGTTCGGTCATCTTGCCTGGGATTCCACAAGGGAGAAGAACGGATCCTCGAAGAAGACGAAGCAACACAGTCGAGAGAATCCTCACAACTCCGGAACGAAACCGAAGCTAACAAGAGAAGCAACCGGAAAGAAAACAAACAACACGGTAAACACACAATCATCAACATGGCATACGATGCACAAACAAGTATGATGCATGTCCGGTTTAAATATGCAAGGCATGGCAAAGTGCACACAAACACTACAAGTTAAGTGGAGATCAATATGCAACGAGTTGCATATTGACGAAACACCACATTTAATTATTTAGTTGACTCTCGTTATTTACAAGACAAGATTAAATGTTTTTAGCATGGCAAGAGGTGAAGCATAATAAAACTACACTATTAAGACATTTTAAATGAGGCCGGAAATAACAACAACATATCCGGAAAATCCCCATGAGCATGTTTAGTAATTATAAGCAAACAATGATTAACATATATAATGTTGTTATATGATGCGGATGACATGATCAAGTTTATGCAAGTCTTAAAGGTTAACAAGAAGATGATATGAAGTATTGTCACCGTGGTGGAAAGGAAGGGGGCCACGGCAACGATCCGAAATGATGCAAAGGCAACAACTCGGTTCCGGTAACTCGGTGAGGGACCGGTGCAAAACAAAAGGTGGAGTGAACGAGTTGAACAAGATGATGGGGTGATCCCGTTGCCGGGTTCCCACGAGTCGTTGACGAGGCAACCGAGGAACATGACAAAGGTGGAACGGGCACGAAGCACACAAGGGAGACATTTCATACAACACAAGCATGCATCACACGGGTCATCGACGGGGTTATACCTTCGAAACTCTCGTTTCGGGGCGGAATCGAGTCGTCGAGGGACGTAGTGGAAGTAGAGGAAGTAGTTGTACACGGCCGTAGAGGGAAGTAGTTGTTCTCGTAGCGGTAGTTGTACTCGGGCGACGGTAGTGGTACACGTTCATCGGAGAGGTACTCGCCGGCGGGGTACTTGTTACATCGCGATCGTAGTGGTACTTGTCGAGCCGGTCGTCGTGGTACTTGGGGTTCTCGATCTCGCGACGGTAGTTGTTCGGGCGTCGATCTCGTACACGGTTCGTAGACGTTCGGCCGTAGATGTACTTGAGGGTCTTCGACGACGTAGTCGTTCATGAATCGTAGACGTACTTGCAACGAAGGGATACTTGCTGCTCCAAGTTATTTACAGGATAAAACAAAACACAAAACCCAACCAAAAGTAGCACAGCAGCAGCAACAAAACTCGGAGCTCGCTCCAAGGCGTGACGAGGAGGCGAGGCTGAGGCTGCACGGGACGGGCAGAGGAGGATCCACGGTCGCGGCTCTGTTGGAGATCGACGGGGCGACACGGGCGCCAAGGCGCTGAAGGACGGGGCCGCACGGGCTGCCTTGCTGGAGACGAGGCAGGGCGTCGGCTGCTTCGAGGAGAAGGGGCTCGGCGTCGGCTCGTAGAAGAAGACCACGACGCGCAGGAGATGGAGCTCGGGCTGCTCAGGGAGGAGCAGCGGCTCCGGCGGCCTGCTCGCGGGGCGCGGCGCGCTGCAGCTGCTTGGCTCGGGGCGCTCGGCTCGTCTTGGGGCAAGGGAAGGGAGCCGCGCCGGTGCTGCGGGATCCGGCCAGAGGGGACGGAGGCGAGGGCCCCTGGCCGGCGGACGGCGGTCGACGGGAGGACGGCCGATGCGGGGAGGCCGCGGCCTGGAGTCGCTCGGGGACGCGAGGCTTGGCGCTTGAAGAAGGGAGGAGGGGCGCCGACGCAGGGAAGCCGGGGCGCTCGGGGCCCTGGCTGGCCTCGAGCTGGAGGGAGCGCTCCAGCGCTGGACGGAGGAGGGGCCGCGAGGTGGGCTGTTGGCGCGGAGGGACGAACGGGCGATGGAGGATCGAAGCAGGGGACCGGGAAGAAGGGGCGAGCGAGGGAGAGGGTGAGGTGCGGGGAGAGGATGGGGGATTCGGGCGATGGGGTTCGAGCGGCGGCGCTGAGGGGGTTCGAGGGAACGTGGGAGCTGCGCTAGGGTTCGGCCTGGACCAGAAGGCTGAAGCGGTTGGGCCTAGAGGAAGGAGGAGGCCCAAAGGAGGGAGAGGGAGGCCTGGGCCGCTGGGAAGAGGGGGAGGAGGAGGCCCAGAGGCTGGCTGCCTCTTCCTTTTTAACTGATTGGCAGAAAAATAAAAGAGGGAAGAAAAGAAAGAAGAAGGAGGAGGACAAGAATTAGCACACGAGGTCAAAATCCCCGGGCTCACAAAATGTCAGGATTTAAAATAAAATAGAAGGAGGGTTTTTGGAGGAACCTCGAGCAACGAGAAAAGAATTATAGGGAAGGGTTTTTTGTAGGAGAACTCGAAGTGAAAAGACATGGGGAAAATATTGCACGTGTGTTGCGGTTAATTCCAAACAAAATGGAATATTTATTAATATAGCTCCCTAAATATTGAGAGGCTTTTATATGTTATAAAGAGAAGACATCCTTCCCTCGATTTAAATGGACCGAAGGTCCACACGAATTATTTAAGTTGAGATGCAAAAATAAAAATGACATGATGGCATGATGACATGATGCAATGCAAAAATAAATAAATAACACAAGCACAAAGAACACACGGGCAACCCGGAACATCTGGAACTTCTGGAATCTTCTGGGACGTCGGTCTCGGGCGTCACACAGCCGCCGTCCCGCGCCGCCCCGGCTCAGCCGGCCACCTCCGCTCCGCCGCCGCTAGGCCTCTGCCCACGCCGCACCGGCGCCCCGTCGCTCCCAGTTGCCTCCCCTGCAACCCCTAGCGGGGTCGGCCTATGCTCGGGCACGGGCGCCACACACGGGCGCTGCACCCGTGCCCGTTTCAGCCAGCCCCGTTAGGCCTCTAGGCCACTTGCACGTGGGGCCCGGCCCCCTTTAAAAAAGAGTTTTTTTAAATACAATAATAATAATAATAATAAAGATTAATTTATTAATTCACTTAATTAATTTAGGTTAATTAACTTAACTTAATTAACCTATCTAATTAGTCTGATTAATCTACGTTAATTAGCTAATAGTCTATGACAGTGGGCCCCACTGCCCAGTTGACTCAGTCAATCTATTGACTTACTGACGTCATCACCATGTCATGCTGACATCATTTATTCCTTTTTGTTAATTCAAATAAATTCAGAAAACTATTAAAACTTTGGGAAATCATAGAAAATAATCTGTAACTCGGATGAAAATGTTTTATATATGATAGTTTCTTAGAAAAATCCAATGAACCCAAATACACGGACCGTTCGTCTGCCACCTGCTTCTAGCATAGCGAACATGCAACCTTCCACCTCCGGTTCGCCTATCTGAAAATACCTAACACCGGGAATGCTTTCCCGGATGTTATCCCTCTTTGCCAGTATCGTGTAGCACCGCGTTAGAGCACCCTAGCACCGCGTGTTAACTTGTCGTGCTTCTTTATTGCATCTGTATGCTTTGTATTTATTGTTTCTTCCCCCTTTTCTCTCCGGTAGACCGTGAGACTGATGTTACCTCCGTGATCGACTTCATCGACGATGACCCCTCCTCGTCTGAGCAACCAGGCAAGCCAACCCCCTTTGATCATTCCTATATCGCCCATTCCCTTCTCTCTTATGCTTGCATTAGAACTGCTACTGTTTTTGTATGATCCTATTCTGATGCATAGCATGTTGTTGTTACCTACTTTCATACCTTACCTGCTTATTGTAACTGCTCAGTATAGGTTGGTTAGAGATCCATCAGAGAACCCCACTTTGTCACAACTGCCCCGCTAGATTATCAGAAGACCCGATCAATGGGATCGAAGATCAGGCCCCGGCACCGCACATCACTTCCCCTTAGTTGCTCGACAATACTGGGTTACTATCGAGTGTCGAGGGTGATACCTCGACAACACTTCTGATGTTAACCTTGTAGGTTAGTTCATCGGTTATGGTCGTCAAGGGTGATTCCTCCTTCTCCACTCCCGATAACGACACTGTCGTGCAACTCCTCAAGAGTGGACCTCGAGGGTGATTCCTCCTTCAGTCACCTTGACGATAACATCAGGTGGAATTCTATAGAGGGTGATTCCTCAGGGTTCCCCCTAGGTGTTAGGCACACAGTTACTTTGGTTACTATGACATTACAACTGTTACTTGGTAAGGCGGGTCGACCCTGAGGGGTACCCGTGAGTGATGTGGAGACGGGTTGACCTGGAGGGTACCCGAGAGTTGAATACGAGGCGTGGCCGGGCACTCTTAGCCCTTGCCGCAAGTCCCCGAGACGGGGCAACAGGGTCACATGATCGTGAGTCTCTGCTCGTTACCACGTTCCCAAGACACTAAATTGTTTGGATATTTGATCCAAGGGGCCTCTGGCCTGATAGCGCTAACCATCACGTGGGCATAGTATGGGCGTTCTGCGTCGTATGCATCAGCTGAAGCTTAATTGACGTCATGCTACTGAGCGGCGCCCGCCGGGTTGGACTGGTTATGCACCTGCCTTTTTAAGGAGGTAGCTAGGTCTGCTCACCGGCTACCCACGCAACGTGCATGAGTTCCCAGGGCGATGGCCCATGACCCCTGGGGGCATAAGTTTAGTCCAGCGTGTTAACCTCTCTATTAAGCCTAGGTCGGGTTGCGGCGTATTGTTTGGCCGAGGTCGGGCATGAACTGATGGTGTGTCCGGCCAGAGTTAAGCAAGCGTGGTGGGTAAGTTGGTGCACCCCTGCAGGGAAGAAAACATTTATCGATAGCCTGTCCTACGGTAACGGACACTTGGAGTTGTATCCCGTTCGATACAAGTAGAACTGGATGCTGAGACATGAATGGATATGTGGCTCCGGGATTGCTTCCTCGCATGGAGTCGAGGATGGATCTCTGGGTGTTAATGCTACAACATGCTTGATAACTATAATATGTTATTCTGTACTCCCTCCTCTTGCTACAAGACGGTGGTTTCCAGAAGATGCTAGTCTTCGATAGGAAATGCTTCTCCCCCCTCTTATTCTGGCATTCTGCAACTTAGTCCATAGATACTACCCTTTTCATTGATACAGATGCATATGTAGTATAGATCCTTGATTGCGAGTACTTTGGATGAGTACTCACGGTTGCTTTGCTCCCCCTTTCCCTCCCTTGTTCCTTCTTTCTGGTTGTTGCAACCAGATGGCGGATCCCAGCAGCCAGATGCCCCCAGTCGACTACTAATACTACCCCGACCAAGCCTACTACTTCATGGAGACAGCTGACGACCAGGAGTAGTTAGGAGGTCCCAGGCAGGAGGCCTTGCCCTTTCGATCGTTTTTATTTTGTGCTAGTGTAGGATCGAAAGTATGTCTAGAGGGGGGGTGATTAGACTACTTGACAATATAAAAATTCTGCCTTTTGATCATGAACAGTTTTTGGCAGTTTCACAATTATGATCAATTCAAGTATCACCCTACACATGCAATTCTAGAGTATAAGCAGCGGAAAGTAAATTGCACATGTAGTAAAGAGAGGTGGAGAAGATCAAACGCAATTTGGAGACACGGAGATTTTTCTCGTGGTTCCGATAGGTGGTGCTATCGTACATCCACGTTGATGGAGACTTCAACCCACGGAGGGTAACGGCTGCGCGAGTCCACGGAGGGCTCCACCCACGAAGGGTCCACGAAGAAGCAACCTTGTCTATTCCATCATGGCCTACGCCCACGGAGGACTAGCCTTACTCGGGGTAGATCTTCACGAAGTAGGCGATCTCCTTGCCCTTACAAACTTCTTGGTTCAACTCCACATCATCAAGACGGAGGCTCCCAAGCGACACCTAACCAATCTAGGAGGCACCACCCCCCAAAAGGTAATAGACGGTGTTGATGGTGATGAACTCCTTGCTCTTGTGCTTCAAGTGATAAACTCCCCAACACTCAACTCTCCTCACTGATATGGCTGTGGTGGAAGAAGGATTTGAGTGGAAAGCAACTTGGGAAGGCTAGAGATCAAGTTTCATATGGTAGGAATGGAATGGCTTGATCTCAACACAAGGGTAGGTGGTTCACTTCTCAGAAAGTGTATGGTAGAAGTGGTGGTACTTTCTGATGGCTCTCCTCACGAATGAGGAGGGGGTGGAGGGGTATATATAGCCTCCACACAAAATCCAACCGTTACACACACATTTGACCAATCTCGGTCAGACCGAAGTGAAAACTCGGTTAGACCGAAAGTTCAAATATAGTGAACGTTGGGATTTTTGGTGGGACCGAAAATACCATCTCGGTGAGACCGAAGTGAGTCAAAGGTTAGGGTTTGCCATTTCGGTGAGACCGAAAATATAAACTCGGATATTCCGAATTGATGTCAACTGATCACAGAAGGTTGGCAGCCCTTTTTCTGTGAGACCGAAACTCAGAATCGGTTTGACCGAGAAGCTAGGGTTTGGAGAAACAACTGAAGAGGTTCATCTCGGTGGGACTGAGTTGGAGAAATCGGTGTGACCGAGATGTTAGGGTTTGTGTTAAGTAGTGAATAGTGCTGATAGTTGAGGGAGTTAGATCACCAAGCACTTGAGCAACAAGAACATTAACACAACCTCATCCCCTTTTAATAGTATTGGCTTTCCTATGGACTCAATGTGATCTTTGATCACTAAACCAGAAATGGAGTCTTGAGCTTTTGCCAATGCTTGCCTTAGCATTTGAGGGGTCCACTTCTTCAGTCATCTTGCCATACCAATGTGATTGGGTTTCCTGAAACATACTTGATAAAAGTATTAGTCCAACCACAAAGTATGTTGTCATTAATTACCAAAACCACCCAGGGAGCAAATGTGCTTTCAGAATATCTAGCTTTGATTCCTTCACAGATTCAGTACCTTCGTGCATTTCAACCAAAGTATCCCAAATCTCTTTAGCATTCTCAAGACGGCTGATTTTGTTGAACTCCTCGGAACACAAGGCATTGAAGAGAATGTCACAAGCTTGAGCATTGTTTTGCAACATCCGCAACTCTTCCGGTGTAGCTTCGCGATCCGGAACTTTTCCTTCCTCGAAGAATTCACCTTGCATACCAACACAAATAATGCCCCATGCGGCTGGGTTATGACCAAGAATATGCATTTTCATTTTATGCTTCCAACTAGCAAAATTTGTACCATCAAAGTAAGGACCTCTACGATAATTACCCTCACTAGACGCCATACTCTCCTAGGTTGTGAAACCAAGCTTATGGAGTCCAATGCAATGGAAACCAAAACAATGGAGACCAAAGCTCTGATACCACTTGTAGGATCGAAAGTATGTCTAGAGGGGGGGTGATTAGACTACTTGTAAATATAAAAATTCTGCCTTTGACAAAGAACAGTTTTAGGTAGTTTCACAATTAAGATCAAGTCAAGTATCACCCTACACATGCAATTCTAGAGTATAAGCAGCGGAAAGTAAATTGCACATGTAGTAAAGAGAGGTGGAGAAGATCAAACGCAATTTGGAGACGCGGAGATTTTTCTCGTGGTTCCGATAGGTGGTGCTATCGTACATCCACGTTGATGGAGACTTCAACCCACGGAGGGTAACGGCTGCGCGAGTCCACAGAGGGCTCCACCCACGAAGGGTCCACGAAGAAGCAACCTTGTCTATTCCATCATGGCCTACGCCCACGGAGGACTAGCCTTACTCGGGGTAGATCTTCACGAAGTAGGCGATCTCCTTGCCCTTACAAACTTCTTGGTTCAACTCCACATCTCGAAGACGGAGGCTCCCAAGCGACACCTAACCAATCTAGGAGGCACCACCCTCCAAAAGGTAATAGATGTTGTTGATGATGATGAACTCCTTGCTCTTGTGCTTCAAATGATAATCTCCCCAACACTCAACTCTCCTCACTGATATGGCTGTGGTGGAAGAAAGGATTGAGTGGAAAGCAACTTGGGAAGGCTAGAAATCAAGTTTCATATGGTAGGAATGGAATAACTTGATCTCAACACAAGGGTAGGTAGTTCTCTTCTCAGAAAGTGTAAGGTAGGAGTGGTAGTACTTTCTGATGGCTCTCTCCACGAATGAAGAGGGGTGGAGGGGTATATATAGCGTCCACACAAAATCCAACCGTTACACACATAATTGAGTAATCTCGGTGAGACCGAAGTGAAAACTCGGTCAGACCGAAAGTTCAAATATAGTGAACGTTGGGGTTTTCGGTGGGACTGAAAATACCATCTCGGTGTGTCCGATATGAGTCAAAGGTAGGAGCTTGCCATAATCGGTGGGACCGAAATCAACAACTCGGATATTCCGAAATGATGACAAACGGTTACAGAAGGTTGGCAGTCCAGTTTCGGTGAGACCGAACTCAAAATCGGATGGACCGAAATTTCTAGGGTTTGGAAAATAGCTGAGGTGGTTCATCTCGGTGGGACTGAGTTGGAAGAATCGGTTTGTCCGAGATTACTTATGAGTGTGTTAAGTAGTGAAAATTGCTGATAGTTGAAGGAGCTAAATCACTAAGCACTTGAGCAACCAGATCATCAACACAACCTCATCCCCTTTTAATAGTATTGGCTTTTCCTATGGACTCAATGTGATCTTTGATCACTAAACCAAAAATGGAGTCTTGAGCTTTTGCCAATGCTTGTCTTAGCATTTTGAGGGGTCCACTTCTTCAGACATTTCCATACCCATATCATCGAACTTCTCTGAAATGATTCTCAAGTAGCTATTAGTTCAATGATATATATGTTGTTATTAATTACCAAAACCACCCGGGGATTAGTTGCACTTTCAATCTCCCCCTTTTTGGTAATTGATGACAACATATAGATCAAAGCTTCGACAAGAGATATAATCAATGAATAATATCGTCGCTTTGAGAAGTATGTGATAAACAAGAGCTCCCCCTAAATTTGTGCATTATTTAAAATTTGCGTTTGAATGCAAATGCACAATCGATTAGGATTATGGGTCACTCTTCCATGTCACATACATCTTGGTGGAGCGCACAAAATGATAAGAATGAATAACATGCACTCAATCACCAAGACATGAGTGAATAATCATACAAGAAGAAATAGCATAGGATGAGCATTAAGCACACATTAAAGCATAGTATGACCAAGCACTCATTAAGGTAGCATCAAACGTAGTAGCAAGCACACTGAAAGTATCAAGAACCAAAAGAACCAAATGTATCTCAAAGGAAACCGGCAAAAGAACGAAAGAGCACTCTCTCTCTCGAAGCCCTATGATCTATACAATTTCTCCCCCTTTGGCAACAAGTTACCAAAAAGTTCGAAAAAGCATAGAGCTAAGCGTCACTGTGGGCTCTGCTGGCGGCTCCCGTCTGGGTAGATGTCGGAGTAGAAATGACGGCATCGGCGAAGACTTCTGCTGATGTCTGCGCTGGAGGAGTGGATGCTGGAGCTGGAGTAACTGCTGGAGCTGTAGGAGGTGCTGAAGTGGTAGCCCTGGAGTCAGTCACTGGGATAGCTGCTGATCGGGATCCTCTGGGAACCTGAGCAGTCTGGCGATGAGAGTCCTGGACTAGATCATCCTGCATGAGCTCTGCTCTCTCCTGCCTTGCTTCCTCCATGTCCGCCTCAAGCTTGTTGACGGTCACCTGAATCTCAGTCAGCTTCACGTCCAGAGCGTGGATCTTGTCTTCAACAATCCTCTCTAGGCTTTCCTGAGATTGTCCTCTTGGGCTTGGCTGGAGCTGCCTTGGCTTGAGCAGGCTTCTTGGGCTTAGAAGTGGCTTGAGCCCTAATAGCATCACCCATGAACTTAGCCTTCTGAGGAGGAGGCTGGGGTGCATCTTCTTCTTCTTCTTCTTCAGCAGCTGCATCAACATGAGGTTCAGCATATACTACCCTCTTCCTCTTGGAAGTTTTCTTCACCTTACTTGGAGCTGGCTCTTCCAAGTTCAGCTTCTTGGCAACAGCTGACTGCTTGACTTTGCTGGTGCCTTTCTTCGACTGCTGCCCTTCGTGCTCTTTGGCAACAACTTTTCTCTTGGGCTTGGAGGTTACTTCCTCAGCAACGAAGTCAGAGTCCTCATCATCAGAATTTCTCTGCTTTCTGGTCCTGGTGGCTGCAGGAGGCAAACCACTAGGGGTGCTCCTCTCACCATCATCACTAGGACTACTAGCCTCAGGACTAGTATCTGCCTCAGGAATCTCTGCAAACGGTGATTCAGACCTGTTCTGGCTGTCACTGGCATCTGACATGGCTGACAACCTGTGAATAGATAAGGTATAGGCAGAGTAGAAGAGTTATCACAACTGAGGTTTTTGCAAAAAAAATGAGTTCAAATCTTAGTTTTGAGTTTTCACAGAATGCATTTCGGTCAAACCGATTTTCAGTTTCGGTGAATCCGAAGTGTATAACAGAAGCTTACACACCACTTTCGGTCAGACCGAAATGGGTTTCGGTCCTGCCGATAAACTAGGGTTTCACTGAAACTAAGTTTCGGTCACACCGATTTGCACAACTCGGTTAGACCGAAAGTGCAGTGCAATGGCCATAGGCCAAATCGGTCATTCCGAGTTTTCAAAATCGGTTTCACCGAGATGTGTTCCGTGGAAACCTAAACCTAAGAATTTCGCTCGAAACTAAAACGATCTGATCTGATGTTAAGGAATATCTCAAACGTGGCTAGATGCAGGGCAAACCAATCGTGCAAGAATCAGATGGGGAGCACGAGAGGGATCGGGACTCACCCTAACTTGGTGGAGTCCCTCTACGGCGGCAACGGCGCGGAGAAGAATACCGTTGACGGCGGCGGAGACCTGCGGCGAGGGCGCACAGGCGACGACGGCGACGATCCGAAGACCAGGGCGACGGCAGCAGGGGACTTCGGGGCGAAACGGTTTGAAGAATTAAATCGAGCGCTGCCCTCAGTATATATATCCCCATGCTGTCGGTGGGACCGAGTTGAAAAACTCGGTGACACCGAAATGGATAACTGCTGTGCAGTTACACATATCAGTCACGCCGAGATTTACAACTCGGTTTCACCGAGATGAAACCTAGATCAGTCTAAGCGTTTCGGTTGGATCGAGATGGAGAAGTTGGTCAGACCGAAGTGGACTTAGAAGGTTTTGGAAGTCAGCCTTAGACGGATCGGTGGCTCCGAGTGCTCCTCACTCGGAGGGTCCGAAAATGACTTGTTGAAAGTTGTGATATGAGCATGAATGGAATTTGAGACAAGAAAGCATAGATAGCTAGGGAAGGTGCTTAGGCATTCTTGTCCATCCATTTGGCCAGAAAAATCAAAGCAATCAAAACAACAAATGGATGTCCTTGAATGGATAAAATCATGCATTCAACATGCTCACACAATAAGATAGCAAATGAAATATGTGTCAAACATGCACAACCAACACTCTAGCTACTAGCACACAATTTGTCGATGACTAGGTCATCTATATATGAGTATTTTGACTTAGGAGTCAAATGAGAACATTTGATCATAGGTCATACTCATCGTTTAAGCACAAGTGGGGTTACCACTTTTACATAAAGCATTGATGTGTTCACATCATTTGGAGATGCTTTAGCTCAATTTATAGAGCAAAGCTCCCCCTAGATGTGAGAACCCCTTTTAAAGGGTCAAACTAACCTTGGGTTGTCGTAGAAGACTTCATGTAGATGTTGAAGATGTGGATGCTCAAAGTTGATGTAGATCATCAAGAGTTGGGAGCTATCCTTTGGATTAGGGCACTTTCAATACCTACATGGGTTAGTCCCACAAGGAACAAACAAGGATATCCATAGACATAGATTGAAGTTCACAAAAGATGATGTCCATGAAAGCAATGATTACCTTGTCCCTTGACTTACCAACAAGAGGGTTTGTGACTCCATGAACTAGTGCATGATGTGGAAGTTGTTTGCACAAGTTCTTGCCAAAATGAATATGAGTGAAGTATGTTGGCGGAGTCACCCTCAAGAACCTTCTAGTTCTTCTTCTTTGGGATCCACATCATCTTGATGGGAATCCTTGGAGTTGTAGTTGAGCTTGACGAAGTAGAACTTGACGTGTCCTTGGGAACCCACTTGACCATGGCTTGAGGTGCTTCAATGAATGCATCAATCTCCTCTTGAAGCTTGTCCTTGGCCTTTAGCTTGTGGTCTTGTGGTGGAAGGTCATCTTGAGCTTGTTCCACATTGGAAGAAGTAGGATCATACTTCTCCTTTTGAGAAACAAACTGTGGAGTAGGGTATTGACCTTCTTCCCACTCAACTCCTTCGGCGTTGAACTTTCGCTCAAAACCAATCCCTTGATTCTTCCGGTGCCTTCCTTGTTTGCGAACAATTTCCTCAAAGTTCTTACTTCCGGCAAGACTCTTGTAGACACCTTTCTCTATGATTTCCTTCAATAAGCTATTTTCTTGCTCAAGTGTAACTTGGCTTGAAACATTGTTAGTGGAATCAAGAGAACTACTAGAAGCAACAATATTAGATTTGACATTGTTATTGTTACTACTAGAGGAAGAATTTTTCTTATGCTTGTCATGCTTAGTCTTAATAGGTGGCAAGAAATTAGACAAGAGAAGTCGTTTAGCAAGATATGAAGAACTCTTCTTTCGAAGATTGTCATTGATCGCTTTTAGAAACTCATGTTCTTGCTCTAGAGTGAGCTTCTCGAAGCGTAGCTTCTCATGAGATCTTAGGAGCTCTCTATGATCTTCTTGAGTTGTTTCATGAGCTAACTTAAGAGTGTTTAGTTCTTTAGTTAGACGCTCAATCTCCTTCATAGCATTGTCATTCGACTCTTCTCGACTATAAAGACTACTAGCATTTTCATCATTACTAAGCTCACTAGATTTATCATGCAAGAGCTCATCTTCACCAAGCAAGTCATCCTCATCACTATCAAAGTCAATGAATTCAGGGTGTGTTACCTTGGGGCCTTTAGTCATGAAGCATCTCCCAATTCCCTCATTTGGTGAATCAAATAAGTCGTAGGAGTTGGAGTTGGAGGATACGAGTGCAAGACCGGCAACACCTTCATCTTGACTGTAGTCGGAGTCGGAGTGGTAGCTTCCATCGGATTGATTGTCGGAGTCGGAGCCGGAGACCCATTCACCTACATGAGCTTGATGTCTTCTTCTTGTGTAGATCCTTGATGACTTGTCTTTCCTCTCCGAATCCTTGCTTCTCCGAGAGGGTCTTCATTCATAACGATCATCTCTACTCCTTCTCTCTCTCCGAGGTGACTCATCTCTTGCTCTTCTTCTTGGAGATTCTTCTCTTCTCTTGTGGGGAGCCGTACACTCATTTGAGAAGTGTCCGGGTCTTCCACAATTGTAGCAGTTTCGATCACGACTAGAAGATCTCTTTTCATCATATGATCTAGACTTTGAGCTTCTTTCTTTGCCTCTATTCTTGTAGAACTTGTTGAAGTTCTTAACCATTAGGCTTATCTCTTCATTGGAAATTAACTTGTCACTTGAGGTTGTGGGAGCATCACTTGTAGCTTTGTAAGCACCACTTGACTTGTTGTGAAGCTCTTCCTTATCCTTAAGTGTCATCTCATGAGCAACAATTCTTCCAATGACTTCAGTTGGCTTGAGATTCTTGTAGTTTGGCATCATTTAGATCAAAGTGCACACGGTGTCATACTTTCCATCCAAAGCTCTGAGAATCTTCTTAATGATGAATCGGTCGGTCATTTCTTCGCTTCCTAAGCCGGCAATCTCATTTGTGATGAGAGCAAGCCTAGAGTACATTTCAGCGACTCCTTCACCATCCTTCATCTTGAACTTGTCAAGTTGACCTTGAAGAATATCTAGCTTTGATTCCTTCACAGATTCAGTACCTTCGTGCATTTCAACCAAAGTATCCCAAATCTCTTTAGCATTCTCAAGACGGCTGATTTTGTTGAACTCCTCGGGACACAAAGCATTGAAGAGAATGTCACAAGCTTGAGCATTGTTTTGCAACATCCGCAACTCTTCCGGTGTAGCTTCGCGATCCGGAACTTTTCCTTCCTCGAAGAATTCACCTTGCATACCAACACAAATAATGCCCCATGCGGCTGGGTTATGACCAAGAATATGCATTTTCATTTTATGCTTCCAACTAGCAAAATTGGTACCATCAAAATAAGGACCTCTACGATAATTACCCTCACTAGACGCCATACTCTCCTAGGTTGTGAAACCAAGCTTATGGAGTCCAATGCAATGGAAACCAAAACAATGGAGACCAAGCTCTGATACCACTTGTAGGATCGAAAGTATGTCTAGAGGGGGGGTGATTAGACTACTTGACAATATAAAAAATCTGCCTTTTGATCATGAACAGTTTTTGGCAGTTTCACAATTATGATCAATTCAAGTATCACCCTACACATGCAATTCTAGAGTATAAGCAGCGGAAAGTAAATTGCACATGTAGTAAAGAGAGGTGGAGAGGATCAAACGCAATTTGGAGACACGGAGATTTTTCTCGTGGTTCCGATAGGTGGTGCTATCGTACATCCACGTTGATGGAGACTTCAACCCACGGAGGGTAACGGCTGCGCGAGTCCACGGAGGGCTCCACCCACGAAGGGTCCACGAAGAAGCAACCTTGTCTATTCCATCATGGCCTACGCCCACGGAGGACTAGCCTTACTCGGGGTAGATCTTCACGAAGTAGGCGATCTCCTTGCCCTTACAAACTTCTTGGTTCAACTCCACATCTCAAAGACGGAGGCTCCCAAGCGACACCTAACCAATCTAGGAGGCACCACCCTCCAAAAGGTAAAAGATGTTGTTGATGATGATGAACTCCTTGCTCTTGTGCTTCAAATGATAATCTCCCCAACACTCAACTCTCCTCACTGATATGGCTGTGGTGGAAGAAAGGATTGAGTGGAAAGCAACTTGGGAAGGTTAGAAATCAAGTTTCATATGGTAGGAATGGAATGACTTGATCTCAACACAAGGGTAGGTGGTTCTCTTCTCAGAAAGTGTATGGTAGGAGTGGTAGTACTTTCTGATGGCTCTCTCCACGAATGAAGAGGGGGTGGAGGGGTATATATAGCCTCCACACAAAATCCAACCGTTACACACATAATTGAGCAATCTCGGTGAGACCGAAGTTGAAACTCGGTCAGACCGAAAGTTCAAATATAGTGAACGTTGGGGTTTTCGGTGGGACCGAAAATACCATCTCGGTGTGTCCGAAATGAGTCAAAGGTAGGAGCTTGCCAGAATTGGTGGGACCGAAATCAACAACTCGGATATTCCGAAATGATGACAAACGGTTACAGAAGGTTGGCAGTCCAGTTTCGGTGAGACCGAACTCAAAATCGGATGGACCGAAATAACTAGGGTTTGGAAAATAACTGAGGTGGTTCATCTCGGTGGGACTGAGTTGGAAGAATCGGTTTGTCCGAGATTACTTATGAGTGTGTTAAGTAGTGAAGATTGCTGATAGTTGAAGGAGCTACATCACTAAGCACTTGAGCAACCAGATCATCAACACAACCTCATCCCCTTTTAATAGTATTGGCTTTTCCTATGGACTCAATGTGATCTTTGATCACTAAACCAAAAATGGAGTCTTGAGCTTTTGCCAATGCTTGTCTTAGCATTTTGAGGGGTCCACTTCTTCAGACATTTCCATACCCATATCATCGAACTTCTCTGAAATGATTCTCAAGTAGCTATTAGTTCAATGATATATATGTTGTTATTAATTACCAAAACCACCCGGGGATTAGTTGCACTTTCAATCTCCCCCTTTTTGGTAATTGATGACAACATATAGATCAAAGCTTCGACAAGAGATATAATCAATGAATAATATCGTCGCTTTGAGAAGTATGTGATAAACAAGAGCTCCCCCTAAATTTGTGCATTATTTAAAATTTGCGTTTGAATGCAAATGCACAATCGATTAGGATTATGGGTCACTCTTCCATGTCACATACATCTTGGTGGAGCGCACAAAATGATAAGAATGAATAACATGCACTCAATCACCAAGACATGAGTGAATAATCATACAAGAAGAAATAGCATAGGATGAGCATTAAGCACACATTAAAGCATAGTATGACCAAGCACTCATTAAGGTAGCATCAAACGTAGTAGCAAGCACACTGAAAGTATCAAGAACCAAAAGAACCAAATGTATCTCAAAGGAAACCGGCAAAAGAACGAAAGAGCACTCTCTCTCTCTCTCAAAGCCCTATGATCTATACAATTTCTCCCCCTTTGGCAACAAGTTACCAAAAAGTTCGAAAAAGCATAGAGCTAAGCGTCACTGTGGGCTCTGCTGGCGGCTCCCGTCTGGGTAGATGTCGGAGTAGAAATGACGGCATCGACGAAGACTTCTGCTGATGTCTGCGCTGGAGGAGTGGATGCTGGAGCTGGAGTAACTGCTGCAGCTGTAGGAGGTGCTGAAGTGGTAGCCCTGGAGTCAGTCACTGGGATAGCTGCTGATCGGGATCCTCTGGGAACCTGAGCAGTCTGGCGATGAGAGTCCTGGACTAGATCATCCTGCATGAGCTCTGCTCTCTCCTGCCTTGCTTCCTCCATGTCCGCCTCAAGCTTGTTGACGGTCACCTGAATCTCAGTCAGCTTCACGTCCAGAGCGTGGATCTTGTCTTCAACAATCCTCTCTAGGCTTTCCTGAGATTGTCCTCTTGGGCTTGGCTGGAGCTGCCTTGGCTTGAGCAGGCTTCTTGGGCTTAGAAGTGGCTTGAGCCCTAATAGCATCACCCATGAACTTAGCCTTCTGAGGAGGAGGCTGGGGTGCATCTTCTTCTTCTTCTTCAGCAGCTGCATCAACATGAAGTTCAGCATATACTACCCTCTTCCTCTTGGAAGTTTTCTTCACCTTACTTGGAGCTGGCTCTTCCAAGTTCAGCTTCTTGGCAACAACTGACTGCTTGACTTTGCTGGTGCCTTTCTTCGACTGCTGCCCTTCGTGCTCTTTGGCAACAACTTTTCTCTTGGGCTTGGAGGTTACTTCCTCAGCAACGAAGTCAGAGTCCTCATCATCAGAATTTCTCTGCTTTCTGGTCCTGGTGGCTGCAGGAGGCAAACCACTAGGGGTGCTCCTCTCACCATCATCACTAGGACTACTAGCCTCAGGACTAGTATCTGCCTCAGGAATCTCTGCAAACGGTGATTCAGACCTGTTCTGGCTGTCACTGGCATCTGACATGGCTGACAACCTGTGAATAGATAAGGTATAGGCAGAGTAGAAGAGTTATCACAACTGCAGAGGTTTTTGCAAAAAAAAATGAGTTCAAATCTTAGTTTTGAGTTTTCACAGAATGCATTTCGGTCAAACCGATTTTCAGTTTCGGTGAATCCGAAGTGTATAACAGAAGCTTACACACCACTTTCGGTCAGACCGAAATGGGTTTCGGTCCTGCCGATAAACTAGGGTTTCACTGAAACTAAGTTTCGGTCACACCGATTTGCACAACTCGGTTAGACCGAAAGTGCAGTGCAATGGCCAGAGGCCAAATCGGTCATTCCGAGTTTTCAAAATCGGTTTCACCGAGATGTGTTCCGTGGAAACCTAAACCTTAGAATTTCGCTCGAAACTAAAACGATCTGATCTGATGTTAAGGAATATCTCAAACGTGGCTAGATGCAGGGCAAACCAATCGTGCAAGAATCAGATGGGGAGCACGAGAGGGATCGGGACTCACCCTAACTTGGTGGAGTCCCTCTACGGCGGCAACGGCGCGGAGAAGAATACCGTTGACGGCGGCGGAGACCTGCGGCGAGGGCGCACAGGCGACGACGGCGACGATCCGAAGACCAGGGCGACGGCAGCAGGGGACTTGGGGGCGAAACGGTTTGAAGAATTAAATCGAGCGCTGCCCTCAGTATATATATCCCCATGCTGTCGGTGGGACCGAGTTGAAAAACTCGGTGACACCGAAATGGATAACTGCTGTGCAGTTACACATATCAGTCACGCCGAGATTTACAACTCGGTTTCACCGAGATGAAACCTAGATCAGTCTAAGCGTTTCGGTTGGACCGAGATGGAGAAGTTGGTCAGACCGAAATGGACTTAGAAGGTTTTGGAAGTCAGCCTTAGACGGATCGGTGGCTCCGAGTGCTCCTCACTCGGAGGGTCCGAAAATGACTTGTTGAAAGTTGTGATATGAGCATGAATGGAATTTGAGACAAGAAAGCATAGATAGCTAGGGAAGGTGCTTAGGCATTCTTGTCCATCCATTTGGCCAGAAAAATCAAAGCAATCAAAACAACAAATGGATGTCCTTGAATGGATAAAATCATGCATTCAACATGCTCACACAATAAGATAGCAAATGAAATATGTGTCAAACATGCACAACCAACACTCTAGCTACTAGCACACAATTTGTCGATGACTAGGTCATCTATATATGAGTATTTTGACTTAGGAGTCAAATGAGAACATTTGATCATAGGTCATACTCATCGTTTAAGCACAAGTGGGGTTACCACTTTTACATAAAGCATTGATGTGTTCACATCATTTGGAGATGCTTTAGCTCAATTTATAGAGCAAAGCTCCCCCTAGATGTGAGAACCCCTTTTAAAGGGTCAAACTAACCTTGGGTTGTCGTAGAAGACTTCATGTAGATGTTGAAGATGTGGATGCTCAAAGTTGATGTAGATCATCAAGAGTTGGGAGCTATCTTTTGGATTAGGGCACTTTCAATACCTACATGGGTTAGTCCCACAAGGAACAAACAAGGATATCCATAGACATAGATTGAAGTTCACAAAAGATGATGTCCATGAAAGCAATGATTACCTTGTCCCTTGACTTACCAACAAGAGGGTTTGTGACTCCATGAACTAGTGCATGATGTGGAAGTTGTTTGCACAAGTTCTTGCCAAAATGAATATGAGTGAAGTATGTTGGCGGAGTCACCCTCAAGAACCTTCTAGTTCTTCTTCTTTGGGATCCACATCATCTTGATGGGAATCCTTGGAGTTGTAGTTGAGCTTGACGAAGTAGAACTTGATGTGTCCTTGGGAACCCACTTGACCATGGCTTGAGGTGCTTCAATGAATGCATCAATCTCCTCTTGAAGCTTGTCCTTGGCCTTTAGCTTGTGGTCTTGTGGTGGAAGGTCATCTTGAGCTTGTTCCACATTGGAAGAAGTAGGATCATACTTCTCCTTTTGAGAAACAAACTGTGGAGTAGGGTATTGACCTTCTTCCCACTCAACTCCTTCGGCGTTGAACTTTCGCTCAAAACCAATCCCTTGATTCTTCCGGTGCCTTCCTTGTTTGCGAACAACTCCACCCACGAAGGGTCCACGAAGAAGCAACCTTGTCTATTCCATCATGGCCTACGCCCACGGAGGACTAGCCTTACTCGGGGTAGATCTTCACGAAGTAGGCGATCTCCTTGCCCTTACAAACTTCTTGGTTCAACTCCACATCTCGAAGACGGAGGCTCCCAAGCGACACCTAACCAATCTAGGAGGCACCACCCTCCAAAAGGTAATACATGTTGTTGTTGATGATGAACTCCTTGCTCTTGTGCTTCAAATGATAATCTCCCCAACACTCAACTCTCCTCACTGATATGGCTGTGGTGGAAGAAAGGATTGAGTGGAAAGCAACTTGGGAAGGCTAGAAATCAAGTTTCATATGGTAGGAATGGAATAACTTGATCTCAACACAAGGGTAGGTAGTTCTCTTCTCAGAAAGTGTAACGTAGGAGTGGTAGTACTTTCTGATGGCTCTCTCCACGAATGAAGAGGGGGTTGAGGGGTATATATAGCCTCCACACAAAATCCAACCGTTACACACATAATTGAGTAATCTCGGTGAGACCGAAGTGAAAACTCGGTCAGACCGAAAGTTCAAATATAGTGAACGTTGGGGTTTTCGGTGGGACCGAAAATACCATCTCGGTGTGTCCGATATGAGTCAAAGGTAGGAGCTTGCCATAATCGGTGGGACCGAAATCAACAACTCGGATATTCCGAAATGATGACAAACGGTTACAGAAGGTTGGCAGTCCAGTTTCGGTGAGACCGAACTCAAAATCGGATGGACCAAAATTTCTAGGGTTTGGAAAATAGCTGAGGTGGTTCATCTCGGTGGGACTGAGTTGGAAGAATCGGTTTGTCCGAGATTACTTATGAGTGTGTTAAGTAGTGAAAATTGCTGATAGTTGAAGGAGCTAAATCACTAAGCACTTGAGCAACCAGATCATCAACACAACCTCATCCCCTTTTAATAGTATTGGCTTTTCCTATGGACTCAATGTGATCTTTGATCACTAAACCAAAAATGGAGTCTTGAGCTTTTGCCAATGCTTGTCTTAGCATTTTGAGGGGTCCACTTCTTCAGACATTTCCATACCCATATCATCGAACTTCTCTGAAATGATTCTCAAGTAGCTATTAGTTCAATGATATATATGTTGTTATTAATTACCAAAACCACCCGGGGATTAGTTGCACTTTCAATCTCCCCCTTTTTGGTAATTGATGACAACATATAGATCAAAGCTTCGACAAGAGATATAATCAATGAATAATATCGTCGCTTTGAGAAGTATGTGATAAACAAGAGCTCCCCCTAAATTTGTGCATTATTTAAAATTTGCGTTTGAATGCAAATGCACAATCGATTAGGATTATGGGTCACTCTTCCATGTCACATACATCTTGGTGGAGCGCACAAAATGATAAGAATGAATAACATGCACTCAATCACTAAGACATGAGTGAATAATCATACAAGAAGAAATAGCATAGGATGAGCATTAAGCACACATTAAAGCATAGTATGACTAAGCACTCATTAAGGTAGCATCAAACGTAGTAGCAAGCACACTGAAAGTATCAAGAACCAAAAGAACCAAATGTATCTCAAAGGAAACCGGCAAAAGAACGAAAGAGCACTCTCTCTCTCGAAGCCCTATGATCTATACAATTTCTCCCCCTTTGGCAACAAGTTACCAAAAAGTTCGAAAAAGCATAGAGCTAAGCGTCACTGTGGGCTCTGCTGGCGGCTCCCGTCTGGGTAGATGTCGGAGTAGAAATGACGGCATCGGCGAAGACTTCTGCTGATGTCTGCGCTGGAGGAGTGGATGCTGGAGCTGGAGTAACTGCTGGAGCTGTAGGAGGTGCTGAAGTGGTAGCCCTGGAGTCAGTCACTGGGATAGCTGCTGATCGGGATCCTCTGGGAACCTGAGCAGTCTGGCGATGAGAGTCCTGGACTAGATCATCCTGCATGAGCTCTGCTCTCTCCTGCCTTGCTTCCTCCATGTCCGCCTCAAGCTTGTTGACGGTCACCTGAATCTCAGTCAGCTTCACGTCCAGAGCGTGGATCTTGTCTTCAACAATCCTCTCTAGGCTTTCCTGAGATTGTCCTCTTGGGCTTGGCTGGAGCTGCCTTGGCTTGAGCAGGCTTCTTGGGCTTAGAAGTGGCTTGAGCCCTAATAGCATCACCCATGAACTTAGCCTTCTGAGGAGGAGGCTGGGGTGCATCTTCTTCTTCTTCTTCAGCAGCTGCATCAACATGAAGTTCAGCATATACTACCCTCTTCCTCTTGGAAGTTTTCTTCACCTTACTTGGAGCTGGCTCTTCCAAGTTCAGCTTCTTGGCAACAGCTGACTGCTTGACTTTGCTGGTGCCTTTATTCGACTGCTGCCCTTCGTGCTCTTTGGCAACAACTTTTCTCTTGGGCTTGGAGGTTACTTCCTCAGCAACGAAGTCAGAGTCCTCATCATCAGAATTTCTCTGCTTTCTGGTCCTGGTGGCTGCAGGAGGCAAACCACTAGGGGTGCTCCTCTCACCATCATCACTAGGACTACTAGCCTCAGGGCTAGTATCTGCCTCAGGAATCTCTGCAAACGGTGATTCAGACCTGTTCTGGCTGTCACTGGCATCTGACATGGCTGACAACCTGTGAATAGATAAGGTATAGGCAGAGTAGACGAGTTATCACAACTGCAGAGGTTTTTGCAAAAAAAATGAGTTCAAATCTTAGTTTTGAGTTTTCACAGAATGCATTTCGGTCAAACCGATTTTCAGTTTCGGTGAATCCGAAGTGTATAACAGAAGCTTACACACCACTTTCGGTCAGACCGAAATGGGTTTCGGTCCTGTCGATAAACTAGGGTTTCACTGAAACTAAGTTTCGGTCACACCGATTTGCACAACTCGGTTAGACCGAAAGTGCAGTGCAATGGCCAGAGGCCAAATCGGTCATTCCGAGTTTTCAAAATCGGTTTCACCGAGATGTGTTCCGTGGAAACCTAAACCTTAGAATTTCGCTCGAAACTAAAACGATCTGATCTGATGTTAAGGAATATCTCAAACGTGGCTAGATGCAGGGCAAACCAATCGTGCAAGAATCAGATGGGGAGCACGAGAGGGATCGGGACTCACCCTAACTTGGTGGAGTCCCTCTACGGCGGCAACGGCGCGGAGAAGAATACCGTTGACGGCGGCGGAGACCTGCGGCGAGGGCGCACAGGCGACGACGGCGACGATCCGAAGACCAGGGCGACGGCAGCAGGGGACTTGGGGGCGAAACGGTTTGAAGAATTAAATCGAGCGCTGCCCTCAGTATATATATCCCCATGCTGTCGGTGGGACCGAGTTGAAAAACTCGGTGACACCGAAATGGATAACTGCTGTGCAGTTACACATATCAGTCACGCCGAGATTTACAACTCGGTTTCACCGAGATGAAACCTAGATCAGTCTAAGCGTTTCGGTTGGACCGAGATGGAGAAGTTGGTCAGACCGAAATGGACTTAGAAGGTTTTGGAAGTCAGCCTTAGACGGATCGGTGGCTCCGAGTGCTCCTCACTCGGAGGGTCCGAAAATGACTTGTTGAAAGTTGTGATATGAGCATGAATGGAATTTGAGACAAGAAAGCATAGATAGCTAGGGAAGGTGCTTAGGCATTCTTGTCCATCCATTTGGCCAGAAAAATCAAAGCAATCAAAACAACAAATGGATGTCCTTGAATGGATAAAATCATGCATTCAACATGCTCACACAATAAGATAGCAAATGAAATATGTGTCAAACATGCACAACCAACACTCTAGCTACTAGCACACAATTTGTCGATGACTAGGTCATCTATATATGAGTATTTTGACTTAGGAGTCAAATGAGAACATTTGATCATAGGTCATACTCATCGTTTAAGCACAAGTGGGGTTACCACTTTTACATAAAGCATTGATGTGTTCACATCATTTGGAGATGCTTTAGCTCAATTTATAGAGCAAAGCTCCCCCTAGATGTGAGAACCCCTTTTAAAGGGTCAAACTAACCTTGGGTTGTCGTAGAAGACTTCATGTAGATGTTGAAGATGTGGATGCTCAAAGTTGATGTAGATCATCAAGAGTTGGGAGCTATCCTTTGGATTAGGGCACTTTCAATACCTACATGGGTTAGTCCCACAAGGAACAAACAAGGATATCCATAGACATAGATTGAAGTTCACAAAAGATGATGTCCATGAAAGCAATGATTACCTTGTCCCTTGACTTACCAACAAGAGGGTTTGTGACTCCATGAACTAGTGCATGATGTGGAAGTTGTTTGCACAAGTTCTTGCCAAAATGAATATGAGTGAAGTATGTTGGCGGAGTCACCCTCAAGAACCTTCTAGTTCTTCTTCTTTGGGATCCACATCATCTTGATGGGAATCCTTGGAGTTGTAGTTGAGCTTGACGAAGTAGAACTTGACGTGTCCTTGGGAACCCACTTGACCATGGCTTGAGGTGCTTCAATGAATGCATCAATCTCCTCTTGAAGCTTGTCCTTGGCCTTTAGCTTGTGGTCTTGTGGTGGAAGGTCATCTTGAGCTTGTTCCACATTGGAAGAAGTAGGATCATACTTCTCCTTTTGAGAAACAAACTGTGGAGTAGGGTATTGACCTTCTTCCCACTCAACTCCTTCGGCGTTGAACTTTCGCTCAAAACCAATCCCTTGATTCTTCCGGTGCCTTCCTTGTTTGCGAACAACTCCACCCACGAAGGGTCCACGAAGAAGCAACCTTGTCTATTCCATCATGGCCTACGCCCACGGAGGACTAGCCTTACTCGGGGTAGATCTTCACGAAGTAGGCGATCTCCTTGCCCTTACAAACTTCTTGGTTCAACTCCACATCTCGAAGACGGAGGCTCCCAAGCGACACCTAACCAATCTAGGAGGCACCACCCTCCAAAAGGTAATACATGTTGTTGTTGATGATGAACTCCTTGCTCTTGTGCTTCAAATGATAATCTCCCCAACACTCAACTCTCCTCACTGATATGGCTGTGGTGGAAGAAAGGATTGAGTGGAAAGCAACTTGGGAAGGCTAGAAATCAAGTTTCATATGGTAGGAATGGAATAACTTGATCTCAACACAAGGGTAGGTAGTTCTCTTCTCAGAAAGTGTAA